>OX451740.1:434989182-436189182 GCA_948472305.1 Vicia faba | reverse complement strand
TAACTTGAATCGTATTTTGCAATTTACACATGATTAACCATTATTGAACATAACATTGTGTTTGTATGAGCTTTTAGAATGTTTTGGTTTATGTAATTTTGCGTTTTGATGCGTATATCCATGACTGCCATTATTAGGGTTTGTCCTTGCATTTTGGGTTTTGTCATACAGGTTAAATTGGCCCATGAAAAGGGTACTATCGTGTTCGTGAGATCAAAACAAATCGATATGTGGTCTTACATTACATTTATGTTGCGTGCTTTTGATTTGTGAAGTTGGCAGGTTTTAGCCATGGAATATTGTCTGTGTGTATAGGTTATGCATCTAAGATGGTGGACCTGCGAAGAAGACAATAACATGGCAGCCAACCACTGGACCATTCAAACCAGCGTGCACGTTTTTTGTTTTACCCACTAATCCACTTTGTTTTCATATAATATTGTTTGTTTTCATTATAATAACAACTAACACATGTAGCGCAGATGGCAAGCATACACGCTGGGTAGTGGGAGGACCTGGATTCGATCCTAGGTCCCAACAAGTTTTCATTATTTTCTTAATTCTCACTTGTAGATCCAGTGTTTCATAACCCCACGCGTCCATCATGCGCCTTATTGATCCAACCAATGGATCACAGTCTATCCAGATCCAACGCCCCAGACAAGGAGAGACCATGGTGAACCATCAGAAGGAGCCAGCATTGGATCCCACGCAAGGACTGGGCTTCAGCTTTGTGGGCCTAAGCAATTTCACAATACACCCTCTGATTTCTTCAGCAAGCAGGCCCAAGTTTTTTTCTTCTTTTTATCTTTTTTCTTTTAAGTTGTTTATTAATTATTTTCTTTTTTCTTCACAAAATAATCCAAAATCTTTTTTTAAAATCAAAATCACAAAACACCAAAAATCATTTTTTCATAAAATGTTTATTTTATTTAATTAATTAATTTAATTAAAAACAAGGATAATTTAACTCTTTTTTTTGTAATTAAAATCAATTAGAAATTACAGTTTAATTTTGTATATAATTAATTTTTTCTTCAAAAGATAACTTAAACATTTTTCTCAATTAGATTTTTAGGTTTTCTAATCGTCCTCGCATTTAATTCTCCGCGCGCATTTTAATTACCTTTTATTATTTTTGTAACTGCTCCGAGTCTGTAATAGCTTTAATTAGGTTTTAGTTCCACCTTTTATTTTACAGTATAAAATAATTATGTATATGCGAAAGCCATGTAATAACTAGAACTTTAAGCTTTCCGCATTTTAATTTCTGTAATTATAAACTGCCTAGATGTATGCTAATAGGATTGTATGGAAAGAATACTTGAAAATTAAAATGGTAGAAAACCCTAAATGTGCAAAGACAAATTAACTGAAAAATTCACTCGCACATGCTCACTCCTAGGGTTTTTCTCCACTCCGGTTGCCTTCGGTTAAACGGTCATAAAGTATAAGGTTTATTAGCGGTCGTCCTCTAGCCCCGAAAGATCTAAATGACCCATTCAGATGTTGCCTCGGAAAAGATCTTTAAGGCTTTAGGAGGATTACTAAAATTCCCTAACATTGCTTTTGTGATCGTATCTGTCCCTTCAAATGTCCCTTAAAACTCCAACGACGGTGCTACTTATTCCTTAATAATGGGATAGCGCTGTCTAAAGGAAAATGAACATACTTTTTCGAGTAGGTAGATTAGTTCCTAGGTACTTGCTCAAATAAACTTTTCACACAAACACTTTCCAAACAAAGTTTTCAAAAATAACTTCGTAACACTCTTGAGGATAGAAACAAGGGTTAAAATGAAGTAAAACAAAACTTTTCAAAGCAAGCACACTCAAGCAATTTCAAAAATGAGCAAGTAACTAAGAGCTCATGGAAAACCATGAATGGAAAGGGTGCTAACACCTTCCCTTTCTATAATCTACCCCCGTACTCAGAAACATCTCGAAAAAGGTTTTTTCTGTTCTTTTTCCTTTTCCTGATTGGATAAAATAAAAGTCAGTGACAACTCTTGCTTACCGCGACAATTTGAGAACAAAAATGCAAACCAGTATTAACAGTCATTTCTGCCTCTGTATCACAGAACTGGCGACTCTACTGGGGAATAAAAAATAAAGTGGGGTAAACCTTAGGATCTAGGACATATTTAATTGCTTTCTCTTGATTGTATTGCTTGCTTTATATTTATGGGAACTATTTGGGTTATTTGATCCTACACCCGGATCGGGAAACACCTTTTAGGTAAGTAGCAATAAACTGTGAGGGAGTTGTGCTGGGGTATACCGACATGGTTGAAGCAGCAGCTACGTTGATGTGGTACTTCGGTTGGTACCCGTAACCCTTGAGTCAATCAGGGAGATGTACGGGGCCACCGCGTGGTGCCATAAAGCATCAACTGACCTTAGAACCTTTAATTTCACAACTTGGCCAGTAGGACATAGCGAGATGGCCGACTTTGGTGTAGGCCCAAAGTCGACAGATACTCGATGCTACACTCATTGAGGTTTGACTTCTGAGTTTTGTTTGATTACGAGTCAATCTTTGATTGAACAGAGCTTGGGGGAAAGATCAGTGATATTGAGATCCCTTTAGAACCCGGTTACATATTTATAGGACAGGTTGAACCAATCCAACTTCAAGAAGGTATGACTTTAAAACTCAAGCAGACCTTAAACCTAAGGACTTGGTGTGATTTGTCTGTGTTTTCTATACTTGTGATTTATCATGACATCATAAAAATCATGCCATAGTATATCATACTAACCGTTTCAAGGGTTTCTAGGGCTCATCTTTGCTCTGTTTTGTAGGATATGGCATCCACCCGCAGGAACACTATTCAGGTTAACCTAGTGAAAATATCTCCCAAATTAAGGGACTTGGAAGTAAGGATTCTCGAAATCTCTCCTTTCACTGAAAAACATGGTCGGTTACTCAACTTGGTCACTGCAAAACCTGACGAAGAAATGTTGAAAGTGCTGTTTCAGTTCTTCGATCCTCTGCATCACTGTTTCACATTCCCGGATTACAAGTTAGTGCCTACTATGGAGGAGTTTTCTCAGTTATTAGGGATACCCATTCTTGATCAGCTACCTTTCAACGGTACGGAAAGACATCCCAAACCTAAAGAAATTTCTAAAGCTCTGTCCTTACAACGGTCCGACATAGTGACAAATTGTGAAACCAGAGGGAGTGTTCAAGGAATTCCGGTTAAATTTTTGTTCGAGAAGGCTTACTATTTTTGGGATACCCTGGATCTACAAGCTTTTGAAGAGGTTTTGGCGCTTGTTATCTACGAGATGGTACTGTTCCCTAATGCGGATCAACTCGTAAATGTGAGTACAGTCAAGGTTTTCCTGTCTCGGAATCTGGTACCTACATTACTCGGGGATATTCTACACTCTCTGCATGCTCACACTCTAAAAATAAGGGGGACCCTCCAGTGTTGCACTCCTCTATTGGCTAGGTGGTTTGTTTTTCACCTACCCAGATCTACTTTGAAGAATGAACAGGGTAAAAGATGGTCTCATTGGCTGATGTCCCTTACACATTCAGACATTCATTGGTGCTCACGATTCTCGGAAGACGTTACTATCATCGATCGATGTGGTGAATTCCCTAATGTCCCTATCTTAGGCATTAGGGGAGGAATCACTTATAACCCTCTCTTGGCGCTATGACAATTTGGTTATGCGAGAAGGGATAGACCTCATGATACACTTATTCAAGGAATCGCCTTCAACTATGAGACTGATGTACAGGGTTACCGCAAAAGGTTCATACAAGCTTGGAACATGGTACATAGGGTTGATAGCAAAACGTTCGGGCACAAGAATTCTATACCTCTTAAGCCTTATCTCAAATGGGTACGAGCCCGCACTCAAACTCTTATGATGCCTTATCCCTCTATCCGACCTATGATTATGGAACCAGTTGTCGAGGGAGACACTCCTCATCTTGTTCTTCATCCAGACATGCCAACTGATCACGAAGAGTTACAAAGGTCCTGGGTTCAGCTTAAAGAGGAGTGAGATACGTTTCAAGCCCAATTCTATGCCAGCGAGAAGAAGGTCTTGGAACTCACTAGGTTACTTCATGAAGAGAAGAATATCAATGCCTACATCGCGCCAAAGAGGAAGGGCTCATGGGAAACCTAGTCTTCTTTTTGTTTTATTGTGTTTAATTGTACTCTCAAAACACATTCTTTGTAACAATTCAAGTTTATTAATACAATTCGCGTTTGTTCCTTTTGTTTAAGAAAATTCAAGCCTTTAAGAACCCTTGAAAACATTGCATACATATCATACATATCATTGCATAACAGGTTTCATAGCAGGTTTCTCATCTTCTCCGCTGTTTATTTCAGCAATGGCTCTTGAACAAACTGTGAAAGATCTTCAGACTCAGAACACGCAGTTCCAGCAGATGATTGTGGCTCTGGCCAAAGGACAGGAAGAGATCAAGGCTCTGATTGTTAAGAAGAATACTAAGAAGACCAAGAGAACAGCTGGTGTGGCACATATGAGCAGAAGGTTCAGAGGGCCGCCAAGACGGGTTGTTGATTTAGCTTCTTCATCTAAAGAGGGAGATAATTAAGAGGGTGAAGCCAGAGAAGAGGACCCTAGTCCTAAAGAGTTTGATAATGAAACTGATTATAATGAGGAGCAGTACCCTCTGGCTGATGAAAAGTACAAGCAGCTAGAAGAGCGTCTGAGCGCTATGGAAATCCAAAAGGTTCCTGGGCTGGATTTTGAAGAGTTGGGTCTGGTCTCCGGGGTTGTCATCCCCCTAAAGTTCAAGGCACCGGTATTTGCTAAGTATGATTGGGTCTCTTGTCCTAAAATGCATCTCCATTCTTATGTAAGAAAGATACAACCTCACACTGCTGACAAATACCTGTGGGTTCACTTCTTCCAAGATAGTCTGTCTGGAACACAACTGGATTGGTTCTATCAGCTGGAAAGAGCCAATGTTCGTAATTGGGAAGACCTTGCTGCTGCATTTTATAAGCAATATCAATGTAATGCAGACCTCGCTCCCACCCGTATACAACTCCAAAATCTGTCTATGGGTCCGAACGAGGGTTTCAAGGATTATGCTCAGAAGTGGAGAGATTTGGCTGGAAGAGTTCAACATCCCTTGGCTGACCAGGAGCTCGTGGATATGTTTCTGGGAACTTTGACTGGGCCGTTCTTCAACCATATGATTGGAAGTTCATCAGTGGGTTTTATTGAACTGATTTTAACGGGAGAAAGAGTGGAAGCTGGAATCCAAAGTGGAAAAATTCAGAAGGATGCCTCTTCTAGTGCTGCAAGGAAGCCGTTTGCAAGTAAAAAGGAAGTCAGTGATGTATACAACCAAAAGAATCAGAATTGAAGCGAGCATCGTCCTGCGGTAGGGACTGTTATGATTCCCAACCTTGCACCTGCTCAGCAAAGAAATAATCAGCCGAGAGCAGAGAGGCCAACTAGACAGTTCACTTGAATTAACATGATGTTGTCTCAGATTTTACCTCAGTTGCTGAAGACCAATCTGGTTACTCTGAGGGAAGCTCCGAAAAATCCGAACACCGCCTCTCCCTACTATAAACCGAATGCTTGTTGTGCTTACCATTTAGAGAGTCCAGGCCATGACACCAATGATTGTTGGACCTTGAAGAACAAAGTACAGGATTTGATTGATGCTAAGGAGATTGAATTTGATCCCCCGGAGACTTCTAACGTTATCACTGCTCCTATGCCGAAACATGGTCGGGGTGTTAATGTCATTGAAGAAGATGTGTTTGTGACCTCTGTGGAAGAATTGGTAACCCCACTCATGACTATCAAGGAGAGTTTGTTGAAAGTCGGTTTATTTCCGGGATGTGGTGAGGGTTGCCACTTTTGTTCGTTTCTACCGACTGGTTACCCTTTGTTGAAGGCAGGTGTTCAGCGCCTGATGGATGACAAAGAGATTCTATTTAAGAAGACTCCCGTTCTGACTATTTCCTGTGAAGACATTGCCATCATAACCATTTCCGCCAATCCTCCCAGGGCCTCCCCTAAGAGACCCGTCAGGATTACATCAATTCCGAAAGTGACTCCGTTGATCATAACCATGCCTGGGCCAATCCCACATTCCTCGGATAAAGTTGTTCCTTAGAACTATGGGTCCGACGTCTATTACTACGCCGTCAAGCAGGATATGCTAGCCATTAAAGACAATATTGCTGAAGATGTTGATTCTGACATCGTCAATATTGTCGAAACCAGTAAGATAACAAGAGGTGGAAGAGTTTTCTCCCCTGAGATTTTTCCTCCAAAGACCGCTACCGGACCTGTGGTCATTCCTGCTGTGGTTCCACCTGAGACTACTACTAAAACTCCAATAATTACTTCTGTTGATCACCGAGTCGGCCGAGACTCGAGGAAAAGACATACTAATTGAGCTTGTCCTGACTAGGGCTAATTCGGTAACCATACCAGAAGCTTCCAAGAAAGAAATGGAAGAAATTTTGAAGATAATAAAGAAGAGCGACTACAACGTGGTCGAGCAGTTGGGGCAGACCCCATCCAAAATTTCTATGTTGGCTTTGTTGTTTTTCTCCGAGGCCCATGTGAAGGCTTTGGTTAAGTTTTTGAAGACGGCTAACGTACCACAAGAGACATTTGCTGATCAGTTTGAAGAATGCGTGGCTAGTCTAACTGCCGATAATGGTTTGGGTTTCTCTGACGCGGATCTGACACCAAAAGGAAGGAAGCATAATGATGCTCTTCATGTTTCCATTGAATGCAGGGGCACGACTCTGGACCATGTTTTGGTAGATACTGGCTCCTCGTTGAATGTGCTACCTAAAAAAGCTCTAGATAGATTAGACAGCGAAGGCTCGACCTTGAAGCCTAGCAATATATAGTGAGAGATTCCGATGGGTCGAAGAGGATGGTGCACGGGGAAGTGGATGTCCCCATCAAAGTTGGTTCCCATACTTTCGACTCCACTTTCTACGTAATGGATATCAAACCATCATATTCTTACTTGTTGGGACGCCCTTGGATACATGGGGCTGGGGCTGTTACTTCTACCCTCCACCAAATGTTAAAGTACCCATTAATAGGAAAGATTGTCACTGTGCGTGGTGAAGAGGAGTACATGGTCAGTCACTTGAACTCCTTTAGGTATCTAGAGATGGATGGCGAGTTCATCGAGACTCCTTTCCAGAACTTTGAAGAGGTACCTCAGATTTCGGCTACAGCAGAAACTATTGACAGTCCTCTGAAAGTCACCAAGCCTCCCTTGAAGATGGCTTCTCTCAAGGATGCACAAGCAGTGGTTGAAGAAGGTGGGTCTACCATTTGGGGTCAACTCCTGGTTATTCATTACAAGTCTGACAAATCTGGTTTGGGCTTTACTATAGGTGCTCAAAGGGTTATTTGTCGTGCTCGGGCTGGAGGACCTCCCCTAAGCATCAGCAATCCTGGGGTCAATGCACTTGAAGACAGTGATGGTGATTCCTACATTGACAATTGGATCTTCCCGACTACCAACGGTGGACTCAGTAACTGGACTGCCAAGGACTTTGTGCTGATTACTTTTGTTCAGGAGTAATTGTCTTTTTGATTTTTTCGGATATGTAATTTAAAAACAATATAAACTCTATAGCCATGTGTATTACCCGAGGAACAATGGTTCTATTTGTGAGGGTTATCATGTTTCATTCTTATATGACATTAATAAAGCATTGGACGTTTGCATACAAATTTTTCGCTCTTTGTCTTTCTTTTCTTTTATTCTGTCTATACAGCTATGCTCTTACACACACTCACGTATCCAAATGTAGATCCATATCCACTCATGATCCCATTGATAACAGTTCTGCTATTGCTCATTATGACTTTGAAAATCTGATCAACCAAGTCGAGGACGAAGGTGAGGAAGATTGTGAGGTACCCGGAGAATTTGCTAGACTATTACAGCGAGAAGAAAGGGCCATACAGCCTCATGAAGAGCCGGTTAAGACAGTGAACTTGGGTACAGAGGAAGACAGAAAATAGGTTAAGATAGGTGCAAATCTGGAGCTTAGTGTCAAACAACGGTTGGTACAGATGTTGCATGAGTATGTTGAAATCTTCGCCTGGTCATATGAAGACATGTCGGGACTAGACACAGATATAGTGGTTCATCGTCTTTCGACTAAAGAAGACTGCCCTCCGGTAAAGTAAAAGGTCCGCCGTATGCGCCCTGAGATGTCAGAAAATATTAAAGCAGAGGTTATGAAGCAGTTCAATGCAGGGTTCTTAGCTGTCACCTCTTATCCGCAGTGGGTTTCTAATGTGGTTCCAGTACCTAAAAAAGATGGTAAGATACAAATGTGTGTGGATTACAGAGACCTGAACAGGGCAAGCCCCAAGGATGACTTCCCACTTCCCCATATTGATGTTTTGGTTGACAACACCGCACAACACAAAGTCTTTTCCTTCATGGACAGTTTCTCTAGCTACAATCTGATCAAGATGGCACTTGAAGACATGGAGAAGACAACCTTTGTTACACAGTGGGGCACTTTCTGCTACAAGGTGATGCCGTTTGGGTTGAAGAATGTTGGGGAAACTTATCAGCGAGCTATGGTAGCTCTGTTCCATGACATGATTCACCATGATATAGAGGTTTACGTCGATGATATGATAGCCAGGTCTTAAACTGAAGAAGAACATCTTGATCATCTACAAAAGCTATTTGATAGGTTGAAGACATACAAGCTGAGGTTAAATCCGAACAAGTGCACCTTCGGGGTAAGGTCTGGTAAGCTTCTGGAATTCATCGTCAGTGACAAAGGTATTCAGGTAGACCCTGCAAAGGTGAAGGCCATACAAGAGATGTCGGCTCCCCGTACAGAGAAGGAGGTTAGAGGTTTCTTGGGACGCCTAAATTACATTGCCCGCTTCATTTCACATTTGACTGCTACTTGTGAGCCGACCTTCAAGCTTCTGAAGAAAGATCAAGTGGTAAAGTGGAATGACGAATTCCAGGTAGCCTTTGACAGAATCAAACAATATCTCCAAGAGCCTCCTATTCTGATGCCTCCGACTAAAGGAAGACCTTTGATAATGTACTTAACAGTGCTATATAATTCAATGGGGTGTGTGTTGGGGCAGCATGACGAGTCTGGTCGAAAAGAGCACGAAATATACTACCTTAGCAAAAAGTTTACCGACTGTGAAACACAATACTCACTTCTCGAGAAAACTTGATGCGCTTTGGCATGGGTTGCTCGCCGACTGAGACAGTATATGTTGACCCACACTACTTTCTTAATATCTAAGATGGATCCGATCAAGTACATTTTCGAGAAGCCCTCTCTCTCCGGAAGGATAGCAAGGTGGCAAATGATCTTAACCAAATACGACATCCAATACACAACCCAAAAAGCAATCAAGGGAAGTGTGTTAGCGGATCATTTGGCACATCAGGCTGTGGATGACTACCAGTCCATGAATTTCGAGTTCCCGGATGAGAATATCATGTTGGTAACCGACTATGAAGAACCTGGACCGGATGAAGGACCTGAGGAAGGATCCCGATGGTCTATATATTTTGATGGAGCCTTAAACGCACTGGGTAATGGTATTGGTGCCGTAATCATATCTCCTGAGGGTTATCATACTTCGTTCACTGCTCGATTATGTTTCAACTGTACCAACAACATGGCGGAGTATGAAGCATGTATCATGGGTCTTAGAGATTCTATTGACCTAAGGATCAAGTTCTTGAGTGTATTCGGGGTTTCCGCTTTGGTGATAAGTCAGATCAAAGGCGAGTAGGATACGAAGCACCCGAACCTTATTCCTTACAAAGAGTATGTACTGACACTGCTGTCGCATTTTGAAGAGATCACCTTTGAACATTTCCCATGAGAAGAGAATCAGTTAGCGGATGCACTAGCTACTATGTCGCTAATGTTCAAGGTCATATGGGACAATGAAGCTCCCCAAATCACTATTTAGAGGTTGGATAAACCGGCATACTGCTGTGAGATCGATACTGAGGAGGTAGTTGACAAACCTTGGTTTCATGAGGTGAAAAGGTATCTCGAGGCTCAAGAATACCCCGAGGGGGCATCTGTCAATGACAAGAAATTTGTGAGAAGGTTTGCTGCAAAGTTCTTCCTCAGCAATGGAATCCTCTATAAGCGCAACCATGACTCTACCTTACTGCAGTGTGTAGACAAGAGCGAGGCAGAGAGGATCATGGCAGACCTACACGAAGGTACCTTTGGCACTCATTCCAGTGGACATACCATGGCAAAGAAAATCCTACGGGTAGAATATTATTGGTCCACTATGGAAGCCGACTGTTATCAGCATTCTCGAACCTGTCATAAGTGCCAAATCTATGCTAATAAGGTGCATGTACCTCCAGTTCCTTTGAATGTTTTGACGGCTCCTTGGACCTTTGCAATGTGGGGAATTGATATGATCAGCGAGATCAGACCTACCGCGTCCAACGGGCATCGCTTCATCCTAGTGGCCATTGATTACTTCACGAAGTGGGTTGAGGTTGCCTCATTTCCTACGGTTACTAAGAATGTGGTGGCACGGTTTATCAAGCATAACCTGATTTGTCATTATGGTATCCCCGAGAGAATCATCACGGACAACGGTACCAATCTCAACAACTCGATGATCACTAAACTCTATAAACAATTCAAGATTCAGCATCACAACTCTTCTCCTTACCGGCCGAAGATGAATGGGGTTGTTGAAGCTGCTAATAAGAATATCAAAAAGATCATACAGAAGATGACGGTGACATACAAAGGCTGGCACGAGATGTTACCGTTTGCTCTTCACGGGTACCGTACTTCAGCACGTATGTCGACGGGGGAAACACCCTATTCTCTGGTATATGGCATGGAGGTTGTCCTACCCATAGAGGCACAAACCCCTTCTCTACGGATTATGAAGGATGCGGGTTTGAGCGAAGATGATTGTATCCAGACTCAACTTGATCAATTGAACTTAATCGATGAGAAAAGACTTACTGTTGTCTGCCATGGTCAAATGTATCAGAAACGGATGATCAAGGCTGTGATACAGTGGGAGAACTGACTTGAGGGTTTTACGTTTGTGTTCGAAAATATTGCGGTTTAGCAAGAGTCGCCACCGACTTTTCTTTTATCCAATAAGGAAAGGTGAAAAAGCACAGGAAAGACCTTTAGAGATGTTTTCTTGAGTTTGGGGGGTAGGTTATGAAAAGGGAAGGTATTAGCACCCTTTTCATCCATGGTTTTCCATGGGCTCTTAGTTACTCGCTAGATCACTTGCTTTTGTTTTGACAATGTGCTTGTGGTGTGGGCTTTGAAAGTGTTTTGAAAAATCTCTTTGTAATGGTTCTCGTTTCTATAAGAATGCGTACAAAGTTCTGTTTGTGGATTGTGTTTTAGAAAGTGGTTTTCGGAAAGATATTTTGCAATGGTTCTCGTCTCTATAAGAACGTATACAAAATGTTTTTATCTTTTTGAAAATTTTTTTGAAATGAAAGTGTTGGTGTGTAAAATGTTTTTTTTGTTGCAAGCAAGCGAGTAACCATGAGCGAATCTACCTACTTGAAAGGTCTTAATCGTTCTTTTCCTTCTCCTTTAGATGTGGCTATCTAACCATTGTTTTGGTAAGAAGCCCCATTGTTGGACGTGAAGGGGCGGGTATGGGACGTTTGAATAGTCATAGAAGGCAACCTATGTGACGTTTTAGCAATGTCGTTTAGGGACTAGATCGTTTACCGAAGGCAACATCGACGGTCATCGAGAGACTACGATCCTTTTTTATCGAAGGGTCTTTGCTAAAACGCCCCATATTCGAGGGACATGACTATTTTCTGAAAGGCAACAAAATGGGATTACCCTAGAGGTGCTAGTGTGCAAGTGTGTTAGTTTACATGTATTTCGTCTTGTATTTGAAAGTCGTTTATTCGTTGATTTCATCTTGCCATACATCCTATTTACTAGCAATATATGAAAAGCAAGTAAAAATGTGGAAAATAAAATCTAAGCTATTACATTGCTTTAGGGGGATAGGGGTACAATTTAACAACGGGGATGAATTGGAGACTGAAATATTACAACCAGATCGAATAATAATGAAAACAATGTAGAAACAGTGTAAAATAAAAGGAAAATGCATTTTGAACTGCTACGTATCGACCCATGCTACTATGCATCGACACATAGCTTTCCCATGCTCCTGTAAAACAAACTCAGTTCAGTATGAGTCAATGCATACTGAGATGTGTCGACTCATACTTCTTCTTGTATCGACGCAAGCGCGTATGTGTCGACCCAAACATCTTTCACGTTTCTGTTTTGGAGATTTTTTACAGTATGAGTCTATGCATAAGGCTATGTGTCGACTCATACCCTGTTTTTACACTTAGAATGGGTCGACGCATGTAGGTACGTGTCGACTCATGCTACATTTTTTACCTTAAACATGGTTTTATTGTCTGTACAGGTTAGTTTACAGCATATGATGGATAAACATAAACAACAAATGATTAGATAAGCCTAAACAACAAGCAAACGACTAGTTCAAAGGGATAATAAAATACTACATCTTATCTTCAAAAACAACAAATCATTAATGATGTATGAAAAGATATCAAGTCAAGAAGACTTACCTTTGGGCTGCACTGGTTGTTTTAAATCTGAATGCTTTTCCCACTGCTATGATGGCTCTAATAAATCTTCAGGAAGCTGCTCCGGGCTGTTGAAACTGAGTTAGACTGTACTGTATTTGTTTTGTTGGTGTTTTTGAAGATAAAGATGAATAGCACTACAGGAACTGTTTTTATGTTTGGACAATCTTTGTAGGTGATGAGGTGTTTGGCTTATGGGAAAGTTTGTATGGTAGAGTAATGGGTTGGGGTCTTGTTTTGAATAAGAACATAACTTTGTTTTGAATAAGAACAGAACTTTGTTTTGAAAATGAATGAGTCAAGTTTACAAAGGATATTGTTTTTTATGCTCAACCAAACTGTCTATTCTTTCTCTCAATCCTCTCTCTCAAAAAATTCCAACCCCCTATGTCTTATGAGACCATCCTTTTTGTAGACCTTTGACTGAGGTTTAGGGGGGAAACAAAACAAGTTATTTTGAATTGTTTTTGCCTACTGTTTTAATACCTTATTCACACAATTTTCCTTTGCCATTTTGGTGCAATTTTGGGGTTGTCATGATGCAAGTTGGGGCAGACTGCATAGAGCAGTTTTTGGACTGTATAGGACAGCATATTGGTGTAGTATAGCACAAGGTTTCTTGTGGGGCAGCATGGAGCAGATTTTTGAGTGTTGTGGCAATGTAGCATATCACACTTTGTTCAACTTGGACAATATAATTTGTAGCATGACACAAATTTGGTCTTGTGGAATATTTCATGCACATTATGTCAAGGGAAAAAATATTGTGGTAAGGTTTTTTGAGAGAACTCAATCAAGACATAGTTTTAGAATTTGTAATTTTGCAAAAATGCCACTTTGTAATAACTTGAATTACTTGCATCATTTTGAATTATTTGAAATTGTAGTAAAAAAATGTCATGAAGTAAATGAAATTAACCAAGTATAGAAAATTTTCAAAGTCTTGCAAAGTTGGATTTTTTATTCTCTTGATTTTTGCACTCGCATGAAGTAATACTGATCGGTGATGTCGGGAATGGGCTCACAGATGCCATTTGGAAGGCGACGGGAAATCATTGGAGATGGGCTTAAAGATGCCATCCCGAAAAGATTGGTTGCATAAGAGATTCATGGGTGAGAATTCCTGTACCTGCTGTCGAGGGGGGACTTTGCTGGGGAATGTTGACTTATGCACTGGGAAGTAAAGTCTAGGAGCTTCGATTATCCATTAATCTACTAGGGAATTGTCTCCTGCTTGAGGAGGTGAGAGTAGAATGTATACCTGATCAGGGTCCAGGCTGTACAGTGACTCGCTGGGGAAATGTGAAATCGACCGTATCTGGTTGGGTCCAGGCTGTACAGCGACTCACTGGGGAAGTGTGAAATCGACTGTATCTGGTCGGGTCCTGGCTGTACAGCGATTCGCTGGGGAAGTGTGAAATCGACCGTATCTAGTCGGCTACAGGCCTCTTACAGTGTTGTAAACTGTTTCCTTGAGATAAGGGATAAGGAACCTGGATAGTAAGGTTACTTTGAAATGAAAGCCTGGATAGTTGGGCAGTGAGAAGGAACCTGGATAGTAGGGTCACTTCGAAATGAAAGCCTGGGTAGTAGGGTTGTGAGAAGAAACCTGGATAGTAAGGTTACTTTGAAATGAAAGCCTGGATAGTAGGGCTGTGAGAAGAAACCTGGATAGTAAGGTTACTTTTGAAATGAAAACCTGGGTAGTAGGACTGTGAGAAGGAACCTGGATAGTAGGGTTACTTTGAAATGAAAGCCTGGATAGTAGGTGTTGTACCCCAAAATTTTCCCTCCCATATTCTTCAAGATTTGCCAAGGTCAATCTTCAGATGATTCAAAATCTCTCAAGGGTTGCACAGTTCAATTGTCTCCTAACACAGTCAAAATTAGGGTTTTGGTTCTTGCAAGGAACTTGAGGTTTCCAAGGGTCCAATCAAGTCCCACATGCCTATATACATTGTCAAGCATTCATATGTCAAGTTTCAAGACTCACAGCATCAAGTTGCACAGTCAAAACCCTAAATGCTTCACAGTCAACTGTAGGGGCAAAATGGTCATTTGACAGTCAAAAGTCAAAAAATTTGGTCAACATCTTATTTTGAAGCCACAAACATCATTTGATCAATTCTTGATCATGATTTCACAAGCATGGCTCAAAAAGTCTCAAGATGCAAAAGTTTCCATTTTTGGACAGATGAAAAAGTCAACTGCAAATTGACCAAGGCATAACTTCTTCATGGTTTATCAGAAAAATCCCATCCAAAGCTAATTTTGAAGAGGATGACATTTCCTACAACTCATCTTCATACTTCAAGTCCAAGAAATGCTCTCACAAAAAGTTATCAATTTCAACATTATAGGTCATTTTCAAAAGTCAACAAAAAGGCACTTTAAGTCAAAGACCATAACTTGAGATTGGTAAATCCAAATGACATGGGACCAAAGGCATTGGTTAGAGGACTTCAATACCTTTCCAAAATGTCCAAGAACATGATCATAGCTTCAAAATTGAGCAAGATATGCCTTGTAGAAGTTGGGAAATTTTTGGGAATTTTGAAAAGTCAACTTTGCTTCAAAAGCTTCAAAATTGCTAATGGGCCACAAATTCTTCCATGAATCATTACCCAAAGGCTATGCATGACCCATTGACCTCAAAGGGATTTATTTTCTTATTTTTGATTAATTATTTGAATTTTTATTATTATTAATTCATTTAATTAAATTTAAATATGAAAAAAATATCAAATAACACTTATCAAATCTTTTTGTGCAGCAAGTTCACTCATTATGAGCTAAATATTTCGTGCATCAATTAACAAGGCAATATCTTCCACAATTGGCAAGGATTGGCATGAAAAAGATTGAAAAAAGATGTGAAAAAATCAAAGATTGGAATCATTAATTCAATGGATTATGGGCTTGTTTCTTGACCTAATTCCATTCACCTACAAAGGCATAACATAAACCTATTCCATAAAACACGAAAAGCTGCTCAGAAAAGGCATACTAATTTGCAATTTTTCATTAAAAACTTGAAAACTGAACTCATAGTTACAGGACGATTCAAGGCTTGAAAAGTATTCTAATACACTCCTGACATTGCTAGGAGGCGATTGCAATCAAGAACAGGTCCATAGACTCCAAGAATTGGTAAAACCGGATCACACCTTTCATGAGCATGTCCATTATCGTTTTTAATTCTCATGCATTATTCATATGTTCTAAGTGTTGATTCTTGCTAATATTGATGTTCTGAAGCCATTGGTAGAAATTAATTGAACTAATACTGCCTGTAGCCAGATCTGCCATGGACGTGTTTTAGGGTTTCAGAAGCTCTAAATTAGGGTTTCCCTCATATGGTAAAATTGGGCATTCAAACCGGTGCAGACCAAATCGTGGCAACAAGACGAAGCGATTGAACTATTCGCGCTCAATTTATGTTAACCATAGGCGTATTCGCTATTTTTACAGGTTTCACTTAGTGGGGGTTTAAAACCCCCGCTATCTGTTTTCTATTTGCAGGCAAACGAAGAAGAAAGCTAGCGTGGCTTGATGTTACTGGATGATTCAAATTTGGCGCGTGATTTTTTGTTCATACCACTAACGCTTCTTTTTTTTATATAATAATCATGTTCCATTATGTATACAAAGAAACACGCTGGCTTGGTTGGTGAATGAGCTGTCCAGCAGGCATTGGGACCTGGGTTCGATTCCCAGGTCCCCTCACATGTTCAATAATTTTTGCTTTAATATATTCCCATGCAATTTCCAGCCAAAGGTCCACTATACACATTCACATGCTAGCTTGCCACATAATCTGAATGATCAATCCAAAGGACAGAACGTGAAGACCACCATACACCTGGGTCAACCATCAAGCATGTGATCCTGGAAAGTCAACGTGGCTAGAATTCTGATGGGCCAAATTGCTTCCAATACACCTCCAAAAAGGGCCAGACACCCTCCAATGTTTGCATCTTATTTTTAACTTCCTTTTCTTTTCTTTTTGTTTTAATTTGTTTTAATTGTTTTATTTAATTCACTAATAATTAATTTTCATAATAAAAAAAATCAGACACTAAAATATGTTAATTAATTTACTTATTAAATATTTTTGTAAATAAATGTTAAATGATTAATTTAGTAAATTAGGTTTTAAAACTTTAATCTTTTTCTTAATAAATTAAAATATGTAGAAATTAGGGTTTTTTAACATTCTCATCTTTTTCTTAAATAAATAATCTTCTCATCATTATTATTATTAATTATTACTTTTGTAAATAAATATGTAAATTAATTAATTAGTGTAAATTAGGTTAATTTGAATATTTTCTTAAATAATTAAAAATAATCTAGAATTAGGATTTCCTTGTAAATTCTTTATTTTCATTAAATACCAAAAACATAAAAAACATTTCTTTCCTTTTATTAAATACTTAATTAACTTTTAATTCAATTTAATTTCGAAAGGGTCCAACGCCCTCGAACGTTCTATTTTTATTCTTTCGCGTTATTCTTATTTTCCTTCTGAATATTATGTAACTGCTCAAGCCATGTAATAGTAACTAGGTTTTACTTTCTGCATTTTATTAAAACGGGTCTTTGTAATTTGGCGATGTATAGACCCGCGCCTTGTAATAGCGTAGGATTTATCTTTCCGTATTTAAATTTCCGCACTTTTAAATTCTAATTGCATGAAAGAATGTATGGTCTAAATTAAAAACAAGCGTAGCTCACAATACCATGAACAAAGATAAATATTAAACTGAAAACAACACACAAATTCACACACCACTCTTAGGGTACGCCTCACTGTTGCCTTGCCCTCGAAACGTGGTCGTCGAGTATAGGACATTTTAGTAAGTCCTTATGTCCATGACATGATCCAGTTGCCTCGAAACGGTTGCCTCAGAATTAAAAAGGATCAATGGCATAAGGGTAGCTTCTAAGGTGTCCTACCGTTGCTCTGGTGACCACACTGTCCCTACAAACGAATTGACCCGAACACCTCCAACGGTGGTGCTACCTATCTCTCAATGGTGGGATGGCACTACCTTAAGGACATTTACACAGCCTAATTCCTTAGGGTAGGTAGATGACTCATAGATACTTGCTTTTTTTCAAAAACCAATCAAAACTCTTTTCACACCGACACTTTTCAAAAAGCTTTCAAAACAATTTTTCAAACACTCTTGAGGACTGATACAAGAGTTAAATCGAAGTTTTCAAACAAACTTTTTCAAACTCACTCACATTTGAAAAGCAAACACATTTTGAAAACACAATGAGCAAGTATCTAAGAGCCCATGGATAACCATGGATAGAAAGGGTGCTAACACCTTCCCTTTCTATAATCTACCTCCCGAACCGAGAAACATCTCGAAAAGGAATTTTGCTGTGCTTTTGTCCTGTCCATGTTGGAGAAAATAAAAGACGGTGGCGACTCTTGCTTCCGCGACATTTCGCGAACCAGCGTTAAACAGTCAGTTCCAGATCCACCAATCACAGTAGGGCTATGGAAAGGAACCTGGATAGTAAGGTTACTTTGAAATGAAAGCCTGGGTAGTAGGGCTTGTGGGAAGGAACTTGGATAGTAAGGTTACTTCGAAATGAAAGCCTGGGTAGTAGGGCTTGTGGGAGGAACCTGAGTAGTAGGGTTACTTCGAAATGAAAGCCTGGATAGTAGGGTTGTGGAAAGGAACCTGGATAGTAAGGTTACTTTGAAATGAAATCCTGGGTAGTAGGGCTTGTGGTAAGGAACTTGGATAGTAAGGTTACTCCGAAATGAAAGCCTGGGTAGTAGGGCTTGTGGGAAGGAACCTGGATAGTAAGGTTACTTCGAAATGAAAGCCTGGGTAGTAGGGCTTGTGGAAAGGAACCTGAATAGTAAGGTTACTTCATTTGATCATGTAGATTAGTTGACCCGTTTGGTTTCGGGAACTGATTTTCCCTTGGTTGCCTGCAGATATGACGTGTATAACTGCTGGAATTGTTGGTGATAATTGTCTTTCCTGAAAAGATGACAGGGTTAGTTATATGCGATGCATGAAATGCGTTGTGAGATGATGTTCTCAAAATAAACGAGATTATACCATATGTGATATGTATGTGAATGTCATGATGTATGAGCATGAGATGTTAGTTGTGACATATCTGGGTCCGGAAAAATAAATCCCCGACTGCTGCTGGAGAAAATAAAATTTCTTGACTGTTGTAGAGAAAACATGGCTCTTCTACTTCCGCTGGGGATGATGAATGGAAGTGACTGTACTTCTGTCAGGGGGAGATTCTGTTTGAGAATAACTCTGCAGGGAACAACTTGGAAGATGAATTTCCAAAGCTGAAGCAATGGGCTCTATCGGGGATTGAGCTCCTGTATCCAAAGGAATGAACCCTGCTTGGGGAATTAGAAGTTTATGACGATCCACTCGTGATTATGAAATTTGGCCGAGGGATATAGACATCAGGTTTCTGGATGACCCTTGGCTAGAGAGAATACTTCCCGTTCTGAGAGAAACTGATATCAAGGCTTTAGTTACCTCTACTCTGTGGGGAGTATAGATGTTACAAGGTCGCATGTACTGATGACTGTGCTCCAAAGTTGTCTTTGTCCCTGTTACCTGCTGGATAGAGTAACTGTCGGGTTTTTAGTTTTTCATCCCTGCTTCTTAAGTTATGAGCAATTGTCTTTCTTTTCTTATGCAAATATTTGTGAACAGCAATCATATTCAAGTGCATATGACAAGACTAAATCATTGGACGTTCTTGCACAACAAAACAGAAAAAGAAAAACAAATAGTTTTGCAAAGCGACTTGTATTAATTTTGAACTTGGCCTATAACAGGCGTTTTTTGTACAAGGAAACTGACGCCCTAGTAAGAGAACACCTCCGTAAAAATGAAAGATATATAGTATTGTGTACAACGAAAAGAAAACAGCTATGTGCAACAATCCCATTAGGTTTCAAATCTGCTATTGCCACTATGCCTTCGAGTGTCTCCCCACTTTGCTGCTTGTCCGAAGTTGATTAGATTGATTGATTTCGTTTGAGTTTGATAGTTGATACTGAGGTCAGATTGCAGGGTGATCCAATGGGACATAGTGATACGCTTTTCATCCCTAACTTTTGCCTGGACCGCCCTTCCGGGTTTTCGGTCCACTGGGATACCCTTTTTTGCCCAAGTCTCATTTTCAGGTTTTCGACTTGCCGCGTGTACAATTTTTTTTTCATTTTCATCTCTTATTTTTGCCCGAACCCTTTTGGTTTTCCGGGAAGCCCTTATTTTTTCCTAGGTCAGTTAACCTAGCGGGTCTTTGATTATGCGTATTATCTTTTCACTATGTCTGCATTGATAGGGTGAGGAAGGTCGTCATCATCCATGGTGGTTAGAATCATGGCTCCACCCGAGAAAACGTTCTTAACCACAAATGGCCCTTCGTATGTGGGAGTCCATTTGCCCCTGGGGTCACCTTGCGGAAGTATGATACGCTTGATCACTAGATCTCTGACTTGATATTCTTGACGCCTGACTTTCTTGTTAAAAGCCTTGATCATTCGCTTTTGATACGTCTGACCATGGCAGATAGCAGTAAGTCTCTTTTCATCGATCAAATTTAGTTGATCAAGTCGAGTCTGGACCCAGTCGTCTTCGTTTAAACCTGTATCTTTCATAATCCTTAAAGAAGGGATCTGGACCTCAATGGATAGGACTTCCTCCATGCCATATACCAGAGAGTAGGGGGTTGCCCCTGTCGACGTCCGCGCTGAGGTACGGTACCCCTGTAGAGCAAATGGTAACATCTCATGCCAGTCTTTGTATGTCATCGTCATCTTCTGTACAATCTTCTTGATGTTCTTGTTAGCTACTTCAACAACACCGTTCATCTTTGGCCGGTAGGGAGAAGAATTATGATGTTGTATCTTGAATTGTTTACAGAGCTCGGTGATCATTGTGTTGTTGAGATTCGTACCATTGTCGGTAATAATTCTCTCTGGCATACCATATCAACATATCAAATTATGTCGGATAAACCGCGCCACAACAATCTTGGTTACTGTGGAAAAGAGGCTGCTTCAACCCACTTCGTGAAGTAATCAATTGCTACTAGGATGAAGCGATGTCCATTAGAATTGGTGGGCCTGATTTCTTCGATCATGTCGATGCCCCACATTACAAAGGGCCACGGAGCTGTCAAGACATTCAAGGGGACCGGAGGCACATGCACCTTATCAGTGTAGATTTGGCACTTATGGTAAGTTCGAGAGTGCTGATAACAATCGGCTTCCATAGTGGACCAGTAATATCCTGCCCGTAGGATCTTCTTAGCCATGGTATGTCCACTAGAATGGGTTCCGAAGGTGCCTTCATGTAGATCTGTCATAATCCTCTCTGCTTCGCCCTTGTCTACACACTGCAGTAAGGTAGAGTCATGGTTGCGTTTATAGGGGATTCCATTACTGAGTAAGAACTTTGCAGAGAACCTTCTCAGAAACTTCTTATCATTGACAGATGCCCCTTCGGGATACTCTTGAGCCTCGAGATACCTTTTGACTTCATGAAACCGGGGTTTGTCTGTTACTTCCTTGGTATCAATTTCACAGCAGTGTGTCGGTTCATCCAACCTTTCAATGGTGATTCGGGGAGCTTCATTGTCCCACCGGATTTTTAACATAGAAGACATGGTGGCTAACGCGTCCGCTAACTGATTCTCCTCTCGTGGGAAATTTTCAAAGGTTACCTCTTCAAAGTGTGAGAGAAACGTCAGTACATGCTCTCTGTAAGGAATGAGATTCGGATTTTTCGTATCCCACTCGCCCTTGATCTGAATGATCACCAGGGCGGAATCCCCGAATACACTTAAGAACTTAATCCTCAGGTCAATAGCAGCTCGAAGACCCATGATGCATGCTTCATACTCTGCCATGTTATTGGTGCAGTTGAAACATAATCGGGTAGTGAACAAAGTATGACAACCCTCGGGAGATATGATTACAGTGCCAATGTTGTTACCCAGTGTGTTTGAGGCTCCATCAAAATACATAGACCATCGGGATTCTTCCTCGGGTCCTTCATCCGGTCCAGGTTCTTCACGGTTGGTTACTAACATGATATTCTCATCCGGGAACTCAAAATTCATGGACTGGTAGTCATCCACGGCCCGATGAGCCAAATGATCAGCCAATACACTCCCCTTGATTGCTTTCTGGGTTGTATATTGTATATCGTATTCGGTTAAGATCATTTGCCACCTTTCTATCCTTCTGGAGAGAGTGGGCTTCTAAAAAATGTACTTGATCGGATCCATCTTGGATATCAACAAAGTAGTGTGGGTCAGCATATACTGTCTTAGTCGGCGAGCAGCCCATGCCAAAGCGCAGCAAGTTTTCTCGAGCAGTGAGTATCTAGTCTCACAGTCGGTAAACTTTTTTCTAAGGTAGTATATTGTGTGCTCTTTTCGACCAGACTCGTCATGTTGCCCCAACACACACCCTATCTAATTGTCTAGCATTGTTAGGTATAATATCAAAGGTCTCCCTTCAACTGGAGGCATCAAGATTGGTGGTTCTTGCAGGTATTCCTTGATTCTTTCGAAAGAGTTCTGACATTCATCATTCCACTAAACCACTTGATCTTTCTTCAGAAGCTTGAAGATTGGCTCACAAGTAGCAGTCAGATGTGAAATGAACCTGGCGATATAATTCAGGCGTCCCAAGAAACCTCTAACTTCATTCTCTGTACGGGGAGATGGCATTTCTTGTATAGCTTTTACCTTTGCAGGATCTACTTGAATGCCTTTGTCACTGACGATGAAACCCAGAAGCTTATCGGACCTTACCCCGAAAATGCACTTGTTCGGATTTAACCTCAACTTATATATCTTCAACCTGTCAAACAGCTTTTATAGGTGGTAGAGGTGTTCTTCCTCAGTCTGAGACCTGGCTATCATGTCATCGACATAAACTTCGATCTCATGGTGGATCATATCATGGAACAAAGCGACCATGGCGCGCTGATAAGTTGCCCCAGCATTCTTCAACCCGAAAGGCATCACCTTGTAACAGAAGGTGCCCCACTATGTGACGAAAGTTTTCTTTTCCATGTCTTCAGGATCCATCTTGATCTGGTTGTAGCCAGAGAAACCATCCATGAAGGAGAAGATTTTGTGTTGCACGGTGTTGTCAACCAGAAAATCAATATGGGGAAGCGGGAAGTCATCCTTGGGGCTTGCCCTATTCAGATCTCTTTAATCCACACACATCCGTACCTTGCCGTCCTTCTTAGGTACTGGAACAACATTAGCAACCCACGGGTAGGAGGTGACGGCTAAGAACCCTGCGTCGAACTGCTTCATGACCTCTACCTTGATCTTCTTTGACATTTCAGGGTGCATACGGCGAACCTTCTGTTTAACCGGAGGACAATCTTCCCTTGTCGACAGGCGATGTACCACAATATCAGTGTCCAAACCAGGCATGTCTTCATAGGACCAGGCGAAGATTTCAACATAGTCGTGCAACATCTGTATCAACCTCCATTTAACGCTAAGCTCCAGATTTGCACCTATTTAAACCTCTTTTCTTTCTATCTCTGTGCCCAGGTTTATTTTCTCAAATGGCTCTTCATGAGGCTGTATAGCCCTCTCTTCCTGTTGTAGCAGTCTAGCAAGTTCTCCAGGTACCTCACAATCGTCCTCACCTTCGTCCTCGGCTTGGTTGATCGGATTTTCGAAGTCATAACTGGCAATAGCAGGATTGTTATCAATGGGATCCAGAGTGGATATGGATCTGAAGTTTGATACGTGAGTGTGTGTAAGAGCATAGCTGTATTGATAAAGCAAAGGCAAAAAAGAAAAACAAAGAGTGCAAAATTTGTATGCAAAGAACGTCCAATGCTTCATTGATGATATATGAAATGACATATAATAACCCTCACAGATAGAAACATTGTGCCTCGGGTAAGACACAAGGCTATAAAGTTTAAATTGTTCATTACAAACTTAAAAACAAATAAGACAATTACTGCGGAATAAAAGAAACGGGTATAAAATCTATGGCCGTCCAATTACTCGGTCCACCGTTGGTAGTCGGGTAAATCCAACTGTCAAAATCAAAGTCTTCCTCGCTGTCCTCAATAGTGTTGACCCCTCGATTGCTGATGTGTAGGGGAGGTCCTCCAACTCGAGCGCGTCGAACAACCCTCTGAGCCCTTGAAGTAAAGCCTAAGCCAAACTTGTCAGTTTTGTGAATAAATTTAGGGAGCTGTCCCCAATTGGTATTCCTGCCTTCTTCAACTACTTCTCTTGCGTCCTTGAGAGAAGCCATCTTCAGAGGAGATTTGCAGCTGGTAGTGGTCTCAGTTGACGCCAAAATCTGGGGAACCTCTTCAAAGTTTTGACAAGGAGTCTCTATAAATTCTCCATCCATTTCTACATACCTGAAGGAGTTCAAGTGGCTCACCATATACTCCTCTTCTCCATGCATAATGACTATCTTCCCCTTCACTAGATACTTCAACATTTGGTGTAGTGTAGAGGTAACAGCCCCAGCTTCATGGATCCAAGGACGATCCGACAAACAAGAGCACGATGGTCTGATGTCCATCACATAGAAGGTGGACTCAAAAGTCTGAGAGCCTACCTTGACAGGGATGTTCACTTCCCCATGCACCATTCTTTTCGACCCGTCAAAGGCCCTTACCACAATGTTACTAGGCTTTAGAGTCAAACCCTCGCAATCCAACCGGTCCAACGCCTTCTTTGGCAGAACATTCAGCGAAGACCCAGTATTCACCAACACATGAGCCATAGTGGTGCCCCTGCATTCGATTGAGACATGCAGAGCATCATTATGCTTTCTTCCTTTTGGTGTCAAGTCAGTGTCTGAGGAGCCTATCCCATTGTCGACGGTCAGGCTAGACACGCAATCTTTGAATTGATCAGCTGAAGTCTCTTGCGACACATGCGCAGTTTTGAGGAATGCAATTAAAGCCTTTGCATGGGCCTCGGAGCACAATAGTAGGGATAACATGGATATCTTTGAGGGGGTGTGCCCCAACTGCTCGACCACATTGTAGTCACTCTTTTTAATTATTTTCAAAATTTCCTCTATCTCTTACTTAGAGGCTTCCACAAAAAAATTTCTAGGTGCCTCCGTCCGGGCAGACTCACCTACAACTTATTTTCCTCGAGTCCCAGATGACTTATCAGCAGAGGTAACATCTGGAGTAAGAACAGGAATAGTAACTGAAGTACTAGCGGGAGCAGAAGATGAAATAACGATAGGCTTAGTGACAGTCTTCGGGGAGATCTCAGGAGAGAAAACCCTTCCACTTCTAGTAATCTTGATGGTCCCAACAATGTTACCAATATCAGGATCAACTTCTTCATTTTTCAAATCTTGTTTGATGCCATGATAGTACACATCGGCGCCATAATGCTAGGGGACAACTTTGTCCGAGGCATACGGGAAAGGACCAGGAACAGTGATTATCAGCGAAGCGATTCTCGTAGTGGGTGTAATCCTAACAGGTCTTCTCGAGGAGGCCTTGGAAGGACTGGCGGAAATGGTTATAATAGCAATGTCTTCAGATGGAACAATGGGAACCTGAGTTTTCTCGAACAAAATTTCTTTACTGTCCATCAGGCGTTGAACACCTGACCTCAGCAAATGGCAACCAGAAGGTAGAAATGAACACATGTGGCAACCTTCACCATAACCCGGAAATAAACCGGCCAACAACAAATTTTTCTTTACAGTCATGCGAGGAGTAGAAACTTCATCCACCAAGGTCACAAACAAGTCGGTATCGACAACATTAATTCCATGACCGTGTTTAGGCATGGGAGCGGTTATGACATTGGGCTTCTCCAGAGCGTCGAACTCAATCTCCTTGGCTTCAATTAGATCTTGTACTTTATTTCTTAGAGCCCAACACTCATTTGTGTCATGATCAGGACCCTCAGAATGATATGCGCACCGAGCATTCAGATTGTATCGAGGAGAGGAGGTATTAGGATTCTTGGGAGCCTCTTTTAAAGTTGCCAAGTTAGATCTCAACAGATGGGGTAGAACCTCTGTCAATTTCATGTTGATCCGGGTGAACTGCCTTTATGGTCTTTCCACCCTTTGCTGATTGTTGCATTGTGGGGTAGCCACAGGCCTAGGTATTATTACAGCATTTACCGTTGGACAGTATCCCGCTCTGCCCTGATCTCTCGGGTTATAAATGGCACTGGCCTCCTTCTTTCCAATAAAGGGTTTCTTCATCATGCTCGAGGATGCATCTCTTTGAATTTTGCCACTTTTTATACCGGCTTCGACCCGCTCACCAGTCATGATTAGTTCAGTAAATCCAGCTGAGGAACTTCCGATCAGGTGGTTGAAGAATGGACCTGACAAGGTGCCTAGGAACATATCCACCAATTCTCTGTCAGATAGAGGGGGTTGGACTCTGCCTGCGAGATCCCTCCATTTCTGAGCATAGGTTTGAAACCTTCACCTGCACCCATAGACATGCTTTGCAATTGCGTCCGAGTTGGAGCTAAGTCAGCATTATACTGGTATTGTTTGTAGAAGGCGGAAGCCAAATCTTCCCAATTACCAATATTGGTCCCTTCCAACTGATAGAACCAATCCAATTGTGTCCCTGACAAGCTCTCTTAAAAAAATGCACCCATAGATTCTTATCAGCCGTATGAGGTTGAATCTTTCTGATGTATGACCTTAAATGCAGCTTCGGGCAAGAGACACCATCATATTTAGAGAAAGTGGGGACCTTGAATTTCTGTGGGATGACAACCCCTGAGACAAGTCCTAACTCTTCAAAATCCAGTCTGGGTACCCTTTGGACCTCCATAGCATTCAAACGATCCTCTAGCTCTTTGTATTTTTTATCAGTGGGAGGATATTGTTCCTCAGAGTAGTCAGGTTCTTCCTCTTCTTCGGATGCTGGGTTGTTGTTAATTTCCTTGGTCCTGTCTTCTTGATTATCTCCTTCACCCGATGATGTTGCAAAGTCCAAAGTTCGTCTGGCTTGTCCTTTGAACCTTCTTCCCATGATCACAATACTGGTTGGTTTCTTCACTTTCTTCTTCTTCTCTTTGGCCAGTAGAGTCTTCAACTCCTCTTGTCCTTTTGTCAGAGTCAAGAGCATTTGTTGAAACTGGACGTTTTGCGCCTGAAGATCTTTCATTGTCTTTTCAATATCCATCTCACTGAAATTAACAGTAGAAGGATAAAGAGACATGTTGTAAGAAACCTGTATGATGTTATGATGAATGAAGATGCAATATGCAAATGATTTCAAGGAAATTAGAGATTTAAATTTGTTTAAACTAAAAATAACACACGTTAATCCAAGTTTGAGTACATCATTCCTCTTTGGGCTTACAATGAAATAAGCAAAATACAACAAAAACTCCTAAGACAAAAAGGTTGAACACATCCTTTTTGGAGCGAGGTAGGCGTTCAGATTCCGCTCTTCATGAAGCAGCTTGCTGAGTTCCAGAACCTTCTTCTCACTGGCATAAAATTGGGCTTCAAAGGTGTCTCGCTCCTCCTTCAATTGAACCTAAGCTTTCTGCAAATCTTCGAGAGAGGTAGGCATGTCAGGATGAAGGACAGTGTATGAGACGTCTCCCTCAACAACAGGCTCTATGATAACAGGGAGGATGGAAGGGTAAGGCATCACGAAACTCTGAGCACGAGCTCGCACCCACCTAAGGTAAGGCTCGAGAGGGATAGAGTTTTTGTGTCCCAAAGTCCTATTGTCGACCTTGTTCACCATTCTCTAAGCTCGTGTAAACCTATGGCGGTAACCTTGGTCTTCTTTGTCATAGCCGAACACCAGACCTTGAATGAGCATCTCATGAGGGCCGTCTCTTCGGGCATACCCAAACTGTCGAAGAGCTAAGCATGGATTGTAGGTGATACCTCCCCTAATACCAAGTAGAGGTACATTACCCCATAACGGTCAATGATAGAGACATCCTCCAAGGATCTCGAACACCAACTGATGTCAGAATGGGTGAGGGACATCATCCTTTGAGACCATGTCATTCCTTGCTCGTTCTTCAATGTTGATTGAGGTTGGTGTGAAGTGAATCACTTAGCGAGTAAGGGGATGCAACACAAGAGAGTGACTCTTTTCTTCACGATGCGGGTATGGAGGCAATGCAATATGTCTCCCAGTAAGGTAGGTACGGGATTGTGAGAGAGAAAGACTTTGATGGCGTTAACGTCTATGAATTGGTCTGAATTGGGGAAGAGAACCAAACCATAAATGAAAAGAGCCAGGATGTCTTCAAAATCTAGGAAATCCATGTCGTCCTAGAATGAACGAGCCTTCTCCAATAGAAACTTGGCTAGGAAACCTTTAACCCCGCTTCTTGTCTCCCAATTGGCTATGATGTCGGCTCTCTTCAGATGCAAAGCTTCGGCGATGACTTCAGGTTTTGGAATCCCCTCTAGATCGTTGAATGGTATCTGATCAAGCACGGGCACCCCCAAGAGTAGGGAGAACTCTTCTAGTGTAGGTACCAACTGATAGTTCGGGAAAGTGAAACAATGATGTACGAGATCAAAGAATTGGAACAACACACATATCATTTCTTCTTGGAAACTGGATGTAGCCAAACTGAGGAGTCGATCGTATTTCTTGGTAAAAGGAGAATCCACGGGCACTCTTGAGGCTAACTCATGAAGTTGAGGGTGTGTTTTTACAAAGTTGATTCGGATGGTGTTCCTTCGGACGAAATTCATGACCTACAAAAACAAAAACAAAGATAAATTCCTAAATCCTTGAAATGGTTAGTGAGCATGCGTATGATGCTTATGATGTTTATGATATTATGTACAAGTAAACATATACACACACAACAAACAAGTCCCTATGTTTTAGGCTTGCATGGGGTTTTATAGGTAAGTACCCTCTTGAAGTTTAGATGGCTTAACCTGTCCTAGTAATAGTGATCGGGTTCTAAAGGATCTCAATATCACCAACCTTTCTCTTAGGCATTGTCTCGGCACAATAAATCTTTTCTTATGGCCGAGATATCCTAAAAGTCCAGCCTCAATGAGTGTAGTATCGAGTATAAACCAATTTTCAGATCTACACCGAAATCGATTATCTCACTACGTCCTAATGGCCGAGTTTGTTCAATTAGGGTTCTAAAGTCAGTTAGTGCTTCATGACGCCACTCAGCGGCCCCGTATTCTCCTCGATTCACCAAGAGGGATACCGGTACCCATAACTGCGTCGCACTAACATAGCCATTGTTTCAACCATACCGGTCTATGCTGTACAGTTTCCACAATCTATTGCTATTTACCTAAAAAGGTGTCCCAGATCCGGGTGGAGGATCAAAGCAAGCCCAAAGAATAATAATGTAAAGCATACAAATAAAACAATGAAAGCAAGTAAATGTGATCTAACCCTAAGGTAACCCCACTTTAAGAATTTCCCCAGCAGAGTCGCCAGTTTTGTGATACGGTGGGAGAACTGACTTGAGGGTTTTGCGTTTGTGTTCACAAATGTTGCAGTTTAGTAAGAGTCACCACCGACTTTTATTTTATCCAATAAGGAAAGGTGAAAAAGCACAGGAAAGATCTTTAGAGATGTTTTTTTGAGTTCGGGGGGTAGTTTATGAAAAGGGAAGGTATTAGCACCCTTTTCATCCATAGTTTTCCATGGGCTCTTAGTTACTCGCTAGATCACTTGCTTTTGTTTTGACAATGTGCTTGTGGTGTGGGCTTTGAAAGTGTTTTGAAAAATCTATTTGTAATGGTTCTCGTTTCTATAAGAACACGTACAAAGTTCTATTTGTGGATTGTGTTTCAGAAAGTGGTTTTCGGAAAGATATTTTGCAATGGTTCTCGTCTCTATAAGAACGTATACAAAATGTTTTTATCTTTTTGAAAATGTTTTTGAAATGAAAGTGTTGGTGTGTAAAATGTTTTTTTTATTGCAAGCAAGCGAGTAACCATGAGCGAATCTACCTACTCGAAATGTCTTAATCGTTCTTTTCCTTCTCCTTTAGATGTGGCTATCTTACCATTGTTTTGGTAAGAAACCCCATTGTTGGATGTGAAGGGACGGGTATGGGACGTTTGAATAGTCATAGAAGGCAACCTATGTGACATTTTAGCAATGTCGTTTAGGGACTAGATCATTTACCGAAGGCAACATCGAGGGACTACGATCCTTTTTTATCGAAGGGTCTTTGTTAAAACGCCCCATATTTGAGGGACATGACTATTTTCCGAAAGGAAACAAAATGGGATTACCCTAGAGGTGCTAGTGTGCAAGTGTGTTAGTTTACATGTATTTCATCTTGTATTTGAAAGTCGTTTATTCGTTGATTTTATCTTGCCATACATCCTATTTACTAGTAATATATGAAAAGCAAGTAAAAATGCGGAAAATAAAATCTAAGTTATTACATCGCTTTAGGGGGATGGGGGTACAATTTAACAATGGGGATGAAGTGGAGACTGAAATATTACAACCATATCGAATAATAATGAAAACAATGTAGAAACAGTGTAAAATAAAAGGAAAAATGCATTTTGAACTGCTATGTGTCGACCCATACTGCTATGCATCGACACATAGCTTTTCCCTGCTCCTGTAAAACAAAACCAACTCAGTATGAGTCGATGCATACTGAGATGTGTCGATTCATACTTCTTCTTGTATCGATGTGAAACGCGTATGTGTCGACCCAAACATCTTTTACGTTTCTATTTTGGATATTTTTTACAGTATGAGTTGATGCATAAGGCTATGTGTCGATTCATACCCTGTTTTTCCACTTAGAATGGGTCGATGCATGTAGGTACGTGTCGACTCATGCTGCATTTTTTGCCTTAAACATTGTTTTATTGTCTGTACAGGTTAGTTTACAGCATATGATGGATAAACATAAACAACAAATGATTATATAAGCCTAAACAACAAGAAAATGACTAGTTCAAAGGGATAACAAAATACTACATATTATCTTCAAAAACAACAAATCATTAATGATGTATGAAAATATATCAAGTCAATAAGACTTACCTTTTGGCTGCACTGGCTGTTTTAAATCTGAATGCTTTTCCCACTGCTGTGATGGCTCTAATAAATCTTCAGGAAGCTGCTCCGGGCTGTTGAAACTAAGTTAGATTGTACTGTATTTGTTTTTTTGGTGTTTTTGAAGGTGAAGATGAATAGCACTACATGGACTATTTTTATGTTTGGACAATCTTTGTAGGTGATGAGGTGTTTGGCTTATGGGAAAGTTTGTATGGTGGAGTAATGGGTTGGGGTCTTGTTTTGAATAAGAAAAGAATTTTGTTTTGAAAATGAATGAGTCAATTTTACAAAGGATGTTGTTTTTTCTGCTCAACCAAACTCTCTATTCTTTCTCTCAATCCTCTCTCTCAAAAAATTCTAACCCCCTATGTCTTATGAGACCATCCTTTTTGTAGACATTTGACTCAGGTTTAGGGGGGAAACAAAACAAGTTATTTTGAATTGTTTTTTCCTACTGTTTTTATACTTTCTTCACACAATTTTCCTTTACCATTTTGGTGCAATTTTGGGGTTGTCATGATACAGGTTGGGGCAGACTGCATAGAGCAGTTTTTGGACTGTATAGGACAGCATATTGGTGTAGTATAGCACAACGTTTCTTGTGGGGAAGCATGGAGCATATTTTGGGGTGTTGTGGCAATGTAGCATATCACACTTTGTTCAACTTGGACAGTATAATTTGTAGCATGACACAAATTTGGTCTTGTGGAATATTTCATGCACATTATGTCAAGGGCAAAAATATTGTGGCAAGGTTTTTTGAGAGAACTCAATCAAGACATAGTTTTAGAATTTGTAATTTTGCAAAAATGCCACTTTGTAATAACTCGAATTACTTGTATCATTTTGAATCATTTGAAATTGTAGTAAAAAAATGTCATGAAGTAAATGAAATTAACCAAGTATAGAAAATACTTAGAAAAATTTCAAAGTCTTGCAAAGTTGAATTTTTTATTCTCTTGATTTTTGATGATCAAATATCATTTTTTGGTTGTCTTGACATAATATGATTTTTGGGACTCAAATTTGGTCAAAAAGTCAAAGTTTGACTTTTTAGTGTCCAGTTGACTTTTTCCAGCTGAAACTCTGATTTTGCTCATTTTGCCCCCTTTTGATAATTTGAATGATTCTTCTTAGAAAATGTGATCTGAGGCTTGAAACTTAACTGAAGTAATTCTAAAAGTCCTTGAGACATGAGAGGGCAAATTTTGGGGTACAACAAAGGCCTTCAACAAGAAATTCAGACAACAAGCGTATCAAGTAGGGGATCTGGTAATCAAGCGCATTATACTTCTGCAGGGTGATCCCAGGGGAAAATGGACTCCCACCTATGAAGGACCATTTGTAGTCAAGAATGTATTTTCTGGTGGAGCCATGATTCTGACCACCATGGATGGTGACGACCTTCCACACCCTGTTAATGCGGACATAGTGAAAAAATACTACGCATAATAAAGACCCGCTAGGTTGACATACCTAGGCAAAAATAAGGGCATCCCGGCGAACCAAAAGGGTTCGAGCAAAAATTAGGGATAAAAATGAAAAAATTTGTACACCCGACAAGTCGAAAACCTGAAAAGGCGGCTTGGGCAAAAAAGGGTATCACGGTGGACTAAAAACCCAAAAGGGCGGTCTAGGAAAAAGTTAGGGATTAAAGTGTATCACTATGTACCATTGGATCACCTTGGAATCAGACCTCAGTGATCAGTAATTAAGCTCTAACGGTACCGATCAAACCAGTCAGCTTCGGACAAGCAGCAAAGTGATGAGATGCTCGAAGACATAGGGGAAATAGCAGAATTGAAACTCAATGGGATCACTACACATAGCTGCTTTCTTTTTGTACACAATTCCTGTAATGATTTCCATTTTTATGGCGGCGTTCTCTTACTAGAGCGTCAACCTCCTTGTAAAAAATGTCTGTTATAGGCAAATTTCAAATCAATGTAAAGCGTCTTTTAAGTACAAAATATGTGTTTGTTTTTTCCGTTTTCTGTTTTGTTTACAAAGACGTCCAATGTTTTATTCATGACATATGCATTTGAATAGGATTACTGTTCACAAATACCTGCATATAAAACAGAAAGACAGTTACTAAGAACTCAAAGAAACTGGTGCAAAGCCTAAATACCGACAATTACCTTGCCCGTCATGGTACAAGGGGCAGAGACAGTTGGAAGCGAAGTCACTATCACATATAAGCCAGTGATATCTATATTCCCCACAGAGCTGAGACAACCAAGGTTCGACCTCCGTGTCCCCAAGCAGGAATTCCTTCCCCAGCAGGCTCTTTCAGAAAGCCAATATCTGTATTCCCCAGCCGAGCGGTATAATCATAAATAGTTTATAAAGTTTTTCTCCCGAGCAGAGTTTATTTCTCTGACGGCAGAAGCTCGATCTCCAACAGAGCTCTTCTCTCCAGCAACGGAAGTTCATCCTCAGTTGAGTTTATTTCTCCAAATCAGCAGATCTTCCAACAGAGTATCTCCCTTACCCACAGAGTCATTACCCCGCAGGATTATTCTCAGACAAAGTCTCTCCTAGAAGAATGGATGTAAATCTCCAGCTAATCATCTTCGTTCACTATCCCAAGCGGAAACGAAGACCTCAACTCCTTATACTCTCTAGCAGCAGTCCATGATTTATTCTCCCCAGCTAGAGAGTATCACAATGACATTAAATATCCATACATCATGGCATGCGCATACATATTATACAGCATAATATCATTTATTTTGAGAACATCATTACTCAATACATTTCATACATCATGACATTGCATACGACTAACCCTTTACCTTCCAGAGAAGGATGCAATCATGTTCTCACGAGTTTTCTCTAGTTCAGTCAAACCGATACCAAGTTTTCTATTCCAGTTGAAGATATTCCAACATTTTTTCTGGTTCAGTCAAACCGACACTAAGGTTTCTATTCTAGTTGAAGATGTTTTAAGACTTTTGTCTGGGTCAGCCAAATCGCCGCTAAGATTCCCCTGATTTCTATGCCAGTCAAAGTTAATCTGAGACCTCTCGCGGGATCAGTCTGTTGTACCCCAAAATTTTCCCTCCCATATTTCTCAAAACATTTCAGGAAAGATCCTCAAGTTGCTCAAGGTAGTCCAAGGGTTGGCCAGACAAGCTCTCTCCTAAGACAATCTACCTCAAATTAGGGTTTCATTTTGCATCAAGATACTTGAGTCCAAGTGATCCCAAGCTCTCACCAATGTACTAATATGTTCTCAAGATCATCCATGTCAAGTTTCAAGCCTTGCAGAGGAAGTTTGCTCAGTCAATTGCTCAAAGGTCCAAAAATCGACTGTGTTAGGGCAAAAGTCAATTATGACCCACATACAGTCAAACTTTAATATTTTTGGTCAACATCCTCATTTTGAATTATATTTCATCATTTGATCAAGGGTTGATCATGATTCATCAAGTATTGCTCATAATTCATCAAGACTCAAAAGTTGCTAAATTAGGGTTTTGTAGGAAAAGTCAACTCAACTTTGACCAAGAATAACTTTCTCATACTTTATGAGAAATGACCCATCCAAATCTCATTTTTAAGAGGATGCAATTCTATAAAATCCATATTCATCTCCCAAGTTCAAAATATGCACTCACAAGAAGTTATGAATTTGGACATTATAGGTCATTTTGAAAAGTCAACAAAAACACCTTTTTTGTCAAAGCTTCATACATGAGCATGGAATATAAAAATGAGAAGAGACCAAAAGGGTTGATTATAGTACATCCTAAGCTTTCTAAAAAGTCCAAGAACACCTTCAAAGAGTCAAAATTTAGGTAGTTATGCATTGGTGAAGTTGACCTTTTTTGCAAAATTGCCAAAAGTCAATTATCCCTAAAACTTCAAATTTTGTAAAATGGGCCCAATCTTTTTCACTTGTTTTGAGTTGGCAACATAGCCCACGAGCTCTAGCCTTTGCCACTTGTCCATATCTTATTTTTATTATTTATTTTGATTTTGATTTGAATTAATTTGATTTAAATCAAAATAAATCAAATAAAATCAAAAACATTGATAACAAGAGATTTTATGAATGTTTCAGGCTTCATTATACAGATACCAATCATTCAAACTCGTGTCAATGCATAGTGTGAATAAAAAGATTGACTTAGGCCATGTTTGGAAAGATTGTAAAAGTGAATCAAATCAAATCATAAATCATTGATGGAGGGAGATTGGATGCAGTTATCAACCCTAATCCATTCACTCATACATATAGAACAAAGCCAGACCTAAAAAGAAGTTAGAGACAAGCGCATAAGCAAGAACCAGATTTGAAAAAAAAAGCAAGAAAAGTGTGAGATCAAATTTGCACTTAGAGGCATCCTCAAGACCTTTGAACGATCTCAATCGACTCCTGGGACTCTCAGCAAGCTAAAGCCATCAAGAACCAAGCATTTCAATCCCCAAATCGCTCTGTAAGTCGTTGACGACATACCCCTGTTCTTGAATTCGAATCTCACGATTTATGCATTGTTAGGTTGAAATAATTATACATTCTGGATCACAATCATGTTTTCAAAATCTCTGTACTCTTTGATTGTGTTTTTATGGCCTATACAGGATTTCACCATTGTTAGGTTTTAGAGCTTCGAATTAGGGCTTTTGTTTACAGGTGAAATTGGCCTTGATAAAAGGTACCATGGTGTTCAGAAGGAGAAGACGGTTCTAACCATGGCCTTGGTGGTCATTTATATCACGTGTACGTGATTTTGAGAATGGGTATGGCTATAGCGACGAACATTGTCCGTAGGTATAAGGTCTCAAGTTTTTAGCCACGGTGCAGGGAGGAAGACAAATATGTGGCCAGCCTCTATTGGCTTGTTTGAATTTGCACGCAAAATTCCCATTACTGTACTTGTTTCATATATTATGTTTATTATTTATATTATGTACAGTGAAAACGCAATGGCATAGTGGTGGCCACATGAGCGTTTAAGGCGTTAGAGGCTGGAGGTCAGGGGTTCGATCCCTGCCTCCAGCGTTTGCTATTTTCTTGTTTTATTTCAGGCGATCCAGTATGCTTACCAACTAGGGGTCCACCATGCGTCTTCATCATCAATCATGCCAATTGTCAGATGGCCAAATCCGATGGCCATCATCTGAAGGTGCATCATGAGCCAAAGTCAGCGTGCTACACAGGATCACAAAAGTCAACATGGATCATCACTATTTTGGGCCTAGATTCCTGCTATTTGCACCCTCCAAAAATGTTATTCAGGCCCATTTTCTTATTCTTTTTTCTTTTTACATTTTATTTAATTATTTCATTTAATTATTTTTACTAACAAATTATATTATTTTCTTTTATAAAAAAAATCACCAAAAATATTTTTATGTCCAATTAAATTTTAAAATACTTATCTTTATTAAAAAAATTAATTAATTTAATTAGGTTTATTAATGTAGACAATTTTAATTCTTTTGCAAATAATTAAAATTAATTAGATTAAATAGGTTTTATTATTAACTTAATATTTTTTATTTCTTTCCTAAAATAACAAAAACCCAAAAATATGTCATTTAATTATTTTTGTTAATTAATTTATTAACTAATTAATTTTCATATTTAATTTAGAAAAACTTAATTCTTTTCTTTAAAAATATTAAAAACAACAAAAAGACAATTCTTTCTTTTAATTAGGTTAGAAGGGTCAAAACCCTAGTTTCTCGTAGATCTAATTTTTAATCGCGCGCTTTATTATTATTTTGCTCAATTATTGTATCTGCTCACAATTTGTAATAGTTTTAATTAGAACTTTTACATTTATCGCTTTTATTTTCAAAGTGTTTGTTTTTTGCTATGTAAATACTTGAAGCCTTGTAATAGCGTAGTTTAAATTCTGCATTTTAAATTCCACAAATTATTAACTGTTAGGTGTATGATAATAGGATGCATGACAAGAATGTATGACTAAATTTAAAACAGTTAGATCACCCTAAATGTGCAAAGATAAATAAACTGAAATTGAATCATTCGCACATGCGCACTCCTAGGGTACACTCCCACTTGGTTGCCTTCGGTAAATGGTCATTGAGTATAGGATGCTTTAGTGGTCGTCCTTTTGTCTAAACAAAGATCAAAGTCCCGATTCGGAAAAGTTGCCTCGGAATGGTTGCCTCGGAATTGTTGCCTCGAATAATTGATCTAAGACATTAGGGTTATTACTAAGACGTCCTAACATTGCTTTAGTGACCGTGCGTCCCTTTCAAATTGACCCTCAAACTCCAATGACGGTGCTACCTACTTGCTAATAGTGGGATAGCATTGTCTAAAGGAAACAAGCATAGAACGATTCTTTTTTCGAGTAGGTAGATTAGTTCTTAGATACTTGCTCATCCAAAACAAAATTTTCACACTTACACTCCTTTATAAACAAAGTTTTCAAAAACACTTCATTACACTCTTGAAGACAGAAGCAAGAGTTAAATCGAAGTCAAAACAAAAACTTTTCAAAGAGCACAAACACAAAGAAAACAATTTTGAAAATGATGAGCAAGTACCTAAGAGCCCGTAGATAACTACGGATAGAAAGGGTGCTAATACCTTCCCTTTCTATAATCTACCCCCCGTACTCAGAAATATATCGAAAAAGGAATTTTTTTGTGCTTTTTTCCTTTCCTTATTGGATAAAATAAAAATCGGTGGCGACTCTTGCTTACCGCGATATTTTGCGAACACAAACGCAAAACGCGAACCAGCAAATTCCTTAACGAAATAGGGAAACCACGTCCCGGTTCTGGCCACCGTATCACAGAATTGGAGACTCTGCTGGGGACCTTTTTTAAGTGGGGTGTACCTTAGGGTTAGTTCATCATATTGTTTTCAATTGTTTGATCTGTTTGCTTTATCTTTGTGGGCTTTGTATCGGAGTTACTATAGATCCTAACCTGAATCTGGGGAACACCTTTTAGGTAAGTAGCAATAGACTGTGAGGGAACTGTACACCATAGACCGATACGGTTGAAGCAGTAGCTACATTGGTGTGACACATTAGTTGGTACTGATATCCCTTGTGGAGCAACAAGGAGAGTATGGGGCTGCTAATGGGTCATTAAGCATCAACTGACCTTAGAACCTATAATTGACCAACTTGGCCATAGAAAAGTAGCAGTATGCTACACTCATTGAGACCATACTCTCGCGATGATTCCGGCCGCAAGAAAAGGTTGCTAAACTGGAATTATGACCGATGGAGGATGGTTAGTGATATTGAGAACCTCTAGAACCCGATTACTATTATTAGGATAGATTGAACCAACTAAACTTCAAGAGGGTAATACCTAGACCTCATGCAAGCCTAAGCCTAAGGCTATTTGTGTGACTTGTGTGCTTTCAACTTGAACTACTTGCACATTTTTGTTATCTGACAACAGGAGTTCCTTGCAGGTTTTGTTTACAGTCCTTATCCAATAACTTGGATTTCTTGCTGGATTTACTTGTTTACATCACCTTGTACTTTTGCTTAAACGCATAACATACACATCATAACATCATGCCTTAACATTTCCTTAACCATTTCAAGGATCTCAAGGGTTTGTGATGCAGGTTATGGTAAATCAAACGTCCAGCAAAGGGCAAGGGGATTTATTTTCCTCTAGCCAATGTCGTCTATAAATCAAAACATGATAACTTGAGTCAGGGGCTATGACCCACTCGATATGGTGAGCTTGACTCTTGAAGGACTCTTAACGACACGAAGTTTCTTCAATCAAAGCTACAAAATTCAAATTCTAACAGTTTCTTGTTTACCCCGCGAGATCCTTGAAAACATTGCATACATATATCATGCATATCATTGAATAACAGGTCCTCCATTAACGGTCTCTCATGTCCCCGTTGTTTATTTCAGCAATGGCTCTCAAACAAGACAACCAAGATCTTCATAATCAAGAAGCTCAGTTCAGGGAAATTTTCCTAAACCTATCCAAGGGGCAGGAAGAGTTGAAAACACTCCTCGTTGGGAACTTGGTCAAGAAAAGTCCTGAAGACAATAAAGACGAGCGACTGAAACAACTGCAAGCTGAGGTTGATGCAATAAGAACCCAAATGCTGGGGCAGATGGCTTTTATCCAAGGCTTAACCCAGGAGCAAGAAGAGTTGAGAACCATTATCAACCAGCTTGATCAAGACCGATACAATAGTATGAAGCAAACAGTCAAGGCCGGGGACCAAGTCATTGACCAGCCTCAAAAAAGACAAGAGTTTGGTTTGGTGAAGAATGGACCTCTCCAAGTTACCCCTACCTCACGGGTCCAACAACAACCTCGCCATAAACAACCGGTTAATCAGAGTAAGCTGGATAGGCTCAAGAGGCAGTTTACCAAGCTCAACATGCTGTTGTTCTAAGCTTTGCAACACCTGTTGAGATTGAATCTGGTGACGTTGGTAGGACCTCATCGGAATCCTAAGACTTCTTCACCTAACTACAATCCTGATGCAAGGTGTGCATATCACTCCAACAGTCCGGGGCATGATACTGATGACTGTTGGAAGTTGAAGTACAAAATTCAAAACCTAATTGATGAAGGAGCATTGGAATTCACACAAGATGGTCAGGCTGAATTATTCTACCATCCCTCCAAGGCACATCCTCTGAAGTGACAAGACCGGACGAGAAGACTTTTTGTTCATTAGAATTTTCAATTTGTAATTTTCTTTTGATTGTTCAAACATTTATTCATGTCAAACTTTGTTACTTTATCAATGCATTGCATATGTCTGTTTTGAATCAATCCATTCGTATTCACTATATTCAAATTGCTTTCATTTTTGTGATGTTCAACTCTCGATTAAAAACTTTGAGCCTTTAGAGGGAGGATGACAAAAACGATACCACGATCCCTACAGTACGCTTTTGAACAAACCCCACTAACGATGTACATGCGTTGTTTCAAATCCTAAATAGTGGAGTTATAAGGAAGATAATCCCTAGTCAACCCCTTTGATCCAAAGAAGTTGGAGTTTTTCTTTTCACGCAAATTAAAACCCTTAATCACAACCTAGGGCATGGTAGTTTTCTCAGTTAATCCAAGTGCCCAATGAATGGCACCAAAGAGATCCTTCCAAAACAGAAGATCGTGATGGTTCCACATAATCGTCAAGACAGGCAGTCATTATCTCTCAAAAACAAAAGCCCATTAAGTCATAACCTATGAAGGAGACTTACAAAAAAATGGGGCATCCCGCTGACTGTAATTACAAAAGAAACAGTTCAGGCAAAAGACAGGGATAATAAAATCAAAAAGAAAGAGGTCCTACAAACCCTCAACAAAAAAAGAAATGACTGCCTATTCAAAATAAACTGTCAGTATCCGAACCATCACCAGAACATCAAGGACAATATTCCAGAACTCGAACGGCTAAAATGCACAATTAGCTGAGTTTAGGAGCGAAGAACATCACGAATAACGGGTGGGTACAAATAAAATTTGAGCCTTTATCCTTTGTTTCTTGAACCGTGAACCAGACCACGTTATAACCCTTAAAAGTCCTAGTTGAAGCATGAGTTAGTTCGAAAGCATACTGTTACAAAAGGTATCCTGACTCTTGTAGGGCTTGCTGTAAATCCTGAGTTGACATCACATTTTACGAAATTTGCTTGATTTACTGAAAAATGCATTTTCAAAAAATTCCAAGACTGACATAAGCTTTGCATTCTTAAAATAATATTGTTTACATGTGACTATTTGTTCAACAGCAGAGAAATTCGCACGACGAATATCTAGTGAACAAAAACCTTCTCAATAAAAAGGATCACCTCAAGTGGAAAAACACTTCCAACCAAGGGGCACGGCATGATCATTGTCCATCATTTGGGGCAGTCAAGTCAAGATTCAAGGAATCTCTCAAAGATGCCGAATAGCCAGGGGCAGATCTCCATCTGAATCACTTGGGGGCAGTGGACATGAATTCCAACAACGAATCTTGTATGATCAAACAAACATCTTCTGGTATTGTGGCAACACAACACTACCAACAGTGACAGATCCCTACACCCTGAGGGCATGGACATAGTTATAAAATACTGCGCATGAACAAAGACCCGCTAGGTTGACACACCTAGGCAAAACAAGGGTGTCCCGGCGAACCAAAAGGATTCGTGCAAAAATTAGGGATAAAGACAAAAAAATATTTATACACCCGGTAAGTCGAAAGCCAGAGAAGGCGGCTTGGGCAAAAAAGGGTATTCCGGTGGACTGAAAATCTGAAAAGACAGTCCAGGAAAAAGTTAGGGATTAAAACGTACGAATATGTCCCGTTATCTTGTCACTTGCCTACCAGAAGAAGACCTATCATTTCGATCAAAAGTTACCAAGCACCTCATAAGTTGGGATGACACTCAATCCACAAGGCCTCCGCAGGCACCTTCTCCAGCAGAAACAGGGGTAGAAAAGTCTCGATGCAAAGCCACTGTCATATCCTCAACATGTGTCCCAGTAACATTCACTCCCCGTAGAGTAAGAAAAGGACAATGGTTTTAACTCTCCCCAGCTGAGGCTAGCAACCGCGAATGAGTCGGTAAAATTCTCCCCAAGCAGAGTTTGTCTATCATCAACATCAAAAAAGTTATCCCCAGCGGAGTATGAAAGAAAATTCCCAGCGGACTTTGAAAAAATTCCCAGCGGAGTTTGAAAAATTATCCCCAGTGGACTTTGGAAAACTGTCCCCAGTAGAGTCTAAAAGGCTATTCCCAGTGAAGTCGCAACTAGAAAATCATCCCCAGTGGAGTTCTTTCCTTTCGCAAACAGAAACTCAATCCCGAACAGGATTCAGTATCACCAGCAACGGTAATTCATCCCCAGCTGAATTTATCAGCGGAATCCTCAGCAGAGCATGTCCTCCCCAGAGTCATTTCCTCATCAGTTTATTCCCTAGCGGAGTTATCCTCTCCTGCAGGTTTATTCTCACAATCATCTTCATTCACTATCCCCAGCGGAAACGAAGAATTCAACGCTTTTCTCCAGCAGCTATCCGGGATTTACTTTCCCCAACTAAAAACATCACATTTCCATACATCATGACACATGCATATACGCATCATACAACACAATCTCATTTATTTTGAGAACATCATTGCCTGATGCATATCATGCATCACATGCATCTAACCTTTACCTTTCAGGAAATATACAATCAAATTCTCACAAAAGCAAGCTATGAAGCCCATATTCGACTGGACAATAGTTTAAATCCTCAGTAAGCCGTGAATCCCGGTTTACGACCAGATAACAGCTCAACAAGTTATTGTGAAGCCTGGATTACGACCAGACAACAATACAAGTTCCTGTGAAACCTGGATTTCGACCAGATAACAATAAGGGATATTGTGCAGCTTGGATTATGACTAAATAGCAGGTCACCCAGCCAGATACTATGAAGCTCGGATTACGACCGGATGTTAGTTGGCCCAAAGCCAAAGGGAAACTCGGATTACGACCGGATAGCCATTTGATCTCTTCTTAAGACTGGATTACGACCAGGTAAGAAGTAAAGTATTGTGAAGACTGGATTTCTACCAGATAACATAAGGGATACTGTGCAACTTGGATCGCGACCAAATAACAGTTCACCCAGCCAGATACTATGAAGCTCGGATTACGACCGGATGTTAGTTGGCCCAAAACAAAAGAGAAGCTTGGATTACGACTGGATGGCCATTTGATCTCTTCTGAAGACTGGATTACAACCAGATAAGAAGTAAAGTGTTTTGAAGCCTGGATTACGACCAGAGAAGAAGTAAAGTATTGTGAAGCCTGGATTACGACCAGACAGCAGTACGGAACAACATGAAGCCTAAATTCGATCAGATAATGGTATAAAGCATTGTGAGGCTCGGGTTACGACTGGATAACGATAAAAGGACTGAAGCCTGGATTACGACCAGATAGCAGTACAAAACCCCGCGAAGTTTGGATTTCGACCGAATAGCAGTTTATCTGAATAGTTACTAAGAAATCCGGAGTCGACCAGATATTAGTATGCCATAAATTCAAGTTAAAACCCAGACGCGACCGGATAACATTTAAATTCCTTCCAAAACCTGGATCATGGCCAGATAAGAATTAAGAAGTTGCGAAAACTAGGTTACGACCGGATAGCAAGTTTAATCTCATCTCCCCAGTAAATCTGTAAAGCCTAAATTACGACCAGATGGAAATCGGTATTATTACTATGAAGCCTGGACCACGACCAGATAACAGTTCATGTTCACCTCCTCGACTAAGAGACAATTCCTCAGTAGACAACGGACGACGAAGCTCCTAAAATTCTACTTTTCTCAACAGAGATCAACATTCCCCAGCGGAATCTTCCTCAACAACAGGTATACAAGCTCTCACTAAGAAATCTCTTACGCAATCGACACTCCTTCAGATGGCATCTTTAAGCCCATCCCCCTGTCAAGCAATTTCCAAATGGCATTTGTAAGCCCATTCCTGACATCGCAAGACGGACACCACTTCATGTGAGTGCAAATTTCTGGGCACACTAGTGTTCAATCATCTTCCACCTTCGGATCACGAAAGGAACGAAAGCCAATCTACCTCCTCAGGTTTAAGAAGATTGAACAGGGGCAGCTTTTGTACCCCAAAATTTGCCCTCCCATATTTCTCAAAACATTTCAGGAAAGATCCTCAAGTTGCTCAAGGTAGTCCAAGGGTTGGCCAGACAAGCTCTCTCCTAAGACAGTCTACCTCAAATTAGGGTTTCATGTTGCATCAAGATACTTGATTCCAAGTGATACCAAGTGCTCACCAATGTCCTAATATGTTCTCAAGATCATCCATGTCAAGTTCCAAGCCTTGCAGAGGAAGTTTGCTCAGTCAATTGCTCAAAGGTCCAAAAATTGACTGTGCTAGAGCAAAAGTCAACTCTGACCCACATACAGTCAAACTTCAAGATTTTTGGTAAACATCCTCATTTTGAAGTATATTTCATCATTTGATCAAGGTTTGATCATGATTCATCAAGGATTGCTCATAATTCATCAAGACTCAAAAGTTGCTAAATTAGGGTTTTGTAGGAAAAGTCAACTCAACTTTGACAAAGCATAACTTTCTCATACTTTATGAGAAATGACCCATCCAAATCTCATTTTGAAGAGGATGCAATTATATAAAATCCATCTTCATCTCCCAAGTTCAAAATATGCACTCACAAGAAGTTATGAATTTGGACATTATAGGTCATTTTGAAAAGTCAACAAAAACACCTTTTTTGTCAAAGCTTCATACATGAGCATGGAATATCAAAATGAGATGAGACCAAAAGGGTTGATTAGAGGACATCCCAAGCTTTCTAAAAAGTCCAGAAACACCTCCAAAGAGTCAAAATTTAGGAATTTATGCATTGGTGAAGTTGACCTTTTTTGCAAAATTGCCAAAAGTCAACTATTCCTAAAACTTCAAATTTTGCCAAATGGGCCCAATCTTTTTCACTTTTTTGAGTTGGAAACATAGCCCACGAGTTCTAGCCTTTGCCACTTGTCCATATCTTATTTTTATTATTTATTTTGATTTTTATTTGAATTAATTTGATTTAAATCAAAATAAATCAAATAAAATCCAAAACATTGATAACAAGAGATTTTATGAATGTTTCAGGCTTCATTGTACATATACCAATCATTCAAACTCGTGTAAATGCATAGTGTGAATAAAAATATTGGCTTAGGCCATGTTTGGAAATATTATAAAGGTGAATCAAATCAAATCACAAATCATTGATGGAGGGAGATTGGATGCAGATATCAACCCCAATTCATTCACTCATACATATAGAACAAAGCCAGACCTAAAAAGAAGTTAGAGACAAGCGCATAAGCAAGAACCAGAATTGAAAAAAAAGAAAGAAAAGTGTGAGATCAAATTTGCACTTAGAGGCATCCTCAAGACCTTTGAACAATATCAATCGACTCCTGGGCCTCTCAGCAAGCTAAAGCCATCAAGAACCAAGCATTTCAAGCCCCAAATCGCTCTGTAAGTCGTTCACGACATACCCCTGTTCTTGAATTCGAATCTCACGATTTATGCATTGTTAGGTTGAAATAATTATACATTCTGGATCACAATCATGTTTGCAAACTCTTTGTACTCTTTGATTGTGTTTTTATGGCCTATACAGGATTTCACCATTGTTAGGTTTTAGATCTTCGAATTAGGGCTTTTGTTTACAGGTGAAATTGGCCTTGATAAAAGGTACCATGGTGTTCAGAAGGAGAAGACAGTTCTAACCATGGCCTTGGTGGTCATTTATATCACGTGTACTTGATTTTGAGAATGGGCATGGCTATAGCGACGGACATTGTCCGTAGGTATAAGGTCTCAAGTTTTTAGCCACGGTGCAGGGAGGAAGACAAATACGTGGCCAGCCTCTATTGGCTTGTTTGAATTTGCGCGCAAAATTCCCATTACTGTACTTGTTTCATATATTATGTTTATTATTTATATTATGTACAGTGAAAACGCAATGGCGTAGTGGTGGCCACGTGAGCGTTTAAGGCGTTAGAGGCTGGAGGTCAGGGGTTCGATCCCTGCCTCCAGTGTTTGCTATTTTCTTGTTTTATTTCAGGCGATCCAGTGTGCTTACCAACCAGGGGTCCACCATGCGTCTTCATCATCAATCATGCCAATTGTCAGATGGCCAAATCCGATGGCCATCATCTGAAGGTGCATCATGAGCCAAAGTCAGCGTGCTACACAGGATCACAAAAGTCAACATGGATCATCACTATTTTGGGCCTAGATTCCTGCTATTTGCACCCTCCAAAAATGCTATTCAGGCCCATTTTCTTATTCTTTTTTCTTTTTACATTTTATTTAATTATTGCATTTAATTATTTTTACTAACAAATTAAATTATTTTCTTTTACCAAAAATATTTTTATGTCCAATTAAATTTTAAAATACTTATCTTTATTAAAAAAATTAATTAATTTAATTAGGTTTATTAATGTAGACAATTTTAATTCTTTTGCAAATAATTAAAATTAATTAGATTAAATAGGTTTTATTATTAACTTAATATTTTTTATTTCTTTCCTAAAATAACAAAAACCCAAAAATATGTCATTTAATTATTTTTGTTAATTAATTTATTAACTAATTAATTTTCATATTTAATTTAGAAAAACTTAATTCTTTTCTTTAAAAATATTAAAAACAACAAAAAGACAATTCTTTCTTTTAATTAGGTTAGAAGGGTCAAAACCCTAGTTTCTCGTAGATCTAATTTTTAATCGCGCGCTTTATTATTATTTTGCCCAATTATTGTATCTGCTCACAATTTGTAATAGTTTTAATTAGAACTTTTACATTTATCGCTTTTATTTTCAAAGTGTTTGTTTTTTGCTATGTAAATACTTGAAGCCTTGTAATAGCGTAGTTTAAATTCTGCATTTTAAATTCCACAAATTATTAACTGTTAGGTGTATGATAATAGGATGCATGACAAGAATGTATGACTAAATTTAAAACAGTTAGATCACCCTAAATGTGCAAAGATAAATGAACTGAAATTGAATCATTCGCACATGCGCACTCCTAGGGTACACTCCCACTTGGTTGCCTTCGGTAAATGGTCATTGAGTATAGGATGATTTAGTGGCTGTTGTACCCCAAAATTTGCCCTCCCATATTCTTCAAGAAATTGCCAAGCCAAGTCACAAAATTCCCCAAGGGTTGCACAGTGCAAAGGTCTCCCATACAGTCAAAACTAGGGTTTGTGTTTTGATCAAGAAAAGGAAGTTTCCAAAGGCCCAATCAAGTCTCATATGCCTACAAATATGGTCAAGCATCCTCATATCAAGTTTCAAGACATTCAGCTCAAAATTGCACAGTCAAAAACCCTAATTGCACTACAGTCAACTGTAGGGGCAAAATGGTCATTTGACAGTCAAAAGTTAAATTTTTTGGTCAACATATCATTTTGAAGCCACAAACATCATTTGATCAATGCTTGATCATGATTCTCAAAATTTGGCTCAGAAATCATCAAATTGCAAAAGTTTCCTTATTTGGACAGTTGAAAAAGTCAACTGAAATTGACCAGGGTATAACTTTCACATGGATTATCATAAAAAGCCCATCCAAAGCTCATTTTGAAGAGAAAGACATTTCCTACAACTCATCTTCATACTTCAAGTCCAAGAAATGCTCTCACAAAAAGTTATCAATTTCAACATTATAGGTCATTTTCAAAAGTCAACAAAAAGGGACTTTAAGTCAAAGGCCATAACTTGAGATTGGTAAATCAAAATGACATGGGACCAAAGGCATTGGTTAGAGGACTCAAAGACCTTTCCAAAATGTCCAAGAACATGAGAAAAGCTTAAAAATTGAGCAAGTTATGCCTTGTGGAAGTTGGGAAATTTTTGGATATTTTGAAAAGTCAACATTACTTCAAATGACCTAAAATTGCTAATGGGCCCATTTTTCTTCCATAATTCATCATCCATAACATGTGCACGACCACTTGGCCCAAAGGGAAGTATTTTCTCATTTTTTATTTATTTATTTGAATTTTTATTTATATTAATTCATTTAAATCATTTAAATATATGAAAAATATTTAACTTAACCTAAAAAATCTTTTTGTACATGTTTTAGCCTCAAGATTTCGTGCTTGTACCAATATGGAAAGATTTGGGTTGATTAGCATGATTTTGAACCAAAAACACATGAAAAAAGATATGGAAAAATCTTAAGAAATCAAATATTCAAAACCATGATTACAAGAGATTTGATTGAGTTTTTTTGACCTAATGCACTCACTACATATGCCTGAACACAACCCTAATGAGAAGACACGCTCAGCTGCTCAAGAAGGCCATAACCAAACTTGGAATTTTTGTCTAAAAAGTCAATTCTGAAATCATCTTTAGAGGTCGATTCAAAGCACAATTCTCATTCCAATAGCTTCCTCAAGCATCACTTGACATATTCCAATCAAAAACAGTCATTCAAACCCCAAGAATTGGTAACATGAACGCAAACTGTACCATGAAAAACTCATAATCGTGCATCATGATTTACGCGTCTTTTGTAACTTTTATTCATTGATTCATGATTATTACCTTGTTCTGAAGCTAACCAATACGTTTAATTGCCTTTTTATGTGTTGTACGCAAATATGCCATTGTTAATTTTTAGGGTTCAAGAAGCTTGGAATTAGGGCTTTTATAATGGGGAAAAATTAGCCCTCAAGGCCACCACCATTAGAATCCTCATGTCTGGACGAACAAGAACCAACCCTCGCGCTCAATTTATGAGCGTTTGAGGGCTAATCGCTATTTTCTGGAAAGCTATCTAACAGAACGCATGAAAACCGTTGCCTAACATATTTGTTCTTTCAGGAAAATAAAACCAGTGAGGAAGACGAGGTCGTGGCACTTGTTGGTTGGTCCGTTTAAATTTAGCGCGCGTTGGGGGCCACTGACTCTCTTTTCTTTTATAATATTCATTAACTATTATATATTAAATGCATATGTAGTGGCTCAGTGGTAGGTAAACGCGTTTGCAATGTCCATGACCTGGGTTCGAGCCCCAGGTCTATGTTATTTCCATATTCTTTTCCAATTCATCATCACATGCAGGCATCATGTCGAGGACCATCATGTTCCTTCATCATCTATCCATCCACGCATCTAACAGGTTCAAATCAAAGGCATAGATCTAAAGAATACGCTACGCCCTAGTCAACGCTTCAGCATGCTAATTGGAAAAGTCAAGTGGACTCAGATTATTGGGCCAGATTATTCAAGATTACACCTCCACTTTGGGGACTACCACCCCCCCTGGTTTGCAATTCTCTATATTTTTTATATTTTATTTTCAATTGTTATTTTATTTCCTTTATTGTTTTAAACTAATTAATTATTTCTACAAAATATAAAAAATGCATAAAAGTCAGAAAAAAGATAAAAAATATAATAAGTATTTTATTTTAATTATTTTTATAAACAAATTGTATATAATTGAATTTAGTATAAATTAGGGTTTAATTTTAATACTTTTAATAAAAAAATCTAAAAAGAAGTAGAATTAGGTTTAATTAATGTTTTTTCATTCCTTTTTAATTTTTCTTTCTTATAATAATATTTATTTATTTTATTTGTTTTTGTAATTAAATTTGCATGAAAATAACTTAGGTTTAATTTAGGTTAAATTTAATGTTTTCTTAAATAAATTAAAAGCCATTAGAATTAGGGTTTGCGTCTCATTTTAATTTTAATTAATTCGCTTTCTATATTAAATCATAAAACACTAAAAAATATCAAAAAACAAATTCTTGCTTTCTTTTAATTTTAATTTTAATTCCTCATTAATTTTAATTTTTGCAAAAGGGTCCAACGCCCTCGTTTCGTTTAATTCTCGTTATTTCGCATATTTATTTTATTTCGCTTAAATAATTATGTACCTCTCCCGAAGCCTTGTAACATTTTATTTCTCGCACTTTTAATTTCTTTATCTTTTCCGTCAAATCGGGTCCTGGTTAATTTTGGCGATGTGGACCCGCGCCATTTGTAATAGCTTAGATTTACTTTTCCTCGCAACTTTTAACTGTTAAACAAAGCATGCAAGAATGAATGGACCTAAATAAAATCAAGCGTAGAACACCAATAACATGACAAGATAAATACAAATGAAAACGATACACAAATCGCACACACCACCCCTAGGGTACGCCTCACTGTTGCCTTGCCTCGAAAGGTGATCGTCGAGTAGAGGATGTCTTAGTAAGTCCTCATGATCCGGGAACCTGGCATGAGGGTAGCTTCTAAGGTGTCTTCCCATTGCTCTGGTGATCACCATGTCCCGAACCCTCGAATTGACCCGAACACCTCCAATGGTGGTGCTACCTACCTCTCAATGGTGGGATGGCACTACTTTAAAGGACATTTACACAGACGAATTCCTTAGGGTAGGTAGGTTCTCGTAGATACTTGCTCTAAATTTCAAAACAAATCAAAAATACTTTTCACACCAACACATTTTCAAAAAGCTTTCGAAAGCAATTTTTCAAACACTCTTGAGGACCGATACAAGAGTCAAACTGAAATTTTCAAAGAAACTTTTTTAAACCCACAGTTGAAAAGCAAACAAACCATTTTTGAAAACACAATGAGCAAGTATCTAAGAGCCCATGGATAACCATGGATAGAAAGGGTGCTAACACCTTCCCTTTCTATAATCTACCTCCCGAACCGAGAGCAATCTCTTTAAGGAATTTTTCTGTGCTTTTGTCCTTTCCAATTGGAGAAAATAAAAGACGGTGGCGACTCTTGCTTCCGCGACATTTCGCGAACCAGCGTTAAACAGTCAGTTCCAGATCCACCGATCACAGAACTGGCGACTCTGCTGGGGATATGCTTATAAAGTGAGGTGTACCTTAGGGCTAGGTCATAACTATGTTTTCAATTGTCTTCTTTGCTTGCTTTATTATTGTGGGTTGCTTGGGAGTTCTATAGATCCTAACCCGGATCTGGGGGATACCTTCTTAGAAAGTAGCAACAAGGCTGTGAGGGAACTGTGCGGGGTATACCGACATGGTTGAAACAGTCTGCTACGTTGATGTGGCACTTTGGTGTGTACCGGTAACCCTTGAGTTCAGTCAAGGAGAGTACGGGGCCTCCGCATGGTGTCGTGAAGCATCAACAGACCTTAGGAACCTTAATTGAACTATCTTGGCCTCTTTAGGGTAGTGAGATACTGACTTTGGTGCAGTCCGAGGTTGGTTGATACTCGATACTACACTCAATTGAGGGTTGCTTTCCTGGAATATTTCGGTCGCCAGTTCAGTGGCTAAATCGAAACGATGAACAATGAAAGCAATCCCGTGATATTGGGATCCTTAGAACCCGGTTACTTCTAATAGGACAGGTTGAACCCACCAACTTCAAGAGGGTACTACCCAGACCCCATGCTGGCCTTAAACCTTAAGGGCTTGTCTTGTGTGCCTTGTGTGCCTTACATGTTTGTCTTTGTAAATATCTGTGGTGTGTTTAATCATAGCATCATGACATCATCCAGCATCATATGCATTGACTAACCATTTCAGGGGTTCGAATTTTCATCTTTGTTCTTGTTTTGTAGGACATGGAAACTGTTCGTAGAAAGACAATTCAAGTCAGTCTTGTAAGGATCCCTCCTCAGCTTAAGGAGCTTATATCCAGGATTCCCGAGAACTCGTCATTCAGTGAAAGACATGGAAGCCTCATCAGCTTGGTCAACACCAACATTGAGGAAGATATGATAAAGGTCCTGTTCCAATTCTTTGACCCTCTGCATCACTGTTTTACCTTCTTGGACTATCAGTTGGTACCTACATTGGAGGAGTTCTCCCGGCTCCTGAAGATCCCTATCCTTGATCAGCTACCCTTCAACGGTACAGAAAAGGAACCTAAGCTTGAAGAGATTGCTAAAGCCTTGCACCTACAGTCATCTGACCTCAAGGGACATTGGGAAGTTAGAAGTGGTATCAAAGGGTTCTTAGCCAGGTTTCTGTTTGAAAAGGCCCATGAATGTTGGAACTCCCTTGATTTGCAAGCCTTTGAAGAAGTTGTGGCCCTCCTTGTCTATGGTTTGGTGTTGTTCCCTAATCCAGATCAGCTTATTGATATCAGTGCTGTCCAGATCTTTATGTCCAGGAATCCCATACCTACGTTGCTGGGAGACATCCTTCACTCATGTTACACTCGAACCATGAGAAAAAGAGGTGTCCTTATGTGTTGCACTCCTCTCCTGGGAAGGTGGTTTATTTCGCACCTTCCACAATCAGTCTTGAAGAATGAGCGGGGTTTGAGATGGTCACAACGGTTGATGACTATTACACATGCTGATATACATTGGTGCCCTAGGTCCAGAGAAGATGTCACTATCATTGATCGTTGCGGGGAGTACCCTAATGTTCCTTTACTTGGAATCAGAGGAGGTATTACTTACAGCCCATGCCTGGCTTGGAGACAGTTTGGTTATGCTCGGAGGGATGGTCCTCATGACATGTTAATTCCTGACATAGTTTTTGACTTCGACAACGATACTCAAGGACTTCGCCAGAGATTTATCAAAGCCTGGAGGTTGCCAAGTAGGATAGACAGCAAGACACTGGGGCACAGGAACTCCATCCCGTTGGAACCTTATCTCAAGTGGGTACGCGCCCGCTCCCAGAAGTTAGTGATGCCTTATCCTCATATGCTCCCTTTGATCAAAGAACCAGTCTTGGAAGGGGAAGTGCCCTACACTATTCAGCACCCTGATATGCCCACATCCTGGGAAGAGATGCAGAAGAGCTGGATCCAGCTTAAGGAAGAACGGAATTCTCTTGAGACTAGTCTACATGCCAGTGAAAAGAGGGTCTTGGAGCTCACCCGTCTGTTGCATGAGGAGAGGAACCTCAACACTTACATAGCTCCAAAGAGGATGCGCAGCATATTTTGGGATTAATTTGATTTTTGTACTTTTGCCCATGAGGCTTTGATGTATTAAACAATGATTTCTTTAATGATAAACGTGTGTTCCTTTTTGTCTACAACAAGTTTGAACTTTCGAACCCTTGAAAGCATTGCATACGCATTTCATACATCATGTGCATAGCAGGTTTTTCCTCTTTTCAGGTTGCTTACAGTTCTTTGCTGTTTATTTCAGCATCATGAATCCCGAATCTGCATCAACTGAGACCTCAATCAAGGCTCTTCAGGTGCAGAATGCACAATTCCAGGAATTAATCAAGGGTCTGGCTCAAGGCCAAGAAGAACTGAAGGCTATGCTCCTGAAGAAGGAGAAGAAGAAGAAGAGAAGAACTGTCCTGTTCAACTCGGGCCGAAGGTTTGGCAATACTCTGCAACAGGAAGAGGCTGGTTCTCCTGTTGGCAAGAGTAATCCTCAGGCAGAAGCAAGGGTTCCTAGTCCGGTAGTCTCCGACAACGAGACAGATTTTGATGAAGAGCAGTACCCTCCCGCAGACGACAAATACAAGCAACTGGAGGATAGGTTGAAGGCTATGGAGGTTCAACAGGTACCTGGGCTGGATTTCAGAGATCTGGGTTTGTCAACTGGTGTGATCATCCCTCACAAGTTCAAAGCACCATCCTTCTCTAAGTATGACGGGGCGTCTTGTCCCAAGCTGCATCTAAGGTCCTATGTTCGGAAAATTCAACCGTACTCTGCGGATAAGAATTTATGGATCCACTTCTTCCAGGAGAGTCTTTCAGGGACTCATCTCGAATGGTTCTATCAGCTGGATGGGACCAAGGTTCATAACTGGGAGGAGTTGGCTACTGCTTTCTACAAGCAGTATCAATATAATGCCGACCTTGCCCCTACACGTACCCAGCTCCAGGGTATGTCGCTAGGTGCAAACGAAGGTTTTAAGGAGTACGCTCAGAAATGGAGAGACCTGGCTGGCAGGGTGCAGCCACCATTGATTGATCGGGAGTTGGTAGACATGTTCTTGGGGACCCTATCTGGGCCATTTTTCAATCATCTCATTGGGAATTCTTCTGCTAGATTCACTGATTTGATTCTAACTGGAGAGAGAATTGAAGCTGGGTTAAAGTCTGGGGTGATTGCGAAGGGTGCATCATCTAGTTCGGAAAAGAAACCCTTCAAGAAGGAGTCTAGTGCCGTATATGGTTCCAGGGAATCAGAGAGACCTGAGCACCGCCAATCTGTCAGTGCGGTAATGATCGCTAAGCCTGCTGCCGCTCCTCGGCCAAACAATCCTCAAAGGGCTGAAAGACCCCGGAGGGAGTTTACCCGGTTAAGCATGACCCTATCACAGATCCTGCCACAGTTGCTATCCACCAATTTGGTGACTGTCAGGGAGGCTCCGAAGTTCCCCAATACTGCATCTCCTAAGTACAACCCGAATGCTCGTTGTGCTTACCATTCAGATGGCCCGGGGCACTCTACCGATGACTGTTGGGCACTAAAGAACAAGCTGCAGGACCTTATTGACGCCAAGGAGGTGCAGTTTGAGGCATCTGAGAAGCCAAATGTAGTGACAGCGCCCCTGCCTGCTCATGGAGTAAATGCTATTGGGGACGAAGAGGAAGTTGATGAAGTTGAGTTTGATGGCTGGATTTACCCGGCAACCGACGGTGGACTTAACAATTGGAGTGCAAAAGACAATCTCCCTGTTTCTCTTGTTACGCAGTAATAAATTTCTTTGTTTCGTTATTTTGTAATAAACAATGATAAACTCTATGGCCCGATGTCTTACCCGAGGCACCGTGGTTCTATTTGTGAGGGCATACAAATTGTCATTTCATATATCATGAATGAAAATCTTGGACGTTTTTCGCATTACAAATATTGTGCTCCTTTTCTGCCTTTCTTTTCCTTTACATATATATTTCAAAACAGCTGTATTTACACACACACTCACTCATACAGGTTTCAATCCACTCTGGATCTTACTGGTAACAACTCTGCTACTGCCAATTATGACTTCGAAAATCCGATCAACTTAGCCGAAGACGAAGGTGAAGATGATTGCGAAGTGCCTGGCGAGCTCGCAAGACTGTTACTTCAGGAAGAAAGGGCAATTCAACCCCATGAGGAGCCAGTGGAAACAATAAACTTGGGTACTGAGGCAGACAGGAAAGAGGTAAAGATTGGTGCCAACCTAGAGCTCAGCGTGAAGCAACGGTTGACTCAAATGCTGCATGATTATATGGAGATCTTTGCCTGGTATTACGAAGACATGCCTGGGTTGGATACCGATATTGTGGTCCATCACTTGCCAACTAAGGAAGATTGCCCTCCGGTTAAGCAAAAGGTCCGCCGTATGCGTCCAGAGATGTCTGAGAAGATTAAAGCCGAGGTTATGAAGCAGTTTGATGCCGGGTTTCTTGCAGTGACTTCTTACCCTCGGTGGGTTGCTAATGTGGTGCCGGTACCTAAGAAGGACGGTAAGGTCAGAATGTGTGTCGACTACAGGGATCTAAACAGGGCCAGCCCCAAAGATGACTTCCCCTTACCTCATATTGATGTCCTTGTCGATAATACAGCTCAGCATAAGGTGTTCTCTTTCATGGATGGCTTTTCAGGTTACAATCAGATCAAGATGGCACCTGAAGACATGGAAAAAACTACATTTGTTACTCAGTGGGGCACCTTCTGTTACAAGGTTATGCCATTCGGGTTGAAGAATGCTGGGGCAACCTACCAACGTGCCATGGTTGCCTTATTTCATGATATGATCCATCATGAGATAGAAGTGTATGTGGACGACATGATCGCAAGGTCCCAGACTGAGGAAGAGCATCTAGATCATCTGCAGAAGTTGTTTGACCGGTTGAAACTGTACAAGCTGAGATTGAACCCGAACAAGTGCACCTTCGGGGTAAGATCTGGAAAGTTGCTAGGCTTCGTGGTCAGTGACAAAGGAATTCAAGTGGACCCTGCTAAGGTTAAAGCTATTCAAGAGATGTCAGTTCCCAAGACAGAGAAGGAAGTCAGAGGCTTTTTAGGACACCTGAATTACATTGCTCGCTTCATCTCACATCTGACTGCTACCTGTGAGCCAATCTTCAAGCTGTTGAAGAAAGATCAGGTAGTACGTTGGAATGATGAATGTCAGGTTGCTTTTGACAAGATCAAGGAGTATCTCCAAGAACCACCTATTCTTATGCCACCGGTTGAAGGGAGACCTCTGATACTATACCTGACAGTGCTTGACAACTCAATGGGGTGTGTGCTGGGGCAGCATGACGAGTCTGGCCGAAAAGAGCATGCCATTTATTACCTTAGCAAAAAGTTTACCGACTGTGAGACCCGATACTCACTGCTCGAGAAAACTTGCTGCGCTTTGGTATGGGCTGCTCGCCGGTTGAGACAGTATATGCTGACTCACACTACCTTGTTGATCTCAAAAATGGATCCTATAAAGTACATATTCGAAAAGCCTGCCCTGTCTGGGAGAATTGCAAGATGGCAAATGATCTTGACGGAATACGACATTCAGTACACGACCCAAAAAGCCATCAAGGGAAGTGTATTGGCAGACCACTTAGCACATCAAGCTGTAGATGACTACAAGTCAATGAACTTCGAATTCCCGGATGAAAGCATCATGATAGTAACTGATTGTGAAGTACCTGGACCGGATGAAGGACCTGAACTAGGATCCCGATGGTCTATGCACTTTGACGGAGCCTCCAATGCTTTGGGAAACGGTATCGGCGCCATAATCATATCTCCACAAGGTACTCATACTCCACTCACTGCCCGGCTATGTTTCAACTGTACCAACAACATGGCGGAGTATGAGGCGTGCATCATGGGTCTTCAAGCTGCGATCGACCTAAGGATCAAATTTCTGAGTGTCTTCGGAGATTCCGCTCTTGTGATCAATCAGATCAAAGGAGAGTGGGATACGAAACATCCAAACCTGATTCCTTACAGAGAATGTGTGTTGACCCTGATCCCCCACTTCACAGAGATAACTTTTGAGCACTTTCCAAGAGAAGAGAATCAGTTGGCGGACGCGTTAGCTACAATGTCTTCAATGTTCAAGGTCAAATGGGATAATGAGGCTCCCCGGATCATCATCTGGAAACTGGACGAACCAGCATACTGTTGTGATCTCGAAACTGAATTGGTGACTGAGAAGCCTTGGTACCACGAAGTGAAGAGATATCTGGAAGCTCAGGAATACCCTGAAGGTGCCTCTATCAATGATAAGAAGTTCCTGAGAAGGTTCGCAGCAAAGTTCTTCCTTAGCAACGACATCTTGTACAAGCGAAACCATGATTCAACCCTACTGCGTTGTGTGGATAAGACTGAAGCAGAAAGAATCATGGAAGAGCTACATGAAGGGACCTTTGGTACGCATTCCAGTGGACACACTATGGCTAAGAAAATCCTACGGGCAGGATATTACTGGTCCACAATGGAAGCTGACTGTTACCAACATTCTAGGACATGCCACAAGTGCCAGATTTATGCAGACAAGGTGCATGTTCCTCCGGTTCCCCTAAATGTTCTGACTGCGCCTTGGCCGTTTGCAATGTGGGGCATAGACATGATCGGTGAGATAAAACCTACGGCATCTAATGGACATCGCTTCATCCTAGTGGCGATTGATTATTTCATGAAGTGGGTTGAGGCAGCATCCTATGCTACGGTAACCAAGACTGTTGTGGCACGGTTCATTCGGCACAACCTGATCTGTCGGTACGGCGTCCCTGAGCGGATTATTACAGACAACGGTACCAATCTGAACAATAAGATGATCGCTGAGCTCTGCGAACAGTTCAAGATACAGCACCATAATTCTTCTCCTTACAGACCGAAGATGAATGGGGCTGTAGAAGCAACAAATAAGAACATTAAGAAGATCGTGCAGAAGATGACAGTGACTTATAAAGATTGGCACGAGATGTTACCGTTCGCTCTACATGGGTACCGTACCTCAGCTAGGACGTCAACCGGGGCAACTCCTTTCTCTCTGGTTTATGGCATGGAGGCAGTCTTGCCGATCGAAGTACAAATTCCCTCTCTCCGGATAATGAAGGATGCAAATCTGAATGAAGATGATTGGATCCAGACACGACTTGATCAACTCAACCTCATTGACGAAAAGAGACTTGCTGCTATCTGTCATGGTCAGACGTATCAGAAACGGATGATCAGGGCATTTAACAAAAAGGTCAGACCACAGGAATATCAAGTTGGGGATCTGGTAATCAAGCGAATCATCCTTCCTCAGAGTGATCCAAGGGGCAAATGGACCCCTACGTACGAAGGGCCATTTGTGGTTAAGCATGTGTTCTCAGGAGGAGCAATGATATTGACCAACATGGATGGTGACGACCTTCCTCACCCCGCCAATGCATACATAGTAAAAAGATACTACGCATGAAAAAAGACCCGCTAGGCTGACATGCCTAGGCAAAAATTAGGGCTTCCCAGCGAACCAAAAGGGTTCGGGCAAAATGAAGGGATGAAAATGAAAAAATCTGTACACCCGGCAAGTCGAAAACCTGAAAAGGCGGCTTGGGCAAAAATGGGTATCCCGGTGGACTGAAAACCCGAAAGGGCGGTCCAGGCAAAAATTAGGGATAAAGCGTAATACTATGTCTCATTGATCACTTTGCATCCAGAATCCGGTGTCTACGTCAAGTTCAAACGGCATCGATCAGTCAGCTTCACTTTCAACCAAGGTCATCAAGTGATGAGACGCTCGGAGTTATAAAGGCAATAGCAGAGTTGAAACCCAATGGGATCATTCATTTCACACAGCTGTTTTATTTTCTTTTGTACAAAACTTGTATAAACTCTCTTGTTCGGCGGCATCCTCTTACTAGGACGTCAGCCTCTTGTACACAAAACGCCTATTTTTAGGCCATTCAAAATCAATACAAATATATTTTCAGTTAAACGTGCCAAGTGTTTTTCTTTTTCTGTTTTGTTTTGTGAAGAACGTCCAAGGTTCAATTTGTGATATATGCATTGACAATAATTTGCTAACTCATAAATATTTGCATACGAAACAAAGGAATTAATTGCAGGTGACGCTAGAAACAGGGGCAATAAAAGAGTTGTCTAAACAATCCAATTGTTCTATCCTCCAAGGTACCAAGGTAGGTTCAGCTAAAGAACGTGACCAGTACATCTTAATTCCCCAGAGAATAAGTCAGCAGTCAGTGCATTCTTCTCCAAGCAGAGTTATCAAATCTCAAGGAAGTTGAGTATCCCCCAGTAGATCTCGACATTCCCCAGCAGCATACATATATTCTTAACAAGCATCCTCGGCAGTCTTGGTCTAAAGATTGTTCCCCAGCGGCAGACCAACATTCAAAGGAATCACTTCCTCAGCATATCAAAACTTCCCCAAGAGTCCAGTCCAATCCAATCCACCAGGAAAGATGGAATTCATATCCCCAAGCAATAAGCTTATCCCCAGTAGATTCTGGAAGCTTATCCCCTCGCAGAGCACGAACGCGTCGTCCGGCTTGATTTAAAGAGTTATTTCCTTAACAGGATATAACTGGGTTATCCTCAGCCAAAAGCCACGGAAGGAGCGTCGTTGACAAAGTCTTCTTACCCCAGCGAAGTCCATCAACACTTCCAACAACAAGGGTATCCCCAGCAAATTATTATCAACACTCAGCAAGGCCTCTCTCTCCCCACAGAGTACTGCTTCCCAGCACGGTCGCTAGAGTATCTTTTCTCCCTGCAGAATCTTCCATTTGCCAAGTTTATTCCGCAACGGAGTCGTCTTCTCCTACCAGTATTCTTGCAGTCATCATCCCCAGCGGAAGCAAAATCTATTCCTCAACATCAGCCCGGGATATGACTTCCCGGCACCCGTCAAAGAGTTTACTTCCCTAGACGAAAACATACATTCATAAAACATCACATACATCATTATAGCATGCATAGACGCATTATAACATACAAATCTCATTTATATTGAGAACATCATTTCTTGATCCATATCATGCATTGCATATGACTGACCTTTACCTTTCAGGAAAGATGCAGTTAAAATTCTCAAACATATTTCAAGGCCTTCTCTAGTCCAGCTAAATCGACTCCCAACAGATTTTTCTGATGAGGACTCAGTAGAAGTTATCCCAGATGGTTCCCTCTCCGACGGTGAGTGAGGTGATAGTCTCCTATGGTTCCCTCTCCGACGGTGAGTGTGAGGTGGTAAGTCCTTCTCAGATATTTCCCTCTCCGACGGTGAGTGAGGTGATAGTCTCCTATGGTTCCCTCTCCGACGGTGAGTGTGAGGTGGTAAGTCCTTTTCAGATGTTTCCCTCTCCGACGGTGAGTGAGGTGATAGTCTCCTATGGTTCCCTCTCCGACGGTGAGTGTGAGGTGGTAAGTCCTTTTCAGATGTTTCCCTCTCCGACGGTGAGTGAGGTGATAGTCTCCCATGGTTCCCTCTCCGACGGTGAGTGTGAGGTGGTAAGTCCTTTTCAGATGTTTCCCTCTCCGACGGTGAGTGAGGTGATAGTCTCCCATGGTTCCCTCTCCGACGGTGAGTGTGAGGTGGTAAGTCCTTTTCAGATATTTCCCTCTCCGACGGTGAGTGAGGTGATAGTCTCATATGGTTCCCTCTCCGACGGTGAGTGTGAGGTGGTAAGTCCTTTTCAGATGTTTCCCTCTCCGACGGTGAGTGAGGTGACAGTCTCCTATGGTTCCCTCTCCGACGGTGAGTGTGAGGTGGTAAGTCCTTTTCAGATGTTTCCCTCTCCGACGGTGAGTGAGGTGATAGTCTCCTATGGTTCCCTCTCCGACGGTGAGTGAGGTGGTAAGTCCTTTTCAGATGTTTCCCTCTCCGACGGTGAGTGTGAGGTGATAGTCTCCTATGGTTCCCTCTCCGACGGTGAGTGATGTGGTAAGTCCTTTTCAGATGTTTCCCTCTCCGACGGTGCGTGAGGTGATAATCTCCTATGGTTCCCTCTCCGACGGTGAGTGAGGTGACAATTCCTTTTCTTATGATTCCCTCTCCGACGGCGAGTGAGGTGATTCCCTTTCAGATTATAATGGCCTATGGTTCTCGTCCCGATCCTGCGAAGATGGTATTTCCCACCAAGATTTTCTCAACGAGCGTTGTTGAAGTTAAAATCACCCAAGGTTCTCTTACCATTCATGCTAAGGCAGTAACCATACCTGGTTCATTCATCATCTTTTGAAGCTCCAGATTCAGCTCCTGTAACCAGTCAGGACACATCTATACCAAGCATCTGAAAACCAGCTCCTGCAACGTGTCAGGTACTCATTTTTCTTTTGCAGGTATGCAGGTTCTCGCTAAGGAATCTCTTACGCGATCAACATCCAGATGGAATCTATAAGCCCATCATCCTATTCATCAACCTCTAAATGGCATCTATAAGCCCATTCCCATCATCACACTGCTACTATGTGAGCGCAAATTTCTGGGCACTCTAGTGTTCAATCATCTTCTACCCTCGGATTACGAAAGGCACGTCCGCCAATCTGCATCCTCAGGTCTAAGAAGATTGAACAGGGGCAACTGTTGTACCCCAAAATTTGCCCTCCCATATTCTTCAAGAAATTGCCAAGCCAAGTCACAAAATTCCCCAAGGGTTGCACAGTGCAAAGGTCTCCCATACAGTCAAAACTAGGGTTTGTGTTTTGATCAAGAAAAGGAAGTTTCCAAAGGCCCAATCAAGTCTCATATGCCTACAAATATGGTCAAGCATCCTCATATCAAGTTTCAAGACATTCAGCTCAAAATTGCACAGTCAAAAACCCTAATTGCACTACAGTCAACTGTAGGGGCAAAATGGTCATTTGACAGTCAAAAGTTAAAATTTTTGGTCAACATATCATTTTGAAGCCACAAACATCATTTGATCAATGCTTGATCATGATTCTCAAAATTTGGCTCAGAAATCATCAAATTGCAAAAGTTTCCTTATTTGGACAGCTGAAAAAGTCAACTGAAATTGACCAGGGTATAACTTTCACATGGATTATCAGAAAAAGCCCATCCAAAGCTCATTTTGAAGAGAAAGACATTTCCTACAACTCATCTTCATACTTCAAGTCCAAGAAATGCTCTCACAAAAAGTTATCAATTTCAACATTATAGGTCATTTTCAAAAGTCAACAAAAAGGGACTTTAAGTCAAAGGCCATAACTTGAGATTGGTAAATCAAAATGACATGGGACCAAAGGCATTGGTTAGAGGACTCAAAGACCTTTCCAAAATGTCCAAGAACATGAGAAAAGCTTAAAAATTGAGCAAGTTATGCCTTGTGGAAGTTGGGAAATTTTTGGATATTTTGAAAAGTCAACATTACTTCAAATGACCTAAAATTGCTAATGGGCCCATTTTTCTTCCATAATTCATCATCCATAACATGTGCACGACCACTTGGCCCAAAGGGAAGTATTTTCTCATTTTTTATTTATTTATTTGAATTTTTATTTATATTAATTCATTTAAATCATTTAAATATATGAAAAATATTTAACTTAACCTAAAAAATCTTTTTGTACATGTTTTAGCCTCAAGATTTCGTGCTTGTACCAATATGGAAAGATTTGGGTTGATTAGCATGATTTTGAACCAAAAACACATGAAAAAAGATATGGAAAAATCTTAAGAAATCAAATATTCAAAACCATGATTACAAGAGATTTGATTGAGTTTTTTTGACCTAATGCACTCACTACATATGCCTGAACACAACCCTAATGAGAAGACACGCTCAGCTGCTCAAGAAGGCCATAACCAAACTTGGAATTTTTGTCTAAAAAGTCAATTCTGAAATCATCTTTAGAGGTCGATTCAAAGAACAATTCTCATTCCAATAGCTTCCTCAAGCATCACTTGACATATTCCAATCAAAAACAGTCATTCAAACCCCAAGAATTGGTAACATGAACGCAAACTGTACCATGAAAAACTCATAATCGTGCATCATGATTTACGCGTCTTTTGTAACTTTTATTCATTGATTCATGATTATTACCTTGTTCTGAAGCTAACCAATACGTTTAATTGCCTTTTTATGTGTTGTACGCAAATATGCCATTGTTAATTTTTAGGGTTCAAGAAGCTTGGAATTAGGGCTTTTATAATGGGGAAAAATTAGCCCTCAAGGCCACCACCATTAGAATCCTCATGTCTGGACGAACAAGAACCAACCCTCGCGCTCAATTTATGAGCGTTTGAGGGCTAATCGCTATTTTCTGGAAAGCTATCTAACAGAACGCATGAAAACCGTTGCCTAACATATTTGTTCTTTCAGGAAAATAAAACCAGTGAGGAAGACGAGGTCGTGGCACTTGTTGGTTGGTCCGTTTAAATTTAGCGCGCGTTGGGGGCCACTGACTCTCTTTTCTTTTATAATATTCATTAACTATTATATATTAAATGCATATGTAGTGGCTCAGTGGTAGGTAAACGCGTTTGCAATGTCCATGACCTGGGTTCGAGCCCCAGGTCTACGTTATTTCCATATTCTTTTCCAATTCATCATCACATGCAGGCATCATGTTGAGGACCATCATGTTCCTTCATCATCTATCCATCCACGCATCTAACAGATTCAAATCAAAGGCATAGATCTAAAGAATACGCTACGCCCTAGTCAATGCTTCAGCATGCTAATTGGAAAAGTCAAGTGGACTCAGATTATTGGGCCAGATTATTCAAGATTACACCTCCACTTTGGGGACTACCACCCCCCCTGGTTTGCAATTCTCTATATTTTTTATATTTTATTTTCAATTGTTATTTTATTTCCTTTATTGTTTTAAACTAATTAATTATTTCTACAAAATATAAAAAATGCATAAAAGTCAGAAAAAAGATAAAAAATATAATAAGTATTTTATTTTAATTATTTTTATAAACAAATTGTATATAATTGAATTTAGTATAAATTAGGGTTTAATTTTAATACTTTTAATAAAAAAATCTAAAAAGAAGTAGAATTAGGTTTAATTAATGTTTTTTCATTCCTTTTTAATTTTTCTTTCTTATAATAATATTTATTTATTTTATTTGTTTTTGTAATTAAATTTGCATGAAAATAACTTAGGTTTAATTTAGGTTAAATTTAATGTTTTCTTAAATAAATTAAAAGCCATTAGAATTAGGGTTTGCGTCTCATTTTAATTTTAATTAATTCGCTTTCTATATTAAATCATAAAACACTAAAAAATATCAAAAAACAAATTCTTGCTTTCTTTTAATTTTAATTTTAATTCCTCATTAATTTTAATTTTTGCAAAAGGGTCCAACGCCCTCGTTTCGTTTAATTCTCGTTATTTCGCATATTTATTTTATTTCGCTTAAATAATTATGTACCTCTCCCGAAGCCTTGTAACATTTTATTTCTCGCACTTTTAATTTCTTTATCTTTTCCGTCAAATCGGGTCCTGGTTAATTTTGGCGATGTGGACCCGCGCCATTTGTAATAGCTTAGATTTACTTTTCCTCGCAACTTTTAACTGTTAAACAAAGCATGCAAGAATGAATGGACCTAAATAAAATCAAGCGTAGAACACCAATAACATGACAAGATAAATACAAATGAAAACGATACACAAATCGCACACACCACCCCTAGGGTACGCCTCACTGTTGCCTTGCCTCGAAAGGTGATCGTCGAGTAGAGGATGTCTTAGTAAGTCCTCATGATCCGGGAACCTGGCATGAGGGTAGCTTCTAAGGTGTCTTCCCATTGCTCTGGTGATCACCATGTCCCGAACCCTCGAATTGACCCGAACACCTCCAATGGTGGTGCTACCTACCTCTCAATAGTGGGATGGCACTACTTTAAAGGACATTTACACAGACGAATTCCTTAGGGTAGGTAGGTTCTCGTAGATACTTGCTCTAAATTTCAAAACAAATCAAAAATACTTTTCACACCAACACATTTTCAAAAAGCTTTCGAAAGCAATTTTTCAAACACTCTTGAGGACCGATACAAGAGTCAAACTGAAATTTTCAAAGAAACTTTTTTAAACCCACAGTTGAAAAGCAAACAAACCATTTTTGAAAACACAATGAGCAAGTATCTAAGAGCCCATGGATAACCATGGATAGAAAGGGTGCTAACACCTTCCCTTTCTATAATCTACCTCCCGAACCGAGAGCAATCTCTTTAAGGAATTTTTCTGTGCTTTTGTCCTTTCCAATTGGAGAAAATAAAAGACGGTGGCGACTCTTGCTTCCGCGACATTTCGCGAACCAGCGTTAAACAGTCAGTTCCAGATCCACCGATCACAGTGGCCGTCCTTTTTTCTAAATAAAGATCAAAGTCCCGATTCGGAAAAGTTGCCTCAGAATGGTTGCCTCGGAATTGTTGCCTCGAATAATTGATCTAAGACATTAGGGTTATTACTAAGACATCCTAACATTTCTTTAGTGACCGTGCGTCCCTTTCGAGTTGACCCTCAAACTCCAACGATGGTGCTACCTACTTGCTAATAGTGGGATATCATTGTCTAAAGGAAACAAGCATAGAACGATTCTTTTTTCGAGTAGGTAGATTAGTTCTTAGATACTTGCTCATCCAAAACAAATTTTTCACACTTTTACTCCTTTATAAACAAAGTTTTCAAAAACACTTCATTACACTCTTGAAGACAGAAGCAAGAGTTAAATTGAAGTCAAAACAAAAACTTTTCAAAGAGCACAAACACAAAGAAAACAATTTTGAAAATGATGAGCAAGTACCTAAGAGCCCGTAGATAACTACGGATAGAAAGGGTGCTAATACCTTCCCTTTCTATAATCTACCCCCCGTACTCAGAAATATCTCGAAAAAAGAATTTTTCTGTGCTTTTTTCCTTTCCTTGTTGGATAAAATAAAAGTTGGTGGTGACTCTTGCTTACCGCGACATTTTGCAAACACAAACGCATAACGCGAACCAGCAAATTCCTTAACGAAATAGGGAAACGACGTCCCGGTTCTGGCCACCGTATCACTTAGTCAAATTGATACTAAGATTTCTCTCCTAGTTAAAGTTCTCACAAATTTTCTCTGGTTCAGTCAAACCGACACTAAGGTTTCTATTCTAGTTGAAGATGTTTTAAGACTTTCGTCTGAGTCAGCCGAGTCGGCACTAAGATTCCCCTGATTTCTATGCCAGTCAAAGTTAATCTGAGACCTCTCCCAGGATCAGTCAAATTGATACTAAGATTTCTCTCCTAGTTGAATTTCTCACAAATTTTCTCTGGTTCAGTCAAACCGACACTAAGGTTTCTATTCTAGTTGAAGATGTTTTAAGACTTTCGTCTGGGTCAGCCAAATCGCCGCTAAGATTCCCTTGATTTCTATGTCAATCAAAGATAATCTGAGACCTCTCCCGGAATCAGTCAAATCGATACTAAGATTTCTATCCTAGTTGAAGTTCTCACAAATTTTCTCTGGTTCAGTTAAATCGACACTAAGGTTTCTATTCTAGTTGAAGATGTTTTAAGACTTTCGTCTGGGTCAGCCGAATCGCCGCTAAGATTCTCTTGATTTCTATGCCAGTCAAATTTAACCCGAGACCTCTCCCGGGATCAGTCAAATCGATACTAAGATTTCTCTCCTAGTTGAAGTTCTCACAAATTTTCTCTGGTTCAGTCAAACCGACACTAAGGTTTCTATTCTAGTTGAAGATGTTTTAAGACTTTCGTCTGGGTCACCCGAATCGACACTAAGATTCCCCTGATTTCTATGCCAATCAAAGTTAATTCGAGACCTCTCACGGGATCAGTCAAATCGATACTAAGATTTCTCTCCTAGTTGAAGTTCTCACAAATTTTCTCTGGTTCAGTCAAACCGACACTAAGGTTTCTATTCTAGTTGAAGACGTTTTAAGACTTTCGTCTGGGTCAGCCGAATCGCCTCTAAGATTCCCCTGATTTCTATGCCAGTCAAAGTTAATCTGAGACCTCTCCCGGGATCAGTCAAATCGATACTAAGATTTATCTCCCAGTTAAAGTTCTCACAAGTTTTCCCTGGTTCAGTCAAATCGATACTAAGATTACTATTCCAGTTGAAGATGTTTTAAGACTTTCGTCTGGGTCAGCCGAATCGCTGCTAAGATTCCCTTGATTTCTATGCCAGTCAAAGTTAATCCGAGACCTCCCCCGGGATCAGTCAAATCGACACTAAGATTTCTCTCCCAGTTGAAGTTCTCACAAGATTTCCCTGGTTCAGTCAAATCGATACTAAGATTTCTATTCCAGTTCAAGTTATGAATCCCGGAAATCGACCGGATAATATCTTAATTTCTCCAAAATACTATGAAGCCTGGAATCGACCAGATAATGTTATATCTCAAATTCAAGCTATGAAGCCCGGAAATCGACTGGATAATATCTTAATTTCTCCAAATTACTGAAGCCTAGGACACGACCAGATAACAGTATAAAATACTACGAAGCCTGGAATCGACCAGATAGTGGTATATCTCAAATTCAAGCTATGAAGCCCGTAAATCAACCGGATAACAGCTTAATTTCCCCATCATATTGTGAAGCCTAGAAATCGACCGGATAACATTACAAGATACTATGAAGCCTGGAATCGACCAGATAGTGGTATATCCCATATTCAAGCTATGAAGCCCGGAAATCGACCGGATAATATCTTGATTTCTCCAAAATACTATGAAGCTCAGAGTCGACCAGATAGTTGTATAAGACACCGTGAAGCCTGGAGCACGACCAGCTAACAGTATAAGACACTATGAAGAGTGGAGCACGACCAGATAGTGACAAGAGACACTGAAGCCTGGAGCATGACCAGATAACAGTATAAGGTACTGCGAAGCTTGGAATTCGACCAAATAGCAGTTTACTTGGCCAATTACTATGAAGATCGGAAATCGACCGGATATTAGTATGCCTTAAATTCAAGTTGAAACTCTGATGCGACTGGATAACCACTTAATTCCTTCTGAAGCCTGGAACATGACCGGATAAGATATGAGAAATTGCAAAGCCTGGAGCACGACCAGATAGCAAGTTTAATCTCATCTCCCCAGTAAGTCATTGTGAAACCTGGAGCACGACCAGATAGCAGTCTGTCTTATTATCCTCAGTAAGTCACTGTAAAACCTGGAGCACGACCAGATAGCAGTCAGTCTTATTATCCTTAACAAATCACTGTAAAGCCTGGAGCACGACCAGATAACAGTTCATTTTCATCTCCTCGACTAAGAGATGATTCCCCAGTTGAGTAACGGACAACTGAAGTTCCTAAAATTCCATTTCTCCCAAAACAGAGACCAACATTCCTCAGCAGATTCCTCCTCAACGACAGGAACAGGAATTCTCATCAAAGAAATATCTCGGGAAATCAACATCCTCTAGATGACATCTTTAAGCCCGTCTCCGATGATTCTCCGTCATATCCTTCAGATGGAATCTTAAAGCCCATCTCCGACGATTCTCTGTCATATCTTCCGAATGGCATCTTTAAGCCCATCTCTGACGATCTTTCGTCATCTTTTCCAAAAGGCATCTGTAAGCCCATTCCCGATACTACCTACACAATCTCTCACCATCTCATACGAGTGCAAATTTCTGGGCACTTAGTGTTCAATCATCTTCCACATTTAGATTACGAAAGGGCAAACAAGCCAATCTACATCCCCAGGTTTAAGAAGATTGAACAGGGGCAGCTGTTGTACCCTAAAATTTGCCCTCTCATTTTACTCAACACATGCCCACTGAGGTCCTCAAGTTGCTTAAGGATGCCCAAGAGTTGACCAGACAAACTCTCTCCTAAGGCAATGTACCTCAAATTAGGGTTTCCATCTTCATCAGGGTGTGGGAGCTCCAAAGGTCCCAAATGCTTTCCATGGTCCCAATATGTTCTCAAGATCATCCATGTCAAGTTTTATGCCTTGCACAAGAGGTTTTCTCAGTCGACTGCTCAGATGCTAGAAAATCAACTATACTAGGTCAAAAGTCAACCGTGGCCCACATACAGTCAAACTTCAAGATTTTTGGTCAACATCAACATTTTGAAGTGATATTCATCATTTTATCAAGGTTTGATCATGATTCCCCAAGGAATGCCCCAAATTCATCAAACCCCAAAAGTTGCTAAATTAGGGTTTCTCAAGAAAAGTCAACCAAACTTTGACCAAGCCTAACTTCCTCATACTTTATCAAAAAATTTCCATCCAAGGCTCATTTTGAAAAGGATTCAATTCCCTACAATTCATATTCATCCCCAAATTTCAAAATATGCACTCATAAAAAGATATGAATTTCTACATTATAGGTCCTTTTGAAAAGTCAACAAAAACACTGTTTAGGTCAAAGCTTCTTACATGAACATGGAAGACCCAATTGAGATGATATCAAAAGGGTTGTTTAGGGGACATACTAAGATTTCTAAAAAGTCCAAGAACACCTCTCTAGGGTTAAAATTGGAAGAGATGTGCCTTGTCAAAGTTGACCATTTTTGCAAATTGCCAAAAGTCAAATGTGCTCAAAAATGCATTTTTTGCCAAATGGGCCTAACTTTTTATGCTTGCACCTCACTCATAACATGGTCCAAGATCCAAATATTCACCCACACATTATGTGCTCCATTTTCCATTTTATTTTGATTTTTATTAATTAAAAGTTGAATTAAATCAAATAAAGTGAAAAAAATACAAAAGATTTATTTTGATCTGATTTTTTGGCAGGAATCAAATCCAATCAATCTATGATGACCAAGTAAAATCGTGCAAAGGTGGATTGATTCAAATTGACATGATTTTTGCTGAATTTGGGAAGATATGATGCAAAAGAAAAACAAATCAAACATTCATGATTTCAAGAGATTGAAATTCTTTTTGTTACCCTAATCCATACTACTACATATAATGAGTAAGAACAAGCAAAAAACATAAGGATTGCAGTCGTGAAGAACACTAGAACAAACTCAAAAATTGGACAAAAAGTGGTGGGTCGATTTCCATTCTAGATGGCAATTCAAAGCAAGTCAAGGCTACCAATCACTTCCTGGACATCTCCAGAACGTGTCTCAATCATTTGTAAGCCTTTTCACACCCAGAAATGCACGCTACAGACCCACGGTTTGCATCCCCTAGCTTGAATCATATTTTGAAATTTACACATGATTAACCATTATTGAACATAGCATTGTGTTTGTATGAGCTTTTAAAATGTTTTGGTTTATGTAATTTTGCATTTTGATGCGTATATCCATGACTGCTATTATTAGGGTTTGTCCTTGCGTTTTGGGGTTTTGTCATACAGGTTAAATTGGCCCAGGAAAAGGGTACTATCATGTTCGTGAGATCAAAACAAATCGATATGTGGTTTAACATTGCATTTATGTTGCGTTCTTTTGATTTGTGAAGTTTGCAGGTTTTAGCCATGGAATATTGTCTGTGGGTATAGGTTATGCATCTAAGACGACGGACCTGCGAAGAAGATAATAACGTGGTAGCCAACCACTGGACCATTCAAACTAGCGCGCGCGTTTTTTGTTTTATCCACTAATCCACTTCATTTTCATATAATATTGTTTGTTTTCATTATAATAATAACTAACACATGTAGCGCAGATGGCAAGCGTACACGCTGGGTAGTGGGAGGACCTGGGTTCGATCCCAGGTCCCAGCAAGTTTTCATTATTTTCTTAATTCTCACTTGTAGATCCAGTGTTTCATAACCCCACGTGTCCATCATGCGCCTTATTGATCCAACCAATGGATCACAATCTATCCAGATCCAACGCCCCAGACAAGGAGAGACCATGGTGCACCATCATAAGGAGCCAGCATTGGATCCACACAAGGACTGGGCTTCAGCTTTGTGGGCCTAAGCAATTTCACAATACACCCCCTGATTTCTTCATCAAGCAGGCCCAAGTTTTTTTTCTTCTTCTTTTATATCGTTTTTCTTTTAATTTGTTTATTAATTATTTTCTTTTTTCTTCACAAAATAATCCAAAATCTTTTTTTAAAATCAAAATCACAAAACACCAAAAATCATTTTTTCATAAAATGTTTATTTTCTTTAATTAATTAATTTAATTAAAAATTAGGATAATTTAACTCTTTTTTTTTTGTAATTAAAATCAAATAGAAATTAGGGTTTAATTTTGTATATAACTAATTTTTTCTTCAGAAGATAACTTAAACATTTTTCTCAATTAGTTTTTTAGGTTTTCTAATCGTCCTCGCATTTAATTCGCCACGCGCATTTTAATTACCTTTTATTATTTTTGTAACTGCTCCAAGTTTGTAATAGCTTTAATTAGGATTTAGTTCCGCCTTTTATTTTACAGTAAAAAATAATTATGTATCTGCGAAAGCCATGTAATAGCTAGAACTTTAAACTTTCCGCATTTTAATTTCCGCAATTATAAACTGCCTAGATGTATGCTAATAGGATTGTATGGAAAGAATACTTGAAAATTAAAATGGTAGAAAACCCTAAATGTTCAAAGACAAATTAACTGAAAAATTTACTCGCACATGCTCACTCCTAGGGTTTACTCCACTCCGGTTGCCTTCGGTTAAGCGGTCATAAAGTATAAGGTTTATTAGCGGTCGTCCTCTAGCCCCGAAAGGTCTAAATGACCCATTCGAATGTTGCCTCGGAAAAGATCTTTAAGGCTTTAGGAGGATTACTAAAATTCCTTAACATTGCTTTTGTGATCGTATCTGTCCCTTCGAACGTCCCTTAAAACTCCAACGACGGTGCTACCTATTCCTTAATAATGGGATAGCACTGTCTAAAGGAAAACGAACAGACTTTTTAGAGTAGGTAGATTAGTTCCTAAGTACTTGCTCAAATAAACTTTTCACACAAACACTTTCTAAACAAAGTTTTCAAAAACAACTTCGTAACACTCTTGAGGACAGAAATAAGGGTTAAAATGAAGTAAAACAAAACCTTTCAAAGCAATCACACTCAAGCAATTTCAAAAATGAGCAAGTACCTAAGAGCCCATGGAAAACCATGAATGGAAAGGGTGCTAACACCTTCCCTTTCTATAATCTACCCCTCGTGCTCAGAAACATCTCGAAAAAGGTTTTTTCTGTTCTTTTTCCTTTTCCTGATTGGATAAAATAAAAGTCAGTGGCGACTCTTGCTTACCGCGACATTTTGCGAACAAAAACACAAACCAGTATTAACAGTTGGTTCTGCCACCGTATCACAAACTGTTATCGGGTCGTATCCAGGTTTTAGTGATTTGAATAAATTAAGCTGTTATCTGGCCGGGTCCAGGCTTCAACGTGTATCTGAGGTATACCGTTATCTAGTCGTATCCAGGCTTCAGTGATTTGAAGAAATTAAGATGTTATCTGGTCGGGTCCAGCCTTCAACATGAATCTGAGGTATATTGTTATCTGGTCGTATCCAGGCTTCGGTGATTTGAAGAAATTAAGCTGTTATCTGGTCGGGTCCAGGCTTCAACTTGAATCTGAGGTATACCGTTATCTGGTCGTATCCAGGCTTCGGTGATTTGAAGAAATTAAGTTGTTATTTGGTCGGGTCCATGCTTCAATTTGAATCTGAGGTATACCATTATCTGGTTGTATCCAGGCTTTGGTGATTTGAAGGAATTAAGCTGTTATCTGGTCAGGTCCAGGCTTCAACTTGAATCTGAGGTATACCGTTATTTGGTCGTATCCAGGCTTTGATGATTTGAAGAAATTAAGTTGTTATCTGGTCGGGTCCAAGATTTAACTTGAATCTGAGGTATACTGTTATCTGTTCGTATCCAGGCTTCGGTGATTTGAAGAAATTAAGCTGTTATCTGGTCGGGTCCAGGCTTCAACTTGAATCTGAGGTATACCATCATCTGGTCGTATCCAGGCTTCGGTGTCATAGATTATACTATCATATGGCCGTATCCAGGCTTCGGTGATTTAAAGAAATTAAGCTGTTATCTGGTCGGGTCCAGGCTTCAACTTGAATCTGAGGTATACCGTTATCTGGTCATATCCAGGCTTCGGTGTCATAGGTTATACTATCATCTAGTTAGATCCATGCTTCATAGTGATTAACCAAGTAAACTTCTATCTGGTCGGACTCCAGGCTTCGCAGTATCTTTAACTGGATAAGAAAATCTTAGGATCGATTTAACTGAACTAGAGAAAGTATCTACCGAAAAAGAATCAGAATAAATCAAAGGTCGACTCAAACTGAACCAACAGGGGTCTTGAATATGATCTTCTGAAGAAAATGCTGGAATAGCCCTTCGTCAGAGTTAGCCTTTGAAAAGACTGTTAGGTCATATAAGTAGTTAATGATATTTGTCGATTGATCTTTCCTGAAAAGGTAAAGAGTTAGTCGTATACAACATCATGATGTATGAAATGCACCGTGTAATGATGTTCTCAAAATAAATGAGATTGTGTTGTATGCAATATGTATGCGCATGCCATGATGTATGAACATGGAATGCTGTTGCGACAATTCCTAGTCTGGGAAACTAAATCCCTGACTGTTGTTGGAGAGTACTGGGAAGCTGAATCCCAGACTGTTGTTTGGTAGATGAGGAAAGTGATTCCTTCATTTCCGTTGGGGATGATGAATTGAGATGATTTGCCGGGGATTTCCTCTTTCTGTTTGAGGATACCCTGTCGGGGATTTTTGACTTCTGCTTGAGAATGCTCCGTTGGGGAGAAGATGCTATGTTGGAAGATTTTACCAAATGTAGAGAAATAAACTCTGTTGAGGGATGAACTTCTGCATCTAGAGAAATAAACTCTATTGGGGAAGGGGAGCTCCGTGAACCTCTTGGGGATCTTTATTGAAATCCTATTGGGGATTTCCTCTTTCCGTTTGAGGATACTCGACCGAGAATTTTTTACTTCTGCTTGAGAATGCTCCGCTGGGGAGAAAATTCTATGTTGGGAAATCCTGAGAAGCTCGATAATTTCACTGGGGAATTGTTATAAGATGTAAGAGTGGTATCTTGGAGATGTATTAAATAAGTATCAGAATGACATCCGCCTTTGGGTCGTATCTGAACCGTTTCTAGAAGAATCTGGAATAAGTGTCAGGATGACATCCGTCTTTGGATCGTACCTGAACTGTTTCTAGAGGATTCTGGAATAAGTGTCAGGATGATATTCGTCTCTGGATCGTACCTGCACCATTTCTAGATGAGAATCTGGAGTAAGTGTCAGGATGACACCCGTCTTTGGGTCGTACTCGCACCGTTTCTAGATGAGAATCTGGAGTATTTAGAATGTTTCTGCTGGGAATTCCTGTTTTGTTATTTTGAGAAGAAATCCGTTGGGGAACATGGATTTCAGCTCTCTGAGGGAACTTTACTGGAGGAGGTAATTCCTTCTTGGGGAAGAAGAAGTAAAAAACTATGGTTGTTTTCACTCTACGGGGACATAGGCATCACTAGGACGTATGTTGAGGATTTAGCGGTGACTTTGCATCAGGATGTTTCTTCCCCTGTACCTACTGGAGAAAGTACCTGCAGAGATTTTATGGATGGATCTATGTGTTGAAATAAGTGCTAGAATGACATTCGTCTCTGGATTGTATCTGAAATGTACTTGAAGCATGTTTTGAATGAGTGTCAGAATGATATTCGTCTCTGGATCGTATCTGAACTGTACTTGAAGAGAAATCTGGAATAAGTATCAGGATAACATCCATCTCTGGGTCGTACCTGAACTATTTCTACAAGAGAATCTGAATAAGCATCAGGGTAACACCCATCTCTGGACCATACCTGGACTGTTTCTAGAAGAGAAATCTGGAATAAGTATCAGGATAACATCTGTCTCTGGATCATACCTGAACCGTTTCTGGATTGATTTTACTTGATTGTACGTGATTCGTTGCTGGAATTCATGTCTAATGCCCCAAGTGTTTCAGATGGATATCTGACCCTGGCTATTTGGCATTTTTGAGAGATTCCTTGAATCTTGACTTGACTTCCCCAGATGATGGACAATGATCATGCCGTGCCCCTTGGTTGGAAGTGTTTTTCTACTTAAGGTGAACCTTTTTATTGAGAAAGTTTTTGTTCACTAGATATTCGTCATGTGAATTTCTCTGTTGTCGAATAGATAACTATATGCAAACAATGATATTCAAATAATGCAAAGTTTATGCTTGTCTTGAAGTTTGAAAATTTATTTTTTAGTAAAACAAAATTTGCAAGAGGGTGATATCAACTCAGGATTTATAGCAAATCTTACAGGAGTCAGAATACCTTTTGTAACAGTATGCTTCCGAACTAACCCATGCTTCAGTTAGGACTTTTAAGGGTTGTAGTGAGGCCTGGTTCACGGTTTAAGAAACAAAGGATAAAGGCTCAAAGTTTATTTGTACCCACCTGTTCTTCGTGATGTTCTTTAGTCCTATGCTCAGTTAGTTGTGCATTTCAAATCCCAGTTGAGTTTTGGAATGTTGGCCCCGATGTTCCGGTGATGGTTCTGAATTTGAACGTTTGTTTGAGAAGGCAGTCATTTTTGTGACCTTTTTGTTGAGGATTTGTAGGAACCTCTTTTTTTTATTATCCTGATCTTTTGCCTGAACTGTTTCTTTTGCGATTACAGCCAGCGGGATGCCCCAGTTTTTCTTAAGTCTTCTTCGCAGGTTTTGACTTAATGGGCTTTTATTTTGAGAGATATGATTGTCTGTTCTTAATGATTATGTGGAACCATCACCATCTTTTGGAGAGAAACTTATACACTATTTGTCGTGTATGAAGGGAAAGCTTGTGACTGAATGCACATCTGAATTAACTGAGAAAACTACCCTGCCCCAGGTTATGATTAAGGGTTTTAATTTGTGTGAAAGAAAACTCCTACTTCTTAGGCTCAAAGGGGTTGACTAGGTATTATCATGTACATCATCAGTGGGGTCTGTTCAAAAGCATACTGTAGAGATTGTGGTATCGTTCTTGTCATCCTCCCTCTAAAGGCTTAGAGCTTTTAGTCATGAGTTGAATATCACAAAATGGAAGTAAGAAAGCAGATCAAGCATAGTGAAAACAAATTAATTCAAGACAAACATGTGCAATGCATTGATGAAATAACAAGGTTTGATATGCATAAATGTTTGAACAATCAAAAGAAAATTGAAAATTGAAAATTCTAACGAACAAAAGCCTCTTTGTCTGATCTTGTCACTTCATATGGTGTGCCTTGGAGGGATGACAGAAAAATTCCAGTTGACCATCTTGTGCGAATTCCAATGCTCTCTTATCGATCAGGTCTTGAATTTTGTATTTTAATGTCCGACAACTATCAGTATCATGCCCTGGACTGTTGGAGTGATATGCACACCTTGCATTTGGATTGTACATTGGAGAGGCAGTATTGGGATTTGTAGGAGGATCCCTCAACGTGACCAAATTCAACTTCAACATGTGTTACAAGACTTGCGACATTGGTATGCTGAGTTTAGTATATTGTCTAGTGAATGAATCCCGTTTACGCCGATTACCCTGTGGTTGTTGGCGAGGTTGTGGTTGGGCTTATGACGTAGCAGCAATTTGGAAAACTCCAACTTTCTGTCCCATCCGGGGTTGATTAGTGACTTAATCCCCATCCTCGACCGTATGTTTCATATGGTTGGATCCGTCTTGATGAAGCTGGCTGGTGAGGGCTTTCAGCTATTCTTGTCCCCGGGCTAGGCTTTGGATAAGAGCCATCTTCCCCAGCATTTGGATTCTCATTGCTTCGATCTCAACCTGCAGTTGTTCAACCTAGTCATCCTTGTTGTTATCAGGACGTTTCTTGGTCAGATTCCTAGCGAGGAGTGCTTTCAATTCTTCCTGCCCCTTGGATAGGTTTAGGAACATTTCCATGAACTAAGCCTCTTGAGTTTGGAGATATCTATTGTCTTGTTTAAGAGCCACTGCTGAAATAAACAGCGAGAACATGAGAGACCTGTACTAGAAACTACGTGTTATGCAATGAGATGTATGATATGCAAATATTTTCAAGAATCTCGCGGGGTAAACACAAGAAAAATGTTAGGAATTGAACTTTACAGCTTTGATTGAAGAACTTCGTATCGTTGAAGGTCTTTCTACAAGAGTCAAGCTCACCATATCAAGTGGGTCATATCCCCTGACTCAAGTTGTTGAGTTTTGATCTTTTGACGGCATTGGTTAGAGGAAAATAAATCCCCTTTCCCTTGTTATACGTCTGCTTTATCATAACCTGCATCACAATCCCTTGAGATCCTTCAAATGGTTAAGGAAATACTATGGCATGATGTTATGATATGTATGTTATGCGTTAAGAAAAAATGTAAGGTAATGAAGACAAGTGAGTCTAAGAAGTCCAGGTTACTGGATAATGACTGTAAACAAACCCTGCAAGGAGATCATATTGTTAGATAAAAACCCTACAAGTAGCTCAAGTTGAAATCAAACAAAGCACATAAGCAGCCTTAGGTTTAGGCTTGCATGGGGTTTAAGGTAAGTACCCTCTTGAATGTTCAAATGGCTCAACCTGTCCTATTAATAGTAATCGGGTTCTAAGGAGTCTCAATATCATTGACATTACCATCAGGAATTGTTTCAACTCATGCACCAAATTATTGCGGCAAAAAAATCCCGAAAGTCCAGTCTCAATGAATGAAGCATCGAGTATCAACCAATCTTCAATCAGAACCAAAGTCGGTTATCTCACTACTTCCTAATGGCTAGGATGGGTCGATTAAAGGTTCTAAAGGCCAGTTAGCGCTTAGTGACACTATGAGGAAGCCTAATGTTATCCTTGACTTACTCAAGGAACATTAGTACAATCCAGAGTATCGCGCTAACGTAGCCACCACTTCGTCTGTATCGATCTACGTTGTACAACCTCCATGATTTATTGCTACTTACCTAAAAGGTGCCCCAGATCCGTATGTAGGATCTTTACAAGAATACCCCCAACAAACCCTCAAAGATAAATCAATCAAACACATAAAAAAGCAATTTTGAAATGAACTAGACCCTAAGATAAACCCCATTTTTTTCATATTCCCCAGCAGAGTCGCCAGTTGTGATACGGTGGTAGAACCGACTGTTATACTGGTTTGCATTTTGTATTCGCAAATGTGCGGTAAGCAAGATTTGCCACCGACTTTTCTTTTATCCAACAAAGGAAAGGGTGAAAAGAACAGAAAAAGACTTTTTTTGAGATTTTTTTAGTAAGGGGGTGGATTATGGAGAGAGAAGGTGTTAGCACCCTTTCCATCCGTAGTTTTCTACGAGCTCTTATAGGTTTGCTCATTTTAAAATACCTTTATGCTTTGTGTGCTTGAAAATGCCTTAGTGCAGTGATTTTCTTTATGTTTAACTCTTGTATCAGTCCTCAAGAGTGTTAACAAAGCAAATATTTTGAAAATTATCTTTTTGAAATGTTTTTGTGTAGGTGCAAAAGGTTGTTTTGAGCAATCCTCTAACAGTTATATACTTTTATACCCAAAAAAAGTTTGTTCTTTTCCCCATATCCTTTAGACAGTGTTATCTTACTCATAGTGAGTAGGTAGCCCCATCGTTGGATGTTTGAGGGACAATCGAAGGGACGTTTACAGTCATAAAGGCAACATGTAGAGACACTTTAGCAATTTTGTTTAGGGACTAGATCATTTACCGAAAGGCAACTGTAGAGTCATCGAGGGACTATAATCTTTTTGATTTACGGGTCTTTGCTAAAGTGTCCCCGTTTCGAGGGACATGACTGTTTTTCCGAAGGCAACCGAAGTGGGAGATACCCTAGGGGTGAGCATGTGCAAGTGTGTTGAGATTCAGTTATTTTTTTTCTTTTTGTTAGGTTATCTAACATTTTAATTTACCTTCTTTCCATGCAAGCCTATTTACTAATAGTAATATAGTAAAACAATAAAACAATAAATGTGCGGAAAATAAAATGCAGAAAAATAAATCCTAAGTTATTACACGGCTTTGGGAGAGATATATTATAGGTGTAAGAAAACGGAATGTAGAATTTTAAATTTAGACTATTACATCCCATAATCAGTTACATTATTTATATAAAATGAAAGAATAAAAATAACACACGCGAAATAAATATTACGTCTAAAAAACCTATGAACTATTAAATAAAATTCTTTTTGTTGTTTTTTGTTATGAAAAGAAATTAACTTAAAAATCCCAAGTCTATTTAATTTTAAGAAAGATGTTAAAATAATTAATTAATTTGTTTATAAAATTAATTTGACTAATAAAACACTAACCTAATGTTTTTTGTGATTTTTGATTTAAAGATAATTTAAATGATAAAAAAGTCAAATAAAGAAAAGAACAAAAGCAAAATAAGAATACAAAGGGGCATCCTTCGATCAGAGAGAAAAGGGGGCTTTTCGATCCAGAGGGGAAGCTGCCTTTCAACCCAGGTAGTAGACTCCTTTGATTCACCCTTCTTTTGCTTCCTTTCGATTGAGTTTGGGAGTTGGTGTGAGCAACCTTCGATTGCCACCTTTTCTGCTTCCTTCAATTGGCCAATGAAGCAATATAGACCTGTAAAGCAGCATGAGTGTAGGTCCTTTGTTCACACCCTTTGTGTATTTCATTTGAGTCTGTACAGGTTAGTTCTAACATATATTTGGACAAGAAAAGCAAACAAACCAAAAAGTACAGAAACAAAGAAAATAAATAAAAGGCCATTTACATGTTATGCTGAAACGAAAGATGCAAGGTCAAGAGGACTTGCCTTGCTTGAAACTGGAACTTGTGTGTGGACTGGAGTTATTAGATGCTTCGATTTGACACTCCTGGGCGTGAAGAAACTTGCTTAGGAGCTGGTGTGGACTCCTGGATGTCTCAGGAACAAGAATCTGGTATTCGTTTGGGCTGAAGGTGCCTGTAAAAAAAATGCTTCGATTGGGACACTTTTGGGATTTCTTTGAGCAATGTGGAAACGCGATATGTGTGATGCAGTATGGGTGCCTATGAGTCCCCCCAGATTTGTGTTTGACATCTTGTATTTATAGATGGCGGAGGAGACAAGCAATCATGGCATTAAAGACCAGCCATTAACAGAGCTTTGAAAACAGAATCAGACAAATTAAAAATATTTCCATTTTGAGATATATCATGCCATTTTGGAATCCTGAGTGAACCTGGACAGGTCAATTTGTGCCTTGTTCGAATTTGATAATATTCAGAGTTTCCCTCTTCAGAGCCCCTTCGACCAGCCCTTGTTCTTGTGATGATTCTAAGTCCTGATTCGAATTGCCCAGAACTTCCCTCATCAGAACATTTGTTTCCTTCTAAGGCTCTGAATTCAAATTACACCAACTTCGTTATCATGGACCCTTCGATTAAGTCTTAAGCTTTGCTCCCTTTGATGGCTTTGAACTTGACCAATTGAAGCATTATCTTATTGACTGGTCGAAGTGTTGTTTTGCTCTCTTCGATGGCTCTGCGTCCTGATTCAAATTTCTCATATTCTCAGCATCAGAGTTTCTTCGTTTGAACCATGGTCTGCAGGAATTCGAAAGGCTCAGAGTTGTCCTTATCAGAGCTCCTTTGATTTTGTGTCCAATTTGCATGAGTTTGAATGGCCCATCATCAGAGCTTTTGGAAACCTCTCAGTTCTTGCTCTTTTCGATCTCATTTTCTCTAACTTGGACAATCGGAATGTCACCCTGTTGATATGCCATCGAAGCATCACTTGGTTGACATGCTTGTCGAAAGACACTTTGTATGCCCTAATGAAAGACAACCTTACTTAAGATGTCCATCGAAGCTGCCTTGTTTAAGAAGCCCATTGAAAGACCATTTGGCATGCCAATCGAAAGACCTTTTGCAGATGCGAATCGAAGGGCACTTTGTAGATGCCAATCGAAGGACACTTAACCATCATTCAAAATTTTTGCTTTTCTTTAGGCAAATGTTTGTAACCACCCATGCAAGAGAAAATCTTAGAAAAACATGAGAGGGCAAATTTTGGGGTACAACAACTATGTGATGAGAATTTTGGAATTGAAGTTTCTGAAATATTAGGTTTCAGTTTGGTACCAAGCAAAATTCATTTCAGCCTTTAACTTATAGCTTTCAAAAGTTACATGGTTGAATTCGTGGTGAAATTTAGAAAAACTTTCATGTTTACATTTTTTAAAATGATTGAGAATTGAAGGAGTTAGAAATTTGAACAATGTTATTGTTGTTGTTACTGGCGCGAGGAAGAAGATGAAGTTCATCTTCCAATTTTTGAAAACAAGTTTGTTATATATTTATTGGGTGCTGTTTCATAACTGGATGAAACAGCCACCCCAGTGGCAAGCGTGTGTGTGTGTGTGTGTGTGTGTGTGTGTAAGGCGTTGGTGTGCCAGGGCAGGGGTTCGATCCCTACCTCTGGAATTTTATTTTCTAACATTTTTCTTGCAGATCCCATGCCTTGCAATCATACGCATGCATCATGCATCTCCAGTCTTTGGCCATTAGATCATCATACAATCAGATCAATTGCATCACATGTGTGCCCCATGATGCATCTTCTGAGCATTGTCCTCACTGGATCAATACAGGCGCCTGGGCTCATCATCTTGGGCCTAATGTTTTCTTCTTTTCACACCCCCAATTTTCTTTTACAAACACAGGCCCATTTTATTTTCTTTTTTGTTTTGATTAACTTTTTTCATTTTTTTTAAATCATTTTTACTTAATCAGAAAAAAAATAATAAAATCACAAAAAAATTAGATTTAGGTTTTTAATTAATTAGTTTAATTTTTGATAAATAAAAATTAATTTAATTTAATCACTTTGATTTTATTTAATTAGAATTAGGTTTTATACTTCATATATCTTTCTAAATAAAACATCAAAATTATTTTCTAGCAATTAGTTTCCTTTTTTAAAAAAACTAAAATTAATTTTGACTTCTTTTTTTAATTAAGTTCTCTTTTTAGTTAATTAAATTAATTGAACTTTTTTCCATTTATTATTAAATTTAATTTAGTTTTCTTTAGTTTTTTACTAAACTTTTGTTATTGAAAATTAATCAAATAATTAGGTTAATCATCAAAAAAATTCCATAAAAAATAACAAAACAATTTCCTTTCTCATTTTCTCTATTTTACAAATCTTCGCGTACTTTATTTCCCAATTATTGTAACTGCTCCAGTCTGTAATAGATAATTAGGTTTACTGCTTTTCATCCCCATTCATAAGTTTATATTCCCCATCCCCAAAGCATTGTAATAGCGTAGGACATTTAATTTCTGCAATATACTGCTTTCCTAATTACCATTAGTAATTAGGGTTTGTATGGCAAGATTAAAATCAACCGATAGCAAAATCCTAATTTCAAAATAAAAATACCTGAAATCAAAACACTTTGCACACGCACATCTCTAGGGTAACCTCACGTGTTGCCTCAGATAAAAAAAAGTCATATCCCTCGAACGTGGGATGCTTTAGCAAAGTTAAAAGATCACAGTCCCTCGATGACCCTTCGATGCTACCTTCGATAAACGATCTTAGTCCCTTACGACAATTGCTAAAACATCCTACAAGTTGCCTTCTATGAATGTACAATGACCCACGCCTGTCTCTCACATCCAATGATATGGCTTCCTACTAACCAATGGTACGATAGCACTATCTAAAGGAGGAGGAAAAGAACAAAGACTTTTTGAGTAGGTAGATCGCTCATAATCGCTTGCTCACAAACTAAAATAATCTTTACACTTCACAGTTTCAAAAAAACTACTTTCAAAACACTTTATAAGCATTCATGAGGACTGATACAAGAGTTATTATAAAGCAAATTTCCTTACATTGGCATTTTCAAAATATCTTTTCACAAAACAACACTTCCTTTCAACAAATATTTTCAAAAAAAACATTTTGTATACATTCTCAACGATACGAGAATCATTACAAAATTTCCGTACTTAGGCATTTTCAAAATATTTTCAAATATACACAAGCAAAAGGCATTTTAAAAAGTGAGCTAACGATTAAGAGCCCGTAGAAAACTATGGATGAAAAGGGTGCTAACACCTTCCCTTTTCATAACCTACCCCCCTTACTCAGAAAATTCTCAAAGGTCTTTCCTGTTCTTTTCACCCTTTTCTTAAATTGATAAAAGAAAAGTCGGTCGCGACTCTTGCTATCCGCAACATTTGCGATAAAACACAAAACCCAAAAGTTAATTCTCCCATCGTATTACAGTCACCATTCTCCACAAGGACGTCCAGGTCGCTAGGAGATGTTTTGAAGCATCCGCTAAAGGCCTAAGTTCCATCATCGCTCAACCCCGAGCAACTGGCAGAGCCGCAATACCATGCAGTTCCAAGGAGCCGAAATCACGGCCACACATCGACACAGTTGATCTCGACAGTCACCTTTCAACAGAAGATCTCCATGAACGAAGAAGGAAATACAAAGAGCCCATGCTCAAAGAAGGTAGCTCATCATCACCCAGGTCATTGGAGGAACCCAATGGGCTTCCCCCGCATCCAATTCCCGACAGCAACTTCGAAGTCGTTGCACTGGGCAGCAACCCAGCTAAGGGAGTCAAGATAGGCACCGACCTCCCTGACATAGCGAAGAGACATCTGAAAGCATTCCTCCAGGACAACATAATTTTTTTCTCTTCGAGCGTAAATGAGATGCTCGAACTAGATCCAAAGATATCCTGCCATCACTTGACCATAGACCCTGCCCTTAAGGCAGTTGCACAGCGTAGGCGAAAGCAGTACCTAGAGAAAATTGAGGCTGCCAAGCAAACTGTTAGAGACCTCCTAGAGGCAAACTTTATTTTTGAAGCCCAGCACACAACCTTGCTTTCTAATGTTGTACTTGTAAAGAAAAATAATGAAAAATTGCGCATGTGCATTGACTACTCTAATCTTAATCGAGTGTGCCCTAAGGACGCTTATCCCCTCCCTAATATTGATAAATTTCTTGACAATTCTACAAGTTTTAAACTACTTCCGTTCATGGATACGTACTGTGATACGGTGGGAGAACTGACTTGTGTTTTGCGTTTGTATTCGCACTTGTTCGGTTGAGCAAGAGTCGCCACCGACTTTTTATTTTATCCTAAAGGAAAGGTTAAAAAGCACAGGAAAAACCTTTTGAGATATTTCGTGGGTTCGGGGGGTAGATTATGAAAAGGGAAGGTATTAGCACCCTTTTCATCCATGGTTATCCATGGGCTCTTAGTTACTTGGTTTTTAGATCACTTGCCTTGATTTTCGATTGCTTTGAAATTATGGTGTGTGTGTGTGTTCTGAAAATGTTTTTGAAGAGATGCCTTGTTTTAGGCAACCAATGTATTTGACTCGTGTTTGAGTGTTTTACAAAAGTGTGTATCTTTTCGAAAAGATGTTTCAAATATTTTTGAGAGTTTGTTTTGAAAGTGTGCATGAAGTGTGGTTTTTGAAAGGAGGCAAGTGTTTTTGCAAATTGATCTCAAGTAACTAAGAGTTTTGTCTACCCCTATTGTACTCAAAGGTTTTCTCTATGTTTTTAACCCTTTTTAACAATTTTGTTCCACCATTGAATTTGGTGGACAATCTTGCGTTTAGGAAGTTTAACGGGACGGGCGCGGGTCATCGTATGGACCATGAATGCAATGGTGCCAAGTGTCTTTGGCAATTTTCTTTGAAGGGACTATGATCATTCCATTTAGGCAACTTTCGAAAGCGTCATCAAGGGACTTATGGTCATTTGATTGTTTTGCCAAAGAAACTCGACGTGCAAGCATGGCCCATTTTGGAAGGCAACATGTGGGATTACCCTAGAGGGTTCAAGTGTGATTGTGTATTGATTTCATGTATTTGTCTTGTATTAGGTTATCTAGCGTTAGATTTTATGTACATACAAACCCTAGGTCTAACCATGGTATAATTTGAAAGCGGTAAATTGCAAGAATTTAAAATCTACGCTATTACAAATAGTATCCGGGAGTGGGGGTACAAATTCACAAATGGGGATGAGACTTTAGGAATGTAGTGTCCAATAATTTACAACCAAATCGAATTGCGATAAAAGTGTAAATGTAACGTATATCAATGTATAGGAATAGCAAATGTATATTGTCAAATGTAAAGGGTATTGTGTAGGTGTTCGTGTAAGTGTATATATGTATGTAATTTATTTACAGGTTGAGATGTGATTTTAAATGTATTATTAAGTATTGTTAACCTAATGAAGAAAATTAAATGCTTTCTTTATTTAATTTGTAATCTTGTATATTTCTTTAATATGTACAAAAAGTAAATTCAAGAAAAAGAAAATGTTCTAAGTTTGAAAATTGTTACTTACATTTGATATAAATTGGTATCTTTATATTTTTGTTTAATATATACAAAAGAGGTATTTTAATTAAAAGAAAGAAAGAATGTTTTTTCAATTTTAATTATATTATGTAAACAAAGATGTACTTTCATTTATTATGTACAAAAAAGTATTTTACTTAAAAGAAAGAAAAATGTTTTACATTTTAATTATATTGTGTATTTTGTATTAATGTATTTTTATTTTCATAATTTGTGTATAATGGGATTCAAAGAAAAAAGAAAATTAAGGTAAAAATTCTTTTAATCTAATTAAACCTAAGGTTTATGTAAAAAGAAAATTTTTATAATGAAAAAGAATTAAGGTAATTTGATTTACAAACAAAATTAGGTTGGTTTAAAAATGTAGGAAAAAGGATAAGTAAAAAGGAGGGTTAGCTTAAGTGTAACAAGAGGGAATGGGCCTAAAGGGCTTAATCAGAATTAGAGTTCAAAAAAAGGGGGGGGGGTGCCAATTAGGAAAACGTTTGGGCTTCAGTGTGGTTGAAACGGGCAAGGCCCAAGTGGATTCTCTCAACGTTTTCTTAGGGTTGTCTGTTTTTGTGTTCATTTGAGGCTAGCTTAGGGTTTGAGATACAGCGCCGTTTTCATTCGTCTTCATTCTTTTTCGTTCGTCAGGCCATCGGAACCACGACATCCTTCCTTGCCTAAGCCAAACAGCGCCATCTCCGTCTTCTCTCCCATGGGTCATTCAGTGACTCGAAGGTAACGCTTTCTAAGTTAGGTTTTCTTTCGTTTTTATGTTTCGCTTGGCTTTTTGATTCTAATTTTAGCCTTGTTATTATTTGTTGTTGTGGTTGTGGAAAGGAAAGAAAAGAAGAAAAATGCTACCTTTAATTGGAGGGATGGGAATGAGACGGATTTGGGAGGCGCTCAGGATAGCCGAGGCGGAGGAACAACAGTGGAGACGGTGGCCTGATGATGCATTGTGGGCTAGCTTGCTTCGTTGGAGAGCCTGGTATCTGTGTCTTTTTCTTTAGGTTTTATGATGCATTCTGAAAACCTAATTTGATGTCACTTTTTTTTCTCTTCTTGCTTTGCTGCCTTCTGTATGCTGGTGTTGCCTTTTGTACTTGGTTGAGACACTTCTTTATCTCCTTCTTCTGTTGGATTATATGTATGCTTCAGTATGCTTTGATAATTGAGTATCTTGACGCCTTTTCTGTATGCCCTGTGATGAATCTTTTCTGAGGGCCTGTGACGTTTGATCTTTTTGGTGTTTCTGAGTATGCTTATGAGATATGTTTGATGATGCTTGGATGGTGTTGGAAGGTTATGTTGAATGCCTTTGGGCTTGACAGGGTTTTGATGGTTTTACTAGTTTAAACTTGACAGATTTTGGCCTTGAATGGTTAGGCTGGTTGTTTGTCTTGACTATGCTTTGGCCTGATAGGTTTAAGCTTGCAGGTTTTGTTGGTTGTTAAGGCTTGTGAGGCTTTGGTTGAGGCTTCAACAGGTTTGTCACAGGTTACAGGTTATGCTGTTTTTTGGTGGATTTACAGGTTTGAGCTTTGGGCGGATTGCTTCAAGTTTTGGGCATATGAGGTCTTGACAAGGTTTAATGGTTTATTGCCTTGAGGCTTCTTGGTAAGGCTTGGACCATTTGTTTGATTACAGGCTTTTACAGGTTATTGTCTTGGATGTTTAGGCAGGTATCTGGTACAGGTTTTGGCCTTGGATGTTTAGGCAGGTATGAGGCACAGGTTTACTGAGTTTGAACTTGTTTGCAAGCTTCAAGCAGGTTTGTGTTTGTTGATTTTGACAGGGTTTTGGCTGTTAAGCTTTCTTAAGTTTGACTGGTTTTCTGTGGGTTAAGGGCTTTCAGGTCAGGCTTGTATGGAAACAGATGAGGCTTTTGTGAGGTTTTGAAAAATGTCTTGGAGGCAGGCCTTACTGGTTTTCTCTCAGTTTTTATTGTTTTCTTTTTTATTCTCCCTCCCTTTCTGCCTGATATGTGTTAGCAGTTTTATATCTTTTATGCCTAAAGCCAAACCTGTAAGCCTAAACACTTTTCTCTCTTCTTTCTCTCTCCAGTACACTTCAAAATAATAAACAATGTTTTATGTGTACTTTTCTGAAAGGGCAACACTTGGGAAATGATGAAATGAATAGCTTGCTTGCATACTAATCTTTCTCTGCATATCTTTTCATATCTTCTTTTGACAGCTTTGCTTCCTTGTGACAGTATCTTGTACTTTTGTATCTTTGACATCTTTGACAGTTTGTGGACAGTTTGGAATTTGTGATTCAATTTGGACTTTGTGGTTAGGCCTTGTTCAGTTTGTTTTGAAATATGCAGTATGTAGTGGTTTGACAATTTTGACTTGTGAATTTCAACTTTGTGCATTCCAAATTAGCAAGCAAATATTCATCCCTCTTTGTGAACTGGGAGAAATCCCGTGATTTGCAAAGAGGGCTAACTGATCCCAGTCAGTTGCCCTTAATAATGAACTTTATTTTTATCTGTCTCTTTAATTGTTTATCTGCTTCTAACTTTTCTTCTTTTCTTTTGCAGATAAAAAATGAATGGAGAGGATTTAGCAACAGGTGAAGAATTGAAGATTTAGAAAAAATTAGGATAGTCTTTTTTTTTAGGTTTAAATTACTGTAAAATCATTGTTGTAAATAATTTGTAAACAAAATAATTGTACAAATAATTTAAAAATAAATAAAAAGTTTTTTATCCAATTAATTCTTTTCCTCTTTTTACTTGTTTACTTTACTATTTATAATTCTTTAAATTAAATAATTGAAAATAAATTCCAACTATTTAATCTTAGAATATAAATAATTAAATAAACAAAGCTTCAGCATTTGATCAATTAAACTTGGCGCTTCCGGCATCCAAAGCAAAACAACAGTCAATCACAGCAATTGCCCAGACGCTTTTTTCCTTTACTGACTTTAATCAAACATTGCAAATTCAAACCCAATGCATCCTTTTACTGATTTAGTCAAACAAATGCGAATTCAATCCAAATGCATTCCTTTACTGATTAAGTCAAACAATGCGAATTCGAATCAAATATCGGAATAACTTGAAAAGCACCGTAGAATTAAATCTTTCTGAGGAACCGCGCACGAAAACCCTAATTCCTGATTAAATGCCAAAGAACGTTCGCCTGATCAAAGTTAAGCCAAAATCAACCAAAACCCTAAGCCAACTGTTTGAAACATTCTAGAGCCCTGAAAATCAGTAAAACCCTAATTTTGTTTGACTGACGAGAAAAGTCTGTTTGACCGATTCTTGAGCCAATCTGAAAAATCAGGAAACGCCTGAAGCTGTGATTTCTTGAGGAAAAATGCGAGGGCAAATTTTGGGGTACAACAGTTGCCCCTGTTCAATCTTCTTGAACCTGAAGAGTTAGATTGGCAAGTTTGCCTTTCGCGACTCGAAGGTAAAAGGAGATTGGACACTAAAGTGCCCAGAAAATTTGCACTCGGCGATGTGATGGTAGAGGTGAATGGGCTTAAAGATGCCATTTGGTGATGGGCTTAAAGATGCCATCTGATGCGATAGAATCTTGTCGGGGGATGGGCTTAGAGATGCCATCTGAGAATGGGCTTAAAGATGCCATTTAGAAATGTTTGTTGGAGGATGGGCTTAAAGATGCCATCTGGAAATGGGCTTAAAGATGCCATTTAGAAATGTTTGTTGGAGGATGGGCTTAAAGATGCCATCTGGAAATGGGCTTAAAGATGCCATTTGGAAATGTTGAACTGTATGTCAATGGTGAGCGGACGAGTATCAGAAAGGCCTCCATGTTTCGGAACATCTCTGAACTGGGGGTCTGAATAAGCAATAGATTGACATCCGTGTCTGGAGAATCCGTGAACTGTTTTCAGGAGTTGGGATTGAATAAGCAATAGATTAACATCCGTTGTTGGGAAGAATCCATAAACTGTTTTCAGAAGTCTTGAGAAGAATCTGAACAAGCGATAGGTTAACATCCATTACTGGAGAACCCGTGAACTGTTTTCAGAAGTCTTGAAGTTGAATAAGCCATAGAGCAGCATCCGTTATTGGGAAGCGTCCGTAAACTGTTTTCAAAAGTTGCATCTGAACAAGTGATAGATTAACATCCGTTGTTGGGAAGAATCCATAAACTGTTTTCAGAAGTCTTGAAGTTGAATAAGCAATAGAGCAGCATCCGTTGTTGGGAAGCGTCCGTAAACTGTTTTCAAAAGTTGCATCTGAACAAGTGATAGATTAACATCCGTTGTTGGGAAGAATCCATAAACTGTTTTCAAAAGTCTTGAAGTTGAATAAGCAATAGAGCAGCATCCATTGTTGGGAAGCGTCCGTAAACTGTTTTCAAAAGTTGCATCTGAACAAGCGATAGATTAACATCCGTTGTTCGGAAGAATCCGTGAGCTGTTTTCAGAAGTCTTAAAGTTGAATAAGCAATAGAGCAGCATCCGTTGTTGGGAAGCGTCCGTAAACTGTTTTCAAAAGTTGCATCTGAACAAGCGATAGATTAACATCCGTTGTTGGGAAGAATCCGTGAGCTGTTTTCAGAAGTCTTGAAGGTGGAGGAGGAACCGGTGTAGGGTTTCCTGATGATGAGTTCGTGTAAAACTGCATCTGGATGCATCTGGAATAAGCATCAGAATGTTGCCATGTCTGGGTCACATCTGAACTATTTCTAGAAAGAATCTCGGAAGATGATCTTTGTCTGTCGACTGATCTTTCCTGAAAAGGTAAAGGGTTAGTTGTATGCAATGTTATGATGCATGATGCAATGTATGTGACATCAATGTTTACGACATGAATGTGATGAATGCGCATGTAAGCTGATAAGCTATCTTGCTGAGGATAAATGAATCCTGGATGGCTGAAGATAAAAGAATCTTGACTGCTACCGGGGAGAACAATTCCTTGGCTGCTGCTGTGAAGGGCAAGAATCCTTGATTGTTGAAAAATGAGAAGTCTTGGGACCACTGTTGGGGAAATCAGAAGCTTGGGTTGTATGCCAAACTACTGGGGACTTCCTGTTTTGAGGAGATCTGTGTAGGATTTCCTGATGATGAGTCCGTGTAAAACTGCATCGGGTTTTTGAACACTTTTGACATTCGAATGCCCCAAGTGGTGGTGTAGATAATTTCCTGGCTTGTTACAGGTATAGATCCACAATCAGTCGCCCACATATGTTTTCCTGGCTTGTTACAGGTGTTGATCTGGAACTTTAAGAAAAGTTGGTCAAGGAGATATTGTCATGGCTTGTTACAGGGGTTGATCTCTGTCCTGAGAAAGAAAGATGGTTCCCTGGCTTGTTACAGGTGTTGATCTTCAAACTCTTCAGATGTGCCCTGGCTAGATACAGGAATCGAATCTGGAAATAGTCGTCAACAGATATGCCCTGGCTGGATACAGGAATCGAATCTTCAAACTCTTCAGACGTGCCCTGGCTAGATACAGGAATCGAGTCTGGAAATAGTCGTCAACAGATATGCCCTGGCTGGATACAGGAATCGAATCTTCAAACTTTTCATACGTGCCCTGGCTAGATACAGGAATCGAGTCTAGAAATAGTCGTCAACAGATATGCCCTGGCTGGATACAGGAATCGAATCTTCAAACTCTTCAGACGTGCCTGGCTAGATACAGGAATCGAGTCTGGAAATAGTCGTCAACAGATATGCCCTGGCTGGATACAGGAATCGAATCTTCAAACTCTTCAGACGTGCCCTGGCTAGATACAGGAATCGAGTCTGGAAACAGTCATCAACAGATATGCCCTGGCTGGATACAGGAATCGAATCTTCAAACTCTTCAGACGTGCCCTGGCTAGATACAGGAATCGAGTCTGGAAACAGTCGTCAACAGATATGCCCTGGCTGGATACAGGAATCGAATCTTCAAACTCTTCAGACGTGCCCTGGCTAGATACAGGAATCGAGTCTGGAAATAGTGATAGTTGATTTGTTGGTGGTTGTAATTTCCAGCAGGTGGTGAAGGAATGATTGAAAACTTTTGACATTCGAATGTCCCGAGTGATGATGAAGGAGTCTTGAATCAGACTACTCTGCGGATTGAGAGATTTCTTGAAATCTTGACTGGACTGCCCCAGGTTAACTGAATTTTGAAAGATCTGTCGAAACCTTGACTGGACTGCCCCAGGTTAACTGAATGGTGCCATGTCAAGCCCCTTGTTGATAGGAGATTTGTCGTTGGAAGTGTCGTCCTTTTGAAGTGATTTTGCTCACTGAGAGAGTTTTCGTTCCTCCGAACATTCGCTGTATGAAATTATTCGCTGTCAAACAAAAAACCAAATGCAGACAGTGATATTCAAGCAATGCAAAGTTTATGTTTGTCTCGAAGTTTTGCAAAAATGCGTTTTTTAGCAGAAAACTTTTCATAAGACAAGTCAACACAAGATTTAGAGCAAAGCCTTACAGGAGTCAGGATATCTTTTGTAACAGTATGCTTTCGAACTAATCCATGCTTCAATTAGGACTTTTGAAGGGTTATAACGTGGTTTGGTTCATGGTTTAAGAAACAAAGGATATAGGCTCAAAGTATATTTGTACCCACCCGCTCTTCGTGATGTTCTTCAACCCTAAGCTCAGTTAATTGTGCGTCGCACTCTGCTTTGAGTTTGGGACGACCTTTGGGTGATGGTTCACCAGTTGAATTTTGGGAGACAGTCATCATCTCCTTTTTCTTTTTCAACATTTTTCATGTTGTTGAGGATTTGTAATGACCTCACTATTTTGATTTTGATTTGTTATCCCTAACTTTTGCCTGACTGTTCCCATTTTCGAGATTACAGTCAGCGGGATGCCCCAGCTTTATTAAGCCTCCTTTATAGGTTTTGGCTTGGTGGGATTTTCTCTTTTGAGAGATTGACTGCTTATGCGATAGGGAACCACCCTTGTCTTTTGATTCCGAAGGAATGCTTTTCTTTTTCTTTGACGTCGTTCGTTGTATTACGAACTGAGAGTTTGCGACTTCAATGCACGTTTTCTCTTGAATTAACTGAGATACTACCCTGCCCTAGGTTTATATCAAAGGTTTTGATCGTTCAGAACAGAAAACTCCTACTTCTTTGGCTCGAAGGGGTTGGCTAGGGATTATATTCCTTATAACTCCAGTGTTTGGGATTTGAAAGAAATGCCTGTACATCATCAGCATGGTCTGTTCAAAAGCATACTGTATAAGATCATGGTATTGTTTCGTCATCCTCCCTCTAAAGGCTTGCAGCTTTTTATCAAGAGTCAGATATCATAAAGAAAAGCATAAGAGTAGTGAAACACATGGATGAATTCAAGACAAACATATGCAATGCATTAATGAAAACAGAGTTTAACATCAACAGATAATTGTTTGACAACAAAAGAAATTACAACTTTGAAAATTCAAAATGAAGCAAAAGTCTTTCAGCTTGAGCTTTGTCACTCCAGGTGGAGAACCCTTTAACGGAAGATTTTCATCTCGCCGTTTGGCATGAATTCCAGCACTCCAATGTCGATCAGATCCTGAATCTTGTTCTTCAAGGCCCAACAGTCGTTGGTGTCGTGTCCCGGGCTGTAGGAGTGGTAAACACAAAATGCGTCGGGACGATAGTTAGGATAGGAGGTATTGAGCTTCTGAGGAGGATCCCTTAAAGTAAGCAGGTTGACCTCCAACAGGCGCTTTAGTATGAAGAATGATGGTATCTCAGTCTCCGTGAACTGTCTTCCCGACGTTTCTTGCTTACGCCGATTACCCCGTTGACGTTGGCGAGGTTGTTGATGGGCTTGTGACCCTGAAGCAAGCGAAGGAGCCTTCCCCTTGTCTTCTTGAGTGGATGGAGGCTGAGCGGTGACTTGCTCTTCAACCTCAGATGTTTTCCCCAATTGGTTGTTTTGAAGCAGTTGGCAGACGAGAACTCTGAGTTCCTCTTGTCTTTGAGATAGGTCTTGGATGAGAGCCATCTGGCCCACTAACTGCCCCATCACTTGGATCCTCAAGGTTGTCAAATCAAACTGCATCTCTGCAAGCTGATCACTCCTGGCATTGTTTGAATTCTCCAAGCTCTTTGTGAGGAGAGCTTTCATTTCTTCTTGCCCCAGAGACAAGTTCAGGAACATTTCCTGCAGCTGAGCAGTCTGGTCTTGGATGTCTTTGACAGACCTTTCTAGAGCCATCTCTTACTGAAATAAACAGCAGGAGAGTAAGGAAACCTGAAAAGGGAAAGATCGTCAAGATGCAATGCATGATATGTGGATGCATGCTTTCAAGGATCTCTTGGGGTAAACACAAGAAAATGTTAGAGGTTGAACTTTGCTCTTGGATTGGAGAACTTTGCACCGGTGGATGTCTTTCCACTAGAATCAAGCTCACCATGTCAAGTGGGTCATAGCCACTGATTCAAGTTGTTGCACTTGAACTTTGATTGGAGAACTGTGCACTGGTGGATGTCTTTCCACGAGAATCAAGCTCACCATGTCGAGTGGGTCATAGCCACTGATTCAAGTTGTTGCACTTGAACTTTGATTGGAGAACTGTGCACTGGTGGATGCCTTTCCACGAGAATCAAGCTCACCATGTCGAGTGGGTCATAGCCACTGATTCAAGTTGTTGCACTTGAACTTTGATTGGAGAACTGTGCATTGGTGGATGTCTTTCCACGAGAATCAAGCTCACCATGTCGAGTGGGTCATAGCCACTGATTCAAGTTGTTGCACTTGAACTTTGATTGGAGAACTGTACACTGGTGGATGTCTTTCCACGAGAATCAAGCTCACCATGTCGAGTGGGTCATAGCCACTGATTCAAGTTGTTGCACTTGAACTTTGATTGGAGAACTATGCACTGGTGGATGTCTTTCCACGAGAATCAAGCTCACCATGTCGAGTGGGTCATAGCCACTGATTCAAGTTGTTGCACTTGAACTTTGATTGGAGAACTGTGCACTGGTGGATGTCTTTCCACGAGAATCAAGCTCACCATGTCGAGTGGGTCATAGCCACTGATTCAAGTTGTTGCACTTGAACTTTGATTAGAGAACTGTACACTGGTGGATGTCTTTCCACGAGAATCAAGCTCACCATGTCGAGTGGGTCATAGCCACTGATTCAAGTTGTTGCACTTGATCTTTGATTGGCATTGATTAGAGGAGAAACCTCTTGCCCCTTGGTAGACGTCTGGTTCAACGTAACCCTGCATCAAAAGAACCTTCGAGATCCTTGAAATGGTTATTGAAAATGCTATGGTATGATGTTATGATGTACATGTATGCAAAAAGCAAGTGAGTGTATATACAGGTAATCATATTCACACAAAGCAAACAAGTCCTTAGGTTTAGGTTTGCATGGGGTTATAGGTAAGTACCCTCTTGAAGTTAGTTGGCTCATCCTGTCCTAAAATAGAAACTGGGTTCTAAGGAGCTCAATATCATTGGATTGTTTTCTGTGTTCATGGTTTCGGTTTAGCCACTTACTGGCGACCAAAATATTCTAAGAAAACAACCCTCAAATGAGTGTAGTATCGAGTATCTACCAACTTCGGACTGCACCAAAGTCGGTCATCTCACTACCCCTAAAAAGGCTAAGATGGTCAATTAAGGTTCTAAGAGTTCGTTAGTGCTTCACGACATCACTCAGCGGCCCCGTACTCTCCTTGATTGAACTCAAGGGTTACCGGTACTCACAAATATGTCACACTAACATAGCTTACTGCTTCAACCATGTCGGTATACCCCGCACAGTTCCCTCACAGTTTTTTTGCTATTTACCTAAAAAGGTGTCCCAAATCCGGGTGTAGGATTTATAACAAACCCAAACAAGAACCCAAAAGATAAAGCAATCAAGTCAATCAAAGCAAGAAAGTAAAGGTGATCCAAACCCTAAGGTAACCCCACTTTTAAGTTTATCCCCAGCAGAGTCGCCAGTTCTGTGATACGGTGGGAGAACTGACTAGGGTTTTGCGTTTGTATTCGCACTTGTTCGGTTGAGCAAGAGTCGCCATCGACTTTTTATTTTATCCTAAAGGAAAGGTTAAAAAGCACAGGAAAAACCTTTTGAGATATTTCGTGGGTTCGGGGGGTAGATTATGAAAAGGGAAGGTATTAGCACCCTTTTCATCCATGGTTATCCATGGGCTCTTAGTTACTTGGTTTTTAGATCACTTGCCTTGATTTTCGATTGCTTTGCAATTGTGGTGTGTGTGTGTGTTTTGAAAATGTTTTTGAAGAGATGCCTTGTTTTAGGCAACCAATGTATTTGACTCGTGTTTGAGTGTTTTACAAAAGTGTGTATCTTTTCGAAAAGATGTTTCAAATGTTTTTGAGAGTTTGTTTTGAAAGTGTGCATGAAGTGTGGTTTTTGAAAGGAGGCAAGTGTTTTTGCAAATTGATCTCAAGTAACTAAGAGTTTTGTCTACCCCTATTGTACTCAAAGGTTTTCTCTATGTTTTCAACCCTTTTTAACAATTTTGTTCCACCATTGAATTTGGTGGACAATCTTGCGTTTAGGAAGTTTAACGGGACGGGCGCGGGTCATCGTATGGACCATGAATGCAATGGTGCCAAGTGTCTTTGGCAATTTGCTTTGAAGGGACTATGATCATTCCATTTAGGCAACTTTCGAAAGCGTCATCAAGGGACTTATGATCATTTGATTGTTTTACCAAAGAAACTCGACGTGCAAGCATGGCCCATTTTGGAAGGCAACATGTGGGATTACCCTAGAGGGTGCAAGTGTGATTGTGTATTGAGTTCATGTATTTGTCTTGTATTAGGTTATCTAGAGTTAGATTTTATGTACATACAAACCCTAGGTCTAACCATGGTATAATTTGAAAGCGGTAAATTGCAAGAATTTAAAATCTACGCTATTACAAATAGTATCCGGGAGTGGGGGTACAAATTCACAAATGGGGATGAGACTTTAGGAATGTAGTGTCCAATAATTTACAACCAAATCGAATTGCGATAAAAGTGTAAATGTAATGTATATCAATGTATAGGAATAGCAAATGTATATTATCAAATGTAAAGGGTATTGTGTAGGTGTTCGTGTAAGTGTATATATGTATGTAATTTATTTACAGGTTGAGATGTGATTTTAAATGTATTATTAAGTATTGTTAACCTAATGAAGAAAATTAAATGCTTTCTTTATTTAATTTGTAATCTTGTATATTTCTTTAATATGTACAAAAAGAAAATTCAAGAAAAAGAAAATGTTCTAAGTTTGAAAACTGTTACTTACATTTGATATAAATTGGTATCTTTATATTTTTGTTTAATATATACAAAAGAGGTATTTTAATTAAAATAAAGAAAGAATGTTTTTTTCAATTTTAATTATATTATGTAAACAAAGATGTACTTTCATTTATTATGTACAAAAAAGTATTTTACTTAAAAGAAAGAAAAATGTTTTACATTTTAATTATATTGTGTATTTTGTATTAATGTATTTTTATTTTCATAATTTGTGTATAAAGGGATTCAAAGAAAAAAGAAAATTAAGGTAAAAATTCTTTTAATCTAATTAAACCTAAGGTTTATGTAAAAAGAAAATTTTTATAATGAAAAAGAATTAAGGTAATTTGATTTACAAACAAAATTAGGTTGGTTTAAAAATGTAGGAAAAAGGATAAGTAAAAAGGAGAGTTAGCTTAAGTGTAACAAGAGGGAATGGGCCTAAAGGGCTTAATCAGAATTAGAGTTCAAAAAAGGGGGGGTGCCAATTAGGAAAACATTTGGGCTTCAGTGTGGTTGAAACAGGCAAGGCCCAAGTGGATTCTCTCAACGTTTTCTTAGGGTTGTCTATTTTTGTGTTCATTTGAGGCTAGCTTAGGGTTTGAGATACATCGCCGTTTTCATTCGTCTTCATTCTTTTTCGTTCGTCAGGCTATCGGAACCACGACATCCTTCCTTGCCTAAGCCAAACAGCGCCATCTCCGTCTTCTCTCCCATGGGTCATTCAGTGACTCGAAGGTAACGCTTTCTGAGTTAGGTTTTCTTTCGTTTTTATGTTTCGCTTGGCTTTTTGATTCTGATTTTAGCCTTGTTATTATTTGTTGTTGTGGTTGTGGAAAGGAAAGAAAAGAAGAAAAATGCTACCTTTAATTGGAGGGAGGGGAATGAGACGGATTTGGGAGGCACTCAGGATAGCCGAGGCGGAGGAACAACAGTGGAGACGGTGGCCTGATGATGCGTTGTGGGCTAGCTTGCTTCGTTGGAGAGCCTGGTATCTGTGTCTTTTTCTTTAGGTTTTATGATGCATTCTGAAAACCTAATTTGATGTCACTTTTTTTTCTCTTCTTGCTTTGCTGCCTTCTGTATGCTGGTGTTGCCTTCTGTACTTGGTTGAGACACTTCTTTATCTCCTTCTTTTGTTGGCTTATATGTATGCTTCAGTATGCTTTGATAATTGAGTATCTTGACGCCTTTTCTGTATGCCCTGTGATGAATCTTTTCTGAGGGCCTGTGATGTTTGATCTTTTTGGTGTTTCTGAGTATGCTTATGAGATATGTTTGATGATTCTTGGATGGTGTTGGAAGGTTATGTTGAATGCCTTTGGGCTTGACAGGGTTTTGATGGTTTTACTAGTTTAAACTTGACAGATTTTGGCCTTGAATGGTTAGGCTGGTTGTTTGTCTTGACTATGCTTTGGCCTGATAGGTTTAAGCTTGCAGGTTTTGTTGGTTGTTAAGGCTTGTGAGGCTTTGGTTGAGGCTTCAACAGGTTTGTCACAGGTTACAGGTTATGCTGTTTTTTGGTGGATTTACAGGTTTGAGCTTTGGGCGGATTGCTTCAGGTTATGGGCATATGAGGTTTTGACAGGGTTTAATGGTTTATGGCCTTGAGGCTTCTTGGTAAGGCTTGGACCATTTGTTTGATTACAGGCTTTTATAGGTTATTGTCTTGGATGTTTAGGAAGGTATCTGGTACAGGTTTTGGCCTTGGATGTTTAGGCAGGTATGAGGCACAGGTTTACTGAGTTTGAACTTGTTTGCAAGCTTCAAGCAGGTTTGTGTTTGTTGATTTTGACAGGGTTTTGGTTGTTAAGCTTTCTTAAGTTTGACTGGTTTTCTGTGGGTTAAGGGCTTTCAGGTCAGGCTTGTATGGAAACAGATGAGGCTTTTGTGAGGTTTTGAAAAATGTCTTGGAGGCAGGCCTTGCTGGTTTTCTCTCAGTTTTTATTGTTTTCTTTTTTATTCTCCCTCCCTTTCTGCCTGATATGTGTTAGCCGTTTTATATCTTTTATGCCTAAAGCCAAACCTGTAAGCCTAAACACTTTTCTCTCTTCTTTCTCTCTCCAGTACACTTCAAAATAATAAACAATGTTTTATGTGTACTTTTCTGAAAGGGTAACACTTGGGAAATGATGAAATGAACAGCTTGCTTGCATACTAATCTTTCTCTGCATATCTTTTCATATCTTCTTTTGACAGCTTTGCTTCCTTGTGACAGTATCTTGTACTTTTGTATCTTTGATATCTTTGACAGTTTGTGGACAGTTTGGAATTTGTGATTCAGTTTGGACTTTGTGGTTAGGCCTTGTTCAGTTTGTTTTGAAATATGCAGTATGTAGTGGTTTGACAATTTTGACTTGTGAATTTCAACTTTGTGCATTCCAAATTAGCAAGCAAATATTCATCCCTCTTTGTGAACTGGGAGAAATCCCGTGATTTGCAAAGAGGGCTAACTGATCCCAGTCAGTTGCCCTTAATGATGAACTTTATTTTTATCTGTCTCTTTAATTGTTTATCTGCTTCTAACTTTTCTTCTTTTCTTTTGCAGATAAAAAATGAATGGAGAGGATTTAGCAACAGATGAAGAATTGAAGATTTAGAAAAAAATTAGGATAGTCTTTTTTTTTAGGTTTAAATTACTGTAAAATCATTGTTGTAAACAATTTGTAAACAAAATAATTGTACAAATAATTTAAAAATAAATAAAAAGTTTTTTATCCAATTAATTCTTTTCCTCTTTTTACTTGTTTACTTTACTATTTATAATTGTTTAAATTAAATAATTGAAAATAAATTCCAACTATTTAATCTTAGAATATAAATAATTAAATAAACAAAGCTTCAGCATTTGATCAATTAAACTTGGCGCTTCCGACATCCAAAGCAAAACAACAGTCAATCACAGCAATTGCCCAGACGCTTTTTTCCTTTACTGACTTTAATCAAACATTGCAAATTCAAACCCAATGCATCCTTTTACTGATTTAGTCAAACAAATGTGAATTCAATCCAAATGCATTCATTTACTGATTAAGTCAAACAATGTGAATTCGAACCAAATATCGGAATAACTTGAAAAGCACCGTAGAATTAAATCTTTCTGAGGAACCACGCACGAAAACCCTAATTCCTGATTAAATGCCAAAGAACGTTCGCCTGATCAAAGTTGAGCCAAAATCAACCAAAACCCTAAGCCAACTATTTGAAACATTCTAGAGCCCTGAAAATCAGTAAAACCCTAATTTTGTATGACTGACGAGAAAAGTCTGTTTGACCGATTCTTGAGCCAATCTGAAAAATCAGGAAACGCCTGAAGCTGTGATTTCTTGAGGAAAAATGCGAGGGTAAATTTTGGGGTACAACACGTACTCTGGATACAACCAGATCCCCATGGCCCTAACGGACAACAAGTATACGGCCTTCATGACCGGATCGGGCAACTATTACTATAACGTGATGCCCTTCCGTCTAAAAAACATCGGCGCTACATATCAGTGCATGATGAACAAAGTCTTCCAAACCGAAATTGGAGACATGCTCGAGGTATACATGGACGATATGATTGTCAAATCCCAAGAGGAAGTCGATAATGCTCTCCATCTCAAAAAAAAATTTAATCAGGCAAGGAGAGTCAAGATGTGATTCAACCCTGACAAATGTACCTTCAAGGTATGAGCAAGAAAGTTCCTTGTTTTTTACCTCACAGGACAGGGAATAGAGGTAAACCCTGACAAATGTCGAGCCTTCTCGGAGATGCCAACCCCGAGCTCAAAGTAATCCATCCAGACACTGAACGGGATTCTCACTTCGATCTCTCAATTCGTGGAAAAATTGGCCCAACATGCGTTACCCTTTTTCAAACTCCTCCGCAAAGAGGCCGCATTCGAATAGATTGAAGAATGCAAACGGGCATTCGTTCACCTCAAGCAAACACTATCACAACCGCCCATCCTCTCACAACCAAGTAAGGATGAAGTCTTGTACCTTTACCTCATCATCACATCTGAGGAAGTTAGCACCGCACTCATTCGAGAAACACTCGAAGGGTAAATACACATCTATTTCACAAGAAAATCCTTACAAGGCCCTTAGGTGAGATACCACCAGATAGACAAGGTCATGTTGGCACTCATCAACACAACGAGGAGACTAAGATACTAATTCTTAGCATACACCATCGTAGTATGAACCGACCAACTGATAAAACAACTGCTCAGTCGACCGGATATGGTCGGGAGGATGCTTAAAATGTCATTGGAACTTTCTTAATTCGACATCGGATATGAAAGCATGAAAGCTCTCAAAGCACGGGTATTATCCGACTTCATAGAAGAAATGACCCTACTAGCACCCCCTAACGAAGCACGCAAGTGGACCATTTTTGTCGATGGGGCCTCAAGCTTGACAGGAAGTGGATAGGGTATTATCCTCTAAAGTGAGGAAGGCATCCTCGTCGAAGTATCTCTTGCCTTATCTTTCCCGATGTTAAACAACCAAGCAAAATAAAAAGCTTTCCTTGCAGGTTTACGCCTGGCTGAAGACTTGGGGGTTGAGGAAGTAAGGATCTTCACATACTCCCAACTCGTCGACTCCCAAGTACAAGGAGAATATCAGGTCAAAAATGTCCACCTATCCGAATATTGGACCTTGGTCCAAGCTAGAATGAATAAATTCAACTTCGTGGACGTACAACATGTTCCCCGCGAGCATAATACTCGAGTAAACATCCTGTCAAAACTCGCGAGCACCAAGAAAAAAAGGGGGAAACAAATCAGTGATCCAAGAAATACTTCCTCGACCTAGCATTGAGAAACCGTCCTCGATGTTAGAGATATATTCCATAGGTGACATCAATTGTTTGATGACCCCATTATACAACTATCTAGCTACCAGGGAGGTACCACCAGATCCAAAAGAGGCTTACATGGTCAGACAAAGATCCTGCTCTTACGTCCTGGTCGAAGGTAAGCTGTATTGAAGAGGGTTCTCGATCCCCCTCCTCAAGTGCATTGAAGAAACCATAATCGTCGATATCTTGCACGAAATCAACGAAGGGATCAGCGCCCAACACCTAGAAGGCGGATCATTGGCCATAAAGGCGCTACAGACAGGATATTACTAATCAACCTTGCAACACGATGCTAAAGAACATGTGAAAAGTGCAACAAATGCTAGTGGAACAGGGACATGTACCTCGCTCCTCCAAACAAGCTCAAGTCTTTGTCGTCCCCCTAGCCCTTTGTATGGTGGGGACTAGACATCATTGGTCCATTTGTGGTCGGAACCAATCAAAACAAATATTTGATAGTAGGCATCGACTACTTCACAAAATGGATAGAAGCCAAAGCTCTAGCTCGAATCACTGCATAAAACATTCTCCATTTCTATAAAAGAAACATACTTGCTCGATTCGGAGTACCTTTAGCAATCTTCACCGATAACGAAACACAGTTTACAAACAAAAACTTCCAAGACTTTGTTTCCGACCTAGGAACAACCCATCTTTTTGCCTCTGTCGAACACCCGCAGGAAAACGGGCAAGCAGAAGCAGTGAATAGGGTAATCCTACGCGGTCTCAAGAGAATACTATACGAGACCAAGAAAAAATGGGTCGAGGAACTACACAACATACTCTGGGCCTATAGAACGACCCCTCATTCTTCGACTAGGGAGACCCTCTTCCGAATAGCTTATGGAATGGAGGCCGTTATCTCGGTCGAATATGTGGTACCATCGAGGCGGACTAAAGCTCCTCTTGACGAAGAAATGAATGATCAGTCCCTAAGGGAAGAACCCGACTTAGTTGAGGAAATATGAACGGGGGATGCACTATGAGAAGCCTCGCTAAAGCAGAGAATCTCCATAAGATACGACGCCAAGGTCATAAAGTGAGAGTTCGAAGTCAGGAGTCTGGTCCTAAAAAGAAACCATAAAGAATCTCACAAAGGCAAACTCGCCACAAATTGGGAAGGCCCCTACCACGTCTACATGAAAACGGGGACCAGAGTCTACTACTAAGAAAATTTACAAGAGGAACAACTTGCTCGGCCATGGAACACTGAAAAGCTATAATAATATTACACCTAAGACATTGAAGTACAATCGGCATGCTTCAACCGAAATGGAGAGCATTATGATCCTGACCACACATGCATGCTCAGGTATAGGCATTACATTCATGTTTAAACGAAGAGGCAAGTATCCTCTCTTATACAAGCAGATTCTTAGTCGGGCATGGAAAACTCAAACGAGCTCCATTGTCATCGTACCATGCACGACATAATGCCCGGTCCGCGATGGGATGTTCACGCCACCGAGCTCAAACCTCAAGGTGGGGCTTGAGTTTCGGTTCTTTCCTGGTAACCACCATGGCCATTTGTCTGGTCTTCCCACACCAGCGAACCTCGAAACACTAAACACGCCAATATTTTACGAGCAAACCCCTTATCATCATTATCATCATCAAATAAGCATACACACATGCACAAACAATGTAAAAACTTAAATAGACAAATGACCAATAAGATCATAGAATTGCAAAAAAGGCCACACGAACCACGATTATCCAAATATTACATAAAAGGGGCCAGACCTCCCCCAAAAAAATAAGATCAGATGACTACAAGGGCCACAATTGTATGTGGATTACATAAACGAGCGTAAGCTCAGAAAAAACAGAATTACAACAATATGGAACGCAGGCCGAACATGGATAAAATGAAAACAATTAAACATATGACTGGGGAACTTCCTCGAAAATAGGCAAAAGCTAAGACGACTCTCTCACGGGCTCTTGCACGACGCCCTTAAGATACTCGGGAATAATCTTTCTGGCAGCCATATAATAGTAGACCCCTATCCCAGAAGTGTTGAACTCGACATCGGGATTCAAGACTTGAAGCTGCTTCACCGTGTTCTCAAAAATCCCCTCAGAAGCAGCATGGACATCATCCATTGCAAGATAGAGACAAGAAACCAGCTCAGCTCGGGTCTTTAAATCTTTTGCCTCTTCTGGCTCATCTTCAGTGGACTCAGTTTTGGCCATCAGCGTCTCCACCCTCTCCTCTAAAGTGTTCTTCTCAAGCAACCAAGCCTTACACTCCTTAACCAACTTCCTGAGGCTCCCATCTGTTAGGTTCCGAGCAGTCTCGGCATCCTTGCGACCCTTCTCAGCATCAGTCAACTGAGTTCGCAGCTTTCTCAACTTGACCTCCTATGAAGAACCCCCCTCAGTATAGGTGACGACCATCTCCAAAATCCTCATTAGGCCCCCATCATCCTGAGCAAAAATCTCTCTCTTAGTCGGGGGGTCCAGCTCCTCGAGATGGAGTAATTCACCGGGGAAGCTGTAGAGCAGCACCCTCAAAAAAGGCCTTATCAAGCCAGCAGGGGGAAGCTCATATTTAAATTTCCCTTTCTCTCCAGTCAAGTCAATGATGCCCTTGATAAATTACCTTTTGAGCTTGGAGGACACTCGAAAAGGAGAGAGAGCACCAGTGGAGACGCCCGTAGACGAGTTGCCCGATCACGACACAAGAGCAATCCCTGTACCAACCTGCGGGGCCTTAATGTCCTTTTGCGCCTTCTTCGCCTTCAAATCAAGATTCTTGACCAGGCGCTCTTGGGCAGGGTTCATACTATTTGCAAAACAATAAACAAATCAAAGTTAGTTAAACAACGGATAAATGTCGAGCACATAAAGTTGCTTAAAATGTAAGACAACTATCCAAATACGCGACAGGATCCTAGCTTTTGAGGAGCTCCTTGACTCCTATCAGACCAGGTTCAAACACCACCTCCCTGTTCTTATCAGTGACTGGTTTCCCTCCTCTGCTCACACGTTGGACACGAGGGATCCCAGCAACATAGTTAGCTAGAAGGTCGAAACCGACATGATCCTTCTCTCTAAGCTTCTCGTCCTTCCACACATACGTCTCAATCTTTCTATCAAAATGCCTCATGGGACACTGAAAATGGAATTTAGGAACCAGCTTGTTCAGGCGCTCCCCTTGCTCGTTCCGAATGAGTGCCCCATGCTCATCATACGTCGGAGCAACCCGGAAAATGCTCAACATGGCCCTGGCTAAAACAGGTTGGACGAGCACATACATGTCTTTGAAGAAGCGAACAGACTCTAGATAAGCCTTGAAAAACTTCTCGTTCTCCTGCCTCAGAGCAACCCATTCAAACTGGCCATTATCCCTGCTCCTCTAGAGGTGAAAACAATAGAAGAACAAAGGGATGGTAGCCCTAATCTACAGATACTCGCATACTATCTCAAACGCTCGAATGAAAGCGATTCCATTCGTATGCATTTGGGAAGGGGCCAACTGAAAATTCCTGAAAATGGCCACCTGAAGATCTGTAAAGGGAAGCCGGAACCCATCTCCCAGAATAGAATGTCATACAAGGGGATTTGTTGTCTGTCATACATCGAACATATCCGACTCTTCTTCCCAGGAATCCATATTGACCATTCCACCTGAGAGCCCTTGTGGTCCAACTCCGGATCCACTCATGTAAAGACATCATTCTGATGCTTAACGAAATAGGAGACATGCTCCCATGGATCCGATGAGACCCAAGTACAAGGATCCTCCCCATCTGTGCGTGATAACATGCCACCTTGGTCGGCAGGGACCAGTTCCACGCCCCTTCCGTGATAATATGCTCGAACACACCCGATTCAAGCTCAGATGACTCCGAGGAGCTCGCTTCGCTGGAGGTCCCTTTGGTATAACTCTGTGATGACCCACCTGTTCGACCAGAAAATCATCTCCAACATTGTATGTCATCGTACCTGAAAAGTAGGGGACATAGGTGAGACCGACATCAATGTTAAACCCACCCTTCCACCGCTAATCAAGTGAAAGGGCGTTGTGGAATAAGGGTACATTCACCGGCCAGAGCCCTCTATTGTACTCAAAAAATTTCCCTCCCGTTTTCTTCAAGACATTCTCCTAGGTTTCTCAAATGCTCAAGGTGGCTCAAGAATTGATCAGATAAATTCTCCTCCTAAGCAATAGACTCACAACTAGGATTTTATATATCTCAAGGAAGATTTGGTTTCTAAGGTCTCAAGTGGTTTTCATGGTTCTTCATATGTCCCTAAAAATGCTCATGTCAAATTTCAAGTCTTGTATCACAAGTTTGATCAGTCAACAACTCAGATTACTGAAAATCAATTGTATTGGGTAAAAAGTCAATTGTGGTCAACATACAGTCAAACCTCAAGATTTTTTTTCAACATCAAGATTCCGAAGCCACATTCATCATTTGATCAAGGGTTGATCACGATTCCTCAAGAAAATCCCTCAAATTATCAAAAGTCAAAAGTTGCCAAATTAGGGTTTCCTTAGGAGAAGTAAATTGAACTTTGACCAAGCATAACTTTCACATGCTTCATTAGTTTTTCCCCAACTAAACCTCATTTTGAAGGAAATTCAATTCTCTACAACTTTGTATCTCTAACGGATGCACGACCGCCCCAGCGGTAGAAGCGTGCACAATAAGTCATTTGTCTCAATGGGCCTGGGTTTGATCCAGCCTTTTGCCACTTATTTTTCCTAATATTTTCATGTTTCGCAGGTTTATTACATGACGCACTGAGGCCAGATCCTAACACCAAGGCACGCTTGGCCTGGTGGTGATTGTGTTGCCGGAAAGTCCTGAGGGCATGGGTTCAACACCCACCCCTACCATTTGGTTATTTTTTGCAACAGTTCTCTATTCTTCTTGTCCTTTCCTTTTCTTCCTTTTCATAAAACCTAACATTTTTCACAAACCTTTGACTTTTCTTAACAAACCCTAATTTAGTTTTAGGTTTTTTAAATAAAATCAACCCTAATTTAATTTTTTAGGTTTCCTTAATTAAATTAAAATCAACTTAGATTTTAGGGTTTTGTTTAACTTAATTTACTAACTTTCTTATTTAATTAATTAAAATCAATTAGGTTTTAGGTTAATCATCAAACTCTTTTTTCATCAAAACGATCACCAAACAATTTTCTCTTTTCTTTTTTCTTTTTACCGTTTCGCGTACTTTATTACTTTCACGTTCTTTTTTTCAATTATGTAACTGCTTACGGTTGTAATAGTTTAATTAGGGTTTACTTTTTCCCCCCTATTTTATTGTTTGTACCCCCACTCCTGAAGCCTTGTAATAGCGTAGAATTTGATTTCCCTCACTTTACTGCTTTTCATTATTGCTATATTATTTTTGCTAGTAATTAGGGTTTTTATGGTAAGATATAAAAACAATCGTAGAAAACCTTAATTGCAAGATTAAAATAACTAAACATGAATCACTTTTCACACTTGCACATCTAGGGTGACCTCACTTGTTGCCTTCGGAAACACAGTGATGTCCCTCGAACATGGGGACGCTTTAGCAAAGACCCTCGGTTAAAAAGATTGCAGTCCCTCGATGACCCTTCGATGTTGCCTTCGGTAAACAACCCTCCAGTGGTCGTGTCTTCAAGTGTTGTGAAGAAGACATTTAGTGGTAAGAAGGAGACCAATGATGTTTATGGACAGAAGGACCGTGTTAAAAGTGACTGCAATCAGTCTATAGGAGTGGTGCTAATTTCTAATCCTGCGTCTGTTCAACAACAACAACAGGGTAATCAGCGTAGGCAATACGCTCCGAGAAGACAGTTTACGAAGATCAACATGCCACTATCTTGGGAATTACAACATTTATTAAAAGTGGAGCTGATAACTTTAAGGGATCCTCCTCAAAATCCCAACACCTCCTCTTCTCGCTACAATCCTAATGCAAAGTGTGCCTATCATTCCAACAGTCCTGGGCATGATACCAATAATTGTTGGGCCCTAAAAAACAAGATTCAGGATATGATTAACAACAAAGAGATTGAGTTTGATCCTCCGGAAACTCCCAATGTAATTACTGCACCTATGTCGAAGCATGACAAAGGCATAAGTGCTATTTGAGAGATATGGCTCAATACATTACAGGTCATTTCAAAAGTCAACAAAAAGACACTTTTTATCAAGGCAACTTACATCAAGAGAGATTGCAAGAATGATCAAAAGATATATTGTAGAGGACATCTTGAGCATTCCAAAAAAGTCAAAGATCACCTTTAAAAGATGAAAATTGAGAGAGTTATGACCAATGCAAGTTGGGAAATATTGAGCAAATGCATGAAGTTCAAATTGAACAAACTTGATGTTTTGGGCTATTGGGTTATTATTTCAGAGCCCAGGCGTGTTCTATATCTCATGTGCACCTCAAGACTTATTTATACACCTCCCTTTGATTTATTTTATTTATTTTTTATTTTTTATTCATTTAAAAGTCAGAATTAAATGAAATAAGACAAGTCCTTCTTACACAAATACCAAGCCCATATCTTTGCCCTAATTTCAACCTATATATTCTCCCATTCATTCTCATACAAAGACACGAAAAAACCTTGCCTCACAAACTTGTCAAAAAAGATCAAAAAATTTTAAGAACCCTAAAATCTTGAAACCCTTATCACAAACCATTTCACTATAAAACATCCACTCCATTCTCTTCCAGCAAGCCTATAAAGTAAGTATGGAAAAAATTTAATGGTCCAAAACGTATGAAATCTCATTGCATGGCATCTCCGATTTCATAATGTTCATAACGTTCATATCTTGATTTTTTGTTTGCTTTAACATGTATTAATGTCACTAATGTGTTCATGAGGTTTGGTAGTGCAGGATAGAACAATCGTGGAGGTCCCATGCAATCAGAATCGTGAATCAGCATAGCTACACCGATTCATGTGGTTTTTCTTCATATCTCAAAAACCATGGATTTTTAGACCAAAATAATTATCCCATCAAACTCGCAACCCTCGATTTAGGGGGATGGGATGTTTTTGGATTACTAACTTTGTCTATTTTGCAGGTTTAATCTAAGAAAGCAATTGGAGAAGACGGTCGGAGCTAGGGCTCCGGCGTCACTCCGGTCAATACATTCATGTTTTATATTTATTTTATTTATTTCATTTAAACTAATGGACATACAGCCTCCCCAACGGTAGAAGCGCGTGCGATAAGTCATTTTTGTCAAATGGCCTGGTGTTGTACCCCAAAATTTTCCCTCTCATTTTCTCAAGATTTCTCTCACATGTGTGATTAAAAACACATATTTAAAAGAAAAGAGAAAAATGAAAAAAAAATTGAAGATGTTAATGTGCCTTTCGATAAGACAAAAGTTTGCTTCGAATCCACACCCTTCTATTGGGCTTCTGGTCTCTTTCGATACAAGCTTGGCTTGCGTCCTTCGATTGTGCGTTGGTCTCTGACACGTTGGCTTTGATGAACAAGGCAGGACCTTCCTACGCACAACCTTCGATTTCATCATTGGCCTCACATGGTTCACAATGTAATGGTGGCCTACATACCTGCTTCGATTGGACATTTGATGCTTGCATGCCTGTGTTGATTCCCTCCATGTTTGCTTTGGTTCACAAGTTGATGGTTGGCTACAAGCAGCCTTTGATTGAGCCATAGATTCCTTCTTGCACGCAAGAGGCTCTCACCAGGCCAGCAGGCACAAGGCATAAAGCCTCCTGTAGCCTCCTTCGATTCAAAGAGGAAAAGCCTCTTGCACGCAAGCTTCGATTGCATCATTGGCCCTTTACACGTTTTCCTTGGGTCACAAAGCAGTGACCCCCTTCATGCAGGCTTCAACGGGGCATTTACTCTTCATGCAAACCTTCATTTGAGCAATGGCCTTTTGTATGCTTGCAAAGTGGTGACCTCCTGCATGCAGGTTTCGAGAGGGCATTGGCTATTGTTTATACTAGCTTCGACTGGATAACATTTCCTTTAGTATGGTTCAATTCCACCCTTGACAACCTTCAGCACACATGATTGTGGCCCCCTTCAAAGGATATGTATTGGTGGATTTGAAGGGCATACATAGGAGTCCATGTCGAAGGATATATCTTACTAGTCAATTCGAAGAATTCCATTAGTCCATTCGAAGGGCACATTTGGCCCTTTCAAAGATACATACATGACCCATTCAAAGGATATGTCTGGGTGTCTCATTCGAAGGACATGTTTGATGGCCCATTCGAAGGACTTATAAGACCCACCTTAAGGCATACTTTGGTGACCCATTCAAGGGGCACACATTTGGCTCCTTTGAAGGATGCACAAAAGTGACTCATTCGAATGACACTTGTTGGGTGAAAATCAAATAATGTTGTTTGAAGGAGAATATGGTTGAAGGGGGGTCAAAACGAAAGGTGGAGATATCAAAAGATGCTTGTTGTCAAGTTCAGGCCTGGTACACTGGCCATAACGCTCCAAAACTGCTGCACAACAATCCTAAAACACTGCCCCATTCTTGCACCAAAATGGCATACAAATAATGTCCCTCGAAAGCTACAAAAAGCAGTTTACTCAAATTATTCAAATTGTTTTGTTTTTCCTCCTAAATCTCAGCCAGCATTGCCTATAAATGAGAAGCTCCATAACATGTATAAGGGGGCTGGACACATCAAAAGACTTTGGGGCATGGAGAAAAATAATCAAATTCTCAAATTATAAAAAACTCTCAAACACTTAAACACATATCCAGAAGAAACACCACACTTTTTTTCCTTGGCCGTTTCGAATCTAAAGAAACCCAATACTTGTTTCTTTCTCTCTTTCAAATCTGAAACCAACTCAACACTTGGTTTCTTCTTTCGAATCCAAAACTAGAAACATTACCCTTGTTTCTTTCCATCAAATCCAGGGACATCCAAGGCAGCCACTCAAGGTCCAGCATGCGTTCCATCCTCAAGCAAGGTAAGTTTCTCTAAACCTTGAAGCTTTCGTTTTTAACATAACATGTGAATAGTCATTTCCTTCATTCCAAGCATGTGCATAACATTTGTTTTCATTTTCGTTTCCACCCTTTTAATTTGTTTTCATGGCTAATCCTTTTGGTTTTGTTTCTTGGTTTATTAAATATGCTTTAAGAACTAACTTGGCCATAAGACAAATGCTAGCAGGGCCTCAGGCCATGTTGCAATTTAAAATCTCAAACAAAAGAAACAGGAGGAAGGAAGTATGAAACGAAGCCTTAGGTTTCCACACTGACTTCTAGATCCAAGCGAAAGAGGCAGCCAGAAGGATGGCCACATTGACTTCCAGGCCCTAGTCGAAGGAAGCAGAAAGTCAGGCTACACCTTACTACTTCCAGGCCCCAGTCGAAGGAAGCAGAAAGGCAGACTGCATCTTATGCTAATTCCAGGCCCAATCGAAAGGCACGCCCTCACTACTTCCAGGCCCCAGTCGAAGGAAGCAGAAAGGCAAACTCAATCTCATGCTGATTCCAGACCTAATTGAAATACATGCCCTCGCTACTTCCAGGCCAAATCGAAGGGTGCCAGAGAAGTAGAATTGAAGGGTTCTGTTGCCCAAATCGAAAATCCTATTTTCCTTTCTTTATTTTATTTTGTCTTTATATTTTATTGCTATTCAATATGGTTGTAATAGTGTAGGATTTATTTTTCTACATTTTTATTGATTTTGTACAAATGTTAGTAATTAGGATGTATGGCAAGATAAAAACCAACAAGTAGACAATCTAAAATTCAAAGACAAAGTGCGTGCAATCAAATACAATATTCACACACATGCACCCTTAGGGTAATCTCACTTGTTGCCTCGGAAAAATAGTCATGTCCCTCGAATATGGGCGTTTTAGCAAAGGCCCTTGATAAAAGATCGTAGTCCCTCGATGATCCTTAATGTTGCCTTCGGTAAACGATCTAGTCCCTAAACGAAATTGCTAAAACGCCCCATAGGTTGCCTTCTATGACTATACAAACGTCTCACGCCCGTCCCATCACATCCAACGATGGGGCTTCTTACCAAATCAATGGTAAAATAGCAACATCTAAAGGAGGAGGAAAATAACATAGACACTTTGAGTAGGTAGGATGCTCCTAGTTGCTCGCTTGCTCACAACAAAAATATTTTATACACCAACACTTTCTTTTGAAACATTTTCAAAAGATAAAGCTCTTTGTACGCATTCTTATAGAAACGAGAATCATTACAAAGACATTTTTCAAAATCACTTTCAAAAACACATTCCACAAACACCTCTTTGAACTATTTTCAAAAACTAACACTTTGTACGCGTTCTTACAGAAACGAGAACCATTACAAAGACGTTTTCGAAATACTTTCAAAACCCACACCACAAGCACATTTTCAAACAAAAGCAAGTGATCTAGAAAGCAACTAAGATCCCGTAGATAAGTACAGATGAAAAGGGTGCTAATACCTTCTGTGATATGCTGGAAGAACCGACTGTTTAATATTGGTTTGCATTTTGCGTTTTTTGTTCCCAAAATGTCGCGGTAAGCAAGAGTCTCCACCTACATTTATTTTATCCAACTGGAAAGGAAAAAAGCACAGAAAAATTCCTTTTTCGAGATTTTGAGTACGGGGGGTAGATTATAGAAAGGGAAGGTATTAGCACCCTTTCTATCCATGGTTTTCCATGGGCTCTTAGGTACTTGCTCATCTTTTAAAATTGCTTGTGTGTGTGCTTATTTTGAAAAGTTTTGTTTTACTTCGATTTAACCCTTGCTTTTGTCTTCAAGAGTGTTACGAAGTTGTTTTGAAAAGTTTGTTTGAAAATAGTGTAAGTATGGAAAAGTTTAATTTTGAGCAAGTACCTACTAGCATCTACCTACTCAAAAAAAGAATGTGTTTGTTCTTGTTTCCTTTAGACAGCGCTATCCCACTATTAGTGAGTAGGTAGCACCGTCGTTGGAATTTGTAAGGGTCAATTCGAAAGGGACGTACGATCACTAAAGCAATGTTAGGACGTCTTAGTAATAACCCTAGTGTCTTAAGATCATATTCAAGACAACATTTCCAAGGCAACCTTTCCGAGGCAACATTTCCGAGGCAACATTTGATCTTTGTTTAGACAATAGGGCAACCACTAAAACACCCTATACTTAATGACTATTTATCAAAGGCAACCGAAGTAAGAGTATACCCTAGGAGTCCGCATGTGCGAGTGTTTTGATTTCAAGTTATTATCTTTGCACATTTAGGGTTTGCTAACCATTTTAAAATTAACATACATTCTTGTCATGCAACCCTATTATCATACATCTAACAGTTAATATTTACGAAAATTAAAATGCGGAAAATAAACCTACGCTATTACAAGGCTTCGGGGATTAATTACATAGCCAAAAACCCGTAAAACGATAAATAAACGAAAAATTCCTAATTAATCTATTACATCCCATGAGCAATTGCATCAATATTGTAAAGATAAATAAACGCGCGTGTTGCACCCCAAAATTTGCCCTCCCATATTCATCCAAGATTTGTCAAGTCAAGGTCACAAAATTCTCCAAGGGCTATGCAGTTCAACTGTCTCCTATATAGTCAAAACTAGGGTTTGTGTTCTGATCAAGAATTGAAAGTTTTCAAAGGCCTAATCAAGTCTCATATGCTCACAAAGATGGTCAAGTATCCTCATATCAAGTTTCAAGGCATTCAGCTCAAAATTGCACAGTCAAAACCCTAGATTGCACTACAGTCAACTGTAGGGGCAAAATGGTCATTTGACAGTCAAAAGTTCAAATTTTTGGTCAACATATCATTTTGAAGCCACAAACATCATTTGATCAATGCTTGATCATGATTCTCAAAATTTGGCTCAGAAATCATCAAAGATGCAAAAGTTGCTATATTTGGACAGCTGAAAAAGTCAACTGAAATTGACCAGGGCATAACTTTCACATGGATTATCAGAAAAATTCCATCCAAAGCTCATTTTGAAGAGAAAGACATTTCCTACAACTCATATTCATATTCCAAGTCCAAGAAATGCTCTCACAAAAAGTTATCAATTTCAACATTATAGGTCATTTTCAAAAGTCAACAAAAAGGGACTTTAAGTCAAAGACCATAACTTGAGATTGGTAAATCAAAATGACATGGGACCAAAGGCATTGGTTAAAGGACTCAAAGGCCTTTCCAAAATGTCCAAGAACATGTGAAAAGCTTAAAAATTGACCAAGTTATGCCTTGTGGAAGTTGGGAAATTTTTAGGAATTTTGAAAAGTCAACATTGATGCAAAAGGCCTAAATTTGCTATTGGGCCCATTTTTCTTCCAAGTTTCTTCATGCCAAGCCTATGCACGACCATTAGGCCCAAAAGGAAATATTTTCTCATTTTTTAATTATTTATTTGAATTTATATCAATATTAATTCATTTAAATTAATTAAATACATGAAAAATATCAAACTTAACCTAAAAAAATCTTTTCATGCATGTTTATTCTTAATATTTCGTGCATATCTTAAATAGGCAAGTTTTGGTGTGATTTGAGCTGATTGAACACAAAATGCACATGGAAAAGATTTGGAAAAGATTTCATGAAATCAAATATTGGAAACAATGAATTCAAAGGATTTTGTGCAATATTTTTGACCTAGCATGCTCTATACATATTCAAGATCAGAACCCTAATGCCTGGAGACTGCAAGCTGCGCTCAGAAACCTCATACAAACTTGAAAAAATCTCCAAGAAAGCCAATACTGAAAACTAGTTTTTAGGTCGATTCAAGCCCCAACTCTTGTTCCATCATCATCCTGAGGCATCATTGAACGTTTCTCAATCACTAACATCAACCAAAACGCCCTGAATTGGTATCCATAAGTCAAACTGTGAAGCAAAAATTTTGAAATCGCATATCATAATTTACGCATCCTTGTGCATTTTTATTCATGAATTCTTGTTCAACATGAAGTTTCCAAGCTAACTATTGCATTCAATTGTGTTTTTACTGACTATACGCGATATTACCATGTTCGTTCTTTAGGGTTTTCAGAAGGAAAAATTAGGGCTTTTTCAATATAGTAAAATTGGCCTTTGAGACCACCATGGTTGAACTCAGCGCCTAGAGACGAAGAAGAAGCATATCTCGCGATGAATTTATATATGCTATAGCGCTAGTCGCTATTTTTCCATAGCCTGCCTAACACCATGGTTGCAAAACCGTTGCCTATTTTGTTTTGTTTTCAGGATGAGGAAGAAGACGAGTGCGTGTCCATCAGCCATTGGCCACTTTGAATCTCGCGCGTTTTTCATCCACTAACGCCATGTTTTATTTATTATGTTTATGCGTTATTATATATTAAATTGAAGGCGCTTGGTTCAGTGGTTAAGTGTTTGTGCTGGTAACATCAAAGACCTGGGTTCAAGTCCCAGGTCTGGCAAAATTCCATATTATTTTTCAACGTAAGATCCTATGCTTTGCTAACGTCCAGGTGCACCATGTACCATCACAATCCAAGCATTACACGTCATCCTGGGAATCAATCCAAAGGCATAAGATGGATGAATACGTTGAACCCTAGTCAAAGCATCACACAGAATTCCAAAAGTCAATGGACTCAGGCGTTAATGGGCCAAAACTCCAGGCCTATACCTCCTGAATTGGGGACTACCCCCCCCCCCCCCTGGTTTGCCTTATTATTTTTTATTCTTTCTTTAATTTTTCTTTTTATTTCTTTTATTTGCCATTTATTTAGTTAATTATTTTTACAAAATATAAAAACATTCAAAAATCAGAAAAGACCAAAAATAATAATTTTTATATTATAATTATTTTCATAAAAAATGCTTGTAATTATTTAGCTGTAATTTAGGTTTATTAAATATTTTTCATAATAAAAATCCAAAAATAGAATTTAGGTTTAATAACTTTTTATTTTCTTTTTAGTTTTCCTTTTTTTCAGAATAATAATATTATTTATTTATTTTCCTAAATTAAAAAAATTGTACATAAATTAATTTAGAGTTAAATTAGGTTAAAAGTCAATATTTTCATAATAAACTTAAAAAACATTAGAACTAGGGTTTAGCATTTTAATTTTTAATTAATTTTTCTTTTTTCTTTTAAATCTAAAAAATACAAAATACCAAAAAAAACATTTAATCATTTAATTTTTAATTCTCATTAACCATTAATATTTTGCAAAAGGGTCCAACGCCCTAGTTTCGTTTCAATTCCTTTACTTCGCGCATTTATTTTACAATCGTTTAAATAATTATGTAATTGTCCCTAAGCCTTGTAACTTTACTTTTCGCACCTTATTTTTCCGCTTTATTTATTTTCCGCTAAATCGGGTCCGGTTTAATTTTGGCGATGTGGACCCGCGCCATTTGTAATAGCCTTAGATTTATTTTTCGCAAACTTTATAACTGTTAAAATGCATGCAAGAATGAATGGACAAATTAAAATCAAGCGTAGAACACGACAAACATGACAAGACAAATAACTGAAACATGACACACAATTCGCACACACTACCTCTAGGGTACGCCTCACTGTTGCCTTTCGAAAGGTGATCGTCGAGTAGAGGACGTCTTAGTAAGTCCTCATGATCCGGGAACCTGGCATGAGGGTAGCTTCTAAGGTGTCTTCCCATTGCTCTGGTGATCACCATGTCCCGAACATCGAATTGACCCGAACACCTCCAACGGTGGTGCTACCTACCTCTCAATGGTGGGATGGCACTACTTTTAAGGACTCTTACACAGACGAATTCCTTAGGGTAGGTAGGTTCTCAAGGATACTTGCTCTAATTTCAAAAACAAAACAAAACTCTTTTCACCAACACATTTTCAAAAGCTTTCGAAGCAAATTTTTTCAAACACTCTGACGTACGAGTCGATCTGAAATTTTTCAAAGGAACTTTTTAAACCCACATTGAAAAGCAAGCAAACAATTTTGAAAACACATTGAGCAAGTATCTAAGAGCCCATGGATAACCATGGATAGAAAGGGTGCTAACACCTTCCCTTTCTATAACCTACCTCCCGAACCGAGAGCGATCTCTTTAAAGGAATTTTTCTGTGCTTTTGTCCTTTCCTATTGGAGAAAATAAAAGACGGTGGCGACTCTTGCTTCCGCGACATTTTCGCGAACCAGCGTTAAACAGTCAGTTCCAGATCCACCGATCACAGAACTGGCGACTCTGCTGGGGACAAACTTAAAGTGAGGTGTACCTTAGGGCTAGCTTATAACTATGTTTTCAATTGTATTGCTTTGTGTGCTTTAAATTGTGGGTTGCTTGGGAGTTCTATAGATCCTAAACCCGGATCTGGGGGATACCTTTCTTAGAAAGTAGCAACAAGGCTGTGAGGGAACTGTGCGGGGTATACCGACACGGTTGAAACAGTCTGCTACGTTGATGTGGCACTTTGGTGTGTACCGGTAACCCTTGAGTTCAGTCAAGGAGAGTACGGGGCCTCCGCGTGGTGTCGTGAAGCATCAACAGACCTTAGGAACCTTAATTGAACAATCTTGGCCTCTTTAGGGTAGTGAGATAACTGACTTTGGTGCAGTCCGAGGTTGGTTGATACTCGATACTACGCTCAATTGAGGGTTGCTTTCCTGGAATATTTCGGTCGCCAGTTCAGTGGCTAAATCGAAACGATGAACAATGAAAGCAATCCCGTGATATTGGGAACCTTAGAACCCGGTTACTTTGATTAGGACAGGTATGAACCCACCAACTTCAAGAGGGTACTACCCAGACCCCATGCTGGCCTTAAACCTTAAGGGCTTGTCTTGTGTGCCTTGTGTGCCTTACATGTTTGTCTTTGTAAATATCTGTGGTGTGTTTAATCATAGCATCATGACATCATCCAGCATCATATGCATTGACTAACCATTTCAGGGGTTCGGATTTTCATCTTTGTTCTTGTTTTGTAGGACATGGAAACTGCTCGTAGAAAGACAATCCAGGTCAATCTTGTAAGGATCCCTCCTCAGCTTAAGGAGCTTATATCCAGGATTCCCGAGAACTCTTCATTCAGTGAAAGGCATGGAAGCCTCATCAGCTTGGTCAACACCAACATTGAGGAAGATATGATTAAGGTCTTGTTCCAATTCTTTGACCCTCTGCATCACTGCTTTACCTTCTTGGACTATCAGTTGGTACCTACTTTGGAGGAGTTCTCCCGGCTCCTGAAGATCCCTATCCTTGATCGGCTACCCTTCAACGGTACAGAAAAGGAACCCAAGCTTGAAGAGATTGCTAAAGCCTTGCACCTACAGTCATCTGACCTCAAGGGACATTGGGAAGTCAGAAGTGGTATCAAAGGGTTCTTAGCCAGGTTTCTGATTGAGAAAGCTCTTGAATGTTGGAATTCCCTTGACTTGCAAGCTTTTGAAGAGGTTGTGGCCCTCCTTGTTTATGGTTTGGTATTGTTCCCTAATCCAGATCAGCTCATTGATATCAGTGCCGTTCAGATTTTTATGTCCAGGAATCCTATACCTACATTGCTGGGGGACATCCTTCACTCATGTTACACTCGAACCATGAGAAAAAGAGGTGTCCTTATGTGTTGCACTCCTCTCCTGGGAAGGTGGTTTATTTCGCACCTTCCACAATCAGTCCTGAAGAATGAGCGGGGTTTGAGATGGTCACAACGGTTGATGACTCTTACGCATGCAGATATACATTGGTGTCCTAGGTCCAGAGGAGATGTCACTATCATTGATCGTTGTGGGGAGTACCCTAATGTTCCTTTACTTGGAATCAGAGGAGGTATTACTTATAGTCCATGCTTGGCTTGGAGACAGTTTGGTTATGCTCGGAGGGACGGTCCTCATGACATGCTAATTCCCGACATAGTTTTTGACTTCGACAATGATACTCAAGGACTTCGTCAGAGATTTATCAGAGCCTGGAGGATGCCTAGTAGGATAGACAGCAAGACACTGGGGCACAGGAACTCCATCCCTTTGGAGCCTTATCTCAAATGGGTACGCGCCCGCTCCCAGAAGTTAGTGATGCCTTATCCTCACATGCTTCCAGTAATCAAAGAACCTGTCTTGGAAGGGGAAGTGTCTCATGTTATTCAGCACCCTGATATGCCCACATCCTGGGAAGAGATGCAGAAGAGCTGGATCCAGCTTAAGGAGGAAAGGAATTCTCTTGAGACTAGTCTGCATGCCAGTGAAAAGAAGGTCCTGGAGCTCACCCGTCTGTTGCATGAGGAGAGGAATCTCAACACCTACATAGCTCCGAAGAGGATGCGCAGTGTATTTTGGGATTGACTTGATTTTTATACTTTTTGCCCATGAGGCCTTGATGTATTAAACAATGATTTCTTTAATGATAACGTGTGTTCCTTTTTGTCTACAACAAATTTGAACTTTCGAACCCTTGAATGCATTGCATACGCATTTCATACATCATGTGCATAACAGGTTTTTCCCCTTTTCAGGTTGCTTACAGTTCTTCGCTGTTTATTTCAGCATCATGAATCCCGGATCTGAATCAACGGAGACATCAATCAAGGCTCTCCAGGCGCAGAATGCGCAGTTTCAAGAACTAATCATGGGTCTAGCTAAAGGCCAAGAAGAACTGAAGACTATGCTCCTGAAGAAGGAGAAGAAGAAGAAAAGAAGAACTGTTCTGTTCAACTCGGGCCGAAGGTTGGGTAATACTCTGCACCATGAAGAGGCTGGTTCTTCTGTTGGTAGGAGTCCTTCTCAGGCAGAAGTAAAGGTTCCTACTCCAGTGGTCTCCGACAACGAGACAGATTTTGATGAAGAGCAGTACCCTCCTGCAGATGACAGGTACAAACAACTGGAGGACAGGTTGAAGGCAATGGAAGTTCAACAGGTACCTGGGCTGGATTTCGGAGATCTGGGTTTGTCGACTGGTGTAATTATCCCGCATAAATTCAAAGCTCCCACTTTCTCCAAGTATGACGGGGCATCTTGTCCCAAGCTGCATTTGAGGTCCTATGTTCGGAAGATTCAGCCGTACTCTGCGGACAAGAATCTGTGGATCCACTTCTTCCAGGAGAGTCTTTCAGGGACTCATCTCGAATGGTTCTATCAACTGGATGGGACCAAAGTTCGTAACTGGGAGGAGCTGGCTACTGCTTTCTACAAGCAGTATCAGTATAATGCCGACCTTGCCCCCACACGTACCCAACTCCAGGGTATGGCGTTAGGCGCAAGCGAAGGTTTTAAGGAGTACGCTCAGAAATGGAGAGACCTGGCTGGCAGGGTGCAGCCACCATTGACTGATCGGGAGTTGGTTGACATGTTCTTGGGGACCCTATATGGGCCATTCTTCAACCATCTCATTGGGAATTCTTCTGCTGGTTTCACGGATTTGATCTTAACTGGAGAGAGAATTGAAGCTGGATTAAAGTCTGGGAAGATTGCAAAGGCTGCATCATCTAGTTCAGACAAGAAACCATTTAAGAAGGAGTCTAGTGCCGTGTATGGTTCTAGGAGATCAGAGAGAAGTGAACACCGCCAATCTGTCAGTGCGGTCATGATTGCTAAGCCTGCTGCCGCTCCCCGGCCGAACAATACTCAGAAGGTGGAAAGACCCCGGAGAGAATTCTCCCGTTTAAACATGACCTTGTCGCAGATCCTGCCCCAGTTGCTCGCAACTAATTTAGTGACTGTCAGGGAGGCGCCGAAGTTCCCAAATACTGCATCCCCAAGTACAATCTGAATGCTCGTTGTGCTTACCACTCAGAAAGCCCGGGGCACTCTACTGATGACTGTTGGGCGTTAAAGAATAAGGTGCAAGACCTTATCGATGCTAAAGAGATAAAATTTGAGGCGCCTGCAAAGCCGAATGTAGTTACTGCCCCTATGCCTCAGCACGGGGTAAATGCTGTTGATGAAGACGTTTATGCTGTTTCTGTGGATGATCTAGCCACTCCTTTAAAGATCATTAAGAAGAACCTACTGCAGGCCGGTTTATTTCCGGGTTGTAGTGAGGGTTGCCTGTTCTGTGTTGTGTCCCCATCCGGTTGTCCCTTGCTAAAGTTAGGCATCCAAAGCTTAATGGATAGCAAGGAGATTCTATTCAAGAAGTCTGCTGTTCGTATGGTTCCAATGGAAGAAGTCTCTGTGGTGACTATCTTCAACAATCCGATCCCGGCTCTCCAGAAGAAGCCCATCCAAATTCTGACCGTCGCACCTGTTACTATCACTGTTCCTGGGCCCCTGCCCTATGTATCCAACAAAGCTGTCCCTTGGCACTATGGGGCAGATGTATATATAAACGGAGTTAAACAAGAGCTCAACGCTGGCGCCAGCATCTGTGACATCACTGGCCCGGCCAAAGTTACCCGCAGTGGCAGGCTCTTCTCGCCTGACATTGCGCCACCTGCTGCCCGAAGACCACTCCTGATAATTCCTGCAAGTACACCTACTCCCGTTGCTGATCAAGTTGTTGTTCCTGCTGCTGATCCAATTGTTTCTCCTACTGCCGAGTCATCCAATGCTCGGGGCAAGGGAATTGAAACTGAGCCTGCCCAGAGGGAGGCACCCATACCTATAGCTGCTGAGGCCTCCCCACAAGAGATGGAGGAGATTTTGAAGATTATAAAGAAGAGCGATTTTAATGTCGTGGAACAGTTGGGGCATACGCCCTCCAAGATCTCCATGCTCTCTTTACTGCTGTGCTCTGAGGCCCATGCAAAGGCCCTCATCTCATTCCTCAAGACGGCCCATGTGCCACATGAAACCTCTGCAGTCCAGTTCACCGATTGCGTGGCAAGTCTAACGGCAGACAATGGCTTGGGTTTCTCCGATGCTGATTTGACCGCAAAGGGGAAAGATCATAATGATGCTCTGCATGTCTCAATCGAGTGCAGGGGCACCACCTTGGCACATGTGTTGGTTGATACTGGGTCATCTTTGAATGTGCTACCCAAGAAGGCTCTGGATCGTCTAGATTGTGAAGGCCTGGATCTGAAACCCAGCAACATTATCGTCAGGGCCTTTGACGGTTCAAAGAGGATGGTCCATGGAGAAGTTGACATTCCGATTCGGGTGGGCTCTCAGGTGTTCGACTCCACTTTTTATGTGATGGACATCCGTCCATCTTATTCTTGTCTGCTGGGTCGACCCTGGATACATAAGGCTGGGTCAGTGACCTCTACCTTGCATCAAAAGCTGAAGTACCCCGTCAGAGGGAAGATTGTCACCGTGCAAGGTGAGGAAGAATATATGGTGAGCCACCTGAACTCCTTCAGGTACATTGAGATGGATGGGGAGTTTATTGAGACCCCCTTTCAGCATTTCGAGGAGGTGTTTCCAATTGCAGCAGAAACAACAGAAGCGAGTGGTCCCTTGAAGATGGCCTCTCTGAAGGATGCCAGGGCTGTAGTGCAGAAGGGTGAAGGTGCCAACTGGGGCAGACTTCCAGACTTCACCCAGAAGACTGATAAACTTGGGCTGGGTTTCACCTCGGAAGGGCAGAGAGTTATGAGGAAAGAGAAGATCGGAAGGCCTCCGGTATTTATTAAGGGTTCAGAAGTGAATGTTGTCGGGGAAGACCTTGAAGTGGACGAAGCCGAATTCAACAGCTGGATTTATCCGACGGCCGAAGACGGATTAAACAATTGGAGTGCAAAGGACCATACCCCTGTTACCTTTGTGACACAGTAATGAATTCCCATGTTTTGTTATTTTGTAATAAACAATGATAAACTCTATGGCCCGGTGTCTTACCCGAGGCACCGTGGTTCTATTTGTGAGGGCATACAAACTGTCATTTTATACATCATGAATGAAAATTTTGGACGTCTTTCGCATTGCAAATATTGTGTTCCTTTTCTATCTTTCCTTTCCTTTACATAATTTTCAAAACAGCTGTATTTACACACACACTCACTCATACAGGTTCCAATCCACTCTGGATCTCACTGATAACAGCTCTGCTACTGCCAATTATGACTTCGAAAATCCGATCAACTTAGCCGAAGACGAAGGTGAAGATGATTGCGAAGTGCCTGGCGAGCTTGCAAGACTGTTGCTTCAGGAAGAGAGGGCAATTCAACCCCATGAAGAGCCAGTGGAAACCATAAACCTGGGTACTGAAACAGACAGGAAAGAGGTAAAGATTGGTGCTAACCTAGAGCTCAGCGTGAAGCAACGGTTAACCAAGATGTTACATGACTATATGGAGATCTTTGCCTGGTCCTACGAAGACATGCCAGGGTTGGATACTGATATTGTCGTCCATCATTTGCCGACTAAGGAAGACTGCCCTCCAGTTAAACAAAAGGTTCGTCGGATGCGTCCAGAGATGTCCGAGAAGATTAAGGCCGAGGTGATGAAACAGTTTGATGCCGGGTTTCTTGCAGTGACTTCTTACCCTCAGTGGGTTGCTAATGTGGTGCCGGTACCTAAGAAAGACGGTAAGGTCAGAATGTGTGTCGACTATAGGGATCTGAACAGGGCCAGCCCCAAGGATGACTTCCCCTTACCTCACATTGATGTCCTTGTTGATAATACAGCTCAGCACAAGGTATTCTCTTTCATGGATGGCTTTTCAGGCTACAATCAGATCAAGATGGCACCTGAAGACATGGAAAAGACTACATTTGTTACTCAGTGGGGCACCTTCTGTTACAAGGTCATGCCATTCGGATTAAAGAATGCTGGGGCAACCTACCAACGTGCCATGGTTGCCTTATTTCATGATATGATCCATCATGAGCTAGAAGTGTATGTGGACGACATGATCGCTAGGTCCCAGACTGAGGAAGAGCACCTAGATCATCTGCAAAAGTTGTTCGATCGGTTGAAACTGTACAAGCTGAGATTGAACCCGAACAAGTGCACCTTCGGGGTAAGATCTGGGAAGTTGCTAGGCTTCGTGGTCAGCGATAAAGGTATTCAAGTGGACCCTGCTAAGGTCAAAGCTATTCAAGAGATGCCAGTTCCTAAGATAGAGAAGGAAGTCAGAGGCTTTTTAGGACGCCTGAATTATATCGCTCGATTCATCTCTCATCTGACTGCTACCTGTGAGCCAATCTTCAAGCTGCTGAAGAAAGATCAGGTAGTACGTTGGAACGATAAATGTCAGGCTGCCTTCGACAGAATCAAAGAGTATCTTCAAGAACCACCTATCCTTATGCCACCGGTTGAAGGGAGACCTCTGATCCTATATCTGACAGTGCTGGACAACTCAATGGGGTGTGTGCTGGGGCAGCATGACGAGTATGGTCGAAAAGAGCACGCCATTTATTACCTTAGCAAAAAGTTTACCGACTGTGAGACCCGATACTCACTGCTTGAGAAAACTTGTTGCGTTTTGGTATGGGCTGCTCGCCGGCTGAGACAGTATATGCTGACTCACACTACCTTGTTGATCTCAAAAATGGATCCGATAAAGTACATATTTGAAAAGCCTGCTCTGTCTGGGAGAATTGCAAGATGGCAAATGATCTTGACGGAATACGACATTCAGTGCACAACCCAGAAAGCCATCAAGGGGAGTGTATTGGCGGACCACTTAGCTCATCAAGCTGTAGATGACTATCAATCAATGAACTTCGAGCTTCCGGATGAAAGCATCATGATTGTAACTGATTGTGAAGTACCTGGACCGGATGAAGGACCTGAACCAGGATCCCGATGGTCTATGCACTTTGACGGAGCTTCCAACGCTTTGGGAAACGGTATCGGTGCCATAATCATATCTCCACAAGGTACTCATACTCCACTCACTGCCCGGCTATGTTTCAACTGTACCAACAACATGGCGGAGTATGAGGCGTGTATCATGGGTCTTCAAGCTGCGATCGACCTAAGGATCAAATTTCTAAGTGTCTTCGGAGATTCCGCTCTTGTGATCAATCAGATTAAAGGAGAGTGGGATACGAAACATCCAAACTTGATTCCTTACAGAGAATGTGTGTTGACCATGATTCCCCACTTTACAGAGATAACCTTCGAGCACTTTCCACGAGAAGAGAATCAGTTAGCGGACGCGTTAGCTACAATGTCTTCAATGTTTAAGGTCAAATGGGATAATGAAGCTCCCCGGATCATCATCTGGAAACTGGACGAACCGGCATACTGTTGTGATCTCGAAACTGAAATGGTAACTGAGAAGCCTTGGTACCACGAGGTGAAGAGATATCTGGAGGCTCAGGCATACCCTGAAGGTGCCTCTGTCAATGATAAGAAGTTCCTGAGGAGGTTTGCAGCCAAATTCTTCCTAAGCAACGGCATCTTGTACAAGCGAAACCATGATTCAACCTTACTGCGTTGTGTGGATAAGACTGAAGCAGAACGAATCATGGAAGAGCTACATGAAGGGACCTTTGGTACGCATTCCAGTGGGCACACTATGGCTAAGAAAATCCTACGGGCAGGATATTACTGGTCCACAATGGAAGCCGACTGCTACCAACACTCTAGGACATGCCACAAGTGCCAGATCTATGCAGACAAGGTGCATGTTCCTCCAGTTCCCCTGAATGTTCTGACTGCGCCTTGGCCATTTGCAATGTGGGGCATAGACATGATCGGCGAGATCAAACCTACGGCATCTAATGGACATCGCTTCATCCTAGTGGCGATTGATTATTTCACAAAGTGGGTTGAGGCAGCATCCTATGCTACGGTGACCAAGACTGTTGTGGCACGATTTATTCGACACAATCTGATCTGTCGGTACGGCGTCCCTGAGCGAATTATTACAGACAACGGTACCAATCTGAACAATAAGATGATTGCTGAGCTTTGCGAACAGTTCAAGATACAGCACCACAATTCTTCTCCTTACAGACCGAAGATGAATGGGGCTGTAGAAGCAGCTAACAAGAACATCAAGAAGATCGTGCAAAAAATGACAGTAACCTATAAAGATTGGCACGAGATGTTACCGTTCGCTCTGCACGGGTACCGCACCTCAGCTAGGACGTCAACCGGGGCAACCCCTTTCTCTCTGGTTTATGGCATGGAGGCAGTCTTGCCGATCGAAGTGCAAATCCCCTCTCTCCGGATAATGAAGGATGCAAATCTGAACGAAGATGATTGGATCCAGACACGACTTGATCAACTCAACCTCATTGACGAAAAGAGACTTGCTGCTATCTGTCATGGTCAGACGTATCAGAAACGGATGATCAGGGCATTTAACAAGAAGGTCAGACCACAGGAATATCAAGTTGGGGATCTGGTTATCAAGAGAATCATCCTTCCTCAGAGTGATCCAAGGGGCAAATGGACCCCTACATACGAAGGGCCATTTGTGGTTAAGCATGTGTTCTCAGGAGGAGCAATGATATTAACCAACATGGATGGTGACGACCTTCCTCACCCCGCCAATGCAGACATAGTTAAAAAATACTACGCATGAAAAAAGACCCGCTAGGCTGACATGCCTAGGCAAAAATTAGGGCTTCCCGTCGAACCAAAAGGGTTCGGGCAAAATGTAGGGATGAAAATAAAAAAATCTGTACACCCGGCAAGTCGAAAACCTGAAAAGGCGACTTGGGCAAAAATGGGTATCCCGGTGGACTGAAAACCCGAAAGGGCGGTCCAGGCAAAAGTTAGGGATAAAGCGTAATACTATGTCTCATTGGATCACTTTGCATTCAGAATCCGGTATCTACATCAAGCTCAAACGGCATCGATCAGTCAGCTTCACCTTCAACCAAGGTCATCAAGTGATGAGACGCTCGGAGTTATAAAGGCAATAGCAGAGTTGAAACCCAGTGGGATCATTCATCTTTCACACAGCTGTTTTATTTTCTTTTGTACACACTTGTATAAACTCTTTTGATCGGCGACGTACCTCTTACTAGGACGTCAGCCTCTTGTATACAAAACGCCTATTCAGGCCATTCAAAATCAATACAAATACATTTTTCAGTTAAACGTGCCAAGTATTTTTTCCTTTTTCTGTTTTGTTTCGCGAAGAACGTCCAAGGTTCAATTTGTGATGTATGCATTGACAATAATTTGCTAACTCATAAATATTTGCATACGAAACAAAGGAATTAATTGCAGGTGACACTAGAGACAGGGGCAATAAAGAGTTGTCTAAACAATCCAATTGTTCTATCCTCCAAGGTACCAAGATAGGTTCAGCTAAAGAACACGACCAGTACATACTAATTCCCCAGAGAGTGGTTCAACAAAACAATACACTCTTCTCCAAGCAATATCAAGGAAATTGAGTATCCTCCCGTAGATCTCAAAACTTCCCCAGCAGCACGCATTCTTAACAAGCATCCCCGGCAGTCTTGGTCTAAAGATTGTTCCCCGGCGATACATCAACATTCAAAGGAGTCACCTCCCCAGCAATTCAAACTCCCCAGAAGAGTCCAATCCAGCTTCACCAGCAAAGTTGGAATTCATATCCCCAAGCAGTAAGCTTATCCCCAGTATATTCTGGAAGCTTATCCCTCGCAGCGCACGAACGCGTCGTCCGGCTTTATTTAAAGAAGTTATTTCCTTAACAGGATATAACTGGGTTATCCTCAGCCAAAAGCCACGGAAAAAGCGTCCTCGACGAAGTCTTCTTACCCCCAGCGAAGTATATTAGCACTTCCAACAACAAGGGTATCCTCAACAAATTACTATCAACATTCAGCAAAAGCATCTCTATCCCCACAGAGTATTGCTTCCCAGCATGGTCGCTAGAGTATCTTTTCTCCCCGCAGAATCCTTCATTTGCCAAGTTTATTCCGCAACGGAGTCATCTTCTCCTACCGTTATTCTTGCAGTTATCATCCCCAGTGGAAGCGAAATTTATTCTTCAACATCAGCCCTGGATACGACTTCCTGGCACCCGTCAAGGATTCACTTTCCTAGACAAAAACATACATAAAACATCACATACATCATTATAACATGCATAGACACATCATATCATACAAATCTCATTTATGTTGAGAACATCATTGCTTGATCCATATCATGCATTGCATATGACTGACCTTTACCTTTCAGGAAAGATGCAGTTGAAATTCTCAATCATATTTCAAGACCTAGACCGGTTCAGTTAAATCGACCCTAAGATTTTCCTGATGCTTATCCAGTCAAAGGCCTTCTCTGGTTCAGTCAGATCGACCCTAAGATCTCCCTGATGCTTATCCAGTTGAAGATATTCCAAGACCTTGTCCGGTTCAGTTAAATCGATCCTAAGATTTTCCTGATGCTTATCCAGTCAAAGGCCTTCTCTGGTTCAGTCAGATCGACCCTAAGATCTCCCTGATGCTTATCCAGTTGAAGATATTCCAAGACCTTGTCCGGTTCAGTTAAATCGACCCTAAGATTTTCCTGATGCTTATCCAGTCAAAGGCCTTCTCTGGTTCAGTCAGATCGACCCTAAGATCTCCCTGATGCTTATCCAGTTGAAGATATTCCAAGACCTTGCCCGGTTCAGTTAGATCGACCCTAAGATTTTCCTGATGCTTATCCAGTCAAAGGCCTTCTTTGGTTCAGTCAGATCGACCCTAAGATCTCCCTGATGCTTATCCAGTTGAAGATACTCCAAGACCTTGCCCGGTTCAGTTAAATCGACCCTAAGATTTTCCTGATTCTTACCCAGTCAAAGGCTTTCTCTGGTTCAGTCAGATCGACCCTAAGATCTCCCTGATTCTTATCCCAGTAGAAGACACCCAAGATTTTTCTCAACGAGCGTTGTTGAAGTTAAAGTCGCCCAAGGTTCTCTTACCATTCATGCTAAGGCAGTAACCATCCCTGGTTCATTCATCGCCGTTTGAAGCTCCAGACTCAACTCCTGCAACTAGTCAGGACATATCTATACCAAGCATCTAAAATCAGCTCCTGCAACGTGTCAGGTACTCATTTTTCTTTTGCAGGTATGCAGGTTCTCGCTAAGAGATCTCTTATGCGATCAACATCCGGATGGCATCTATAAGCCCATCACCCTATCCAGCAATCTCCAAATGGCATCTATAAGCCCAATCCACCATCACTGCTACTATGTGAGCGCAAATTTCTAGGCACTCTAGTGTTCAATCATCTTCTACCCTCGGATTACGAAAGGCACGTCAGCCAATCTGCATCCTCAGGTCTAAGAAGATTGAACAGGGGCAACTGTTGCACCCCAAAATTTGCCCTCCCATATTCATCCAAGATTTGTCAAGTCAAGGTCACAAAATTCTCCAAGGGCTATGCAGTTCAACTGTCTCCTATATAGTCAAAACTAGGGTTTGTGTTCTGATCAAGAATTGAAAGTTTTCAAAGGCCTAATCAAGTCTCATATGCTCACAAAGATGGTCAAGTATCCTCATATCAAGTTTCAAGGCATTCAGCTCAAAATTGCACAGTCAAAACCCTAGATTGCACTACAGTCAACTGTAGGGGCAAAATGGTCATTTGACAGTCAAAAGTTCAAATTTTTGGTCAACATATCATTTTGAAGCCACAAACATCATTTGATCAATGCTTGATCATGATTCTCAAAATTTGGCTCAGAAATCATCAAAGATGCAAAAGTTGCTATATTTGGACAGCTGAAAAAGTCAACTGAAATTGACCAGGGCATAACTTTCACATGGATTATCAGAAAAATTCCATCCAAAGCTCATTTTGAAGAGAAAGACATTTCCTACAACTCATCTTCATATTCCAAGTCCAAGAAATGCTCTCACAAAAAGTTATCAATTTCAACATTATAGGTCATTTTCAAAAGTCAACAAAAAGGGACTTTAAGTCAAAGACCATAACTTGAGATTGGTAAATCAAAATGACATGGGACCAAAGGCATTGGTTAAAGGACTCAAAGACCTTTCCAAAATGTCCACGAACATGTGAAAAGCTTAAAAATTGACCAAGTTATGCCTTGTGGAAGTTGGGAACTTTTTAGGAATTTTGAAAAGTCAACATTGATGCAAAAGGCCTAAATTTGCTATTGGGCCCATTTTTCTTCCAAGTTTCTTCATGCCAAGCCTATGCACGACCATTAGGCCCAAAAGGAAATATTTTCTCATTTTTTAATTATTTATTTGAATTTATATCAATATTAATTCATTTAAATTAATTAAATACATGAAAAATATCAAACTTAACCTAAAAAAATCTTTTCATGCATGTTTATTCTTAATATTTCGTGCATATCTTAAATAGGCAAGTTTTGGTGTGATTTGAGCTGATTGAACACAAAATGCACATGGAAAAGATTTGGAAAAGATTTCATGAAATCAAATATTGGAAACAATGAATTCAAAGGATTTTGTGCAATATTTTTGACCTAGCATGCTCTATACATATTCAAGATCAGAACCCTAATGCCTGGAGACTGCAAGCTGCGCTCAGAAACCTCATACAAACTTGAAAAAATCTCCAAGAAAGCCAATACTGAAAACTAGTTTTTAGGTCGATTCAAGCCCCAACTCTTGTTCCATCATCATCCTGAGGCATCATTGAACGTTTCTCAATCACTAACATCAACCAAAACGCCCTGAATTGGTATCCATAAGTCAAACTGTGAAGCAAAAATTTTGAAATCGCATATCATAATTTACGCATCCTTGTGCATTTTTATTCATGAATTCTTGTTCAACATGAAGTTTCCAAGCTAACTATTGCATTCAATTGTGTTTTTACTGACTATACGCGATATTACCATGTTCGTTCTTTAGGGTTTTCAGAAGGAAAAATTAGGGCTTTTTCAATATAGTAAAATTGGCCTTTGAGACCACCATGGTTGAACTCAGCGCCTAGAGACGAAGAAGAAGCATATCTCGCGATGAATTTATATATGCTATAGCGCTAGTCGCTATTTTTCCATAGCCTGCCTAACACCATGGTTGCAAAACCGTTGCCTATTTTGTTTTGTTTTCAGGATGAGGAAGAAGACGAGTGCGTGTCCATCAGCCATTGGCCACTTTGAATCTCGCGCGTTTTTCATCCACTAACGCCATGTTTTATTTATTATGTTTATGCGTTATTATATATTAAATTGAAGGCGCTTGGTTCAGTGGTTAAGTGTTTGTGCTGGTAACATCAAAGACCTGGGTTCAAGTCCCAGGTCTGGCAAAATTCCATATTATTTTTCAACGTAAGATCCTATGCTTTGCTAACGTCCAGGTGCACCATGTACCATCACAATCCAAGCATTACACGTCATCCTGGGAATCAATCCAAAGGCATAAGATGGATGAATACGTTGAACCCTAGTCAAAGCATCACACAGAATTCCAAAAGTCAATGGACTCAGGCGTTAATGGGCCAAAACTCCAGGCCTATACCTCCTGAATTGGGGACTACCCCCCCCCCCCCCCTGGTTTGCCTTATTATTTTTTATTCTTTCTTTAATTTTTCTTTTTATTTCTTTTATTTGCCATTTATTTAGTTAATTATTTTTACAAAATATAAAAACATTCAAAAATCAGAAAAGACCAAAAATAATAATTTTTATATTATAATTATTTTCATAAAAAATGCTTGTAATTATTTAGCTGTAATTTAGGTTTATTAAATATTTTTCATAATAAAAATCCAAAAATAGAATTTAGGTTTAATAACTTTTTATTTTCTTTTTAGTTTTCCTTTTTTTCAGAATAATAATATTATTTATTTATTTTCCTAAATTAAAAAAATTGTACATAAATTAATTTAGAGTTAAATTAGGTTAAAAGTCAATATTTTCATAATAAACTTAAAAAACATTAGAACTAGGGTTTAGCATTTTAATTTTTAATTAATTTTTCTTTTTTCTTTTAAATCTAAAAAATACAAAATACCAAAAAAAACATTTAATCATTTAATTTTTAATTCTCATTAACCATTAATATTTTGCAAAAGGGTCCAACGCCCTAGTTTCGTTTCAATTCCTTTACTTCGCGCATTTATTTTACAATCGTTTAAATAATTATGTAATTGTCCCTAAGCCTTGTAACTTTACTTTTCGCACCTTATTTTTCCGCTTTATTTATTTTCCGCTAAATCGGGTCCGGTTTAATTTTGGCGATGTGGACCCGCGCCATTTGTAATAGCCTTAGATTTATTTTTCGCAAACTTTATAACTGTTAAAATGCATGCAAGAATGAATGGACAAATTAAAATCAAGCGTAGAACACGACAAACATGACAAGACAAATAACTGAAACATGACACACAATTCGCACACACTACCTCTAGGGTACGCCTCACTGTTGCCTTTCGAAAGGTGATCGTCGAGTAGAGGACGTCTTAGTAAGTCCTCATGATCCGGGAACCTGGCATGAGGGTAGCTTCTAAGGTGTCTTCCCATTGCTCTGGTGATCACCATGTCCCGAACATCGAATTGACCCGAACACCTCCAACGGTGGTGCTACCTACCTCTCAATGGTGGGATGGCACTACTTTTAAGGACTCTTACACAGACGAATTCCTTAGGGTAGGTAGGTTCTCAAGGATACTTGCTCTAATTTCAAAAACAAAACAAAACTCTTTTCACCAACACATTTTCAAAAGCTTTCGAAGCAAATTTTTTCAAACACTCTGACGTACGAGTCAATCTGAAATTTTTCAAAGGAACTTTTTAAACCCACATTGAAAAGCAAGCAAACAATTTTGAAAACACATTGAGCAAGTATCTAAGAGCCCATGGATAACCATGGATAGAAAGGGTGCTAACACCTTCCCTTTCTATAACCTACCTCCCGAACCGAGAGCGATCTCTTTAAAGGAATTTTTCTGTGCTTTTGTCCTTTCCTATTGGAGAAAATAAAAGACGGTGGCGACTCTTGCTTCCGCAACATTTTCGCGAACCAGCGTTAAACAGTCAGTTCCAGATCCACCGATCACAGCGCGCGATGAATCGAGGACGAGCAAAATTAGGGTTTTGACCCTGTCTAACCCTAATTAAAAGAAAAAATTATTTTTGTTTGATTATTTTTAAGAAAATAAGGTTTAAATTAAATACAAACCTAATTACTAATTAAATTAAATTAAGGAAAGTAATTAATTTTGACCTATTTTTGTATTTTTGGTTATTTTGAGAAAAGAAAATAAAAGTTAAATCAAATAAAACCTAATTTTCTAATTTGTTTTAGTTTATTTACAAAAGAATTAAAGTTACCCTAAAATCAAATTAACCTAATTAAATTAATTTTTGATAAAATAAAATAAAAACCTAAATTCTAACTTGGTGAAAATTGATTTTATGGATTTTTGATAAAAAAGAATTAATTTTGTGTGTTAGAAAATAGTCAAAATAATTAAATAAAAGAAAATATGAAAAAAGAAAGAGAGAAAGAAATTGGGCCTGGTGATCAGCAGTTTGAGGGGTGCCCATAGCAATTTTCTGGGCCCAAGAATCTTGGTCCACGTTGACCTCTATGCTTCAATGTTGCATGTTTGACTAGGGTGCATCATGGATCTTCATATGCCAAGCGTTAGATTGGATTGGTTGGACATCTGGATGGCTGATTCTTGAGGACTCATGGTGGACATCATAAAATCCTGCGCATGGAAATGTGTATGGAAAAATAATATTGAATACAAAGGGGATCTGGGGATTGAACCCAGGTCCTATAGCCTTTTCTCTCTCCCACTGACCAACTGAGCTGGCACGTCTTGTTGTACAAAGAGAAACAAGCAAACATTATATTAAAAAACACAACTTGTTAATTTTCCGCGCGCGAATGTTTGAATGGGCGAACCAGAGCACGCCACGCCATCATCTATAACCTCTCTCTGTTGCTAAAAGTCTGATGACTTTTACCTACGGACAAGAAGCGTAGGTACAGCCCCTGCAATTTTCCAAAATCACCTACAAGCATGATAAATGAAATCTAATGCCACAAACCAATTCGTCTTGTCCTTGTGAACATCATGGTGCCTTTCTTTTGGGCCAATTTTACCTGTAAAAGAAGATCCCAAAACGAAACAAAAAACCCTAACAATGGTGGATCTCTATACAGTTAGCAAAAATGCAATTAACTGTTACCAATAGCTTGCAAATGCGTCCAGGGTTCAGAATATATACATGATTCATGCTACAAATGCCTAAATAATGATATTCGATTTCAAGAATATGTCAAGGCCGTGAATCACTTACAGCGAGTTTTAGGGCACGAAAAGGCTTGCTTTTGATTGCTATGGACTCCCTGAATGCCCAGAAAACGGAAGGAATGTTTGGCAAGGCTTGAAAGTGCCTGGAACTGTGAAAACAGATTGCACTTTTTCTTGATTTTTTTGCAAGTTGTTCTTCCTCTTACACGCCTCAAAACCTTGTTTTTTGGTCTGCATTTGTCCAATATATATCAATGATTGAATTAGGTTTGCAAATGTGCATCCAATCTTTTTCAATTATGGTCTTTGATCATGATTTGATTCCCATGAAGATCTTTCCAAAATAAGCCAAAAACCAATATTTTTATGCACAAACATGCCTTGCACGATTTGATTTTGTTGCTAGCTGTATAAGGGACCTAAAATATGCACAAAATCTCAAGGTTTAAATGATTTTGATATTTCCATTATTTATTTTGATTTAATTGAAATAAAAATCAAAATAAATGGAAAAAATAAAATAAAGGAAAGTGGGAAATATCATGGGTCGTGGACCATGTTACAAACTCAAAACAAGTACAAAAAGTTGGGCCCATTTGATAAAAATTGCAATTTGAGGTACTTTTGACTTTTGGCAATTTTGCAAAAAAGGTCAACTTCACCAATGCATAACTTCTTCAATTTTGACTCTATGAAGGTGTTCTTGGACTTTTTAGAAATCTCAAGATGTCCTATAAGCAAACCTTTTGGTCTCATCTCAATTGAGTCTTCCATGTTCATGTATGATGCTTTGACAAAAAAGGTGTTTTTGTTGAATTTTCAAAGTGACCTATAATGTCCAAATTCATAACTTCTTGTGAGTGCATATTTTGAACTTTGGATATGAAGATGAATTGTTTGGAATTGAATCCTATTCAAAATGAGATTTGTATGGGTCATTTATAATAAATTATGAGAAAGTTATGCTTGGTCAAAGTTGAGTTGACTTTTCCTACAAAACCCTAATTTAGCAACTTTTGGGTTTTGATGAATTGTGAGCAACCCTTGAGGAATCATGATCAACCCTTGATTAAATTATGAATAATACTTCAAAATGAGGATTTTGACCAAAAATCTTGAAGTTTGACTGTATGTGGGCCACAGTTTACTTTTGCTCTAGCATAGTCGATTTTCAGGCTTTTGAGCAATTGACTGAGCAAACTTCCTCTACAAGGCTTGAAACTTGACATGGATGATCTTGAGAGCATATTAGGACCATATTGAGCATTTTGGACCCCTTGGGCTCAAGTATCTTGATGCAACATGAAACCCTAATTTGAGGTAGACTGCCTTAGGAGAGAGCATGTCTGGTCAACCCTTGGACTTCCTTAAGCAATTTGAAGACCTTAATTGAAATGTATTGAGAAATATGGGAGAGAAAATTTTGGGGTACAACAGCTTCCCCTGTTCAATCTTCTTAAACTTGAGGATGTAGATTGGCTTGCTTGCCTTTCGTGATCCAAAGGTGGAAGATGATTGAATACTAGAGTGCCCAGAAATTTGCACTCGCATGAAGTGGTACTTGTCTTGTGATGTCGGGAATGGGCTTATAGATGCCATTTGGATATTGATGATGGAAGATGGGCTTAAAGATGCCATCCGAAGGAGTTTCGATCGCATAAGATATTCCTTAGCGAGATCTTGCATACCTATTGTTGAGGAAGATTTCGTTGGGGAATGTTGTTCTCTGTCTTGAGAAAAGTTGAATTTTAGGAGCTTCAGTTGTCTGTTATTCTACTGGGGAATCGCCTCTTGGTCGAAGAGGTGAAACTGAACTACTATATGGCCGTGATCCAGGGTTCATAGAGATAAGATCGACTGCTATCTGGTCGTGCTCCAGGCTTTATAGTGACTTACTGGGGAGATGAGATTTAAACTTGTTATCTTGTCGTTCTCCAGGCTTCGCAATCTCTCAATTCTTATCTGGTCGTAATCCAGGCTTCAGAAGGAATTAAGTTGTTATCTGGTCGCATCCGGGCTTCAACTTGACTTTGGGGAACACTAATATCCGGTCGACTCCGGGCTTCTTAGTAATTGTCCAGGTAAACTACTATTTGGTCGAAATCCAAGCTTTGCAGTGTCTCATACTGTTATCTGGTGTAACCCCAGGCTTCAGTCTTTCGTCGCTATCTAGTTGTAATCCAGGCTTCACGATGTATTATACCATTATCTGGTCAAATCCAGGCTTCATGGTGTCCTGTATTACTATCTGGTCGATTCCAGGCTTTACAATATCTTACTTCTTATCTGGTCGAAATCCAGGCTTCGGAAGAAATCAAGTGGTTATCCAGTCGCATCCGAGCTTCCATTTGATTTTAAGGCCTACTAATATCCAGTCGACTCCGGGCTTCATAGTAATTGGCCGGGTAGACTGATATTTGGTCGAAATCCAAGCTTCGCAGTGTCCCTTACTGTTATCTGGTCGTAATCCAGACTTCAGTGTTCTTTACCGCTATCTGGTTGTAATCCAGGCTTCACAATGTCTTATACCATTATCTGGTCGAATCCATGCTTCATGGTATTTGGAGAAATCAAGATATTATCTGGTCGAATCTGGGCTTCATAACTTTCATCAAAGATATACCACTATCTGGTCGACTCCAGGCTTCGTAGTATTCTTGGCTGCTATCTGGTCGTAATCCAGGCTTCACAATGCTTTATACCATTATCTGGTCGAGTCCAGGCTTCATGGTGTCTTGTATCGCTATCTGGTCGTAATCCAGGCTTCACAATACCTTGTTGAGCTGTTATCCGATCGATTTCCAGGCTTCATGGCTTGTGTTTATGATATACCACTATCTGGTCGAATCCAGGCTTCATGGTGTCTTTGTACTGTTATCTGGTCGAATCCAGACTTCACAGTAACTTGCTGGGGATTAAACTATTATCTGGTCGAGTCTGGGCTTCATAGATCAATGATAAACCACTATCTGGTCGATTCCAGGCTTCGCGGTGTTTGATATTGTTATCCGGTTGTTCTTCGGGCTTCACAATACGATGGAGGAATCAAGATATTATCCGGTCAGATCCGGGCTTCACAGCTTGAACTTTGTGAGAATTTGATTATTTTCCTGAAATGTAAAGAGTTAGTCGTATGTAATGCCATGATGCATGACATGTATCGAGCAATGATGTTCTCAAAATAAATGAGATTGTGTTGTATGATGTGTATGTGTATGCCATGATGTATAGATATGCAATGTTTTTATGATGTTCTCTAGCTGGGGAAAATAAATCCCGGACTGCTGCTGGAGAGTGTAAGGAGTTGAATTCTTCATTCCCGTTGGGGATAATGAATGATCGAAGATGATTTGAGAATAAATTGGTGAGAGAATAATTCTGCTGGAGAACAAACTGGCGAGAGAATGGCTCTATGGGGAAGAGATACTATGTCGGAAAATCTGCTGACCTGGAGAAATAAACTCGACTGAGGATGGGTTACTGTTGTTGCTAGTGGTGATGAACTTTGTCGGGGATTTATTTTATGCTTGTGGAAGAAATAAACTCCACTGCGGATAGTCTTCCATTGTTGGTGATATATGAACTCTGCTTGGGGAGAATTAACACCACTATTTTCTGGTACCTCTTACTCTACGGTGAGTGTATATCCTTTTAGTCATATTCTCAAGCTGGGTCTATCCTTGTACCTGGTGAATAGAGCAACTGTAAGGTTTAGACATTTCTTGTTTGCCCCTGTTCCTGGAATTACGAGTAATCGTCTTTTGTTTCGCATGTAAATATTTATGAGCAACAATTATTTTCAAATGCATATATAAAAAATGAATCATTGGACGTTTTTGAAAAACAAAACAGAAAAAGAAAAACAACTTTGAAATTTATTGTAAAATGAATTGTATTGATTTTTGAAGTTGGCCTGTAATAGGCGTTTTGTACAAGAGGCTGACGCCCTAGTAAGAGAACGCCGCCGAAAGATAGACATTATACAATTTGTGAAAAACAAAGAAAAACAGCTATGTGAACAATCCCACTGGGTTCCAACTCTGCTATTGCCTTTTATATCTTCGAGCGTCTCATTACTTTGCTACTTGGTTGAAGGTAGGTCAGATTGATTGGCGTCGTCCGAGCTTGATAGTCGATACCGAAATCTGGTTGCAATATGATCCAATGAGACATAGTGTTACGCTTTAATCCTTAATTTTTGCCTGGACCGCCCTTTCAGGTTTTCAGTCCACCGGGATACCCTTTTTTGCCCAAGCCGCCTTTTCAGGTTTTCGACTTGCCGGGTGTACAGTTTTTTTTATATTTTCATCCCTTATTTTTTCCCGAACCCTTTTGGTTCGCCGGGAAGCCCTTATTTTTGCCTAGGCCAGTCAACCTAGCGGGTCTTTGATTATGCGTAGTATTTTTTCACTATGTTTGCATTGACGGGGTGAGGAAGGTCGTCACCATCCATGGTGGTTAGAATCATAGCTCCTCCTGAGAAAATGTTCTTAACCACAAATGGCCCTTCGTACATAGGGGTCCATTTTCCCCTGGGATCACCTTGCGGCAGTATGATGCGTTTGATCACTAGATCCCCGACTTGATATTCTTGTCGTCTAACTTTCTTGTTAAATGCCTTGATCATCCGCTTTTGATACGTCTGACCATGAAAAATAGCAGTAAGTCTCTTTTCATCGATTAATTTCAGCTGATCAAGCCGGGTCTGGATCCGATCGTCTTTGCTCAAACCTGCATCCTTCATAATCCGGAGAGAGGGTATCTGGACCTCAATGGGTAAGACTGCTTCCATACCATACACCAAAGAATAGGGTGTTGCCCCTGTTGATGTCCGTGCTAAGGTGCGATACCCATGAAGAGCGAATGGTAACATCTCATGCCAATCTTTGTAGGTCACCGTCATCTTCTGCACAATCTTCTTGATATTCTTATTAGCTGCTTCAACAGCCCCATTCATCTTCGGCCGGTAAGGAGAAGAATTGTGATGCTGTATCTTAAACTGTTTGCAGAGCTCGGTGATCATTATATTGTTGATATTTGTACCATTGTCTGTAATGATCCTCTCTGGTACACCGTATCTACAAATAAGATTGTGTCGGATGAACCGTGCCACGACATTCTTGGTTACTATAGCAAAAGAAGCTACTTCGAACCACTTCGTGAAATAATCAATAGCCACCAGAATGAAACGATGCTCGTTAGACGCAGTAGGTCTGATCTCGTCGATCATGTTGATGCCCCACATTGCAAAAGGCCAAGGAGCTGTCAAGACGTTCAGAGGAACTGGAGGTACATGCACCTTATCAGCATAGACTTGGCACTTATGAGAGGTCCGAGAATGCTGATAACAATCGGCTTCCATAGTAGACCAATAATATCCAGCCTGTAGGATTTTCTTTGCCATGGTATGTCCATTGGAATGAGTTCCGAAAGTTCCTTCATGTAGCTCTGCCATAATCTTTTCTGCCTCGTTCTTGTCCATACATCGCAGTAAGGTTGAATCATGGTTATGCTTGTAAAGGATACCATTACTGATGAATAACTTCGCCACAAACCTCCTCAAGAACTTCTTATCATTAATAGATGCACCCTCGGGGTATTCCTGAGCCTCAAGATACCTCTTTACCTCATGAAACCAGGGTTTATCTGCTACCTCTCCAGTCTCAATATCACAGCAATGTGCGGTTTCGTCCAACCTCTCAATGGTAATCTGGGGAGCTTCATTGTCCCACCTGACCTTGAACATAGAATACATAGTAGCTAGCGCGTCCGCTAACTGGTTCTCTTCTCTGGGGAAGTGTTCAAAGGTTATCTCCTCAAAGTGTGGAAGCAGCGTCAGTACGTACTCTTTGTAAGGAATAAGATTTGGGTGTTTCATATCCCACTCTGTGATACGGTGGGAGAACTGACTAAGGTTTTGCGTTTGTTTTCTCAAATGTTTCGGTTGAGCAAGAGTCGCCACCGACTTTTTATTTTATCCTAAGGAAAGGTTTAAAAAGCACAGCAAAAACCTTTGAGATTTTTCTTGGGTTCGGGGAGTAGATTATAGAAAGGGAAGGTATTAGCACCCTTTCTATCCATGGTTATCCATGGGCTCTTAGTTACTTGCTTAGATCACTTGCCTTTTGTTTTCAATTTTTTGAAATGGTGCTTGTGTGTGTGTGTGGGTTTGAAAATTGTTTTGAAAAGAGGCCAATGTGGTGGCAACCTTTGTAATGATCCATGTTGGGATGTGTACAAGGGTGTATGTCTTTTGAAAAGGTTTTCATTTGTTTTTGAAAGTTGTTTTGAAAGTGTTGTGAAGTGGGGTTTTTGAAATAGGCAAGTATGTTGTTTTGCAAGTTTGATTCAAGTAACTAAGAGGTCATCTACTCCTAAATTTCTCAAAGTTTATTGCTATGTTTTAACCCTTTAAATAAGTTTGTTCCACCGTTGTATTTGGTGGACAATCTCATGTTAGGATGTGAAAGGGACGGGCGCGGGTCATTGTTTAGACCATAATTGCAATGGTGCTAAGTATCTTTGGGCATTTTCTTTAAGGGACTTGATCATTTGTTTAGGCAACATTTTAAAAGCGTCGTCGAGGGACTATGATCATTTGATTTGTTTGTTTTGCCCAAAGAGACCTAACATGCAATATGGCCCATTTATTTGAAGGCAACAAAGTGGAATACCCTAGGGGGTGCAAGTGTGATATGTGTTGTCCATTTTTCATGCTTTGATTATCTTGAATTAGGTCAAACTATTTTGTTCTTTTTATTTGCATACAAACCCTAATTCTAGCATGGTATATTTAGAAAGCGGTAAAGTGCGAAAATTAAAATTCCTACACTATTACAACACAATATGGGAAGGGGGGTACAAATGTTCAAATGGGGGGATATTTAGGCAAAGAAATTAAACCTAGCTATTACATCATTTTGGAATATTTACAAATAATTGATTGCGTAAATTAAATAGAAAATACAATAAAGATGCAAAAATGCAAAAAAAGAGGTTTTTATGTATATGAAAAAAAAAGTATTATTTATGTCAAATAAGTAAAAATAAAAAAAGGTGTTATTTTTGGAGTTTTTGTATTTTAAGGGTGAAACCCTAATTTTTATTAAGTAAACATATATCTTATTTAATATGTATAATATTTAATAATTATATACAAAAATAAAATAAAATGGAGTATATTCATAAAAAAGTATTTTTCATATCAAATATTAATAAAATAAAATGTATATATATTTTTGTATTTTAACCTAAATATACTAATATATATATATATATATATATATATATATATATATATATATATATATATATATATATATATATATATATATATATATATATATATATATATATATATATATATATATATATATATATATATATATATATATATATATATATATGCATTATTTGCTAAATATGTATTATATATACAAATTAATAATATTTAATATTTAATAAAAAAAAGTATTTTTTCTATAAAATATTTTCAGAAGGTAAAACAAAATAAAAAAAATGTATAAAATGTATTTTCCCTATTTTAATATTTTAAATAAAAGTATGTGTATTTATTTATTTATGTACAAACTAAAAGAAAACCAAATAAATGCCTAATAAATTCAAAAATGGTGAGAAAAATATTTTTTATATTTTTAATATCATGAGAAAAAATAAATAAGTCAATCCAAAAAAAGAAAAAGTCAGAAAGTCAAAGAAATAAGCAAAATGGCTTGGGGGGTGTAAAAGTAGCAAAAGGGTGCAAATAGGAAAGTCAACTTAGGCCCAGCCCAAGAAGACTTTGTCTTCAACCTCAGACCTGTATGAACAAAGAACACGCGTTTTCCATCTCTTGATTCCTGGACTTTCAAGCAAAACTCATAACATGAAAAATGTAGAGCATGAGAAGACGAATCCAACCATGTAAAGAACTTGACTTAACTCTCTAAGATGAGGGAGAATTTCTTCTCCCCCAATTTCTGACCTAGTTTTTATGCCATGTTCAGACTCAAAATTCTTACAACACACATAATATAAATGAAATCTAATTACATGGGCATGTTCAGGGCTATGATTATGACATGTTTTCTTCACAAACCTAAAACTAACAATGCCTAATAAGAGAGATACGAGTTCATGAACTTACCTGTTCAGTTGAACTTCTATCTGGCAATGGAGAAGCTTTCAGTGCAAGGCGATGATTGGTATAGCTTCCTTGAGGTCCAGGGATGCTATTCCAAGCTTTACTTTGTCTTGAAACTTCTTGAATCGTGCTAGAGAACTTCAACTGCAAAACAAGAAAATGAAAATGGTGGAACTGATTAGAGGAATTACAGGTCGTGTTTTAGGTTTTGGTTAGCTTGAATTGATGCTAGGGAATGTGTTTGATGAGCTTTGGGCAAGAAATCATGCAAGGGATGAGAGTTGGCACTCAATCTGCAGAGGTCACTCTGTTTTGGAAGTTTGATGGTGATTCTGGGAATGGGAGTGTTTGGGACCTTGCTTGCTCGTGTTCTAACTTGGTTAGGATGATTAGAGAGTGTCTACAATATTTGCTTAAGGTTACCAATGCTGAGATGAAAGTTATGTGGTGTTATGATACTTTTCTTCACACTTAAGCAAGCAAAGTCAAATTGTGTTCTAGGCATGTAGAGGGCCCCTAATCATGCTGCAAAACTCCTCCTTGATCAGTGTGTTATGCTCATAATCTTGTGCCAATTAGATTGTATATGTACTTGTTGGATTTTCAATTGGACATAAAGCTACCTTTTGCAAAAATGGAAGAAATGCTTTATCTATTTTGGGATTAATCCTTTAGGCAATGCTTGAACACACAAAACATGGTCTTGGCACAAAGGATTGGCATTAAATTTATGAGTGTAATTGAGATAAAAGGCCTGTAATCAAGTTGTACAAGCTGAGATTGAAATGCATAGTGCTATGAACATGTAACTTGGCCTAATCAAAAGTGAGTTTTTGCCATATTGCAAAATTCGATTCTCCCTAACCATGGGGTTGTTTGAGAAGTTCTTTGACATTTTGGAAATCTTAGAATGTGTACTACAATCCATCTTTGAAATGAAAAGTGAAATTCCAAGTGGAAGTGTATGGAAAATGGCTTTGAAGTTAGGTAGAAAACCTTGCCAAATATACTAATAAATATATTTTTGTATTTTAACCTAAATATACTAATAAATATATATATATATATATATATATATATATATATATATATATATATATATATATATATATATATATATATATATATATATATATATATATATATATATATATATACTATATATATATATATATATATATATATATATATATATATATATATATATATATATATATATATATATATATATATATATATATATATATATATATATATATATATATATATATATATGCATTATTTGCTAAATATGTATTATATATACAAATTAATAATATTTAATATTTAATAAAAAAAAGTATTTTTTCTATAAAATATTTTCAGAAGGTAAAACAAAATAAAAAAATGTATAAAATGTATTTGCCCTATTTTAATATTTTAAATAAAAGTATGTGTATTTATTTATTTATGTACAAACTAAAAGAAAACCAAATAAATGCCTAATAAATTCAAAAATGGTGAGAAAAATATTTTTTATATTTTTAATATCATGAGAAAAAATAAATAAGTCAATCCAAAAAAAGAAAAAGTCAGAAAGTCAAAGAAATAAGCAAAATGGCTTGGGGGGTGTAAAAGTAGCAAAAGGGTGCAAATAGGAAAGTCAACTTAGGCCCAGCCCAAGAAGACTTTGTCTTCAACCTCAGACCTGTATGAACAAAGAACACGCGTTTTCCATCTCTTGATTCCTGGACTTTCAAGCAAAACTCATAACATGAAAAATGTAGAGCATGAGAAGACGAATCCAACCATGTAAAGAACTTGACTTAACTCTCTAAGATGAGGGAGAATTTCTTCTCCCCCAATTTCTGACCTAGTTTTTATGCCATGTTCAGACTCAAAATTCTTACAGCACACATAATATAAATGAAATCTAATTACATGGGCATGTTCAGGGCTATGATTATGACATGTTTTCTTCACAAACCTAAAACTAACAATGCCTAATAAGAGAGATACGAGTTCATGAACTTACCTGTTCAGTTGAACTTCTATCTGGCAATGGAGAAGCTTTCAGTGCAAGGCGATGATTGGTATAGCTTCCTTGAGGTCCAGGGATGCTATTCCAAGCTTTACTTTGTCTTGAAACTTCTTGAATCGTGCTAGAGAACTTCAACTGCAAAACAAGAAAATGAAAATGGTGGAACTGGTTAGAGGAATTACAGGTCATGTTTTAGGTTTTGGTTAGCTTGAATTGATGCTAGGGAATGTGTTTAATGAGCTTTGGGCAAGAAATCATGCAAGGGATGAGAGTTGGCACTCAATCTGCAGAGGTCACTCTGTTTTGGAAGTTTGATGGTGATTCTGGGAATGGGAGTGTTTGGGACCTTGCTTGCTCGTGTTCTAACTTGGTTAGGATGATTAGAGAGTGTCTGCAATATTTGCTTAAGGTTACCAATGCTGAGATGAAAGTTCTGTGGTGTTATGATACTTTTCTTCACACTTAAGCAAGCAAAGTCAAATTGTGTTCTAGGCATGTAGAGGGCCCCTAATCATGCTGCAAAACTCCTCCTTGATCAGTGTGTTATGCTCATAATCTTGTGCCAATTAGATTGTATTTGTACTTGTTGGATTTTCAATTGGACATAAAGCTACCTTTTGCAAAAATGGAAGAAATGCTTTATCTATTTTGGGATTAATCCTTTAGGCAATGCTTGAACACACAAAACATGGTCTTGGCACAAAGGATTGGCATTAAATTTATGAGTGTAATTGAGATAAAAGGCCTGTAATCAAGTTGTACAAGCTGAGATTGAAATGCATAGTGCTATGAACATGTAACTTGGCCTAATCAAAAGTGAGTTTTTGCCATATTGCAAAATTCGATTCTCCCTAACCATGGGGTTGTTTGAGAAGTTCTTTGACATTTTGGAAATCTTAGAATGTGTACTACAATCCATCTTTGAAATGAAAAGTGAAATTCCAAGTGGAAGTGTATGGAAAATGGCTTTGAAGTTAGGTAGAAAACCTTGCCAAATATACTAATAAATATATTTTTGTATTTTAACCTAAATATACTAATAAATATATATATATATATATATATATATATATATATATATATATATATATATATATATATATATATATATATATATATATATATATATATATATATATATATATATATATATATATATATATATATATATATATATATATATATATATATATATATATATATATATATATATATATATATATATATATATATATATATATATATATATATATATATATATATATATATATATATATATATATATATATATATGCATTATTTGCTAAATATGTATTATATATACAAATTAATAATATTTAATATTTAATAAAAAAAAGTATTTTTTCTATAAAATATTTTCAGAAGGTAAAACAAAATAAAAAAATGTATAAAATGTATTTGCCCTATTTTAATATTTTAAATAAAAGTATGTGTATTTATTTATTTATGTACAAACTAAAAGAAAACCAAATAAATGCCTAATAAATTCAAAAATGGTGAGAAAAATATTTTTTATATTTTTAATATCATGAGAAAAAATAAATAAGTCAATCCAAAAAAAGAAAAAGTCAGAAAGTCAAAGAAATAAGCAAAATGGCTTGGGGGGTGTAAAAGTAGCAAAAGGGTGCAAATAGGAAAGTCAACTTAGGCCCAGCCCAAGAAGACTTTGTCTTCAACCTCAGACCTGTATGAACAAAGAACACGCGTTTTCCATCTCTTGATTCCTGGACTTTCAAGCAAAACTCATAACATGAAAAATGTAGAGCATGAGAAGACGAATCCAACCATGTAAAGAACTTGACTTAACTCTCTAAGATGAGGGAGAATTTCTTCTCCCCCAATTTCTGACCTAGTTTTTATGCCATGTTCAGACTCAAAATTCTTACAGCACACATAATATAAATGAAATCTAATTACATGGGCATGTTCAGGGCTATGATTATGACATGTTTTCTTCACAAACCTAAAACTAACAATGCCTAATAAGAGAGATACGAGTTCATGAACTTACCTGTTCAGTTGAACTTCTATCTGGCAATGGAGAAGCTTTCAGTGCAAGGCGATGATTGGTATAGCTTCCTTGAGGTCCAGGGATGCTATTCCAAGCTTTACTTTGTCTTGAAACTTCTTGAATCGTGCTAGAGAACTTCAACTGCAAAACAAGAAAATGAAAATGGTGGAACTGGTTAGAGGAATTACAGGTCATGTTTTAGGTTTTGGTTAGCTTGAATTGATGCTAGGGAATGTGTTTAATGAGCTTTGGGCAAGAAATCATGCAAGGGATGAGAGTTGGCACTCAATCTGCAGAGGTCACTCTGTTTTGGAAGTTTGATGGTGATTCTGGGAATGGGAGTGTTTGGGACCTTGCTTGCTCGTGTTCTAACTTGGTTAGGATGATTAGAGAGTGTCTGCAATATTTGCTTAAGGTTACCAATGCTGAGATGAAAGTTCTGTGGTGTTATGATACTTTTCTTCACACTTAAGCAAGCAAAGTCAAATTGTGTTCTAGGCATGTAGAGGGCCCCTAATCATGCTGCAAAACTCCTCCTTGATCAGTGTGTTATGCTCATAATCTTGTGCCAATTAGATTGTATTTGTACTTGTTGGATTTTCAATTGGACATAAAGCTACCTTTTGCAAAAATGGAAGAAATGCTTTATCTATTTTGGGATTAATCCTTTAGGCAATGCTTGAACACACAAAACATGGTCTTGGCACAAAGGATTGGCATTAAATTTATGAGTGTAATTGAGATAAAAGGCCTGTAATCAAGTTGTGCAAGCTGAGATTTAAATGCATAGTGCTATGAACATGTAACTTGGCCTAATCAAAAGTGAGTTTTTGCCATATTACAAAAATCGATTCTCCCTAACCATGGGGTTGTTTGAGAAGTTCTTGGACATTTTGGAAAGCTTGGAATGTTTACTACAATCCATCTTTGAAATGAAAAGTGAAATTCCAAGTGGAAGTGTATGGAAAATGGCTTTGAAGTTAGGTAGAAAACCTTGCCAAAATAGGTTAAAATTTCACTAAGTTAAGAATGGTTTAGCACCCTTATTCCAAAAATTGTAACTTGAGATACAAGCCTCAATTGGGAAAACTTTGTGAATCAAAGTTGTAGATTATGCAACAAGCTACAACTTTCATGTTTTGACTTTTGTTTGAGTCCAAATGAATCTTGGTGAGAAAGTGGGGCAAAGTTGGGAAAAAATTAGGGTTTTCCATAACTTAGAAAAATTCTAAGTTATGAAAAATTTCCATTTCAAACCCTAATTTGCATTTTTGATTTCTTGGTGAACAAGTTTCATGATTTGGCATGTTTTGATGAAAAATGAATCTTGACCCTTGATTTTGACCAAAAAGTCAAAGTTTGACTTTTCAGTATACAGTCAAAATTGATCAATTGACTGGGAAATTCAACTGTCAATCTTGTGTACTTGGGATCTTTTGAACTTGTTGAGCATGTCAAGATAATTCCATGGGGCCCTTGAGTCCATATGTGAGCTTGGTTTGCCATTGGCTAGGTCAAACAGTCAAAAATTGCCTTTGTGCAGTCAAAACTCTAAAAATGACCATTTTGCCCTTTTGGTGATCTGATCAAATTTATTGTGGAATTGTGATCCAAACTTGATCAAATGGTCCATGTGAATTCATAATGTTGATGTGGGTCAATTTTCATGAGATTTGACTGTCAATTGGCCACAATTGACTTTTTCCCCAATACAGTTGATTTCTAGGTCAACTGTTCAATTGACTGGGCAAAATTTGGAATCAAGACTTGAAACTTTGTATGAATAAACTTGGGAGTCCAACATGAAGCATGAAAGTAATCTTAGGATTTTTAGGTCAAAACATCTTTGTGCAAACACAAACCCTAATTTGGGTCAACAGTGCAAGGAGAAGTCTTGAGCAGAGGGAACCCTAACTGGATCTTGAGCTCCAAGGGTTTTGTGATGAGAAAATGTTGAGGAAATGGGAGGGCAAATTTTGGGGTACAACAGTTGCCCCTGTTCAATCTTCTTGAACCTGAAGAGTTAGATTGGCAAGTTTGCCTTTCGTGACTCGAGGGTAAAAGGAGATTGGACACTAGAGTGCCCGGAAATTTGCACTCGCATGTTGGAGTATCAACAATGTGATGTCGGGAATGGGCTTATAGATGCCATTTGGATAGGTGGTGGATAGGGAGATGGGCTTATAGATGCCATCTGGAGATGTGACAGAACCTTGTCGGGAATGGGCTTATAGATGCCATTTGGAAGTGATGATCGCAAAAGAGATTCCTTAGGGAGAACTTTGTGTATTTGAGAAAGGCAGATGTTTTCCTGGCTTGTTACAGGTGTTTGATCTTCAATCTCCTTATGCAGATATGCCCTGGCTGGATACAGGTATCGAATCTACAATCGGTTGCTCACAGATGTGCCCTGGCTAGATACAGGAGTCGAATCTGGAAATAGTCGTCAATAGATATGCCCTGGCTGGATACAGGAATCGAATCTTCGAACTCTTTAGACGTGCCCTGGCTAGATACAGGAATCGAGTCTGGAAATGTGGTCAACAGATATGCCCTGGCTGGATACAGGAATTGAATCTGGAAATGTTGTAGTTGATAGATGTGCCCTGGCTGGATACAGGAATCGAATCTCTGAACTCTTCAGACGTGCCCTGGCTAGATACAGGAATCGAGTCTGGAGACTGATCACTCTCAGATATGCCCTGGCTAGATACAGGTATCGAATCTGGAATTGTGACAGTTGAAGGTAGTTGTCTTTGGGATTGTCTTTTTCCCTGAAAAGGCAAAACATAAGTTGTATGCAATGTCATGATGTATGATATGCATGATGTTTTAACATGAGATAGTGTTGTATGCACTTTATCATGTATGTAAGCAGGATGTATGAAAACGTGAAATGTTTATGAATGTATTTTCGTCTTAGGAAAATAAATCCTTGACGATTGGTCGGGGAAATGCTCTATGGAAGAGATACTTTGCTGAAATTTTTGATGAGAGGCCTGCTGAGGACTTCAATGATGGATTCTACTGGGGATAATGATGATAAACTCCGTTGGGGACACCAAAGATAAACTCCGCTGGGGATACCAAAGATAAACTCCGCTGGGGATTGAAAGAACTTTGTCGAGGGCGATCTTCCGTGGCAATTAGCTGAGGATAACCCAGTTATAAGCCCTTGTGAGGAATAAATCTGAATAAAGCTTGGGAGAGACGTCCGTATTCTGCAGGGAACAAGCCTCCAGAATCTATTGGGGATAAGCTTTAAGACCTGCCGAGGAAAGTTTTGCCTTTTCAGGATTGACGGGGAGTCAACTCCGCTTGGGGAAAGCATTGCGGAATCTTGTCTTAATCTGCGGGGAGGAAGATGATTTGGTCACATTCTTCAGTCGAATCTACCTTGGTACCTTGGCGGACAAAGCAACCAGACTTCATCAGACAACCTTACATTGCCCTTGTTTCTGATGTCACCTGTAATTAATCTTTTGCAAATATTTATGAATCAGCAATTTAATGTCAAATGCATATATCAAAAATGAACATTGGACGTTCTTCGCAAGACAAAACAGAAAAAGGAAAAACAATGGCGATTTGTATGGACAAGTGACTTTGTATTGATTTGAATTTTGCCTGTGAAAAGGCGTTTTTGTACAAGAGGCTGACATCCTAGTAAGAGGACGCCGCCGAATAACACAGAATTTACAATTTTGAAAACAAAACAGCTATGTGAACAATCCCACTGGGTTCCAACTCTGCTATCGCCTTTATGTCTCCAAGCGTCTCATCGCTTTGCTGCCTAGTTGAAAATGAAGCTGATTGGTCGATGCCGAAATCTGAGCCAGATAGTTGATGCCGAATTCCGGATGCGAAGTGATCCAATGAGACATAGTGTTACGCTTTATCCCTAACTTTTGCCTGGACCGCCCTTTCGGGTTTTCGGTCCACCGGGATACCCATTTTTGCCCAAGCCGCCTTTTCAGGTTTTCGACTTGCCGGGTGTACAGATTTTTTTCATTTCATCCCTTATTTTTGCCCGAACCCTTTTGGTTCGCCGGGAAGCCCTTATTTTTGCCTAGGTATGTCAACCTAGCGGGTCTTTTATTCATGCGTAGTATCTTTTCACTATGTCTGCATTGGCAGGGTGAGGAAGGTCGTCACCATCCATGGTGGTTAGGATCATGGCTCCTCCTGAGAACACATGTTTAACCACAAATGGCCCTTCGTAAGTAGGGGTCCATTTGCCCCGGGGATCACTTTGAGGAAGGATGATGCGTTTGATTACCAGGTCCCCAACTTGATACTCTTGTGGTCTGACCTTCTTGTTAAATGCCCTGATCATCCGTTTTTGATACGTCTGACCATGACAGATAGCAGTGAGCCTCTTCTCGTCAATCAGGTTTAATTGATCAAGTCGAGTTTGGATCCAGTCATCTTCATTCAAGTCTACATCCTTCATTATCCGGAGAGAGGGTATCTGAACTTCAATTGGAAAGACTGCCTCCATGCCATAGACCAAGGAGAAAGGAGTTGCCCCGGTTGACGTCCGCGCTGAGGTACGGTACCCATGAAGAGCAAATGGTAACATTTCGTGCCAATCTTTGTAGGTCACTGTCATCTTCTGCACAATTTTCTTGATATTCTTACTGGCTGCCTCTACAACCCCATTCATCTTCGGCCGGTAGGGAGAAGAATTGTGGTGTTGTATCTTGAATTGTTCGCAGAGCTCAGTGATCATCTTGTTGTTGAGATTGGTACCATTGTCCGTAATGATTCTCTCCGGGACGCCGTACCGACAGATCAGATTATGCCGGATGAAACGTGCCACGACGCTCTTGGTTACTATTGTGTAGGAAGCTGCCTCAACCCACTTCGTGAAGTAATCGATCGCCACCAAGATGAAGCGATGCCCATTGGATGCCGTCGGTCGGATCTCACCGATCATATCAATGCCCCACATTGTAAAAGGCCAACGTGCCGTCAGGACGTTCAGAGGAACTGGAGGAATATGCACCTTGTCAGCATAGATCTGGCATTTGTGACAAGTTCGAGAGTGTTGGTAACAATCGGCTTCCATGGTGGACCAGAAATATCCTGCCCTAAGGATTTTCTTTGCCATGGTGTGTCCACTGGAATGTGTTCCAAATGTACCTTCATGCAGTTCTATCATGATCTTCTCTGCTTCAGCCTTATCCACACAACGCAGTAGAGTTGAATCATGATTCCGTTTGTAGAGGATGTCGTTGCTGAGGAAGAATTTTGCCGCAAACCTCCTCATGAACTTCTTGTCATTGACAGATGCACCTTCAGGGTATTCCTGAGCTTCCAAGTACCTCTTCACCTCATGATACCAGGGTTTTTCAGTTGCCTTCTCGGCCTCGAGGTCGCAGTAGTATACCGGTTCGTCCAACTTCCAGATAATGATCCGGGGAGCCTCATTGTCCCATTTAACTTTGAACATTGAAGACATCGTAGCTAGTGCGTCCGCTAGCTGATTCTCCTCTCTTGGGAAATGCTCAAAAGTTATCTCTTCAAAGTGGGGAAGCAAGGTTGACACATACTCCTTGTAAGGAATAAGATTTGGGTGTTTCGTATCCCACTCGCCTTTGATCTGATTGATCACGAGAGCGGAATCTCCGAAGACACTCAGAAATTTGATCCTTAAGTCGATTGCAGCTTGTAGACCCATGATACATGCCTCATATTCTGCCATGTTGTTCGTGCAGTTGAAACACAATCGGGCGGTGAGTGGAGTATGAGTTCCTTTGGGAGATATGATTACAGCGCCGACGCCGTTACCCAAAGAATTGGAGGCTCCGTCAAAATGCATAGACCAACGGGATCCTTCCTCAGGTCCTTCATCCGGTCCAGGTACTTCACAGTCAGTTACCACCATGATGTCTTCGTCCGGAAAATCAAAATTCAATGATTGGTAATCGTCCACAGGTTGGTGTGCCAAATGATCTGCCAGCACACTTCCTTTAATTGCTTTTTGAGTTGTATACTGGATATCATATTCTGTTAAGATCATTTGCCATCTCGCTATTCTTCCAGACAGAGCGGGCTTTTCAAATATGTACTTGATGGGATCCATCTTTGAAATCAACAAAGTGGTGTGAGTCAGCATATACTGTCTCAGCCGGCGAGCAGTCCATACTAGAGCGCAGCAAGTTTTCTCAAGCAGTGAGTAACGAGACTCACAGTCGGTAAACTTTTTGCTCAAGTAATAAATGGCGTGCTCTTTTCGGCCGGACTCGTCATGCTGTCCCAGCACACACCCCATTGAATTGTCAAGTACTGTCAAGTATAGTATCAGAGGTCTTCCTTCCACTGGTGGCATAAGAATGGGTGGCTCTTGGAGATATTCCTTTATCTTTTCAAAGGCAGCCTGACATTCATCGTTCCAGCGTACTACTTGATCTTTCTTCAGCAATTTGAAGATTGGCTCACAAGTAGCAGTTAGATGTGAGATGAATCGGGCAATGTAATTCAGTCGTCCCAGGAAGCCTCTGACTTCTTTCTCTGTCTTTGGAGTTGGCATCTCTTGTATGGCTTTTACCTTGGCAGGGTCCACCTGAATACCTTTATCACTTACAATGAAACCTAGCAATTTTCCGGACCTCACCCCAAAGGTGCATTTGTTGGGATTCAACCTCAGCTTATATAACTTCAGTCAGTCAAATAGCTTCCTCAGATGATCAAGGTGCTCCTCCTCAGTTTGAGACCTTGCAATCATGTCATCAACGTATACCTCAATCTCATGATGGATCATATCATGAAATAAAGCAACCATGGCACGTTGATAGGTTGCCCCAGCATTTTTCAATCCAAATGGCATGACCTTGTAACAGAAGGTGCCCCACTGAGTCACAAAGGTAGTCTTCTCCATATCCTCCGGAGCCATTTTGATCTGATTATACCCTGAAAAACCATCCATGAAGGAGAAAACCTTGTGTTGAGCAGTATTGTCAACGAGAACGTCAATGTAAGGTAGAGGAAAATCATCCTTGGGGCTTGCCCTGTTTAAATCCCTGTAGTCAACACATATTCTGACTTTACCGTCCTTCTTCGACACTGGCACTACATTGGCAACCCACTGAGGGTAAGAAGTTACTGCTAGAAATCCGGCATCGAATTGCTTCATAACCTCAGCCTTGATCTTTTCAGACATCTCTGGGCGCATGCGGCGAACCTTTTGCTTTACCGGAGGGCAGTCTTCCTTAGTTGGAAGGTGATGAACTACAATGTCGGCATCCAAGCCAGGCATATCTTCGTATGACCAAGCAAAGATCTCCATGTAATCATGTAGCATCTGGATCAATCGTTGCTTCACGCTGAGCTCTAGATTAGCCCCAATCTTGACCTCTTTCCTATCTGTCTCCGTACCCAGGTTAATTGTTTCCACCGGCTCTTCATGTGGTTGAATAGCCCTCTCTTCCTGGAGTAGCAGTCTTGCGAGTTCGCCAGGCACTTCGCAATCATCTTCACCTTTGTCTTCGGCCAAGTTGATCGGATTCTCGAAGTCATAACTGGCGGTAGCAGAGCTGTTACCAGTGAGATCCAGAGTGGATTGAAACCTGTATAAGTGAGTGTGTGTAAATATAGCTGTTTTGCAATATATAACACGAAGAGAAAAAAGAGCACACGATTTGAAATGCAACAAACGTCCAATGTTTTGATTGATGATATATGGAAATGTCATACAAAAAGCCCTCACAAATGGAGCTACGATGCCCCGGGTAGGACACCGAGCCGATAAAGTTTTAACATATTGTTTGTTACAAATTGGAAATCAAAAGAAATAATTACTGCGTGACAAATGTGATAGCTGTAAAATCCTTTGCCGTCCAGTTGCTTGGTCCGTTGCTGGTAGTTGGATAGATCCAACTGTCAAACTCTGCTTCCTCTACATCCTCCTCAATAGCATTCACCCTTGGACTGGTGATAAACACTGGAGCCTTTCTGATCTTTTCCTTGCGCACAGCCCTCTGAGCCTCTACAGTAAAGCCCAGCCCAAACTTGTCGTTCTTTTGAGTGAAGTCAGGAAGCTGACCCCAGTTTGCACAATTGCCTTTCTCGATTACAGCCCGGGCATCCTTCAAGGATGCCATCTTCAACGGAAAGTCTTCTTCAACCACTGCCTCAGCCGATGCCAACGTTGGAGGTACTTCCTCAAAATGCTGAAAGGGGGTTTCAATAAACTCCCCGTCCATCTTGATATACCGGAATGAATTCAAGTGACTAACCATGTATTCCTCCTCACCCTGCACAGTAACAATCTTCCCTTTGACGGGGTATTTGAGCTTTTGGTGTAGAGTGGATGTTACTGCCCCAGCCTTGTGAATCCAGGGTCGACCCAATAAGCAGGAGTAAGATGGACGAATGTTCATTACATAGAACATTGAGTCGAAAACTTGGGAACCCACACGAATAGGAATGTCTACCTCACCGTGCACCATCCTCTTAGACCCGTCGAAGGCTCTAACAATGATGTTACTAGGTTTCAACTCCAGACCCTCACAATCCAAGCGATCCAATGCCTTCTTGGGCAAGACATTCAGGGAAGAACCGGTATCCACCAACACGTGTGCGAGAGTAGTGCCCCTGCACTCTATAGAGACGTGCAGGGCATCATTGTGATTTTTCCCTTTGGCGGTAAGGTCAGCATCCGAGAACCCCAAGCCATTGTCAGCCGTCAAATTAGCCACACAGTCAGTGAATTGATCCGCGGAGGTCTCTTGCGGCACGTGGGCCGTTTTCAGAAATGAAATCAGGGCTTTTGCATGGGCCTCTGAGCATAGCAGCAATGATAGCATAGAGATTTTGGAGGGAGTATGCCCCAACTGTTCAACAACGTTAAAGTCACTCCTTTTGATCATTTTAAGGATTTCCTCCATTTCTTGTTGGGAGGCTTCCACAGCAGTCTTTTTTGGTGCCTCCGTCCTGACAGGCAAATCGGTAACAACTTCTTTGCCCCGAGTATTAGAGGACTCGGCGGCAGTAGTAGACACAGGAACTTGAATTGGAACATGCACACTTACGGGTGTGATGGTGAGAGGTTTTCGGATAACTGGCGGTGCAATGTCAGGCGAGAAGAGCCTGCCACTGCGGGTAATCTTGGCGGGACCAGTGATGTTACTGATGCTGGTATTGGTGTTGAACTCCTGCTTCACCCCAAGCACATACACGTCAGCCCCATAATGCCATGGGACCGCTTTATTAGACTCATAGGGGAGAGGCCCCGGAACAGTAATAATAATGGGTGCAACAGACATAATTTGGACTGGTTTCCTCGGGGGAGCTTTGGTAGGATTGTAAATTGTGACAACAGATATTTCTTCAACGGAAACAAACAGAACAACAGTTTTCTTGAACAGAATTTCCTTGCTATCCATCAGGCTTTGGATGCCTGATTTCAGCAGCGGACAACCGGTAGGGATAACAGCACATAGGAGACAACCCTTGCTACAACCTGGAAATAAACCGGCTAGTAGTAAGTTCCTCTTAACAGTCAACAGAGGGGTAGCAACATCATTCACTGAAACATCATACAACTCTTCCTCAATGGCATTTACTCTATGCTGGGGCATAGGAGCAGTTACAACATTCGGCCTCTCAGGCGCTTCAAACTGAATTTCCTTCGCGTCGATAAGATCTTGCACTTTGTTTCTCAAGGCCCAGCAATCATCAGTAGTATGCCCGGGGCTATCAGAATGATAAGCACAACGGGCATTTGGGTTATACTTAGGAGATGCAGTATTCACGACTTTAGGAGCTTCTTTGATGGTCACCAAGTTGGTTGATAACAGTTGGGGTAAAATTTGTGACAAGGTCATACTCAACCGAGTATACTGTCTCTTGGGCCTTTCACCTCTTTGTTGATTGTACTGCTGAGGAGCAGCAACAGGTTTTGAAATGACCAGAGCATTGACGGCTTGGCGACTTTCTGGCTTGACTTGTCTTCTAGGACCATAGACGGCACTTGCCTCTTTCTTAAAAGGCCTCTTCTCAGTACTTGCAGCAACACCCTTTTGAATCTTTCCTGACTTGATGCCAGCTTCTATTCTTTCGCCCGTTAAGATCAAATCGGTAAACCCCGCGGAAGAGTTACCAATCAGATGATTGAAAAATGGCCCAGATAGGGTCCCTAGAAACATATCAACAAGTTCACGGTCGGTTAAAGGAGGCTGCACCCTGCCAGCCAAATCCCTCCATTTTTGTGCGTATTCTTTGAATCCTTCGCCTGTTCCTAACGACATACCCTGAAGTTGGGTACGAGTAGGGGCAAGGTCAGAATTATATTGGTATTGTTTGTAGAAAGCGGTGGCCAAATCTTCCCAATTTCGAACGCTGGTTCCCTCTAGCTGATAAAACCACTCCAATTGAGCTCTAGAAAGGTTGTCTTGAAAGAAATGAATCCAAAGGTTTTTATCTGCTGTATAGGGCTGGATCTTTCTCACGTAGGACCTAAGATGCATTTTTGGACAGGACAGCCCATCATACCTTACAAACACTGGCACTTTGAATTTTGGGGGAATCACAATCCCGGCAACCAAACCCAAGTCTTCAAAATCCAAACCCGGTACTCTTTGTAGCTCCATGGCGGCCAACCTGTCTTCTAGCCCTTTGTATTTATCATCAGCTGGAGCGTATTGTTGATCAGTATAATCTTCATCCTCTTCGACCTCTTCTTCTTCCACATCAGACTCGGAAGGTACCGCAGCTCCACCTCCTTTGCTGGTTCCTTCATCAGAAGTAGGAGGAAATTCAAGCACTCTCCGAGCTTCTCTGTCAAATCTTCTCCCCAAAGTAGCCACCCCGAGTCTCTTTTTCTTCTTTTTCACTGGGTCTTTGTTCCCCAATTGAGTCTTGATATCTTCCTGAACCTTAGCCAAGGTCATCAGGAGTTGCTGGAACTGTGCATTTTGAGCTTGTAGGTCTTTGACTGTTTGCTCGAGATCCATCCTACTGTAATAAACAGCAGACAGATAAGGAAACCTGGAATGAGACCTGCTTATGCACATGATGAATGGTATGCTTATGTATGCAATGCATTCAAGGATTTAGGACATTCAAAATTGTTTCAGACAAAGAAGAACGCACGTCATATTAATAAGAAGAAATTTGTCAGTACATAAATGCCCCATGGGCCAAATATTACAAAATAAACTTCTTAAGGCAAAAAGACATTGCGCATCCTTTTTGGTGCGATGTAGGTGTTGAGGGCCTCTTGCTCATGGAGTCGGCGGGTAAGCTCTAGAACCTTCTTCTCACTGGCGTAGAAGCTAGCTTCAAAAGTATTCCGTTCTTCCTTGAGCTGAATCCAACTCTTCTGCATTTCCTCCCACGATGTAGGCATGTCTGGATGTAGGATGGTGTAGGGAACCTCTCCTTCCTTGACGGGCTCTTTAATCACAGGGAGAACATGAGGATAAGGCATCATCAGACTTTGGGCTCGGGCTCGTACCCACTTGAGATAAGGCTCAAGAGGGATGGAGTTCTTGTGTCCCAGAGTCTTGCTATCAACCTTGTTGAGTTTTCCCCAAGCTCTGATGAATCTTTGGCGAAGTCCTTGCGCATCGTTGTCGAAGTCAAAAACTAGGTCAGGAATCAACATGTCATGAGGGCCATCCCTCCGTGCATATCCAAATTGTCTCAAAGCTAGGCAAGGGTTGTAGGTGATACCTCCTCTAATTCCAAGTAAAGGAACATTAGGAAATTCTCCGCAACGATCGACGATGATGACATTTTCTCTGGACCGAGAACACCAATGTACATCAGAGTGAGTAAGAGTCATCAACCGTTGGGACCACCTTGAGCCTTGGTCATTCTTCAGGACAGATTGTGGAAGGTGCGAAATAAACCACCTTGCAAGGAGAGGAGTACAGCACATGAGAACACCCCTCTTTCTCATTGTTCGTGTGTAAAATGAGTGAAGGATGTCCCCAAGCAATGTTGGTATTGGATTTCTGGACAAGAAGATTTTGACGGCATTGACATCTACCAATTGGTCAGGATTTGGGAACAAGACCAACCCATAGATAAGGAGTGCCACAATTTCTTCAAAGGCTTGTAGGTCCAATGAGTTCCAACATTCTTGTGCCTTCTCAAACAAGAATTTTGCTAAGAATCCCTTGACGCCGCTTCTGGTTTCCCAATGCCCCTTGATGTCGGATGATTGTAGATGTAATGCTCGAGCAACATCTTCCGGCTTTGGTTCCTTTTCCGTACCGTTGAAGGGTAGTTGATTAAGGATAGGAATTCTCATGAGTTGAGAAAACTCCTCCAAAGTGGGCACCAACTGGTAATCGGGGAAAGTGAAACAGTGGTGAAGAGGGTCAAAGAACTGGAATAGCACTTTCATCATGTCTTCTTCAATGTTGGTGTTGACTAGGCTGAGCAGTCTACCATGTCTTTCACTGAAGGATGAATTTTCCGGAATTCTTGAGGTGAGCTCCTTGAGTTGAGAAGAGATTCTCACAAGGTTGACTTGAATGGTGTTTCTGCGAGGAATTTCCATGACCTACAAAACAGGAACAAAGATGAAGATCCAAACCCTTGAAATGGTTAGTGAATGCATATGATGTTTTATGATGTTTATGATGTATGCACAAAACATATGTACAAGCAAATCACACCAAACCCTAGTTTCAGGCTTGCATGGGGTTTCATAGGTAGGTACCCTCTTGAGTGTAGTTGGCTTAAAAACCTGTCCTATAAATAGTAACCGGGTTCTAAGGAGCTCAATATCACTGGATTGTTTTCATTATTCATTGTTTTGGTTTAGCCACTTAACTAGCGACCAAAATATCCCAAGAAAACAACCCTCAATGAGTGTAGTATCGAGTATCTACCAACTTCGGACTGCACCAAAGCCGGTCATCTCACTACCCCTAATGTAAGGCCAAGATGGTCAAGTAAGGTTCTAGGTCATTAGTGCTTAGTGACATCACTCAGCGGCCCCGTACTCTCCTTGATTGAACTCAAGGGTTACCGGTACTCACAAATATGTCGCACTAATATAGCTATTGCTTCGACCGTGTCGGTATACCCCGCACAGTTTCCACAACGTATTGCTATCTATGAATGTTTCCCAAAATCTGGGTGGAGGATTGCAAACCCAAACAATAGAGCCAAAATATAAAGCAATCAATTCAAACAATTAGTCATGCAAGAGGGTGATCTAAGCCCTAAGGTTACTCCACTTTTAAAATAATTCCCCAGCAGAGTCGCCAGTTCTGTGATACGGTGGGAGAACTGACTATGGTTTTGCGTTTGTTTTTGCAAATGTTTCGGTTGAGCAAGAGTCGCCACCGACTTTTTATTTTATCCTAAGGAAAGGTTTAAAAAGCACAGTAAAAACCTTTGAGATTTTTCTTGGGTTCGGGGAGTAGATTATAGAAAGGGAAGGTATTAGCACCCTTTCTATCCATGGTTATCCATGGGCTCTTAGTTACTTGCTTAGATCACTTGCCTTTTGTTTTCAATAGTTTGAAATGGTGCTTGTGTGTGTGTGTGGGTTTGAAAATTGTTTTGAAAAGAGGCCAATGTGGTGGCAACCTTTGTAATGATCCATGTTGGGATGTGTACAAGGGTGTATGTCTTTTGAAAAGGTTTTCATTTATTTTTGAAAGTTGTTTTGAAAGTGTTGTGAAGTGGGGTTTTTGAAATAGGCAAGTATGTTATTTTGCAAGTTTGATTCAAGTAACTAAGAGGTCATCTACTCCTAAATTTCTCAAAGTTTATTGCTATGTTTTAACCCTTTAAATAAGTTTGTTCCACCATTGTATTTGGTGGACAATCTCATGTTAGGATGTGAAAGGGACGGGCGCGGGTCATTGTTTAGACCATAATTGCAATGGTGCTAAGTATCTTTGGGCATTTTCTTTAAGGGACTTGATCATTTGTTTAGGAAACATTTTGAAAGCGTCGTCGAGGGACTATGATCATTTGATTTGTTTGTTTTGCCCAAAGAGACCTAACATGCAATATGGCCCATTTATTTGAAGGCAACAAAGTGGAATACCCTAGGGGGTGCAAGTGTGATATGTGTTGTCCATTTTTCATGCTTTGATTATCTTGAAATTAGGTCAAGCTATTTTGTTCTTTTTATTTGCATACAAACCCTAATTCTAGCATGGTATATTTAGAAAGCGGTAAAGTGCGAAAATTAAAATTCCTACACTATTACAACACAATATGGGAAGGGGGGTACAAATGTTCAAATGGGGGGATATTTAGGCAAAGAAATTAAACCTAGCTATTACATCATTTTGGAATATTTACAAATAATTGATTGCGTAAATTAAATAGAAAATACAATAAAGATGCAAAAATGCAAAAAAAGAGGTTTTTATGTATATAAAAAAAAGGTATTATTTATGTCAAATAAGTAAAAATAAAAAAAGGTGTTATTTTTGGAGTTTTTGTATTTTAAGGGTGAAACCCTAATTTTTATTAAGTAAACATATATCTTATTTAATATGTATAATATTTAATAATTATATACAAAAATAAAATAAAATGGAGTATATTCATAAAAAATTATTTTTCATAAATATGTATTATATATACAAATTAATAATATTTAATATTTAATAAAAAAAAGTATTTTTTCTATAAAATATTTTCAGAAGGTAAAACAAAATAAAAAATGTATAAAATGTATTTGCCCTATTTTAATATTTTAAATAAAAGTATGTGTATTTATTTATTTATGTACAAACTAAAAGAAAACCAAATAAATTCCTAATAAATTGAAAAATGGTGAGAAAAATATTTTTTATATTTTTAATATCATGAGAAAAAATAAATAAGTCAATCCAAAAAAAGAAAAAGTCAGAAAGTCAAAGAAATAAGCAAAATGGCTTGGGGGGTGTAAAAGTAGCAAAAGGGTGCAAATAGGAAAGTCAACTCAGGCCCAGCCCAAGAAGACTTTGTCTTCAACCTCAGACCTGTATGAACAAAGAACACGCGTTTTCCATCTCTTGATTCCTGGACTTTCAAGCAAAACTCATAACATGAAAAATGTAGAGCATGAGAAGACGAATCCAACCATGTAAAGAACTTGACTTAACTCTCTAAGATGAGGGAGAATTTCTTCTCCCCCAATTTCTGACCTAGTTTTTATGCCATGTTCAGACTCAAAATTCTTGCAGCACACATAATATAAATGAAATCTAATTACATAGGCATGTTCAAGGCTATGATTATGACATGTTTTCTTCACAAACCTAAAACTAACAATGCCTAATAAGAGAGATACGAGTTCATGAACTTACCTGTTCAGTTGAACTTCTATATGGCAATGGAGAAGCTTTCAGTGCAAGGTGATGATTGGTATAGCTTCCTTGAGGTCCAGGGATGCTATTCCAAGCTTTACTTTGTCTTGAAACTTCTTGAATCGTGCTAGAGAACTTCAACTGCAAAACAAGAAAATGAAAATGGTGGAACTGGTTAGAGGAATTACAGGTCGTGTTTTAGGTTTTGGTTAGCTTGCATTGATGCTAGGGAATGTGTTTGATGAGCTTTGGGCAAGAAATCATGCAAGGGATGAGAGTTGGCACTCAATCTGCAAAGGTCACTCTGTTTTGGCAGTTTGATGGTGATTCTGGGAATGGGAGTGTTTGGGACCTTGCTTGCTCGTGTTCTAGCTTGGTTAGGATCATTAGAGAGTGTCTACAATATTTGCTTAAGGTTACCAATGCTGAGATGAAAGTTCTGTGGTGTTATGATACTTTTCTTCACACTTAAGCAAGCAAAGTCAAATTGTGTTCTAGGCATGTAGAGGGCCCCTAATCATGCTGCAAAACTCCTCCTTGATCAGTGTGTTATGCTCATAATCTTGTGCCAATTAGATTGTATATGTACTTGTTGGATTTTCAATTGGACATAAAGCTACCTTTTGCAAAAATGGAAGAAATGCTTTATCTATTTTGGGATTAATCCTTTAGGCAATGCTTGAACACACAAAACATGGTCTTGGCACAAAGGATTGGCATTAAATTTATGAGTGTAATTGAGATAAAAGGCCTGTAATCAAGTTGTACAAGCTGAGATTGAAATGCATAGTGCTATGAACATGTAACTTGGCCTAATCAAAAGTGAGTTTTTGCCATATTGCAAAATTCGATTCTCCCTAACCATGGGGTTGTTTGAGAAGTTCTTTGACATTTTGGAAATCTTAGAATGTGTACTACAATCCATCTTTGAAATGAAAAGTGAAATTCCAAGTGGAAGTGTATGGAAAATGGCCTTGAAGTTAGGTAGAAAACCTTGCCAAAATAGGTTAAAATTTCACTAAGTTAAGAATGGTTTAGCACCCTTATTCCAAAAATTGTAACTTGAGATACAAGCCTCAATTGGGAAAACTTTGTGAATAAAAGTTGTAGATTATGCAACAAGCTACAACTTTCATGTTTTGACTTTTGTTTGAATCCAAATGAATCTTGGTGAGAAAGTGGGGCAAAGTTGGGAAAAAATTAGGGTTTTCCATAAATTAGAAAAATTCTAAGTTATGAAAAATTTCCATTTCAAACCCTAATTTGCATTTTTGATTTCTTGGTGAACAAGTTTCATGATTTGGCATGTTTTGATGAAAAATGAATCTTGACCCTTGATTTTGACTAAAAAGTCAAAGTTTGACTTTTCAGTATACAGTCAAAATTGATCAATTGACTGGGAAATTCAACTGTCAATCTTGTGTACTTGGGATCTTTTGAACTTGTTGAGCATGTCAAGATAATTCCATGGGGCCCTTGAGTCCATATGTGAGATTGGTTTGCCATTGGCTAGGTCAAACAGTCAAAAATTGCCTTTTTGCAGTCAAAACCCTAAAAATGACAATTTTGCCCTTTTGGTGATCTGATCAAATTTCTTGTGGAATTGTGATCCAAACTTGATCAAATGGTCCATGTGAATTCATAATGTTGATGTGGGTCAATTTTCATGAGATTTGACTGTCAATTGGCCACAGTTGACTTTTTCCCCAATACAGTTGATTTCTAGGTCAATTGTTCAATTGACTGGGCAAAATTTGGAATCAAGACTTGAAACTTTGTATGAATAAACTTGGGAGTCCAACATGAAGCATGAAAGTCATCTTAGGTTTTTTAGGTCAAAACATCTTTGTGCAAACACAAACCCTAATTTGGGTCAACAGTGCAAGGAGAAGTCTTGAGCAGAGGGAACCCTAACTGGATCTTGAGCTCCAAGGGTTTTGTGATGAAAAAATGTTGAGGAAATGGGATGGAAAATTTTGGGGTACAACACACTCGCCTTTGATCTGACTGATCACTAGAGAGGAATCTCCGAATACACTCAAGAACTTAATCCTCAGATCAATAGCAGCTCGAAGACCCAGGATGCACGCTTCATACTCCGCCATATTGTTGGTGCAGTTAAAACATAATCGGGCGGTGAACGGAGTATGACAGCCTTCATGAGATATGATCACGGTGCCAATGCCATTACCCAACGCGTTTGAGGCTCCACCAAAATAAATAGACCACTGGGATCCTTCCTCAAGTCCTTCATCTGGTCCAGGTTCTTCACAGTCGGTCACCAACATGATATTCTCATCCGAGAACTCGAAATTCATGGATTGGTAATCATCCACGGCCTGATGTGCCAAATGAATCGCCAACACACTTCCCTTGATTGCTTTCTGGGTTGTGTATTGGATGTCATACTCAGTTAAGATCATCTTCCATCTTGCTATTCTTCCGGACAAGGCAGGCTTTTCGAAGATATACTTGATTGGATCCATCTTTGATATCAACAAGGTAGTGTGAGTCAGCATATACTGTCTCAGCCGGAGAGCAGCCCATGCCAAAGTGCAGCAAGTTTTCTCGAGCAACGAGTATCGAGTCTCGCAGTCGGTAAACTTTTTGCTAAGGTAGTAAATAGCATGCTCTTTTCGGCCAGACTCGTCATGCTGCCCCAGCACGCACCCCCATTGAATTATCTAGCACTGCCAAGTATAGGATCAAAGGTCTTCCTTCAACTTGAGGCATCAGAACAGGTGTCTCTTGGAGGTATTCCTTGATCCTTTCGAAAGCGGTCTGACATTCATCATTCCACTTTACCCCTTGATCTTTCTTCAGCAGCTTGAAGATTGGCTCACAAGTAGCGGTCAAATGTGAAATGAATCGGGCAATGTAGTTTAGACGCCCCAAAAAGCCTCTAACTTCTTTTTTTATGCGGGGAGCTGGCATCTCCTGTATAACCTTCACCTTTGCAGGATCCACTTGAATACCTTTATCACTAACGACGAAACCCAGCAACTTACCAGACCTTACCCCGAAGGTGCACTTGTTCGTGTTTAACCTCAGCTTGTACATCTTCAACCTGTCGAACAGTTTCAAGAGATGGTCAAGGTGTTCTTCCTCAGTCTGGGACCTTGCAATCATGCCAACGTAAACCTCAATCTCATGGTGAATCATGTCGTGGAACAAAGCGACCATGGCGCGCTGATACGTTGCCCCAGCATTCTTCAACCTGAAAGGCATTACCTTGTAACAGAAAGTTCCCCACTGCATAACAAAGGTTGTCTTCTCCATGTCCTCGGGAGCCATCTTAATCTGACTGTAACCAGAAAAACTGTCCATAAAGGAGAAGACTTTATGTTGCGCGGTGTTGTCTACCAAAACATCGATGTGAGGAAGCGGGAAATCATCCTTGGGGCTCGCCCTGTTCAGATCCCTATAGTCCACACACATCTGTACCTTACCATCCTTCTTCGGCACCGGAACAACGTTGGCAACCCACTGCGGGTGAGAAGTGACAGCTAGAAAACCAGCGTCGAACTGTTTCATGACCTCAACTTTGATTTTCTCAGACATCTCAGGGAGCATATGGCAAACCTTCTGCTTTACCGGAGGACAATCTTCTTTGGTTGGCAGGTGGTGTACCAAAATACCGGTGTCCAACCCAGGCATATCTTCATAAGACCAAGGGAAGATCTCAACATAGTCACGTAGCAGCTGTATCAATCGTTGTTTGACACTAGGCTCCAGATTTGCACCTATCTTAACCTCTTTCTTGTCTTCCTCTGTACCCAAATTCACTGATTCCACTGGCTCTTCATTAGGTTGTATGGCCCTCTCTTCCTGTAGAACAGTCTAGCAAGTTCCCCAGGCACTTCACAATCATCCTCACCTTCGTCCTCGACTTGGTTGATCAGATTTTTGAAGTCATAACTGGAAGTAACAGAGTCGTTATCAATGGGATCCAGAGTGGATGTGTATCTGCATTATGATATGTGAGTGTGTGTGAGACAATAGCTATTTTTGATAAAGTGCAAGACCGAAAATAAAAACAAGGAGCGCAAAATTTGTAATGCAAGAAAACGTCCAATGTTTTATTGATGATATATGAAAATGACAAATAATAATCCCTCACAAACAAAGCCAACGTGCCTCGGGCAAGGCACCGGGCCGTAAAGTTTTAAACTGTCTGTTACAAATCTCAAAACAAAAGTCAATTACTGTGTAATAAAAGAAACCGACATGAAGTCCTTCATCGTCCAGTTATTCAAACCATTGTTGGTAGTCGGGTAAATCCAGCTGTCGAACTCTGACTCTTCTTCATCATCCTCAATTGCATTCACTCCCTGATTACTGATGTGCAGAGGAGGTCTTCCAATCCGTGCGTCCCGAACAGCCCTTTGAGCCTCTGCAGTAAAGCCCAAACCAAACTTGTCAGTTTTGTGTGCAAAGTCAGGGAGCTGACCCCAATTTGCACACCCACCTTTTTCAATTACAACCCGGGCATCCTTTAGGGAAGCCATCTTCATTGGAGGTTCATCAATAGCAACTTCAGTCAACGCCAGAGTCTGAGGGACCTCTTCAAAGTTTTGACACGGGGTTTCGATGAACTCTCCATCCATCTCCACATAGCGAAAGGAATTAAGATGACTCACCATGTACTCCTCCTCTCCTCGTACCGTAATAATCTTCCCTTTTACTGGATATTTCAACATCTGATGGAGCGTAGAAGTCACTGCCCCAGCCTTATGAATCCAAGGGTGACCCAGCAAGCAAGAATAAGATGGTCGGATATCCATCACATAGAAAGTAGATGCAAAAGTCTGAGAGCCAACTTTAACAGGGACGTCCACCTCCCCGTGCACCATCTTTTTTGATCCATCGAAAGCCCTAACCACAATATTACTCGGCTTCAGAATCAAACCTTCACAGTCCAGACGGTCTAGTGCTTTCTTTGGTAAAACATTCAATGAAGACCCAATATCCACCAGTACGTGGGCCAGAGTAGTGCCTCTACACTCGATCGAGACGTGCAGAGCATCATTGTGATTTCTTCCTTTAGCAGTCAGATCTGCATCTGAGAAACCCAACCCGTTATCGGCAGTTTAACTAGCTACGCAGTTTTTGAATTGATCAGCAGAGGTTTCCTGCGGCACATGTGCAGTTTTGAGGAAAGCAATTAAAGCCTTTGCGTGGGCTTTGGAACATAATAACAAGGACAACATGGAGATTTTTTACGGGGTCTTCCCCAGCTGCTCGACTATGTTGTAGTCGCTCTTCTTAATAATCTTTAAAATTTCCTCTATCTCATGCTTAGAGGTTTCTACAATGATCTTCTTAGGCGCCTCCGTCCAGGCAGGCTCACCTGTGATTTCTTTGCCCCGAGTGCCAGATGGCTCGGTGACAGGGGTGATAACTGGAATTGGAACTGGGACAGTAGCTGATGTACTAGCAGATGGAATGACAACAGGTTTGTGGACAGTCGGAGGGGACATCTCGGGAGAAAAGAGTCTTCCACTTCTGGTGACCTTGCTAGTCCCGACAATATTGCTGACATCAGCATCAACTTCTTCAATCTTTAAGTCTTGCTTAACTCCATGGTAATACACATCGGCCCCATAGTGCCAAGGGATAGCCTTGTCCGAAGTGTATGGGATAGGACCAGGGATGGTAATGATTAACGGAGCGATTCTTGGAACAGATGTAATCCTAACAGGCTTTCTCGAGGAAGCCTTGGAAGGATTGGCGGAAATGGTTATGATGGCAACATCTTGAATTGGAACCAACAAAATCATAGTCTTCTCGAACAGGATCTCTTTGTTATCTATCAGGCGTTGAACACCTGATTTCAATAAGTAGCAACCAATAGGTAGGATTGAACATAGGTGTCAACCTTCGCCACAGCCCGGAAATAAACCGGCCAACAATAGATTCTTCTTAACTGTCATCAAAGGAGTAGAAATTTCTTCCACGAAGGTTATGAATAAATCATCGTCCACAACATTTACTTCATGACCATGCTTGGGCATAGGAGCAGTTATGACGTTGGGTTTCTCCGGAGCGTCAAACTCAATCTCTTTAGCTTCAATCAAATCTTGCACCTTATTCTTCAGGGCCCAACATTTATTTGTATCATGACCTGGGCTATCGGAGTGATAGGCGCAACGGGCATTCGATTATATAACGGAGATGTGGTGCTGGGATTCTTCGGGGCTTCCCTTAGAGTTACCAGGTTGGTCTTCAACAATTGTGGTAGAATTTGAGACAAGGTCGTATTAAGCCGAGTGTATTGTCTCTGCGGTCTCTCCATTCTTTGCTGATTGTTGCATTGTGGGGCAATGATGGGTCTTGATATTACTACTGCATTTATTGCTTGACGGCGTTCGGGTCTGCTTTGGCTCCTCGAGCCGTAGACTGCACTAGCTTCTTTCTTACCAGTGAAAGGCCTCTTTTCTGCACTTGATGAAGTGCCTTTCTGTATCTTACCACTTCGGATACCATCTTCCACTCTCTTCGCAGTCAAAATCAATTCAGTAAACCCAGATGATGAACTGCAGATCAAATGATTGAAAAATGGATCAGACAAAGTCCCCAGAAACATATCAACCAACTCCCTGTCAGACAAAGGGGGTTGGACTCTTCCAGCCAGATCTCTCCACTTCTGAACATATCCTTAAAACCTTCACTTGCACCCATAGACATACCCTGAAGCTGAGTACGAATGGGAGAAAGGTCGGCATTATACTGGTACTTCCTGTAGAAAGCAGCAGCAAGGTCCTCCCAGTTTCATACATTAGCTCCTTCCAATTGATAAAACCATTCAAGCTGAGTCCCTGACAGACTATCTTGAAAGAAATGCACCCACAAATTTCTATCAGCAGTGTAAGGTTGGATTTTTCTGACGTACGAGCGGAGATGGAGTTTTGGACAGGATACTCCATCGTACTTAGCAAAAACCAGAGCTTTGAATTTATGAGGAATCACCACTCCAGATGCCAGTCCCAGATCTCCGAAGTCCAAACCAGGGATCTTTTGAATCTCCATAGCACTTAGACGGTCTTCAAGTTATTTGTACCTATCCTCGGCAGGAGGATACTGTTCCTCATCAAAATCAGTGTCATTATCAGAGACTACAGGACTAGGACCTTTTTCTTCTTCTTGATTCTCTCCTCTTTTGGATGAATGAGACAGATCAGCTTCTTGTCGTAACCTATTCCCAAATCTGTGACCCATATTCAGTAGAACACCTTCTTTTTCTTCTTCTTCTTCTCCTTCAGGATGAGAGTCTTCAAATCCTCATGCCCTTTAGCCAAGTTCAAGAACATCTCTTGGAATTGGGCATTTTGTGCCTGAAGAGCTTTGATGGCTTGATCGGTAGGTATTTCAGAAGACATTTTGTGCTGAAATAAACAGCGAAGGAGATGAGAAACCTGTAATGATACCTGTAATGAGGTGCATGATAATGGAATGCGTATGAAATGATTTCAAAGACTTTGGGAGATTTAAATTTACAAACCAAGAAAAAAACAAACTTTATTAGATTAAACTTGTAAAAATGTTTAACAATGCCTTTAAGGCGTTACAAAAGAAATAGACTGAAAACAAATCTAAACTAGAAAAAAGAAAAAATCAGAAATCCCATGGTCGCTTCCCCTTCGTGTTGACGTAGGCATTGATCGTCCTTTCATTCTCAAGTTTCCCCGTGAGCTTCAAGATCTTCCTTTCTTGCTCATGATACTTCTCCCGGTAGGTATCCCTCTCCTCTTTCAGATGAATCCAGGATCTCTTCAATGCCTCAAGATCAGTAGGCATGTAGGGATAAAGGACTGTATAAGGAACGCCTTCTTCATTGGTATGCTCCACAATCATTGGCAACACAGCTTCATAAGGAATCCCAAGCTTCTGAGCCCGAGCTCGGATCCACTGGAGGTAAGGTTGCATAGGGAGAGAAGTCTTTGGTCCTAGCTCTTAAGGGTCAGCCCTATTCACCATGCCCCAGGCTCGTATAAACCTTCGGCGATGCTCGTCAACGTCCCCCTTATAGTCAAATGCAATATCTGTAAGAAGTAGCTCATGAGGACCGTCTCTCTGAGAGCTACCAAACTGTCGTAAAGCCAAACAAGGACTGTAGGTTATTCCCCCTCTAATTCCAAGCAATGGGACATTAGGGTATTCCCCATATCGATCAATGACAACGACTCTTTCCATAGCCTTAGAACTCCAAAGAATGTTTGTATGAGTAAGGGACATTATCCTGTCAGACCATCCTAAACCTTCTTCATTCTTCAACACAGACTTGGGGAGGTGTGAAATAAACCACCTCGCCAGCAGTGGCATGAAACACATGAGAGTCCCTCTTCTACGCACAGTACGAGTGTAGAGGGCATGTAAAATATCGCCTAGAAGAGTAGGCACAGGATTGCGAGACAGGAAGATCTTAACTGCATTCACATCTATAAAGGAATCTGGATTCGGAAAGAGAACCAAACCGTGGATAAGGAGAGCCAATATGTCTTCAAAAGCCTGAAGTCCAAGTTATCCCATAACAATTGAGCTTGATCTATCATAAACTTGGCTAAGAAACCTTCAACCCCACTTCGTGTCTCCCAGTTGGATACTACATCAGCCCTTTTCAAATGTAAAGCTGAAGCAATGTCTTCCGATCTAGGAGTCTCTTCCAAACCTGTGAAGGGCATCTGCTCGAGGATGGATATGCCCAGTAAGTGAGAAAACTCTTCCATAGTAGGAACCAACTGATAATCTTGGAAAGTGAAGCAATGATGCACCGGATCGAAGAACTGGAAAAGCACACTCATCATCTGCTCATCAAACTTTGAGGTAACCAAGCTAAGAAGCTGACCATGTCTCCTAATGAATGAAGAAGTATCAGAAACTCTCGAGGCTAAATCTTTGAGTTGAGCAGGTATTTGCACAAAGTTAACTCGGATGGTGTTTCTGCGTATGGAAGCCATAATCTTCAAAACAGAACAAAGATAAATCCCCCCGGTCTTTGAAATGGTTAGTAAATGAAGTATGCATGCTATGTTATGATGCATGATGTCATGATAAAAACACACCACAGGTATAGCAGGTAACAAACATGGTAAAGGCAAACAAGTCACACAAGAGCCCTTAAGTTTCAGGCTTGCATGGGGTCTAGGTACTACCCTCTTGAAGTTTAGTTGGTTTTAACCTGTCCTAATAATAGTAACCAGGTTCTAGAGGTTCTCAATATCACTAACCATCCTCCATCGATCATGGTTTTAGCTCGCGTAATCTTTTCTTGCCGTCGGAACTATCTCGAGAGTATGGTCTCAATGAGTGTAGCACCGAGTATCAACCAGTTCTCAGCTTTACACTGAGGTCGGATATATCACTATTTTCTAATGGCCAAGTTGGTCAATTATAGGTTCTAAGGTCAGTTGATGCTTAACGACACACATAGCATCCCCGTATTCTCCTCGTTTATCCACAAGGGATACCGGTACCAACCAATGTGCCATATCAACGTAGCTACTGCTTCAACCGTATCGGTCTATGCCGTACAGTTCCCTCACAGTTTATTGCTACTTACCTAAAAGGTGTCCCCCAGATCCGGGTTAGGATCTATAGTAACTCACAATACAAAACCCTTAAAAGTAAAGAAAACAAATCAAGCAAGAGAAGCAATATGATGAACTATTCCTAAGGTATACCCCACTTATTATCCCCAGCAGAGTCTCCACTTATGTGATACGGTGGCAGAACTGACTGTTTAATACTGGTTTGTGTTTTGAGTTTTTTGTTCGCAAAATGTCGCGGTAAGCAAGAGTCGCCACCGACTTTTATTTTATCCAATTGGAAAGGAAAAAAGCACAGAAAAATTCCTTTTTCGAGATTTTGAGTACGGGGGGTAGATTATAGAAAGGGAAGGTATTAGCACCCTTTCTATCCATGGTTTTCTATGGGCTCTTAGGTACTTGCTCATCTTTTAAAATTGCTTGTGTGTGTGCTTCTTTTGAAAAGTTTTGTTTTACTTCAATTTAACCTTTGCTTTTGTCTTCAAGAGTGTTACGAAGTTGTTTTGAAAACTTTGTTTGAAAAGAGTGTAAGTATGGAAAAGTTTGATTTTGAGCAAGTGCCTACTAGCATCTACCTACTCGAAAAAAGAATGTGTATGTTCTTGTTTCCTTTAGACAGCGTTATCCCACTATTAGTGAGTAGGTAGCACCGTCGTTGGAATTTGTAAGGGTCAATTCGAAAGGGACGTACGATCACTAAAACAATGTTAGGACGTCTTAGTAATAACCCTAGTGTCTTAAGATCATATTCGAGGCAACATTTCCGAGGCAACCTTTCCGAGGCAACATTTCCGAGGCAACATTTGATCTTTCTTTAGACAAGAGGGCAACCACTAAAACACCCTATACTTAATGATCGTTTATCGAAGGCAACCGAAGTGAGAGTATACCCTAGGAGTGCGCATGTGCGAGTGTTTTGATTTCAAGTTATTATCTTTGCACATTTAGGGTTTGCTAACCATTATAAAATTAACATACATTCTTGTCATGCAACTCTATTATCATACATCTAACAGTTAATATTTGCGAAAATTAAAATGTGGAAAAGAAAGCTACGCTATTACAAGGCTTCGGGGATTAATTACATAGCCAAAAACCCGTAAAATGATAAATAAACGAAAAAGTCCTAATTAATCTATTACATCCCATGAGAAATTACATCAATATTGTAAAGATAAATAAACGCGCGCGATGAATCGAGGACGAGCAAAATTAGGGTTTTGAACCTGTCTAACCCTAATTAAAAGAAAAAATTATTTTTGTTTGATTATTTTTAAGAAAATAAGGTTTTAAATTAAATACAAACCTAATTACAAATTAATTTAAATTAAGGAAAGTAATTAATTTTGACCTATTTTTGTATTTTTGGTCATTTTGAGAAAAGAAAATAAAAGTTAAATCAAATAAAACCTAATTTTCTAATTTGTTTTAGTTTATTTACAAAAGAATTAAAGTTTCCCTAAAATCAAACTAACCTAATTAAATTAATTTTTGATAAAATAAAAAACCTAAATTCTAATTTGGTGAAAATTGATTTTATGGATTTTTGATTAAAAAAAAGAATTAATTTTGTGTGTTAGAAAATAGTCAAAATAATTAAATAAAAGAAAATATGAAAAAAGAGAGAAAGAAATTGGGCCTGGTGATCAGCAGTTTGAGGGGTGCCCATAGCAATTTTCTAGGCCCAGGAATCTTGGTCCATGTTGACCTCTATGCTTCAATGTTGCATGTTTGACTAGGGTGCATCATGGATCTTCCTATGCCAAGCGTTAGATTGGATTGGTTGCACATCTGGTTGGCTGATTCTTGAGGACTCATGGTGGACATCATAGAAGCCTGCGCATGGGAATGTGTATGGAAAAATAATATTAAAGACCAAGGGGACCTGGGGATCAAACCCAGGTCCTATAGCCTTTTCTCTCTCCCATTGACCAACTGAGCTGGCACGTCTTGTTGTACAAAGAGAAACAAGCAAACATTATATTAAAAAACATAACTTGTTAATTTTCCGCGCGTGAATGTTTGAATGGGCGAACCAGAGCATTCCACGCCATCATCTCTAACCTCTCTCTGTTGCTAAAAGTCTGATGACTTTTACCTACGGACAAGAAGCGTAGGTACAACCCCTGCAATTTTCCAAAATCACCTACAAGCATGATAAATGAAATCTAATGCCACAAACCAATTCGTCTTGGCCTTGTGAACATCATGGTGCCTTTCTTTTGGGTCAATTTTACCTGTACAAGAAGATCCCAAAACGAAACAAAAAACCCTAACAATGGTGGATCTCTATACAGTTAGCAAAAACGCAATTAACTGTTACCAATAGCTTGCAAATTCTTCCACGGTTCAGAATATATACATGATTCATGCTACAAATGCATAAATAATGATATTCGATTTCAAGAATATGTTAAGGCCGTGAATTACTTACAGCGAGTTTTAGGGCACGAAAAGGCTTGCTTTTGATTGCTATGGACTCCCTGAATGCCCAGAAAACGGAAGGAATGTTTGGCAAGGCTTGAAAGTGCCTGGAACTGTGAAAACAGATTGCACTTTTTCTTGATTTTTTTGCAAGTTGTTCTTCCTCTTACACGCCTCAAAACCATGTTTTTTTGGTCTGCATTTGTCCAATATATATATATATATATATATATATATATATATATATATATATATATATATATATATATATATATATATCAATGATTGAATTAGGTTTGCAAATGTGCATCCAATCTTTTTCAATTATGGTCTTTGATCATGATGTGATTCCCAGGAAGATATTTCCAAAATAAGCCAAAAACCAATCTTTTATGCACAAACATGCCTTGCACGATTTGATTTTGTTGCTAGCTGTGATACGGTGGGAGAACTGACTAGTGTTTTGCATTCGTATTCGCACTTGTGCGGTTGAGCAAGAGTCGCCACCGACTTTTTATTTTATCCTAAAGGAAAGGTCAAAAAAGCACAGCAAAAACCTTTTGAGATATTTCATGGGTTCGGGGGGTAGATTATGAAAAGGGAAGGTATTAGCACCCTTTTCATCCATGGTTATCCATGGGCTCTTAGTTACTTGGTTTTTAGATCACTTGCCTTGATTTTTGATTGCTTTGAAAATGGTGTGTGTGTGGGTGCTTTTGAAAATGTTTTGGAAGAAGATGCCTTGTCTTAGGCAACTAATGTATTTGACTCGTGATTGAGTGTTTTACAAAAGTGTGGATCTTTTCGAAAAGATGTTTCAAATGTTTCTGAGAGTTTGTTTGAAAGTGTTGTGGATTGTGGTTTTTGAAAAGAAGGCAAGTGTTTTTTGCAAATTGATCTCAAGTAACTAAGAGTTTTGTCTACCCTATTGTACTCAAAGGTTTTTGTTATGTTTTAACCCCTTTTAACAATTTTGTTCCACCATTGAATTTGATGGACAATCTTGCGTTTAGGAAGTTTATTCGGGACGGGCGCGGGTCATCGTATGGACCATGAATGCAATGGTGCCAAGTGTCTTTGGCAATTTGCTTTTGAAGGGACTATGATCATTCCGTTTAGGCAACACTTTGAGACTTATGATCATTTGATTTTGTTTTGCCAAAGATACTCGACGTGCAAACATGGCCCATTTTGGAAGGCAACATGTGGGATTACCCTAGGGGGTGCAAGTGTGATTGTGTATTGATTTCATGTATTTGTCTTGTATTAGGTTATCTAGCGTTTGATTTTATGTACATACAAACCCTAGGTCTAACCATGGTATAATTGGAAAACTGTAAATTGCGGAAATGTAAAATCTACGCTATTACAAATAGTATCCGGGAGTGGGGTACATGTGTACGAATGGGGATGAGACTTATAGTATCCAATAAGTTACAACCAAATCGAATTTGCGATCAAAATGTAAATATCGAATATACGAATATAAGATAAACAAATGTGTATAGGGCAATGTGAATGTATTTGTGTAAGTGTACATGTATATGAGTATATAATTATTTACAGGTGCGACAATATGAAATTAATGCGAGATTAGGGTATTTGACCTAAATATGTGTTTTAAGGAATCTTTGATTTGTATATTTTTAATATGTACAAAAGAAAAATGTTTTTAATTAACTCGTATATTCAAGTTCTAATTGAAAAATGTATAAGATGTATCATTGTTTATTATATACAAAAATGTTTTAATTAAGTGTTTTAAGAATTTTAATATTAGAAAAATATGTATTTTGTCAATTATGTACAAAGTATATTTTAATTAAAAGAAGATATTTTCAAATTGTATAAAAATAAAATGTATCTTATGTGTATGTATAAAATTAATGTTTTAAAATTTATGTACAAAGTGTATTTTAATTAAAAGAATAGAAAGTCATTTTCGATTTTAAATATAGGATAAAAATGATATGTACAAATGTATTTTAATCAAGTATTTAGAAATTAAATTATGCAAAAACAATGTATATTTACTTAGTATGTACAAAATATATTTTAATTAAAAGAGTAAATAAATAAAAAGAAGAAAGTATTTTCAATTTTTTAATATATGACAAAAATGTATTTTAATTATGTGCTTAAAGAAGAGATGCATATTTTTACTAAATGAATTATATTAATTAAGAGTGTATTAAAACTATATTAGGTTAGAAAAGAAGTTATTAATATTTTGTTAGAAAGGAAAAGAAAAGAAACATTTTAATGGGCTTCTGGGGGGTGCAGAATGGGCAAGGCCCCTGTTGAACTAGGAACAAATTTTAGGGTTAGGGATTATTGTTCATTTGATAACGCGTTAGGGTTTGGGACGGCGCCGTTCGTACTGTTCGTTCAACGTTCTTCTTCATCTTCATCTTCCTGAGTGATTCCTCCATCCGGCCACCAGCTTCACCCACAAAGTCTCTCTTCCCTCCATGAGCTCAGTGGACTTGTGATTCAAGGTTCGATTTCAATGTTTATGTTTCCTTTTTCTTTTATGAATTGTACGCGTTTTCGATTTGAATCTTAACCTTAATCTTTTATTATGAGGTGAAGGAGAAGAAAAGAGGGAGAAGATTGTACTACCTGACCTTGGAGAAGGAGGAGAGACGGGGGATGTGGCGCTCAGGAGGCCGGAACGAGCGGAGGGAGATTTGCGCGATGAAGTTTTCTTGATGTCCCTGGTATTTCGTTCTTACTCCTTACCATGTGAAGGTTTTATGATGATGTTGATTTGCCTGAAAACCTTACCTTGAATTTGCCCTTTTCTTCTTCTTCTTTAACACTGTATATTTGTCGCCTCTTTTCCACCCTATGATGATAGCCTTGAGATGAACTTGCCCAGTGATGTTTATACTGAGGGCCTAGGGTTTGGACACTGAGTTGCTTTAGTTCTGCTGCTTATGATGAACACCTATTTTGCTTTGCTCATATGCTCTTTTCGGTTACCCCGAACTTTGTTCTCTTCTTCTGACTTTCTTCTGATTTATTACCTCGAGTGTTGGTCGTATGCTTGCGTATGTTGCACCCTATGATGAATATTCTGAGGGTCGAGTTTTCTTCAGGAAGAATTGTCTTTGAGGCTTGGATTTGCTTGGATATGCTTGAGGGATTATGTTGGTTATTGCTGGATTTGTTTCAGCAAGTTTCAGGTTTGGACAGGGGTTGGTATGCTGGTATGGTCTTTGTACAGGCTATGTGTTTTTGGTTCAATCTGTTTGATGCTTAAACTTTGACAGGTTGTGATTATCACAGGTTTTTGGGTTCATGGTTAAGGCTATTGCAGGTTTTGCTCCAACAGGTTTTATGACTTGAGTTTTGTACATACAGGTTATGCTTGGTTTTTATGTGTATAGTTTGTATGTTGAGGTAGGGTTGTGGTGTTTCAGGTTATGAGTTTGTTTTGTTGGTTTCAGTAAGTTTGATACAGGTTCGGCCTTGACAGGGTTTTGGTTGTTAGGCTTGACATGTTTACTGATTAGGCTTCAGTTTTTTTGTAACTTTTTGTTTTGGTAAGGCTGGAACAGGTTTGAGGTTGTGAACGATGTAGGCAAGGTGTTGATTTTTTTTTCAGGTTTGGAGTTATGTGTTTATATCTTGGTGATATTGGTATCTTGGCTCAATCAGTATATTTTCTTTTGTTTTTGTTGTTTTTGCCTCTTGGTCTTTGGCGCCTAATCCTTGTTCAAACCTTGGCATCTCTTCTTGAACCAAGTTATTGGGCAGTTTTGCAAAGTTTTTTGGCACTTTTATGTTTTAGTGATTGACTCTACTGTGTATTTCTGCCCAATTTGAGTAATGCTGAATTAATGCTTCTTTTAGCCTTTGCCTTACTGTCTTATTGCAGTTGTATTTTCCATGTTCTTCCATGTCTCAAGCCTAAACCTGTAAGTCTAAACACTTTCCTCTCTCTTTTTCTCTCTCTAGTACAGTATTTAGCATACTATATTGCTTGACATGTACTACTTCTGAAAAAGTAATGGCCTATGGAAATGATGAAGCTGAAAATTGTTTTTTTTTTGCAATACACGTTACCTCTGCATTTTATACCTTCCAGATTTGTTTCTTGATATCTTCTTTTTGCTAGCTTGGGTAGCCTTGTGACAGCATTTTGGCAGAAAGTTGAATTTGGTCTTTGTTTGGCAATTCAGTTTGTAACTTGGACTTTGGTTATTTGCCTATGCTGTCTTGCTTTTGAACTATGCAGTTTTGACAGTTTGAAATGTGCAATTTTAATTTTGTGCATTCATTTAATTTGCAAACATTTTCACCCTTCTCTGTGAACCGGGAGAAATCCCGTGATTTGCAGAGAGGGCCAACTGATCCTGGCCGTTGCTTTTAATGATGAGTCTAAATTTATCTGTCTCTTTAATTTATTATCAGTCACTGATTTTTCTTCTTTTTTTTCTTTTGCAGATGAAAAATGGAACACCGGAGCGAAGTGAAGAATGAAGAGATTAGGAACTTAGAAAATGTTTAGAAAAAATAGGATAGTTTTTATTTTTAATTTAATTATTTGTAAACCATTATTATTTTAAATACTTCGTAATAAATACTTGTATCCAAATAATAATTGTAACAACTATTAAATATGAAATAAAAATTCCATTGATTCATTTAATTCTTTTCAGTTCCCTTTCTTTAATTATTTACTTATTATTTATAGTTCCTTAAATTAAATAAAATGAAAGTTAAATTCCAAATATTTAATTCTTAGAACCATAAATAATCAACTAAACCTTGTTTCTTCGTCGATCAAAATAAATGAACTTGACGTCTCCATCATTCAAAGCAACGCACAGTCGAACACAAAAAACTGATCAGACGCAATCCTTTCTTATTGATTTCTTACCAAGCACTGTAAATCCAAACTGCATCTTTTACTGATTAAATCAAGATAATGCGAATTTAACCCGAATCTCGGAATAAACTGCGACGTGCTGTGGAATTTTAATCTTTCTGAGAATATGCCCATAAAACCTTAATTCTTGATTAAATGCCAAATAATGCTCGCCTGATCAAAATTGAACCAAAAATCATCCAAAACCCTAAGCCAACTGTGAAACAATCCAGAGCCCTGAAAATCAGAAAAAACCCTAATTTCGCTTGACTGACAAGAAAAGTCCGTTTGTCCGATTCTTGAGCCGGTTTGAAGAATCAGGAAAGGCTTGAAGCTGAGATTTCTTGGGGAAAAATGCGAGGGCAAATTTTGGGGTACAACAGTTGCCCCTGTTCAATCTTCTTGGACCTGAAGAGTTAGATTGGCAAGTTTGCCTTTCGCGGCTTGAAGGTAAAAGAAGATTGGACACTAAAGTGCCCAGAAAATTTGCACTCGGTGATATGATGCTAGATGTGAATGGGCTTACAGATGCCATTTGGTGATGGGCTTAAAGATGCCATCTGGTGATGGGCTTAAAGATGCCATCTGGTGCAATAGAATTTTGTCGGGGGATGGGCTTAGAGATGCCATCCGAGAATGGGCTTAAAGATGCCATTCGGATACTGTTGGTAGGAGGATGGGCTTATAGATGCCATCTGAGAATGTTGAACTGTATGTCAATGGTGAGTGGACAAGTATCAGAAGGGCCTCCACGTTTCGGAACATCTCTGAATCGGGGTCCAAACAAGCAACAGATTGACGTCCATGTCTGGAGAATCTGTAAACTATTTTCAGGAGTTGGGATTGAATAAGCAATGGAGCAGCATCCGTTGTTGGGAAGCGTCTGTAAACTATTTTCAGAAGTCTGAACAAGTTGGTAGATTGACATCCGTTGTTGGGAAGAATCTGTAAACTGTTTTCAGAAGTTGAGAAGAGTCTGAACAAGTCGGTAGATTGACATCCGTTGTAGGGAAGAATCCGTAAACCGTTTTCAGAAGTCTTGAAGTTGAAGAGGAACCGGTGTAGGGTTCTTTGATAATGCGTCTGGATGAATCTGAAATAAGTATCAGAATGTCGCTGTGTCCGGGTCACATCTGAGCTATTTCTGGATGAATTTCGGGAGATGATCTTTGTCTGTCGACTGATCTTACCTGAAAAGGTGAAGGGTTAGTTGTATGCAATGTTATGATGCATGATGCAATGTACGTGACATCAATATTTATGAATGTGATGGATGCGCATGTGAGCTGATGAGATAATCTTGCTGAGGATAAATGAATCCGAGATGGCTGAAGATAAAAGCATCTTGACTGCTGCCGGGGAGGATAAGTCCTTGGCTGCTGCTGGGGAAGAGAACTCCTGATGACCTTTACTGGGGGGTTCCAAACTAGTAGACTCATGCTAGGGAGGCTAGATTGAGAATCTTCAGCTTGATGGGAAGTAACTCTGGCGACTTCACTGGGGAACTCAAGATTTGTCCTCCCAAAACTCTGTGGGGAGAAGGTTCACTGGTCTGGCTCCGCTGGGGATACTGAAGCTTAAACTCTGAGGGGAATTGAATTCCGGAGGGTTCTCTGGCTGGGGATTTGCAAAGATAAGTTACTGTTGGGGAATTTTGATGAACTCCGCTGGGGATAGGGAGAATTTTGGCGAGCGCGATCTTCCGTGGTGGTTAGCTTGAGAAGAATCTGAACGAGCGATAGGTTAACATCCGTTACTTGGAGAACCCGTGAACTATTTTCAGAAATCTTGAAGTTGAATCAGCAATAGAGCCGCATCCGTTGTTGGGAAGCGTCCGTAAACTAATTTCAAAGGTTGCATCTGAACAAGCTGATAGATTAACATCCGTTACTTGGGAAGAATCCGTGAACTGTTTTCAGAAGTCTTGAAAAGAATCTGAACAAGTGATAGGTTAACATCCGTTTACTTGGAGAACCCGTGAACTATTTTCAGAAATCTTGAAGTTGAATCAGCAATAGAGCCGCATCCGTTGTTGGGAAGCGTCCGTAAACTAATTTCAAAGGTTGCATCTGAACAAGCTGATAGATTAACATCCGTTACTTGGGAAGAATCCATGAACTGTTTTCAGAAGTCTTGAAAAGAATCTGAACAAGTGATAGGTTAACATTCGTTTACTTGGAGAACCCGTGAACTATTTTCAGAAATCTTGAAGTTGAATCAGCAATAGAGCCGCATCCGTTGTTGGGAAGCGTCCGTAAACTAATTTCAGAGGTTGCATCTGAACAAGCTGATAGATTAACATCCGTTACTTGGGAAGAATCCATAAACTGTTTTCAGAAGTCTTGAGAAGAATCTGAACAAGTGATAGGTTAACATCCGTTTACTTGGAGAACCCGTGAACTATTTTCAGAAATCTTGAAGTTGAATCAGCAATAGAGCCGCATCCGTTGTTGGGAAGCGTCCGTAAACTAATTTCAGAGGTTGCATCTGAACAAGCTGATAGATTAACATCCGTTACTTGGGAAGAATCCATAAACTGTTTTCAGAAGTCTTGAGAAGAATCTGAACAAGCGATAGGTTAACATCCGTTACTTGGAGAACCCGTGAACTATTTTCAGAAATCTTGAAGTTGAATCAGCAATAGAGCCGCATCTGTTGTTGGGAAGCGTCCGTAAACTAATTTCAGAGGTTGAGAAGAGTCTGAACAAGTTGGTAGATTAACATCCGTTGTTGGGAAGAATCCGTAAACTTGTTTCAGAAGTCTTGAAGGGGAACCCGTGTAGGGCTTCCTGATGATGAGCTTGTGTAAAACTGCATCGGTTTTGAACACTTTTGACATTCGAATGCCCCAAGTGGTGATGTAGATAAATTCCTGGCTTATTACAGGTGTTGGTCTACAATCGGTCGTTCACAGATGTTTCCTGGGTTGTTACAGGCGTTGATCTGGAATTCTTCAGACATGCCCTGGCTGGATACAGGAGTCGAATCTGGAAATGTGGTCAACAGATATGCCCTGGCTGGATACAGGAGTCGAATCTGGGATTGTAATAGTTGACTTGTTGAACACTTTTGACATTCGAATGCCCCAAGTGGTTGAAGAAGGAGTCTTGAATCAGATTACTCTGCATATCGAGAGATTTCTTGAAATCTTGACTGGACTGCCCCAGGTTAACTGAATTTTGAAAGATTTGTTGGACCTTGATTAGACTGCCCCAGGTTAACTGAATTGTGACATGTCATGCCCCTTGTTGATAGGAGATTTGATGGAAGTGTTATCCTCTTGAAGTGATTTTGACTTACTGAGAGAGTTTTCGTTCCTCCGAACATTCGTTGTATGAATTTCTTCGCTGTCAAACAAAAAGGGTCAAATGCAGACATTGATATTCGAATAATGCAAAGTTTATGTTTGTCTCGAAATTTTGAAAAATGCGTTTTTTAGCAGAAAACTTTTCATAAGACAAGTCCACACAAGATTTAGAGTAAAGCCTTACAGGAGTCAGGATACCTTTTGTAACAGTATGCTTTCGAACTAACCCATGCTTCAATTAGGACTTTTGAAGGGTTGTAACGTGGCCTGGTTCACGGTTTAAGAAATAAAGGATAAAGGCTCAAAGCATATTTGTATCCACCCGCTCTTCGTGATGTTCTCCAACCTAGGCTCAGTTAATTATGCGTCACACTCTGTTTTGAGTTTGGAACGACTTTTAGGCGATGGTTCACCAGTTGAATCTGGGGAGACAGTCATTGTCTCCTTTTTCTTTTTCAACATTTTTCATGTTGTTGAGGATTTTGTAATGACCTCGCTATTTTGATTTTGATTTGTTATCCCTAACTTTTGCCCGACTGTTACCGTTTTCTGGGATTACTGTCAGCGGGATGCCCCAGCTTTCTCAAGCCTCCTTTATAGGTTTTGGCTCGGCGGGCTTTTCTCTTTTGAGAGATTGACTGTCTACGTGATAGGGAACCACCCTTGTTTTTTGATTCCGAAGGAATGCTTTCTTTTTTGACGTCGTTCATTGTATTAAGAACTGAGAGTTTGCGACTACAATGCGCATCTTCTTTTGAATTAACTGAGAGACTACCCTGCCCCAGGTTTATATCAAGGGTTTTGATTGTTTAGAACAGAAGACTCCTACTTCTTTGGCTCGAAGGGGTTGACTAGGGATTAACTTCCTTATAACTCCAGTGTTTGGGAATTGAAAGAAACGCTTGTACATCATCAGCAAGGTCTGTTCAAAAGCATACTGTATAAGATCATGGTATTGTTTCGTCATCCTCCCTCTAAAGGCTTACAGCTTTTTATCAAGAGTCAAATATCATAAAGAAGAGCATAAGAGTAGTGAAACGAATGGATGGATTCAAGACAAACATATGCAATGCATTAATGAAAACAGAGTTTAACATCAACAAATAATTGTCTGACAGCAAAAGAAATTACAACTTTGAAAATTCAAAAAGAAGTAAAAGTCTTTCAGTTCGAGCTTCGTCGCTTCAAGTGGAGAACCCTTTAACGGAAGATTTTCATCTCGCCGTCTGGCATGAATTCCAGCACCCCAATGTCGATCAGATCTTGAATCTTGTTCTTCAAGGCCCAACAGTCGTTGGTGTCGTGTCCCGGGCTGTAGGAGTGGTAAACACAGAATGCGTCGGGATTATAGTGAGGAGAGGAGATATTGGGCTTCTGAGGAGGGTCCTTTATGGTGAGCAAATTGACCTCCAACAGGCGCTTCAGTATGAAGAATGATGGTATTTCAGTCTCCGTGAACTGTCTTCCCGACTTTTCTTGCTTACGCCGATTACCCCTTTGACGCTGGCGAGGTTGTTGATGGGTTTGTGACCCTGAAGTAAGCAGAGGAGCTTTCCCCTTGTCTTCTTGAGTTGATGGAGGCTGAGCGGTGACTGGCTCTTCAACCTCAGATGTTTGCCCCAGTTGGTTGTTTGGAAGCAGTTGGCGGACAAGAACTCTGAGTTCTTCTTGTCTTTGAGATAGGTCTTGGATGAGAGCCATCTGGCCCACCAACTGTCCCATCATTTGAGTCCTCAGTGTTGTTAGATCAAACTGCAGCTCCGCAATCTGATCACTCCTGGCATTGTTGGAACTTTCCAAGCCCTTGGTGAGGAGAGCTTTCATCTCTTCTTGCCCCAGAGACAAGTTCAGGAACATCTCCTGCAGCTGAGCAGTCTGGTCTTGGATGTCTTTGACAGACCTTTCTAAAGCCATCTCTTGCTGAAATAAACAGCAGGAGAGTAAGGAAACCTGAAAAAGGAAAGATTGTCAAAATGAAATGCATTTTATGTGGATGCATGCTTTCAAGGGTCTCTTGGGGTAAACACAAGAAAATGTTAGAGGTTGAGCTCTGCTCTTAGATTGGAGACCTCTGCACCGGTGGACGTCCTTCCACGAGAATCAAGCTCACCATGTCGAGTGGGTCATAGCCACTGATTCAAGTTGTTGTTCTTGAACTTTTGACTGGACTGGTTAGAGGAGAAACCTCTTGCCCCTGGACAGATGTCTGGTTCAACGTAACCCTGCATCAACAGAACCCTCGAGATCCTTGAAATGGTTATTGAAAATGCTATGGTATGATGTCATGATGTTATGTACATGTATGCAAAAAGCAAGTGAGTGTATATACAGACAAACATATTCACACAAAGCAAACAAGTCCTTAGGTTTAGGCTTGCATGAGGTTCAGGTACTACCCTCTTTCAGTTTGTTGGTTAGAACCTGTCCTATCAAAAGTAACCAGGTTCTAAGGGTCTCAATATCACCGGATTGCTTTCATTGTTCATCGTTTCGATTTAGCCACTGAACTGGCGACCGAAATATTCCAAGAGAGCAACCCTCAATTGAGTGTAGTATCGAGTATCAACCAACCTTGGACTGCACCAAAGTCAGTTATCTCACTACCCTAAAAAGGCCAAGATGGTTCAATTAAGGTTCTAAGAGTTCGTTAGTGCTTCATGACATCACACAGCGGCCCCGTACTCTCCTTGACTACTCAAGGGTTACCGGTACTCACAAATATGTCGCACTAACATAGCTTACTGCTTCAACCATGTCGGTATACCCCGCACAGTTCCCTCGCAGTTTTTTGCTATTTACCTAAAAAGGTGTCCCAAATCCGGGTGGAGGATTTACAACAAACCCAAACAAGAACCCAAAAGATAAATCAATCAAGTCAATCAAAGCAAGAAAGTAAATGTGATCTAAACCCTAAGGTAACCCCACTTTTAAAACGATCCCCAGCAGAGTCGCCAGTTCTGTGATACGGTGGGAGAACTGACTAGTGTTTTGCGTTCGTATTCGCACTTGTGCGGTTGAGCAAGAGTCGCCACCGACTTTTTATTTTATCCTAAAGGAAAGGTCAAAAAAGCACAGCAAAAACCTTTTGAGTTATTTCATGGGTTCGGGGGGTAGATTATGAAAAGGGAAGGTATTAGCACCCTTTTCATCCATGGTTATCCATGGGCTCTTAGTTACTTGGTTTTTAGATCACTTGCCTTGATTTTTGATTGCTTTGAAAATGGTGTGTGTGTGGGTGCTTTTGAAAATGTTTTGGAAGAAGATGCCTTGTCTTAGGCAACTAATGTATTTGACTCGTGATTGAGTGTTTTACAAAAGTGTGGATCTTTTCGAAAAGATGTTTCAAATGTTTCTGAGAGTTTGTTTGAAAGTGTTGTGGATTGTGGTTTTTGAAAAGAAGGCAAGTGTTTTTTGCAAATTGATCTCAAGTAACTAAGAGTTTTGTCTACCCTATTGTACTCAAAGGTTTTTGTTATGTTTTAACCCCTTTTAACAATTTTGTTCCACCATTGAATTTGATGGACAATCTTGCGTTTAGGAAGTTTATTCGGGACGGGCGCGGGTCATCGTATGGACCATGAATGCAATGGTGCCAAGTGTCTTTGGCAATTTGCTTTTGAAGGGACTATGATCATTCCGTTTAGGCAACACTTTGAGACTTATGATCATTTGATTTTGTTTTGCCAAAGATACTCGACGTGCAAACATGGCCCATTTTGGAAGGCAACATGTGGGATTACCCTAGGGGGTGCAAGTGTGATTGTGTATTGATTTCATGTATTTGTCTTGTATTAGGTTATCTAGCGTTTGATTTTATGTACATACAAACCCTAGGTCTAACCATGGTATAATTGGAAAACTGTAAATTGCGGAAATGTAAAATCTACGCTATTACAAATAGTATCCGGGAGTGGGGTACATGTGTACGAATGGGGATGAGACTTATAGTATCCAATAAGTTACAACCAAATCGAATTTGCGATCAAAATGTAAATATCGAATATACGAATATAAGATAAACAAATGTGTATAGGGCAATGTGAATGTATTTGTGTAAGTGTACATGTATATGAGTATATAATTATTTACAGGTGCGACAATATGAAATTAATGCGAGATTAGGGTATTTGACCTAAATATGTGTTTTAAGGAATCTTTGATTTGTATATTTTTAATATGTACAAAAGAAAAATGTTTTTAATTAACTCGTATATTCAAGTTCTAATTGAAAAATGTATAAGATGTATCATTGTTTATTATATACAAAAATGTTTTAATTAAGTGTTTTAAGAATTTTAATATTAGAAAAATATGTATTTTGTCAATTATGTACAAAGTATATTTTAATTAAAAGAAGATATTTTCAAATTGTATAAAAATAAAATGTATCTTATGTGTATGTATAAAATTAATGTTTTAAAATTTATGTACAAAGTGTATTTTAATTAAAAGAATAGAAAGTCATTTTCGATTTTAAATATAGGATAAAAATGATATGTACAAATGTATTTTAATCAAGTATTTAGAAATTAAATTATGCAAAAACAATGTATATTTACTTAGTATGTACAAAATATATTTTAATTAAAAGAGTAAATAAATAAAAAGAAGAAAGTATTTTCAATTTTTTAATATATGACAAAAATGTATTTTAATTATGTGCTTAAAGAAGAGATGCATATTTTTACTAAATGAATTATATTAATTAAGAGTGTATTAAAACTATATTAGGTTAGAAAAGAAGTTATTAATATTTTGTTAGAAAGGAAAAGAAAAGAAACATTTTAATGGGCTTCTGGGGGGTGCAGAATGGGCAAGGCCCCTGTTGAACTAGGAACAAATTTTAGGGTTAGGGATTATTGTTCATTTGATAACGCGTTAGGGTTTGGGACGGCGCCGTTCGTACTGTTCGTTCAACGTTTTTCTTCATCTTCATCTTCCTGAGTGATTCCTCCATCCGGCCACCAGCTTCACCCACAAAGTCTCTCTTCCCTCCATGAGCTCAGTGGACTTGTGATTCAAGGTTCGATTTCAATGTTTATGTTTCCTTTTTCTTTTATGAATTGTACGCGTTTTCGATTTGAATCTTAACCTTAATCTTTTATTATGAGGTGAAGGAGAAGAAAAGAGGGAGAAGATTGTACTACCTGACCTTGGAGAAGGAGGAGAGACGGGGGATGTGGCGCTCAGGAGGCCAGAACGAGCGGAGGGAGATTTGCGCGATGAAGTTTTTTTGATGTCCCTGGTATTTCGTTCTTACTCCTTACCATGTGAAGGTTTTATGATGATGTTGATTTGCCTGAAAACCTTACCTTGAATTTGCCCTTTTCTTCTTCTTCTTTAACACTGTATATTTGTCGCCTCTTTTCCACCCTATGATGATAGCCTTGAGATGAACTTGCCCAGTGATGTTTATACTGAGGGCCTAGGGTTTGGACACTGAGTTGCTTTAGTTCTGCTGCTTATGATGAACACCTATTTTACTTTGCTCATATGCTCTTTTCGGTTACCCCGAACTTTGTTCTCTTCTTCTGACTTTCTTCTGATTTATTACCTCGAGTGTTGGTCGTATGCTTGCGTATGTTGCACCCTATGATGAATATTCTGAGGTTCGAGTTTGCTTCAGGAAGAATTGTCTTTGAGGCTTGGATTTGCTTGGATATGCTTGAGGGATTATGTTGGTTATTGCTGGATTTGTTTCAGCAAGTTTCAGGTTCGGACAGGGGTTGGTATGCTGGTATGGTCTTTGTACAGGCTATATGTTTTTGGTTCAATCTGTTTGATGCTTAAACTTTGACAGGTTGTGATTATCACAGGTTTTTGGGTTCATGGTTAAGGCTATTGCAGGTTTTGCTCCAACAGGTTTTATGACTTGAGTTTTGTACATACAGGTTATGCTTGGTTTTTATGTGTATAGTTTGTATGTTGAGGCAGGGTTGTGGTGTTTCAGGTTATGAGTTTGTTTTGTTGGTTTCAGTAAGTTTGATACAGGTTCGGCCTTGACAGGGTTTTGGTTGTTAGGCTTGACATGTTTACTGGTTAGGCTTCAGTTTTTTTGTAACTTTTTGTTTTGGTAAGGCTGGAACAGGTTTGAGGTTGTGAACGATGTAGGCAAGGTGTTGATTTTTTTTTCAGGTTTGGAGTTGTGTGTTTATATCTTGGTGATATTGGTATCTTGGCTCAATCAGTATATTTTCTTTTGTTTTTGTTGTTTTTGCCTCTTGGTCTTTGGCGCCTAATCCTTGTTCAAACCTTTGCATCTCTTCTTGAACCAAGTTACTGGGCAGTTTTGCAAAGTTTTTTGGCACTTTTCTGTTTTAGTGATTGACTCTGCTGTGTATTTCTGCCCAATTTGAGTAATGCTGAATTAATGCTTCTTTTAGCCTTTGCCTTACTGTCTTATTGCAGTTGTATTTTCCATGTTCTTCCATGTCTCAAGCCTAAACCTGTAAGCCTAAACACTTTCCTCTCTCTTTTTCTCTCTCTAGTACAGTATTTAGCATACTATATTGCTTGACATGTACTACTTCTGAAAAAGTAATGGCCTATGGAAATGATGAAGCTGAAAATTGTTTTTTTTTTGCAATACACGTTACCTCTGCATTTTATACCTTCCAGATTTGTTTCTTGATATCTTCTTTTTGCTAGCTTGGGTAGCCTTGTGACAGCATTTTGGCAGAAAGTTGAATTTGGTCTTTGTTTGGCAATTCAGTTTGTAACTTGGACTTTGGTTATTTGCCTATGCTGTCTTGCTTTTGAACTATGCAGTTTTGACAGTTTGAAATGTGCAATTTTAATTTTGTGCATTCATTTAATTTGCAAACATTTTCACCCTTCTCTGTGAACCGGGAGAAATCCCGTGATTTGCAGAGAGGGCCAACTGATCCTGGCCGTTGCTTTTAATGATGAGTCTAAATTTATCTGTCTCTTTAATTTATTATCAGTCACTGATTTTTCTTCTTTTTTTTTCTTTTGCAGATGAAAAATGGAACACCGGAGCGAAGTGAAGAATGAAGAGATTAGGAACTTAGAAAATGTTTAGAAAAAATAGGATAGTTTTTATTTTTAATTTAATTATTTGTAAACCATTATTATTTTAAATACTTCGTAATAAATACTTGTATCCAAATAATAATTGTAACAACTATTAAATATGAAATAAAAATTCCATTGATTCATTTAATTCTTTTCAGTTCCCTTTCTTTAATTATTTACTTATTATTTATAGTTCCTTAAATTAAATAAAATGAAAGTTAAATTCCAAATATTTAATTCTTAGAACCATAAATAATCAACTAAACCTTGTTTCTTCGTCGATCAAAATAAATGAACTTGACGTCTCCATCATTCAAAGCAACGCACAGTCGAACACAAAAAACTGATCAGACACAATCCTTTCTTATTGATTTCTTACCAAGCACTGTAAATCCAAACTGCATCTTTTACTGATTAAATCAAGATAATGCGAATTTAACCCGAATCTCGGAATAAACTGCGACGTGCTGTGGAATTTTAATCTTTCTGAGAATATGCCCATAAAACCTTAATTCTTGATTAAATGCCAAATAATGCTCGCCTGATCAAAATTGAACCAAAAATCATCCAAAACCCTAAGCCAACTGTGAAACAATCCAGAGCCCTGAAAATCAGAAAAAACCCTAATTTCGCTTGACTGACAAGAAAAGTCCGTTTGTCCGATTCTTGAGCCGGTTTGAAGAATCAGGAAAGGCTTGAAGCTGAGATTTCTTGGGGAAAAATGCGAGGGCAAATTTTGGGGTACAACACTAGCTGTATAAGGGACCTGAAATATGCACAAAATCTCAAGGTTTAAATGATTTTGATATTTCTAGGATTTATTTTGATTTAATTTGATTTAATTGAAATAAAAAATCAAAATAAATGGCAAAAATAAAATAAAGGCAAGTGGGAAATATCACGGTTCGTGGACCATGTTACAAACTCAAAACAAGTACAAAAAGTTGGGCCCATTTGACAAAAATTGCAATTTGAGGTACTTTTGACTTTTGACAATTTTGCAAAAAAGGTCAACTTCACCAATGCATAACTTCTTCAATTTTGACTCTATGAAGGTGTTCTTGGACTTTTTAGAAAGCTCAAGATGTCCTCTAAGAATAACTTAAGATCTCATCTCAATTGAGTATTCCATGTTCATGTATGAAGCTTTGACAAAAAGGGTGTTTTTGTTGACTTTTTAAAGTGACCTATAATGTCCAAATTCATAACTTCTTGTGAATGCATATTTTGAACTTGGGAGCTGAAGATGAATTGTAGGGCATTGCTTCCTCTTAAAAATGAGCTTTTAATGGGTCATTTCTAATAAAGTATGAGAAAGTTATGCTTGGTCAAAGTTGAGTTGACTTTTCCCGCAAAACCCTAATTTAGCAACTTTTGGGTTTTGATGAATTGTGAGCAACCCTTGAGGAATCATGATCAAACCTTGATCAAATGATGAATAATACTTCAAAATGAGGATGTTGACCAAAAATATTGAAGTTTGACTGTATGTGGGCCACAGTTGACTTTTGCCCTAGCACAGTCGATTTTCAGGCTTTTGAGCAATTGACTGAGCAAACTTCCTCTGCAAGGATTGAAACTTGACATGGATGATCTTGAGAGCATATTAGGACCATAGTGAGCATTTTGGACCCCTTGGACTCAAGTATCTTGATGCAACATGAAACCCTAATTTGAGGTAGACTGCCTTAGGAGAGAACTTGTCTGGTCAACCCTTGGACTTCCTTAAGCAATTTGAAGACCTTACTTGAAATGTATTGAGAAATATGGGAGGGAAATTTTTGGGGTACAACACCTTCCATTTTCATAACCTACCCACCGAACTCAAGAAATAATCTCGAAAGGTCTTTCCTGTTCTTTTCAACCTTTCCTTTTGGGTAAAAGAAAAGTATGTGGCGACTCTTGCTATCCGTAACAATTACGATCAAACGCAAAACACCCAAGTCAGTTCTCCCACCGTATTACAGAACTAGCGACTCTGTTGGAGAGTTTTGACTTAAAAGTGGGGTTACCTAAGATCTAGATCACCTTTACTTGCTTTCCTTGTTTGACTTGTTTGCTTTACATTATGATTCCTTGTTTGGGCTTGTTTTGATCCTCTACTCGGATCTGGGGCACCTTTTAGGTAAGTAGCAATAGATTATGGAAACTGTGTGGGTTATACCGACATGGTTGAAGCAATAGCTACGTTAGTGTGACACATTTGTTGGTACCGGTAGCCCTTGAGTAGTCAAGGAGAATACGGGGCCGCTGTGTGGTGTCATAAAGCACTAACTGACCTTAGAACCGTAATTGAATAACTTGATCATTAGGAAGTAGTGAGATATCCTACTTTGGTGCAGTCTGAAGTTGGTTGATACTCGATGATATGCTCATTGAGATCGGACTTTTGGGATATTTCGGTCGTCATTAAAGAGGCTTGCACTGAAACAATTCCCGATGAAGAAAGATCAGTGATATTGAGATCCCTTAGAACCAGGTTACTTTCTAGAACAGGTTGAGCCAACTAAACTTCAAGAGGGTACTTACCTACAAACTCCATGCAAGCCTAAACCTAAGGACTTGTCTGCTTTGTGTGTGTATGACTATTTGTACATAACAACTTGCTTGCTTTGCATACTTGTACATAACATTATAAACATCATAGCATCATAAGCATTCTCACTAACCATTTCAAGGATTTAGGAATTTATCTTTGCTTTGTTTTGTAGGCCATGAATCCTATCCGAAGGAATACCATTCGAATCAGCTTCATGAAATCACACCCTCAACTCCAAGAATTAGCATCAAGGGTTCCTGGAGATTCTCCCTTCATCGAGAAATATGGTCGACTTCTCAGTTTGGATACCTCCAATTTCCAAGAAGAAATGATGTGCGTACTCTTCCAATTCTTTGATCCCATGCATCATTGCTTCACCTTTCCTGACTATCAGTTGGTGCCTACACTAGAAGAGTTCTCTCAACTGTTAGGAGTGCACGTGCTTGATCAAATATCGTTCACCGGTTTAGAGGAGACTCCAAAGCCTGAAGTCATTTCCAAAGACCTGCATTTGAAGAGAGCCGACATTATAGCAAATTGGGAGACAAGAAGCAGAATTAAGGGTTTCCTAGCCAAGTTTCTGTTGGAGAAGGCTCGTTCATTCTGGGAAGATATGGATTTCAAGATTTTAAAGATGTCTTGGCCCTTCTAATCTATGGTTTGGTTCTATTTCCCAATCCGGAACAATTCATATATGTGAATGCCATGAAGGTTTTCCTCTCCCGTAATCCTATACCTACTTTGCTTGGAGACATTTTACATTATTTCCACACTCGCACCATGAAGAAAAGAGGTACTCTCTTGTGTTGCATTCCCCTACTCGCCAAGTGGTTTACTTTGCACCTACCTCGATAAACATTGAAGAACGAGCAAGGATTGACATGGTCTCAAAGGATGATATCCCTCACATACTCTGACATTTATTAGTGTTCTCGATCCTTGGAAGATACTATTATCATTGACCGTTGTGGGAAATTCCCTAATGTTCCACTCTTAAGCATTAGGGGAGGTATCACCTATAACCCTTCTCTTGCATTATGACAATTTGGGTATGCACAAAGAGATGGTCCTCACAATGCACTCATCCAAGGTTTGGTATTCGACTATGAGGGCGACAACCAAGGCTACCATCAAAGGTTCATACGATCTTGGAGAATTATAAACAAAGTGGATAGTAAGACATTGGGGCATAAGAACTTCATTCCTTTGGAGCCTTATCTTAAGTGGGTACGAACTCGTGTTCAAAACTCGGTATGCCATACCCTGTCACTTTGCCTATCACCATGGAGCCTTTTGTTGAAGGAGATGTTCCTTATGCTATCCTTCATCCTATCATGCCTACTTCTCTTGAAGACTTACAAAGAGCTTGGATTCAGCTGAAGGAAGAACGAGACACCTTTGAAGCCCAGACGCGGGTGAAAAGAAGGTTCTGGAGCTTACAAGATAGCTTCATGAGGAGCGAAATCTGAACGCCTACATTGCGCCAAAGAGGATGTGTTCGACATTTCTGTCTTAGGAGTTTATTTTGATTTACTTCCTCCACTGTAAGCCCAAGAGGCATGGTTGTAATCAATTTAAACTTATTAATACAATTGATGTTTGCTCCTTTCTTGTCTAGAACAAATTTAAATCTTCTAAGTCCTTGAAAACATTGCATCTACATACCATGCATCATATCATGACAGGCTTTTCCCACACGGGTCTCTCATCTGCTTACTGTTTATTTCAGTAGAGATGGCTCTAGAACAGACTATCAATGACATTCAGACTCAAAACACTAAACTTTAAGAAATGTTCTTGAACCTATCCAAGGGGAAAGAAGAAGTGAAAGCACTCCTCACTAGGGGCTTGACCATGGAGAATCCTGAGGACGACAAGGATGACCAGTTGGAGCGGCTACAAACTGAGATAGCCATAATGAAGGTCCAAATGATGGGACAACTGGTAGGCCAGATGGCTCTTATCCAAAACTTGGCTCAAGGACAAGAAGAGTTGAGATCCCTTGGCAACAAGCTTCATCAAGACGGATGCAACCAAATGGGGCAAACAACTAGAATTGGGGATTGAGTCATTAATCAGCCTCCGATGAAGAGTGGACCTTTCCAAATTGCTGCCACGTCACGGGCCTAACAATGACCTCGTCAACATCAACGAGAAAATCAGCAAAGGCAAAACAAGCCCGAGAGACAGTTTACTAACATCAACATACCATTGTCTCAAGCATTGCAACACATGTTGAGGATGAATATGATTACATTGATAGGACCTCATCCAAACCCCAAAACTTCTTCTCCTAACTATAATCCTGATGCCAGGTGTGCCTATCATTCTAAAAGTCCTGGCCATGATACAAACAATTGTTGGGCGCTGAAGTACAAGATTTAATACCTGGTCGACGGAGGAGCGTTGGAGTTCACACAAGATGGTCAACTGGAGCTTTTCTATCACCCCTCAAGGGCATCCATATGAAGTGACGATCTGGGTGAGAAAATTTTCTGTTTATTCGAATTTTCAGTTGTAATTTCTTTGTTTACTTAAACACTTATCTATATGTCAGACTTTGGTTACTTTCATTAATGCATTAAATATGTTTGTCTTGAATTAACCCATTCATTTTCATTTTATTTAAACTATGATTTTTACTCCCTTTATGATATTCAACTCTTGTTTTTAAAAGTTGCAAGCCTTTAGAGGGAGGATGACGAAAACAATACCATAATCTCATACAATATGCTTTTGGACATACCTTGTTGATGATGTACATGCGTTCTTTAAATTCCTAAACACTGGAGTTATAAGGAAGATAATCCCTAGCCAACCCCTTTGAGCCAAAGAAGTAGGAGTTTTCTTTTCCACACAAATTGAAACCTTTAATCAAAACCTGGGGCAGGGTAGTTTCTCAGTTAACTCAAATGCGCCTTTAGTCGCAAATGCAACGAGTGATATCAAAAACGTCCTTGAATTAAAAGACAGTGATGGTTCCCTATCACATAGGCAGTTATTATCTCTCAAAAAGAAAAGCCCACTAAGTCAAAACCTACGAAGGAGACTTAAGAAAACTGGGGCATCCCGCTGACTGTAATCTCAAAACAAGAACAGTTAGGCAAAAATTAGGGATAATAAATCAAAAAGAGGTCACTACGAATCCTCGAAAACATGAAAAACTTTGCAAAAATGATTGCCTTCCAACAAACTTAACTTGTCTGAACCATCACCAAAACTTCATTTCATACTCAGTTGGAGATCAAACGCACAATTAACTGAGTTTAGGACTGAAGAACATCACGAAGAACGGGCGGGTACAAATACACTTTGAGCCTTATCCTTTGTTTCTTAAACCGTGAACCAGACCATGATACAACCTTTCAAAGTCCTAATTGAAGCATGGGTTAGTTCGAAAGCATACTGTTACAAAAGGTATCCTAACTCCTGTAAGGCTTTACTCCAAATTCTGAGTTGAATTCATATTCTTACAAAACTCTTTACTTGCTAAAATTGCACTCTCAAAACTTCAAGACAAGCATAAATTTCGCATTATTTGGATATCGATGTTTGCATATGGCTAATTATTTGACAGCGGAGAAATTCACATGACGAATATCCAGTAAACAAAAACTCTCTCAATGAACATAACCACTTCAAATAGGATGACACTTTCAACGAAAAATATCCTATAAGTAAGGGGGCACAACATGATCATTGTTTAGCACATATGGGGCAGTCAAGTCAAGATTCCAAGAAATCTCTCAAGAAGTGTTGAGCAACCAGGGGCATGTATTTATCTGAATCACTTGGGGCATTGAACGTGAATTCCGATAAAGGGTCACATACGGCCAAGCAAACATTTCCTAGCAATACCACAAACACTTGCTACTAGGGGCAATGGCAAATGTCCCACAAAGCCTTTTTCATAGGGTGATCCCCAGTCAGAGTTCTAATCTCTGAAAAATTATCCCCAACTGAGTTGATCTCAAGAATCCTCGAGGAGTTTTGCCAAAAGAAAACACCTCTCCAACAGATTGGCAACAGGATTTATTTCCCCAAGAAACGGCAAGATTCCCCAGTGAAAGTCGCTCAGCTTCTCAGGATTCCCCAGCAGGATTTCACAAACGATGCATGGCATTTCCCTTCCCCAACAGAATTTATTTCTCTAATAATGGAAACCCATCTATCAACACTTCAACTTCAACAAAATATGAAGACTTACAGCAGTAATCAGGGATTTATTTTCCCAGTCCGACAACACTACAGTAGAACAACTAATATGTTCATACATTGAATTCATACACCATTGCATCGACAACACAAATGCATACATCGCAATCTAATTTATTTTGAGAAACATCATTACGCCATGCATTTCATACATCATGGAATTGAATACAACTAACTCTTTACCTTTTCAAGAAAGATCAATCCACAGAAAATTATCATCAACAAATTTTCGACAAGACATGACAACTATCTCTGAACAAATCAATTGTAGATCAATTCCCAAAACAGGACTGGGTGACTATCTACATGATGAATACTTCCTTCATACTTTTGTTGGTTCAGTTTAAATTGATCAACGGTTTATCCTGATTCCTTTCCAATAGACACTTTCTCTAGTTCAGATAAATCGCTCCCAAGATTTATTCTGATTCTTTCCAGTTAAAGAATACTCAAGACCTCTGCTGGTTCAGTTTAAATTGATCAATGGTTTATCCCGATTCCTTTCCGGTAGACTTTTTCTCTGGTTCAGATAAATCGTTCCAAAGATTTATTCTGATTCTTTCTAGTTAAAGAATATCCAAGACCTCTGTTGGTTCACTTTAAATCGGTCAATGGTTTATCCTGATTCCTTTCTGGTAGACATTTTCTCTAGTTCAGATAAATCATTCCAAAGATTTATCCTGCTTCTTTCCAGTTAAAGATTATTCAAGACTTATGTTGGTTCAGTTTAAACCGATCAATGGTTTATCCTGATTCCTTTTCGGTAGACTTTTTCTCTAGTTCAGATAAATCGTTCCAAAGATTTATTCTAATTCTTTCCAGTTAAAGAATACTCAAGACCTCTGCTGGTTCAGTTTAAATCAATCAATGGTTTATCCTGATTCCTTTCTGGTAGATATTTTCTCTAGTTCAGATAAATCGCTCCAAAGATTTATTCTAATTCTTTCCAGTTAAAGAATATTAAAAACCTCTGTTGATTCAGTTTAAATCGATCAATGTTTTATCTTGATTCCTTTCCAGTAGACACTTTCTCTGGTTCAGATAAATCACTCCAAATATTTATTCTGATTCTTTTCCAGACCTCTGCTAGTTCAGTTTAAATTGGTCAATGGTTTATCCTGATTCCTTTCAAGTAGACACTTTCTCTGGTTCAGATAAATTATTCCAAAGATTTATCCTGATTCTTTCCAGTTAAAGATTATTCAAGACTTCTGCTGGTTCAGTTTAAATCGATCAATGGTTTATCCTGATTCCTTTCTGGGAGACACTTTCTCGGGTTCAGATAAATCGCTCCAAAGATTTATCCTTATTCTTTCCAGTTAAAGATTATTCAAGACTTCTACTGGTTCAGTTTAAATCGATCAATGGTTTATCCTGAGTCCTTTCTGGGAGACACTTTCTCTGGTTCAAATAAATCACTCCAAAGATTTATCATGATTCTTTCTAGTTAAAGATTATTCAAGACTTCTGTTGGTTCAGTTTAAATCGATCAATGGTTTATCCTGATTCCTTTTTGGGAGACACTTTATCTGTTTCAGATAAATCTCTCCAAAGATTTATCCTGATTCTTCCTAGTTAAAGAAAATTTAATACTTCTGTTGGTTCAGTTTAAATCGATCAATGGTTTATCCTGATTCCTTTCTGGTAGACACTTTCTCTGGTTCAGATAAATCGCTCCAAAGGTTTATCCTGATTCTTTCTAGTAAAAAATTATTCAAGGCCTCTGCTGGTTCAGTTTAAATCGATCAATGGTTTATCCTGATTCCTTTCTGGTAGACAGTTTCTCTGGTTCAGACAAATCACTCCAAAGATTTACTCTGATTCTTTTCCAGTTAAAGTCAAGCTTAGACTTAGTCTAATTTATGTCAACAAACACCTTTGGATGGCATCTCAAAGCCCATCTCCGACAATTATCCATCATTTCTCCAAATGGCATCTTTAAGCCCATTCCCTACATAATCAACCACCACATTATCAAGTGAAAATTTATGGGCACTCTAGTGTTCAATCATCTTCCACCTTCAAGTCACGAATGGCAGATTCGCCAATCTAACTCTTCAGGTTTAAGAAGATTGAACAGGGGCAGCTGTTGTACCCCAAAATTTTCCCTCTCATTTTCTCAAGATTTCTCTCACATGTGTGATTACAAACACCTATTTAAAATAAAAGAGAAAAATGAAAAAAAATTGAAGATGTTAATGTGCCTTTCGACAAGACAAAAGTTTCCTTCGAATCCACATCCTTCAATTGGACTTCTGGTCTCTTTCGTGCAAGCTTGGCCTGCATCCTTCGATTGTGTGTTAGCCTCTGACACGCTGGCTTTGATTCACAAGGCAGAACCTTCATGCATGCAATCTTCGATTTCATCATTGGCCTCACATGGTTCACAATGTAATGGTAGCCTACATACCTGATTCGATTGGACATTTGATGCTTGTATGCATGTGTTGATTCCCTCCATGTTTACTTTGGTTCACAAGTTGATGGCTGGCTGCATGCAGCCTTCGATTGAGCCATAGATTCCTTCTTGCACGCAAGAGGCTCTCACCAGGCCAGCGGGAACAAGGCAAAGAGCCTCCTGTAGCCTCCTTCTATTCAAAGAGGAAAAGCCTCCTGCACGCAAGCTTCGATGCATCATTGGCCCCTTACATGTTTGCCTTGAGTCACAAAGCGGTGACCCACTGTATGCAGGCGGCTTCGAAGGGGCATTGACTCTTCGTGCAAACATTCGTTTGAGCAATGTCCTTTTGTATGCTTGCAAAGTGGTGATCTCTTACAAGCAGGTTTCGACAGTGCATTGGCTATTGTTTATACTAGCTTCGACTGGATAACATTTTCCTTTAGTATGCTTCAATTCCACCATTGACAACCTTCAGCATACGTGATTGGTGGCCCCTTCAAAGGACATGTATTGGTGTATTTGAAGGGCATACATAGGAGTCCTTGTCGAAGGATATATCTTATTATCCCATTCGAAGAATTGCATTAGTCCATTCGAAGGGCACATTTGGCCCTTTCAAAGATACATACATGACCCATTCAAAGGACATGTATGGGTGTCCCATTCGAAGGACATGTTTGATGGCCCATTCGAGGGACTTATAAGACCCACCTTAAGGCATACTTTGGTGACCCTTTCAAGGGGCACACATTTGGCTCCTTCGAAGGATGCACAAAAGATACCCATTTGAAAGACACTTGTTGGGTGAAAATCAAATAATGTTGTTTGAAGGAGAATCTGGTCGAAGGGGGGGTCAAAATGAAAGGTGGAGATGTCAAAAGATGCTTGCTGCCAAGTTCAAGCCTGGTACACTGGCCATAACGCTCCAAAACTGCTGCACAGCAGTCCTGAAACACTGCCCTGTTCTTGCACCAAAATGGCATACAAACACTGCCCCTCGAAAACTACAAAAAGCAATTTACTCAAATCGTTCAAATTATTTTGTTTTCCCTCCTAAATCTCAGCCAGCTTTTCCTATAAATGAGAAGCTCCATAACATGTATAAGGGGGATGGACAGATCAAAATACTTTAGGGCGTGGAGAAAAATCATCAAATTCTCAAATTATAAAACACTCTCAAACACTTAAATACATATCCAGAAGAAACACCACACTTTTTTTCCTTGGCCCTTTCGAATATAAAGAAACACAATACTTGTTTCTTTCTCTCTTTCGAATCTGACACCAACTCAACACTTGGTTTCTTCTTTTGAATCCAACACTAGAAACATTACCCTTGTTTCTTTCCATCAAATCTAGGGACATCCAAGGCCGTCACTCAAGGTACAACATATGTTCCAGCCTCAAGCAAGGTAAGTTTCTCTAAATCTTGAACCTTTCGTTTTTAACATAACATGTGAATAGTCATTTCCTTTGTTCCAAGCATGTGCATAACATTTGTTTTCCTTTTAGTTTCCACCCTTTTAATTTGTTTTCATGGCTAATCCTTTTGGTTTTGTTTCTTGGTTTATTAAATATGCTTTAAGAACTAACCTGGCCATAAGACAAATTCTAGCATGGCCTCAGGCCATGTTGCTATTTTAAATCTCAAATGAAAGAAACAGGAGGAAGGAAGTATGAAACGAAGCCTTAGGCTTCCATATTGAATTCCAGATCCAAACGAAAGAGGCATCCAGAAGGATGGCCATACTGACTTCCAGGCCCCAGTCGAAGTAAGCAGAAAGTCAGGCTACACCTAACTACTTCCAGGCCCCAGTCGAAGGAAGCAGAAAGGCAGGTTGCATCTCATGCTGATTCCAGGCCCAATCAAAAGGAACACCCTCACTACTTCCAAGCCTCGGTCGAAGGAAGCAAAAAGGTAGACTGCATCTCATGCTGATTCTAGGCCCAACCGAAAGGCACGCCCTCACTACTTCCATGCCAAATCGAAGGGAGCCAGAGAAGCAGAATCGAAGGGTTCTGCTGCCCAAATCGAAAAGCCCATTTTCCTTTCTTTATTTTATTTTGTCTTTATATTTTCTTTCTATTCAATATGGTTGTAATAGTGTAGGATTTATTTTTCTTCATTTTTATTACTTTTGTACAAATGTTAGTAATTAGGATGTATGGAGAGAAGAAAACCAACAAGTAGACAACCTAAAATTCAAAGACAAAGTGCATGCAATCAAATACACTATTTACACACATGCACCCTTAGGGTAATATCACTTTTTGCCTCGGAAAAATAGTCAAGTCCCTCGAATATGGGCGTTTTAGAAAAGACCCTTGATAAAAGATCGTAGTCCCTCGATGACCCTCAATGTTGCCTTCGGTAAACGATCTAGTCCCTAAACGACATTGCTAAAACGTCCCATAAGTTGCCTTCTATGACTATACAAATGTCTCACGCACGTCCCTTCACATCCAACGATGGGGCTTCTTACCAAATCAATGGTAAGATAGCAACATCTAAAGGGAGAGGAAAAGAACATAGACACTTTGAGTAGGTAGGATGCTCACAGTTGCTCGCTTGCTTACAACAAAAACATTTTGTACACCAATACTTTCATTTGAAACATTTTCAAAAGACAAAGCTCTTTGTACGCATTCTTATAGAAACGAGAATCATTACAAAGACACTTTTCAAGATCACTTTCAAAAACACATTCCACAAACACCTCTTTGAACTATTTTCAAAAACTAACACTTTGTACGTGTTCTTACAAAAACGAGAACCATTACAAAGATGTTTTCAAAATACTTTCAAAACCCACACCACAAGCACATTTTCAAACAAAAGCAAGTGATCTAGCAAGTAACTAAGAGCCCGTAGATAACTACGAATGAAAAGGGTGCTAATACCTTCCCTTTTCATAACCTACCCCCCGAACTCAAGAAATAATCTCGAAAGGTCTTTCCTGTTCTTTTCAACCTTTCCTTTTGGATAAAAGAAAAGTAGGTGGCGACTCTTGCTATCCGCAAAAATTATGATCAAACGCAAAACACCCAAGTCAGTTCTCCCACCTATTACACATGGGTTCAATCCAGCTTTTGCCACTAATTTTTCCTAATATTTTCATGTTTCGCATGTTTATTACATAACGCGCTAAGGCCAGATCCTAACACCAAAGCGTGCTTGGCCTGGTGGTGATTGTGCTGCTGGAAAGTCCTGAGGGTATGGGTTCAACACTCACCCCTACTATTTGATTATTTTTTGCAATAATTCTCTATTCTTCTTGTCATTTCCTTTCCTTTTCTTCCTTTTCATAAAACCTAACATTTTTCAAAAACCTTTGATTTTTCTTAACAAACCCTAATTTAGTTTTAGGTTTTTTAATTAAAATCAATCCTAATTTAATTTTTTAGGTTTTCTTAATTAATTTAAAATCAACTTAGATTTTAGGATTTTGTTTAATTAAATTAACTAACTTTATTTTTTAATTAATTAAAATCAACTAGGTTTTAGGTTAATCGTCAAACTTTTTTTTCATCAAAACAATCACAAAACAATTTTCCCTTTTCTTTTTCTTTTTACCACTTCGCGTACTTTATTACTTTCGCGTTCTTTTCTTAATTATGTAACTGCTTACGGTTGTAATATTTTAATTATGGTTTACTCTTTCCCCCGGTTTTATTGTTTGTACCCCCACTCCCGAAGCCTTGTAATAGCGTAAAATCAATCATAGATAACCTTAATTGAAAGATTAAAATAACTGAACATGAATAACTTTTCACACTTGCACCTCTAGGGTGACCTCACTTGTTGCCTTTAGAAACACAGTCATGTCTCTCGAATGTGGGGACACTTTAGCAAAGACCCTCGGTTAAAAAGATCGTAGTCCCTCGATGACCCTTCGATGCTGCCTTCGGTAAACGATCTTAGTCCCTTACGATAAATTGCTAAAGTGCCCCTACGAGTTGCCTTTATGATTGTATGATGACTCGCGCCTGTCCCTTCACATCCAACAATAGGGCTTCCTACTAACTAATGGTAGGGTATCTGCGATACGGTGGATGAACCGACTGTTAATACTGGTTTTCATTTTGCGTCTTGTGTTTGCAAAATGTCGCGGTAAGCAAGAGTCGCCACCGACTTTTATTTCATCCAATCATGGAAAAGGAAAAAGAACAGAAAAAACCTTTTTTTCGAGATGTTTGAGTACAGGGGTTAGATTATAGAAAGGGAAGGTGTTATCACCCTTTTCTATCCATGGTTTTCCATGGGCTCTTAGGTATTTGCTCATCTTTTTAAAATTGCTTGTGTGTGTGCTTGCTTTGAAAATGTTTTACTTTGTGATAACCCTTGTATCAGTCCTCAAGGATGTGACGAAGTTGTTTTAAATATTCGTTTTGAAAGGTGTTTGTGTGAAAAGTTTTTATTGAGCAAGTACTTAAGATTCTACCTACTCGAAAAAATATTATTCGTTCTCGTTTCCTTTAGACAGCGCTATCCTACTATTAAGGAGTAGGTAGCACCGTCGTTGGAGTTGTAAAGGACGTTCGAAAGGGACAAATACAATCACTAAAGCGATAGTTAGAAAACCTTAGTAGTAACACTAGAGTCTTAAGATCTTTTCGAGGCAACGTTTTCGAGGCAACATTTCCGAGGCAAGATTCGAATGGGACATTTGATCTTTTAGATAGGAGGGCGACCACTAAAATTTCCTATGCTTAATGATTGTTTACCGAAGGCAACCGTAGTGAGGCAAATCCTAGGAGTGAACATGTGCATGTGAACTTTTTTTCAGTTATTTAGTCTTTTCACATTAGGTGGTCTACCGTTTTAAATTTCAAGCAATCTTTTCATACAATCCTATTAGCCATGCATCTAGACAGTTAAAGATTGCGGGAATTTAAAGTGCAAAAAATAAACCTAGATATTGCAAGGCTTCGGGGAGGGGAATTAATTACATGACCAAAAATCGGGGGAAAGGCGATAAATAAATAAAAACTAGGTTAACTATTACAAACCCTGAGCAGTTACAAAATAATGGACAAATAATTAACAAGCGCGCGACAAATTAAATGCGAGGACGATTGAAATAATACAAAACCCTAATTGAGAGAAAAAAAATTTTTGTGGATTTTTATTGAAGAAAACAATTAATTGCAAATTAATTAAACCTAATTTCTAATTGTTTTTAAATTATGAAAGTAATTGAATTAACCTAATTTTCTAATTAAATTAATTAAAGAAATAAATATTTTATGAGAAAAAAGGATTTTTTTGTGTATTTGTGGAAAAAAGGAAAGTTAATTAAACTATGTACAATTAAAATCCTAAGTCTAATTATTTTTAATTATAAAAAAAAGATTAAATTACCCTAAATTAATTAAGCTAATTGATTAAAAATATTTATTAAAAAAAAGATCTTGTTGTGATTTGTGATTTGTTAATTTAAAAAATAATTTTTGTATTAATTAAAAAAAGGAAAATAATTAAAGAAAAGAAATTAAAGAAAATAAAAAAAGAATAGAAAAAATAATATGATGGGCCTGTGATGAATTGCTGAAGGGGGTGTGAAATTGAAATTCTTGGCCCATTAATGCTGAGCCCAGTCAACCATGTTGGATCCTGTGCAGCGTTGACCTGGAGGAGTATCATGGTCATTCAGGATGGAATCGTCAGATCTAGGTAGGAGTGCATCTAGTGATCAGGAATTGCTAGCGCATGGTGGATGATTGAGAGCATGATACACCTTGTGATCGGTGGGAATGAGAACTGACTGTTTTGGAAATGCTGGTTCGCGTTTGCGTTTGTTTTTGCAAAATGTCGCGGTAAGCAAGAGTTGCCACTGTCTTTTATTTTATCCAACAAGGAAAGGACAAAAGCACAGAAAAATTCCTTTTCGAGATGTTTCTCGGGTTCGGGAGGTAGATTATAGAAAGGGAAGGTGTTAGCACCCTTTCTATCCGTGGTTATCCACGGGCTCTTAGGTACTTGCTCACTGTGTTTTCAAAAGTTTGCTTTTCTTTGTGTTTGTGGGTTTTGAAAAGAGTTTTGTCTTTGAAGAGAGTGTAAGTGCGAAAAGTTTTGTTTTGTTTTTAAAAGGAGCAAGTACTTAAGAACATCTACCTACTCAAAAAGGAATTAAACTGTGCTAATGTCCTTTAGACAGTGCTATCCCACTATTGAGGAGTGGGTAGCACCGTCGTTGGAGTTTTCGGGTCAATTCGATTTAAGGGACGTGTGGTCACTAAAGCAATGTTTTATGATGCTTTAGCGGTAACCCTAATGTCTTAGATCATTTTTATCGAGGCAACCATTTCGAGGCAACTTTGATCTTTGGACAGGAGGGCGACCTCTAAGACTTCCTATACTCAATGACCACATTCGAGGCAACCAAGTGAGGTGTACCCTAGGAGTGGCATGTGCAAGTGTGTCAATTTTCAGTTATAAGATCTTTGCATGTCATGGTGAGCTACTATTGATTTTAAGTTAAGAGTTAATCTTGTCATGCATAGCCTAGTTAGCATACATCTAAACAGTTAATATATGTACAGGAATTTAAAGTGCGGGAATTGTAAATCCTACGCTATTACAAGGCTTCGGGGAGGGGGATTATTTACATGTCCAAAAATTGCGGAATAAAAGCAGTAAAGTAAAAGTCTTAGTTAAGCTATTACAAATCAGTAGGCAGTTACAATAAAATAAACGCGCGCGAAAATTGAATCGGAATGTCCTTTAGGGTGTTGACCCTTTTATTGAATAAAGTATATTTCTTGTCATTTTTGTTTTAAGAATTAAGCCTAACTAATGATTAATTAATTAAAAAGAAAATATTTTTTGAGTTTTATTTTGTTTATGAAAAGGAATGAATTCAAATAAATCCTAAGTCTACTGATTTTAAAATTTAAGAAAATAAGTTAAAAATATTAACTAAATTAAATCCTTAAAATGAAACCTAATTCTAAGTTACTTATTTTTTATGATTTTTTATGTTGATTAAAAAAACACAAATAAAATGGTCAAAACAAAAAAATGAAATCAGGCAGTAAATCAAGAAAAAATATAATTCTGGAGGCCTGGGTCGAAAGAGGCTTGATCGAAGGTGCATGACGGGCTGCACTCTGAGGGTGTTCGATCTGGATATGTCATCTTTCGATCTGGAAGTCCTTGATCCAGTTCGAAGCTAAGCTGCTAAGCTTCGAAACTCTGAACAGGATTCTGAGAATATGTTTCCTGCAAAACGAAACAAATGTTAAAAGGTCCAGGGGGGACTTTACCCCCCTGATTCGAATCTCCTCCCAATTCGAACCTGCTGAATCTGGGTCTGGGTTTGTTTTATCCTAGGATTCGAAGGAGAAACTCAGATTGTGTCCAAGCAATGGCACAATCTCATCTTTGCGCTGTAGCTTACATGTGTCACATTAAATCATTCATAAACAACAATAATAGCGTGAATATGCAATCAAAATGAATTTAAATCAGAGATCGAATGAGTTTGAGATTAGATTTTTTTTACCAAACAGAGGTGCTTTGATCTGTAGTTCTGAGTGTGGAATGGCTTGTGCAATGATTGGGTATGGCTTCCTGGAAGTGTTGATGACCTTTGGCAGCGTATCTCCAAGTTCTCCCTATTTCTTCTCTTTTCTCTATTTTTTGTGTGTTTTTTCGTGTCTTGTAATGTGTCACTGGCCTCCTATTTATAGGAGTGTGAGGGTGCACGAAAATGGCAAGGGACGGCCATTTAAACAGGCCTTTAACGCCATGAGACAAGAATCAGACACATTAAATTATTTCCTTTTTTGAAGTATTCGTGTCTCTTTGGAATCTGGAATGAACCTGGACACTTTTGATCTTCGAATGCCTTCAGGCCCTGCTTTTCGATTGGTCTTGATTCGAACAGAATCACTCTGGTCGAATCAGCTCTTTAGGAACAGAAAAGGCAAGAATCTGGCCTTTAACTCAGAAATTAAATCCACAACCAACATTTAATTATTTCTATATTTGCAAGGGAAACGTACCATTTTCTCATGTTCAGTGTACCTGGACATGTTTTTTTGAGTGCCCTCTTGATGGTCTCTTCCAAATGGCCTGGAAGGGGTTCTTCGAATGACCCTTGTCCAAATATCAATCGAAGGGTCCTAATTAAAATTCCAATCGAAAGACTTTGTTAACAGGCCAATCGAAAGGTGCTGGTCATGCTAATCGAAGGACATGGTTAACATGCCTGTCGAAGCTGCATTGACACAATGCTAAATCAAAGGATCCCTTGGCCTGCCAGTTGAAAGGCTTGGCCCAAGGTGCCAAACGAAAAGGTCTTTCAGAATTCCAATCGAAGGCCTTGACATAATTCCAAACGAAGTGCTTGTCCATAATGCCAATCGAAAGGCTCTTTCAGAACACCAATCGAAGGGTCTTTCAGAATGCCAATCGAAGGCCTTGACATAATGCCAATCGAAATGCTCGTCCATAATGCCAATCGAAAGGCTCCTTCAGAACACCAATCGAAGGGTCTTTCAGAATGCCAATCGAAAGCCTTGACATAATGCCAATCGAAAGCCTCCTTCAGAACACCAATCGAAGGGTCTTTCAGAATGCCAATCGAAAGGTACTTAAAGCACTACTCAAAAATTTCCTTTTTCCTTAGGCAAGAGTTTGTGATCAACCATGCAGGGGGAAGACTTTGGGAAACATGAGAGGGCAAATTTTTGGGTACAACAGTTGCCCCTGTTCAATCTTCTTAAACCTGAGGATGTAGATTGGCCTGCGTGCCTTTCGTGATCCGAAGGTGGAAGATGATTGAACACTAGAGTGCCCAGAAATTTGCACTCGCATGGTGTAGTATCAACATTGTGATGTCAGGAATGGGCTTACAGATACCATTTGGAGATTGTTGGTAGAAGGATGGGCTTATAGATGCCATTTGCAGGAGTGTCGATCGCGTAAGAGATTCCTTAGCGAGAACTTGCATACCTGTTGTTGTAGAAGATTCCACTGGGGAAGTTTGACTTTGTTGAGATTTAGGAACCTGCCTGTACTTCAACTGAGAGAATGCTTCAGCTGAATTTTAAAAACCTGCCCATAATTCAATTGGGGGGAAACATCTTCATCAAAATCTAGGAATTGTCTCGTGCTCACCGGGAGTATACTGTTGAGGTTATAGAACTCGTCCACACTATGACGGAGGAAAACATCAAGATCTAGGAACTGACTCGTGCTCAATGGATATACCGTTGAGGTTATAGTACTCGTCCACACTATGACGTAGGGAAACATCTTCATCAAGATCTAGGAACTGTCTCGTGCCCACCGGGAGTATACCGCTGAGGTTATAGAACTTGTCCACACTATGACAGAGGATAACATCAAGATCTAGGAACTGACTCGTGCTCAATGGAGTATACCATTGAGGTTATAGTACTCGTCCATACTATGACGTAGGGAAACATCTTCATCAAGATCTAGGAACTGTCTCGTGCCCACCGGGAGTATACTGTTGAGGTTATAGAACTTGTCCACACTATGACGGAGGAGAACATCAAGATCTAGGAACTGACTCGTGCTCAATGGAGTATACCGTTGAGGTTATAGTACTCGTCTACACTATGACATAGGGAAACATCTTCATCAAGATCTAGGAATTGTCTCGTGCCCACCAGGAGTATACCGCTGAGGTTATAGAACTTGTCCACACTATGACGGAGGAAACTGTCGAGATTGAGAACCTTATCTGAAATTCAACCGATGACATTTCAATTGAGATTTAAGAACTGGTCAGGTCTTCGACTAAGCTGAGAACTTAACTGCATTTTTCCTGAAAGGTAAAGGTCAGTCATATGCAATGCATGATATGGATCAGGCAATGATGTTCTCAAAATAAATGAGATTGTATTCATATGATGTGTATATGCATGTATCATGATGTATGGAAATGTGATGTTTTAGCTGGGGAAAATAAATCCTGGAGCTGTCGGAGAATAGAGTTGAGTTCTTCGTTTCCGCTGGGGATGATGAACGAAGTTGATGGTGAGAATAAACCTGCAGGAGAAAAGAACTCCGTTGGGGAATAAACATGACGAAGAGATTACTCCGAGGGGAAATACTCTGTGGGGGAGAGATGTTCTGCTGATGATTTTAACGATAACTCCGCTAGGGATTCTATTGATAAGCTTTGTTGGGGATTTCAATGATGAACTCCGCTGGGGATGGATTACCGTTGCTGGTGATATTGAATCTGTTGAGGATAGAAGTCCTGCTTGGGGAAAGAAAGAACTTCGCTGAGGATGATCTTTCAGTTGCAACTTGCTGAGGATGACCCAGTTAGACTCTTGTGAGGATAACCTTCTGAATTTGGCTGGGGAGATACATTTGTATTCTGCAGAGGACAAGCTTCCAGAATCTACTGGGTAAGATGATTTGACTCTGGTGGGGAAGCTTTTTTAGACTGCGCTGGGGAAATGGCTCCATTGTGGTATCTTGTATTTCGCCGGGGAACATTCTTATATTCTATTGAGAAATATTAAGACTGTCGGGGATGCTCTTTACGCTTGTTGGAGAATATCATTATACTCCGCTGGGGAATATTAAGACCTTCTGGGGATACCCAACCTTTTTAGGGCTGATGGTAGACCAACTCTGCTTGGGGAAGAGTATGGCTGATTCGTTCATGATTGAGAGTCTCAGTGGGGAGAGCTGCCATTACTGTTTTGCTTTACGGGGAGTGAAGGTATCTTAGTCACGTTCTTCAGCTGAACTTACCTTGGTACCTTGGCGGACAGAGCAACTAGACCGTTCAGACAATTCTTATTGCCCCTACTTTTGATATCACTCGTAATTAGTCCTTTGTTTCGCATGTAAATATTTATGAGCAGCAATTAATGTCAAATGCATATATCAAAAATGAACATTGGACGTTCTTTGCAAAACAAAACAGATAAAGGAAAAACAATTTGAAATTTGTTTGAAAATGAATTTGTATTGACTTTGAAGTTTGGCCTGTAAATAGGCGTTTTGTACAAGAGGCTGACGTCCTAGTAAGAGAACGCCGCCGAACAAATAGAATTTATACAATTTGTGAAAAGAAAACAAAACAGCTATGTGAATAGTCCCACTGGGTTCCAGCTCTGCTATTGCCTTTATATCCTCAAGCATCTCATCACTTTGCTGCTTAGTTGAAGATGAATCTGATTGACTGGTGTCGTCCGAGCCTGATAGTTGATACCGAAGTCCGGATGCGAGGTGATCCAATGAGACATAGTGTTACGCTTTAATCCCTAAATTTTGCCTGGACCGCCCTTTCGGGTTTTCAGTCCACCGGGATACCCATTTTTGCCCAAGCCGCCTTTTCAGGTTTTCGACTTTCCGGGTGTACAGATTTTTTTATTTTTCATCCCTTATTTTTGCCCGAACCCTTTTGGTTCGCCGGGAAGCCCTTATTTTTGCCTAGGCCTGTCAACCTAGCGGGTCTTTGATTATACGTAGTATCTTTTTACTATGTCTGCATTGACGGGGTGAGGAAGGTCGTCACCATCCATGGTGGTTAGAATCATAGCTCCTCCTGAGAAGATGTTCTTAACCACAAATGGCCCTTCGTAAGTAGGGGTCCATTTGCCCCTGGGATCACCTTGAGGTAGAATAATGCGTTTGATTACCAGATCCCCAACTTGATACTCTTGTCGTCTGACTTTCTTGTTAAATGCCTTGATCATCCGTTTTTGGTACGTCTGACCATGACATTTAGCAGTAAGTCTTTTTTCGTCAATTAAGTTCAGTTGATCAAGTCGGATCTGAATCCAGTCGTCTTTACTCAAACCTGCATCTTTCATGATCCGAAGAGAGGGTATCTGAACTTCAATGGGCAAGACTGCCTCCATGCCATAAACCAAGGAATAGGGTGTTGCCCCTGTTGACGTCCGTGCTGAGGTACGGTACCCATGAAGATAAAATGGTAACGTCTCGTGCCAATCTTTGTATGTCACTGTCATCTTCTACACAATCTTCTTGATGTTCTTATTTGCTGCTTCGACATCCCCATTCATCTTCGGCCGATAGGGAGAAGAGTTATGATGTTGTATCTTGAATTGCTCACAGAGCTCAGTGATCATCTTGTTGTTAAGATTGGTACCATTGTCTATAATGATCCTCTCTGGTACACCGTATCGACAGATCAGGTTGTACCAAATGAACCGTGCCACGACGTTCTTGGTTACGGTAGCAAAGGAAGCTGCTTCAACCCACTTCGTAAAGTAATCAATCACTACCAGGATGAAACGATGCCCGTTGGATGTCGTAGGTCTGATCTCGCCGATCATATCAATGCCCCACATTGCAAAAGGCCAAGGTGCTGTCAAAACATTCATAGGAACTGGAGGAATATGCACCTTATCAGCATAGACCTGGCACTTGTGACATGTCTGAGAATGCTGATAACAGTCAGCTTCCATTGTGGACCAGTAGTATCCTGCCCGAAGGATTTTCTTTGCCATGGTATGTCCACTGGAATGAGTTCCGAAAGTACCTTCATGCAGCTCTTCCATGATTCTTTCTGCTTCAATTTTATCCATGCAACGCAGTAAGGTTGAATCATGGTTACGTTTGTAAAGAATGCCATTGCTGATGAAGAACTTTTCCGCGAACCTTCTCAGAAACTTCTTGTCATTAACAGATGCACCCTCGGGGTATTCTTGAGCTTCAAGGTACCTCTTCACCTCATGATACCAAGGTTTTTCTGTTACCTCTTCGGTCTCAAGATCACAGCAATGTGCAGGTTCATCCAATTTCCAAATAATGATCTGGGGAGCCCCGTTGTCCCACTTGACTTTGAACATAGAAGACATCGTAGCTAACGCGTCCGCCAACTGATTCTACTCTCTTGGGAAGTGTTCAAAGGTTACCTCCTCGAAATGGGGAAGCAACGTCAATACATACTCCTTGTAAGGAATAAGATTTAGGTGTTTCGTATCCCACTCTCCTTTGATCTGACTGATCACGAGAGAGGAATCTCCGAAGACACTCAGAAACTTAATCCTTAGGTCAATTGCAGCTCGAAGACCCATAATGCATGCTTCATACTCCGCCATGTTGTTGGTGCAGTTGAAACACAGTCGGGCGGTAAACGGAGTATGAGAGCCTTTAGGAGATATGATCACAGCGCCAATGCCATTACCCAAAGCGTTTGAAGCTCCATCAAAGTACATAGACCATCGGGATCCTTCCTTAGGTCCTTCATCCGGTCCAGGTGTCTCACAATCAGTCACTACCATGATATTCTCGTCTGGAAATTCAAAGTTCATAGACTGGTAATCATCCACTTCCTGATGTGCCAAATGGTTTGCCAATACACTTCCCTTGATTGCTTTTTGAGTCGTGTACTGGATTTCATATTCAGTCAAGATCATCTGCTATCTTGCTATTCTTCCGGACAAGGCAGGCTTTTCGAAGATATACTTGATTGGATCCATCTTTGAAATCAACAGAGTAGTGTGAGTTAACATATACTGTCTCAGCCGGCGAGCAGCCCATGCCAAAGCGCATCAAGTTTTCTTGAGCAGTGAGTATCGGGTCTCACAGTCGGTAAACTTTTTGCTAAGGTAATAAATAACATGCTCTTTTCGGCCAGACTCGTCATGTTGACCCAGCACACACCCTATTGAGTTGTCAAGTACTGTCAAGTATAAAATCAAAGGTCTCCCTTCAACTGGTGGCATAAGAATAGGTGGCTCTTGGAGGTACTCTTTGATTCTTTCGAAAGCAGCCTGACATTCATCGTTCCAACATACCACTTGATCTTTCTTCAGTAACTTGAAGATTGGCTCACAAGTAGCAGTTAGGTGCGAGATGAATCGGGAAATGTAGTTCAGACGTCCTAGAAAGCCTCTGACCTCTTTCTCTGTCTTGGGATCTGGCATCTCTTGTATGGCTTTCACCTTGGCAGGGTCCACTTGAATACCTTTGTCGCTCATGATGAAACCTAGCAGTTTGCCAGACCTCACCCCGAAGGTGCACTTGTTCGGGTTCAACCTCAGCTTGTATAACTTCAACCTGTCAAACAGCTTCTGTAGATGGTCAAGGTGTTCCTCCTCAGTTTGGGACCTCGCAATCATATCGTCGACGTATACTTCAATCTCATGATGGATCATGTCATGAAATAAAGCAACCATGGCACGCTGATATGTTGCCCCAGCATTTTTCAATCCAAAAGGCATGACCTTGTAGCAAAAGGCACCCCACTGAGTAACAAAAGTCGTCTTTTCCATGTCCTCGGGAGCCATCTTTATCTGATTATAACCGGAGAAACCGTCCATAAAGGAGAAGACCTTGTGTTGAGCAGTATTGTCGACCAAAATGTCAATATGAGGTAGGGGAAGTCATCCTTGGGACTTGCCCTACTCAAATCCCTGTAGTCAACACACATTCGGACCTTACCATCTTTCTTCGATACCGGAACCACATTGGCAACCCACTGAGGGTAAGAAGTTACTGCTAGAAAATCGGCGTCAAACTGTTTCATAACTTCGGCCTTGATTTTCTCAGACATCTCTGGACGCATACGGCGAACCTTCTGTTTTACCGGAGGACAGTCTTCCTTGGTAGGCAGGCGATGAACCACAATGTCGGTATCCAACCCAGGCATATCTTCGTAAGACCATGCAAAGATCTCCACGTAGTCATGCAGCATCTGAATCAACCGCTGTTTCACACTAAGCTCCAGATTTGCACCGATCTTGACTTCCTTCTTGTCTGTCTCGGTACCCAGATTCACTGTTTCCACTGGCTCTTCATGTGGCTGAATGGCCCTCTCTTCCTGGAGTAGCAGTCTTGAAAGTTCACCAGGCACTTCGCAATCATCTTCACCTTCGTCTTCGGCTAAGTTGATCAGATTTTCGAAGTCATAATTGGCAGTAGCAGAGTCGTTACCAGTGAGATCCAGAGTGGATTGGGATCTGTATATGTGAGTGTGTGTAAAATAGTTGTTTTGCAATATGTAATAAAGAAAGACAAGGAGCACAAAATTTGAAATGCGAAACGTCCAATGCTTTTATTAATGATATATGAAAATGGCACACAAAAGCCCTCACAAATGAAGCCACGGTGCCCCGGGTAAGACACCGGGCCATAAAGTTTCACAATATTGTCTGTTACAAATTTAAAACAAAAAAGCTTCATTACTGAGTAACAAAAGTAATAGGGATGAAATCCTTTGTTGTCCAGTTGTTTGGTCCACCGTTGGTCGTATGATAGATCCAGCTGTCGAATTCAGACTCCTCCACGTCATCTTCGATGGCATTTACTCCTGAGTTGCTGATGAACACAGGAGGTCTTCCAATCCTTGCACTTCGAACAGCCCTTTGAGCTTCTGCGGTGAAAACCAAACCAAACTTGTTAGTCTTCTGAGTGAAATCAGGAAGTCGGCCCCAGTTTGCATACTCACCCTTCTCAATAACAGGCCGGACATCCTTTAAGGAAGCCATCTTCATAGGAGAATCTTCAATCACAGTCTCAGCTGATGCCAGTGTCTGAGGAACCTCTTCAAAGTGTTGAAATGGGGTCTCAATGAAATCCCCATCCATCTCTACGTACCGGAATGAGTTGAGGTGGCTGACCATGTACTCTTCCTCCCCCTGTACTATCACAATCTTCCCTCTGACCGGGTATTTCAGCTTCTGGTGGAGCGTTGAGGTTACAGCTCCAGCTTTGTGGATCCATGGACGACCCAGCAAACAAGAATAGGATGGCCGAATGTCCATCACGTAAAATGTAGAGTTGAAGACCTGAGAACCAACTTTGATTGGGATATCAACCTCATCATGCACCATTCTCTTATACCCATCAAAGGCCCGGATAACAATATTACTCGGCTTTAGCTCCAAACCTTCGTAATCCAGCCTGTCTAGAGCTTTCTTGGGCAAGACGTTCAATGAGGAACCAGTGTCAACCAACACATGTGCAAGAGTAGTGCCCCTGCATTCAATGGAGACATGCACAGCATCGTTATGGTTCTTCCCCTTAGCAGTCAGATCAGCATCGGAGAAACCCAAACCATTATCAGCAGTTAAATTGGCCACACAATTGGTAAACTGATCAGCCGATGTCTCTTGTGGCACGTGGGACGTCTTCAGGAAGGTAATCAGAGCCTTGGCATGGGCCTCTGAACACAACAGCAATGATAACATAGAAATCTTGGATGGGGTTTGCCCCAGTTGCTCAACTACATTATAATCACTCTTCTTAATAATCTTCAGAATCTCTTCCATCTCCTGTTTGGAAGCTTCAACAGTGATTGTCTTTGGCGCCTCCATCTGGGCAGGCATATCAGTGGTGATCCCTTTGCCCCGAGCGTTAGATGACTCGACGACAGGGGTAGGAACAGGGACTTGATCAGGAATGGCAGCAGGTACACTTGCAAGCTTAATGACAACAGGTCTTCAGACGGTTGGTGGAGCAATATCAGGTGAGAAAAGTCTACCACTGCGGGTAACTTTAGCAGGCCCAGTAATGTTGCTGACGCCGGTATCAGCATCAAACTCTTGCTTAACTCCAAGAACATAAACGTCTGCCCTATAGTGCCAAAGGACAGCTTTGTCAGATGTATAGGGGATGGGCCCCGGAACAGTGATGATTACAGGTGCGATCTTCGGAACAGATGTAATTCTAACAGGCGTCCTCGAGGGAGCCTTGGAAGAATTGTCAAAAATGGTAATGATGGCAACTTCTTCAGAATGAACGGATGGAACAGCAGTATTTTCAAACAGGATCTCTTTACTATCCATCAGGTTTTGGATATTTGACCTCAAAGATGGGCAACCAGTAGGTAAAACAGAACACATATGACAACCTTCACTACAGCCCGGAAATAAACCGGCTAGAAACAGGTTCTTCTTGACAGTCATCAGAGGGGTAACAATATCATCCACAGACACTACAAACAAGTCTTCCTCTACAGCATTTACTCCATGTTTGGGCATGGGAGCAGTCACAACATTAGGCCTCTCGTGCGCCTCGAATTCAATCTCCTTTGCATCAATTAAGTCTTGCACCTTGTTCTTCAAAACCCAACAATCGTCCGTATGATGCCCCGGGCTATCAGAGTGAAAAGTGCAGCGGGCATTAGGGTTATACCTTGGTGACATTGTATTTGGATTCTTTGGAGCTTCTTTTAGGGTCACCAGATTGGTCTTCAGCAATTGTGGCAGAATCTGAGACAAAGTCATGCTGAGACGAGTGAATTGCCTTCGAGGTCTCTCGTCCCTTTGTTGGTTGTGATGCTGAGGAGTAACGGCAGGTTTTGAAATAACAACCGCATTGACAGCTTGGCGGTGTTCAGGTCTATTCTTTCTTCTTGAACTGTATACCGCACTGGACTCTTTCTTAAACGGTCTCTTCTCGGTGCTCGATGAGGCACCCTTCTGTATTTTTCCAGCCTTAATACCAGCTTCAATCCTCTCACCAGTCAAGATAAGGTCTGTAAACCCGGATGAATAGCTTCCAATCAGATGATTAAAGAACAGACCAGACAGGGTCCCCAGAAACATATCGACAAGCTCACGATCAGCCAAAGGTGGTTGCACCCTTCCGGCAAGGTCTCTCCATTTCTGAGCATACTCTTTAAATCCTTCACCCATCCCTATTGACATACCCTGGAGTTGGGTACGCGTAGGAGCGAGTTCGGAGTTATACTGATACTGCTTAAAGAACGCAACAGCCAAATCCTCCCATCTGCGAATACTGGCTCCGTCCAACTGATAGAACCACTCAAGCTGAGTCCCCGGAAGACTGTCTTGAAAGAAATGGATCCACAAGTTCTTATCAGCAGTGTAAGGTTGGATCTTCCTCACATATGACCGAAGGTGCAGCTTTGGACAGGAAGCTCCGTCATACTTGGCAAAGGCAGGTGCCTTGAACTTATGGGGAATCACCACCCCAGATGATAGACCCAGATCTCCGAAGTCCAGACAGGGCACCTTCTGTATCTCCATAGCGTTTAAACGGTCCTCCAGCTGTTTGTACTTATCCTCAGCAGGAGGATACTGTTCTTCATCATAGTCTGTCTCGTTGTCGGAGACCATAGGGCTAGGAGCCCTCCTTTCTTGTGGACTGTCTTTCCCTCCAGATGGGGTAGTCAGATCAAGTTCATTCTGCAGCCCGTTTCCAAACCTGCGTCCGGTGTTGAACAGGATGGTCCTCTTCTTCTTCTTCTTCTTCTTCTTCCTCTCTTTCAGAATCAGGGTCTTCAAGTCCTGCTGACCCTTAGCTAGGCTCATGACCAACTCTTGAAATTGGGCATTCTGGGCCTGGAGGGCCTTGATAGCTTGCTCAGTGGAAGGTTCAGTAGACATGATGATTGCTGAAATAAACAGTGAAGAAGATAAGAGACCTGTAAAAGGGTACCTGTTTATGAAGTGCATGAGATGAAATGCGTATGATTTATGTTTTCAAAGACAATCGGGATTCAAATTTGTAAACAAGAAAGGGAACACACTTTATTAGATTTAACTTCAGAATTTAAATTGTTCAACAAATTGCCCTTAGGCGTTACGAGAATGAAAATACTGAAAAGTAAATAAAAACTGTAAAAGAAATCATCAAAGGTCCATCAATGCTCCCTATGGTCTCTTCTTCTCAGTGAGGACATAATCATTCAGGATCCGCTCATTTTCCAGTTGTTTAGTCAGCTTCTGGATCTTCTGTTCTTGTTCATTGAACTTCTCCCGATAAGAATCCCGTTCTTCCTGCAGTTACATCCAAGACATCTTCAGTGTGCCAACATCAGTGGGCATATGAGGATGGAGAATAGTTGGAAGAACCCCGTCTTTATCAGTAACTTCAAGAGTAACAGGCCTGACAGCTTCATATGGCATACCTAACCTCTGGGCACGGATGCGGACCCATCTGAGATATGGCTCCATTGGCAGAGAAGTCTTTGGTCCCAACTCATGTGGGTCAGATTGGTGAACTCTATCCCAAGCCCTGATGAATCCACGACGCAGCTCCTCGCTATCTCCCTGAAAATCAAAGATGATATGAGGCATCAACATCTCATGAGGCCCTTCTCTTCTGGCTCTTCCAAACTGACGGAGAGCTAAACATGGGTTATAAGAAATTCCTCCATGGGTTCTGATCAATGGAACATTAGGATACTCTCCACAACGATCAATGACAGTCACCTCATCCAAGCCTTTGAGAGTCCAGATAATGTCCTTATTAGTAAGAGACATTACCCTATAAGCCCATCCCATTCCTTCTTTGTTCTTCAGTACGGACTTAGGGAGGTGCGAAATAAACCACCTCGACAATAAAGGAGCACAGCACATCAAAGTTCCCCGCTTTCGGGCAGTACGAGCATAGAGCTGATGAAGGATATCACCCAAGAGAGTGGGTACAGGGTTCCGAGAGATGAAGATCTTTATGGCATTAACATTAACAAAAGTGTCTGGATTTGGAAACAATACCAGACCATAAATCAAGAGAGCCAGAATGTCCTCGTACGCCTTGAAGTTTAAGCCATCCCAGAAGTAATTAGCTTTGTCAACCAGAAACTTAGCCAAAAAACCCTTAGCTCCACTTCTAGTCTCTCAGTTGGCCATTACCTCCTCTTTGGTCAAGTGAAGGGCTGCAGCAATTTCTTCGGGCTTAAGAGTCTTTTCCCAACCAGTGAATGGAGTCTGCTCCAAAACAGAGATACCAGGCAGCTCAGAGAATTCTTCCAGGGTAGGAACCAGCTGGAAGTCTTGAAAGGTGAAGCAATGATATAGGGGATCATAAAACTGTACCAAGACGCTCATCATTTGTTTGTCCAATTTTGAGGTGACTAAACTGAGAAGAGAACCATGCCTCCTGATGAAGGAAGTAGTGTCTGGAATCCTGACAACCAACTCTTTAAGCAAAGTAGGTACTTGAACAAAGTTGATCCGGATAGTATTCCTACGTATGGGCATCATGATGTCCTACAAAACAGAGCAAAGATGAAACCCTCTTGTCTTTGAAATAGGTTAGTCCTTATGCAAGCTGTATGCAATGTTATGATGTTATGATGTCATGGTAAAGGCACATCACAAGTATTCACAAAAGGCAAACATGGTAAAGGCACACAAGCCACACAAAAGAGCCCTTAGATTTCAGGCTGGCATGAAGCTTAGGTACTACCCTCTTTCAGTTTCAGTTGGTTAAGACCTTTCCTAAAAAATAGTAACCGGGTTCTAGAGGATCTCAATATCACTGACTACCCTCAATCGGTCATAATTCCAGTTTAGCAACCTTTTCTTGCGGCCGAAATCATCGCGAGAGTTTAGTCTCAATGAGCGTAGCATACTGCTACTGTTCTATGGCCAAGTTGGTCAATTTAAGGTTCTAAGGTCAGTTGGTGCTTAATGACTCCTTAGAAGACCCATATTCTCCTCGTTCCAACACAAGGGATATCGGTACAGACCAAGGTGTCACACCAACGTAGCTACTGCTTCATCTGTGTCGGTCTACGCCGGACAGATCCCTCACAGTTTATTGTTACTTACCTAAAAAGGGTACCCCCAGATCCGAGTTAGGATCTATAGAACTCCGATACAAGCCCACAAAATTTAAAGCATACAAAGCATACAATTGAAAACACAAGTGATCTAATCCTAAGGTACACCTCACTTATAAGATATCCCCAGCAGAGTCGCCAGTTCTGTGATTGGTGGGAATGAGAACTGACTGTTTTGGAAATGCTGGTTCGCGTTTGCGTTTGTTTTCGCAAAATGTCGCGGTAAGCAAGAGTCACCACTGTCTTTTATTTTATCCAACAAGGAAAGGACAAAAGCACAGAAAAATTCCTTTTCGAGATGTTTCTCGGGTTCGGGAGGTAGATTATAGAAAGGGAAGGTGTTAGCACCCTTTCTATCCGTGGTTATCCACGGGCTCTTAGGTATTTGCTCACTGTGTTTTCAAAAGTTTGCTTTTCTTTGTGTTTGTGGGTTTTGAAAAGAGTTTTGTTTTTGAAGAGAGTGTAAGTGCGAAAAGTTTTGTTTTGTTTTTAAAAGGAGCAAGTACTTAAGAACATCTACCTACTCAAAAAGGAATTAAACTGTGCTAATGTCCTTTAGACAGTGCTATCCCACTATTGAGGAGTGGGTAGCACCGTCGTTGGAGTTTTCGGGTCAATTCAATTTAAGGGACGTGTGGTCACTAAAGCAATGTTTTAGGATGCTTTAGCGGTAACCCTAATGTCTTAGATCATTTTTATCGAGGCAACCATTTCGAGGCAACTTTGATCTTTGGACAGGAGGGCGACCTCTAAGACTTCCTATACTCAATGACCACATTCGAGGCAACCAAGTGAGGTGTACCCTAGGAGTGGCATGTGCAAGTGTGTCAATTTTCAGTTATATGATCTTTTCATGTCATGGTGAGCTACTGTTGATTTTAAGTTAAGAGTTAATCTTGTCATGCATAGCCTAGTTAGCATACATCTAAACAGTTAATATATGTACAGGAATTTAAAGTGCGGGAATTGTAAATCCTACGCTATTACAAGGCTTCGGGGAGGGGGATTATTTACATGTCCAAAAATTGGGGAATAAAAGCAGTAAAGTAAAAGTCTTAGTTAAGCTATTACAAATCAGTAGGCAGTTATAATAAAATAAACACGCGCGAAAGTTGAATCGGAATGTCCTTTAGGGTGTTGACCCTTTTATTGAATAAAGTATATTTCTTGTCATTTTTGTTTTAAGAATTAAGCCTAACTAATGATTAATTAATTAAAAAGAAAATATTTTTTTGAGTTTTATTTTGTTTATGAAAAGGATTGAATTCAAATAAATTCTAAGTCTACTGATTTTAAAATTGAAGAAAATAAGTTAAAATAATTAACTAAATTAAATCCTTAAAACGAAACCTAATTCTAAGTTACTTATTTTTTATGATTTTTTATGTTGATTAAAAAAACACAAATAAAATGGTCAAAACAAAAAATTGAAATCAGGCAGTAAATCAAGAAAAAATATAATTCTGGAGGCCTGGGTCGAAAGAGGCTTGATCGAAGGTGCATGAGGGGCTGCACTCTGAGGGTGTTCGATCTGGATATGTCATCCTTCGATCTGGAAGTCCTGGATCCAGTTCGAAGCTAAGCTGCTAAGCTTCGAAACTCTGAACAGGATTCTGAGAATATGTTTCCTGCAAAACGAAACAAATGTTAAAAGGTCCAGGGGGGACTTTACCCCCCTGATTCGAATCTCCTCCCAATTTGAACCTGCTAAATCTGGGTCTGGGTTTGTTTTATCCTAGGATTCGAAGGAGAAACTCAGATTGTGTCCAAGCAATGGCATAATCTCATCTTTGCGCTGTAGCTTACATGTATCACATTAAATCATTCATAAACAACAATAATAACGTGAATATGCAATCAAAATGAATTTAAATCAGAGATCAAATGAGTTTGAGATTAGATTTATTTTTACCAAACAGAGGTGCTTTGATCTGTAGTTCTGAGTGTGGAATGGCTTGTGCAAGGATTGGGTATGGCTTCCTGGAAGTGTTGATGACCTTTGGCAGCGTATCTCCAAGTTCTCCCTGTTTCTTCTCTTTTCTCTATTTTTTCTGTGTGTTTTTTCGTGTCTTATAATGTGTCACTGGCCTCCTATTTATAGGAGTGTGAGGGTGCACGAAAATGGTAAGGGACATCCATTTAAACATGCCTTAACGCCATGAGACAAGAATCAGACACATTAAATTATTTCCTTTTTTAAAGTATTCGTGTCTCTTTGGAATCTGGAATGAACCTGGACACTTTTGATCTTCGAATGCCTTCAGGCCCTGCTTTTCGATTGGTCTTGATTCGAACAGAATCACTCTGGTCGAATCAGCTCTTTAGGAACAGAAAAGGCAAGAATCTGGCCTTTAACTCAGGAATTAAATCCACAACCAACATTTAATTATTTCTATATTTGCAAGGGAAACGTACCATTTTCTCATGTTCAGTGTACCTGGACATGTTTTTTTGAGTGCCCTCTTGATGGTCTCTTCCAAATGGCCTGGAAGGGGTTCTTCGAATGACCCTTGTCCAAATATCAATCGAAGGGTCCTAATTAAAATTCCAATCGAAAGGCTTTGTTAACAGGCCAATCGAAAGGTGCTGGTCATGCTAATCGAAGGACATGGTTAACATGCCTGTCGAAGCTGCCTTGACACAATGCTAAATCAAAGGATCCCTTGGCCTGCCAGTTGAAAGGTGTGATCGGTGGAAATAGAACTGACTGTTTTAAAATGCTGGTTCGCGAAATGTCGCGGTAAGCAAGAGTCGCCACCGTCTTTTATGTTCTCCAACATGGAAAGGACAAAAGCACAGCAAAATTCCTTTTTCGAGATGTGTCTCGGTTCGGGAGGTAGATTATAGAAAGGGAAGGTGTTAGCACCCTTTCTATCCGTGGTTATCCACGGGCTCTTAGGTACTTGCTCACTATGTTTTCAAAAATTGTTTGCTTTTCTTGTGTATGTGGGTTTTGAAAAAATTTTAGTTTGAAAAACTTCTAGGTAACTCTTGTATCAGTCCTCAAGAGTGTATGAAGTATTTGTTTGAAAACTTTTTGAAAGTGTAAGTGCAAAAAGTTGTTTTTTTGTTTTTTTGAAAGAGCAAGTACCCAGGATAAATCTACCTACTCTAAGGAATTAGGCTGTGTAAGAGTCCTTTAGACAGTACTATCCCACTATTGAGAAGTAGGTAGCAACGTCGTTGGAGTTATTCGGGTCAATTCGATTAAGGGACATGTGTGGTCACCAAAGCAATAGTAGGACACTTTAGCAGTAACCCTAATGTCCTAGATCCTTTTTTATCTGAGGCAACCGTTTCAAGGCAACTGGATCTTTAGACAGGAGGGCGACCTCTAAAACACCCTATACTTGACGACCACGTCGAGGTAACCAAGTGAGGCGTACCCTAGGAGTGGCATGTGCATGTGTGTCAAATTCAGTTAAGATTATCTTGTACATGTTATTTGTGAGCTACGAATTGATTTTATTTGTCATACAAGTCTTGCAGGCATAATTAACAGTTAATATTTGTGCGGGAAATAAAGTGCGGAAAATGAATCTACGCTATTACAAGGCGCGAGTATATACATCGCCAAAAACATAACCCGTTTGGAAAATAAATGCGAGAAAAGTAAATAAAGCGATAAAAGAGGTCCTAATTATCTATTACATCCTTGGAAACAGTTACATAAATGTCATCAAAATAATAAAGCGCGAAAAGAAATTAACTCGGGAAAAGTCTTAGGGTTTTGACCCTTTTTAAGAAAAGAATGGAATTGGTCCTTTTTTGCATTTAATTAAATATTTAACCTAAAACTAATTAATTAAATAATTAAGGAAAAAAAATAATTTTTTATGTTTTTATGTTTTAATGAAAATAAAATAAAAAGGAAAATATGGTTAAAAGTTAGTAAAAAACCTAAGTCTAATTTATTTTATTTATTGTAAAAGAAAATTAAAATTAAACCTAATTAAACTAAATTAATTTAAGTTAATGTTTATTTACAAAATAATTAAACTAAAGTGAAATTAATAAATAAAATATTCACATTTTTTTGTTTTCTGAATTTTTATTGTGAAAAATTAATTATGTTAATTTTAGTGATAATAATAATAATTAGAAAAATAATTAATAAATAAACTAGAAAATATAAAATAAAAAGAAAAAGGAATGAACCAAGGGGGTTCTGGGCCCAGAAGGAGGTGAAGAAGTAATTTTGTGGCCCAATTCCTCAAGCCTGGTTTGACTTTCTGACTTCTCCATGGAACGTGTTGACTGGGTACATGGTGGTCATCCACTCTAGGCCATTGGATCTGGGTTTGAGGCCACTTGGTGCACTGATTTGTGAGGCATATGGTACACCTTCTTTTGAACCCTGCACGCAATTATGTGGAGAAAAAAGAGAATGAATATTTTGAGGGACCTGGGAAGACCTTTCCATATTTGGTTCAAATCTGAGATTTTTATCCCTGGTTCAGTTACCTGCGGATTTTTATCCGCAGGAAGTTCCGTAGGCTTTTTCCTAAAACCATCCCTAGGCTGCAAAAATGCCATCCAAGCCCATGGTCAGGATCGTCCATGTCCCCTGAGTTCATCCATACTCATGATTTGTTCCAATTGTACCTGGAAACAAAATACCTAAAACGCAAAAGGATGAACCCTAGAATCGGGCATCACGATTCAGGGCCTAAAAACGAAATTGGATATTACAGTTACGTTAGAAATCAAGCAAGGAGTATGAATATGCTAACGTTTTTGAGAAAAAAATGCAAGAATAGAGAATTCAAGTTTCCTGTTCAGAGGCGAGTTTGTGATGACTTACAGCGCTTTGTAGGTGGTCTCAGGATGGGTTTGTGATCGCTTTAGCTTCAGTGGATAGCAAGGAAGAAGGTCACGTTCTTATTTTGGTCTGAAAACGCCTGCAACCTTGTTCTTGATCTCTCCCTTTTCCAACAATTTTTCAGTTTTGCTTTGGCGGTTTTAGCAATGCTTAGGTCGTGAATTAGGTTTAGGTTACTTGCATATGTATCAGGCAAGCAGTCGAGGTTTTTATTTGGGCTTGTATCTTGGTGTATTGAAGTTTTGAGATTTTGTTGACCACCATTGAAGACCTTTCCATATTTGGTTCAAATCTGAGATTTCATGCACAAAAAAGGCTTAGCACGAATTGGTTAGCTGGCATATGACATATAAAAGCTATTAAAATCACAAAGATGCTATTCCATTAATTTTTAGATTTTATTTGAATTATTATGGATTTAAAATGAATTAAATCAATAAAAATTAAATAAAATGGAAAAATAAATGTTTGATCTTGAAATTAATCATGGGACACGCGTGTGGCATGACAAGGCTGAATCAAGTGGAAGAAAGTGGGCCCTTTTGTCAAAAATTGAAGTTTTAAGGATAGTTGACTTTTGCAAATTCATGAAAATTTCCCAACTTCTCCAATGCATATCTTGCTCAATTTTGATCATATGAACATGTTCTTGGACATTTTGGAAAGGTCTTGAAGTCCTCTAACCAATGCCTTTGGTCCCATGTCATTTGGATTTACCAATCTCAAGTTATGGTCTTTGACTTAAAATGCCTTTTTGTTGACTTTTGAAATTGACCTATAATGTAGAAATTGATAACTTTTTGTGAGAGCATTTCTTGGACTTGTAATGTGAATATGAGTTGTAGCAAATGTCATCCCCTTCAAAATGAGCCTTGGATGGGATTTTTCTGATGAACCATGAAAAAGTTATGCCCTGGTCAAGTTACAGTTGACTTTTCTGTTGTCCCAAAATAGCAAGTTTTGCATCTTTGATGATTTTTGAGTCATTCTTGTGGAATCATGATCAAGACTTGATCAAATGATGATTGTGAACTCAAAATAAGATGTTGACCAAAATTTTTGACTTTTGACTGCAAAATGACCATTTTACCCCTGTAGTTGATTGTGAAGCAAATGAAGCTTTTGACTGTGCAAACTAGCATTGTGAGACTTGAGACTTGACATGTAGATGTTTGACAATGTGTGTAGGCCTATGGGACTTGATTGAGCCATTGAAAACCTCAAATTCCTTGCAAGAAACAAAACCCTAATTTCAGCTGGCTTAGGAGGTATTTGGACTGTGCAACCCTTGAGTGGTCTTGAACCATTTGAAGATGATTCTTGACAAACCTTGAAGAATATGGGAGGGCAAATTTTGGGGTACAACAGTTGCCCCTGTTCAATCTTCTTAGACCTGAGGATATAGATTGGCTTGCGTGCCTTTCGTGATCCGAAGGTGGAAGATGATTGAACACTAGAGTGCCCAGAAATTTGCACTCGCATAGTAGAATATCAGCAATGTGATGGTGGGAATGGGCTTATAGATGCCATTTAGAGAGATGATGGATGGGAGGATGGGCTTATAGATGCCATCCGGGGGTGTCGATCGCGTAAGAGATTCCTTAGCGAGAACTTGCGTACTTGAGAAAGAAAGATAATTTCCTGGCCTGTTACAGGTGTTGCTCTTCAAACTCTTCATGCAAATATGCCCTGGCTAGATACAGGTATCGAATCTACGATCAATCGCTCACAGATGTGCCCTGGCTAGATACAGGTATCGAATCTGGAACTTCAAACTCTTCATGCAGATATGCCCTGGCTAGATACAGGTACCGAATCTACAATCAAACGCTCACAGATATGCCCTGGCTAGATACAGGTATCGAATCTACAATCAAACGCCTCACAGATATGCCCTGGCTAGATACAGGTATCAAATTCGGAACTAGTCGTCTACAGATATGCCCTGGCTGGATACAGGTATCGAATCTCTAAACTCTTCATGCAGATATGCCCTGGATGGATACAGGTATCGAATCTACAATTAATCACTCACAGATATGCCCTGGCTAGATACAGGTATCGAATCTGGAACTAGTCGTCTACAGATATGCCCTGGCTTGATAGTAGATATCGAAGTATGGTTGCAAGATGATCCAATGAAACATAGTGATACGCTTCAATCCCTAACTTTTGCCTGGATTGCCCTTTCGGGTTTTCAATCCACCGGGATACCCTTTTTTGCCCAAGCCTCCCTTTCGGGTTTTCGAATTGCTGGGTGTACAGATTTTTTCATTTTCATCCCTTACTTTTGCCCGAACCCTTTTGGTTCGCCGGGAAGCCCTTATTTTTTCCTAGGCCAGTCGACCTAGCGGGTCTTTGATTATGCATAGTATCTTTTCACTATGTCTGCATTGACGGGATGAGGAAGGTCGTCACCATCCATGGTGGTTAGAACCATAGCTCCTCCTGAGAAAATGTTCTTAACCACAAATGGCCCTTTGTACATGGGAGTCCATTTGCCCCTGGGATCACCTTGCGGCAGTATGATGCGTTTGATCACCAGATCCCTGACTTGATACTCTTGACGCCTGACTTTCTTGTTAAAAGCCTTGATCATTCGCCTTTGATGTGTCTGACCATGGCAGATAGCAGTAAGTCTCTTTTCATCGATTAGATTTAACTGATCATGTCGGGTCTGGATTCAGTCGTCTTCGTTCAAACGCGCATCCTTCATAATCCTGAGAGAAGGTATCTGGACTTCTATGGGTAGGACTGCCTCCATGCCATATACCAGAGAGTAGGGGTTGCCCCTGTTGATGTCCGTGCTGAGGTACGGTACCCATGAAGAGCAAATGGTAACATCTCATGCCAGTCTTTGTATGTCATCGTCATCTTCTGCACAATCTTCTTGATCTTCTTGTTAGCTGCTTCAACAGCGCCATTCATCTTCGGCCGGTAGGGAGAAGAGTTATGATGATGTATCTTGAACTGTTTGTAGATCTCAGTGATCATTATGTTGTTGATATTCGTACCATTGTCAGTAATAGTCCTCTCTGGTACACCATATCGACAGATCAGATTGTGTCAGATAAACCGTGCCACGACGTTCTTGGTCACAGTAGCAAAAGAGGCTGCCTCAACCCACTTTGTAAAGTAATCAATGGCTACTAGGATGAAACGATGCCCGTTAGACGCAGTAGGTCTGATCTCGCCGATCATGTTGATGCCCCACATCACAAAGGGCCAAGGAGCTGTCAGGACGTTCAAAGGAACTGGAGGCACATGCACCTTATCAGCATAGACTTGGCACTTTTGACATGTTCGAGAGTGCTGATAACAATTGGCTTCCATAGTGGACCAGTAATATCCTGTCCGTAGGATCTTCCTAGCCATGGTATGTCCACTAGAATGGGTTCCGAAGGTGCCTTCATGTAGCTCTGTCATGATCCTCTCTACTTCGCTCTTGTCTACACACCGTAGTAGTGTGGAGTCATGATTGCGTTTATAGAGGATCCCATTACTGAGGAAGAACTTTGCAGCAAACCTTCTCAGAAACTTCTTATCATTGACAAATGCCCTTTTGGGATACTCCTGAACCTCGAGATACCTTTTGACTTCGTGAAATCGGGGTTTGTCTGCCATTTCTTCGGTGTTGATCTCACAGCAGTGTGCTGGTTCATCCAACCTCTCAATGGTAATTTGGGGAGCTTCATTGTCCCACCTAACTTTGAACATAGAAGACATGGTAGCTAGTGAGTCCGCTAACTGGTTCTCTTCTCGTGGGAAATTTTCAAAGGTTACCTCCTCAAAGTTTGGGAGCAATGACAGTACATACTCTCTGTAAGGAATGAGATTCGGGTGTTTCGTATCCCACTCGCCCTTGATTTGACTTATCGCTAGAGCGGAATCCCCGAATACACTTAAGAACTTAATCCTTAGGTCAATATAAGCTCGAAGACCCATGATACATGCTTCATACTCCACCATGTTGTTGGTGCAGTTGAAACATAATCGGGCAGTGAACGGAGTATGACAGCCCTCGGGAGATATGATTAGAGCGCCAATGCTGTTACCCAGTGCGTTTAAGGCTCTATCAAAATACATAGACCATCGGGATCCCTCCTCAGGTCCTTCATCCGGTCCAAGTTCTTCGTAGTCAGTCACTAACATGATATTCTCATCCGGGAACTCAAAATTCATGGACTGGTAATCATCCACGGCCTGATGAGCCAAATGATCCGCCAATACACTTCCCTTAATTGTCTTTTGGGTCATATATTGTATGTCGTATTCGGTTAAGATCATTTTCCACCTTTCTATCTATTGTACCCCAAAATTTACCCTCTCACTTATCAAAAATTTTCTCACAAGATCTCTTTGACTCAAGACTGGATTAGGGTTTCACCAACTCAAGACATCTCCTCATGCACTAATGACCAAAATTAGGGTTTGAGTTTGCACAAGGATTTTTGGACTATCAATGCTTCATATGACTTTCAAGGATCATTGTAAACCCCCAAGATTACTCATTTCAAGTTTCAAGCCTTGAATCACATTTTTGATCAGTCAATTGGACAGATGACCTAAAAATCAGCAATATTGGGGAAAAAGTCAACCAGGGCCAATTTACAGTCAAACTTCATCATTTTTAATCCACATCATCATTTTAGACTCATATGTATCATTTGATCAAGTTTGGACCATAATTCCTCAAGGAATTTGATCAAATCATCAAAAGGGCAAAATGGTCAAAATTAGGGTTTTGACTGAGAAGGGGCAATTTCTGATCTTTGACCTAGAAAATGATCAATTGGTTTGAAGCATGATTTCAAGAGTTCAATCACATCATTTTGACTTAATAGCATGATTCAAAACATTACAAATCCATTGGATTGACAGATGAATTTTTCAGTCAACTGATCAAAAGTCAATTGTATACTAAAAAGTCAAACTTTGACTTTTTGGACAAAATCAAGTGCCAAAGATCATAATTCATCAAAACATGTCAAAATGTGAAACTTGTTCATCAAGAAAGCAAGGGATTAAGTTTTGGTTTTAAAAAGTTGAAATTTTTAACTTAGAAAATTTTCTAAGTATAGAAAATTTCTTGTTTTTTCTCAACTTTAAGCCAAATTTTCACCATGATACAAGATGATTCAAAGTAAGTTCCAAACAAGAAAGTTGTACATCTCCATGAAATCTACAAATTTTCTTCACACAATTTCTCCTAAAGATGCTTGGATCTCAAGATATAATTTTGTGAATACATGCTCATGAACTAAAATAACTTAGTGAAATTTTGCCCTAGTTAGGCAGGTTTTTGACCAAACTTCATGCCAATTTTTCACATAGTTCCAATGGGAATCTTTGAAATAAATTCAAAGATGAGTTGTATAGCACATTGCAAGATTTCCAAAATGTCCAAGAACTCCTTGAGATCATTCTTGAGTAAGGAGAGTCGAAGAGATGAAGTTGGTAATTTTTCACTTTGATTTCAAGCCATTCATGATGAACCAAAATTCAAATTCAAGCCTAGGCTGCATAATATTTGCTTTGCAGGCATCAAAATTGTTTCTCACTCCATAATTAAATATTTACACAACTGATAGAGCTTTAATCCAAGCATTAGAGCCTTTGTCCAAGCTACAATTCCATAAATGGCACAAAGTTGCCATTTCCATTTTGATAAAGCACAACTTTTGTAATTGTCAACTCCTTGAGCTTTGCACTTGTTCTTTCTGCACATACAAACCCTATAAACCAAAAGCAATGTGTCTATAACCTCTACCAACTCAGATCAGGTTTGTACAAGCACATCGAGACTTGTCTCCTCACTTTGCTTCAAAATCAAGTTATAGAGCCAAAAGGCTATAACTCAGAAACCTGGTGTGGAATTGATTGGAAACCTTCTCTATACTTATACACAAAGGTATTACAACCTAACACACGAATTCTAAAGCTCAGAGAACTCTCCCAAACACTCTATCACTGAAAATCTGCCATAACTGGCAGTTTTGCACCTTACATAGTGTGATACGGTGGGAGAACTGACTTGGATTTTGCGTTTGTGTTCGCAAATGTTTCGGTTTAGCAAGAGTCGCCACCGACTTTTTATTGTATCCTAAGGAAAGGTCAAAAAGCACAGGAAAGACCTTTGAGATGTTTTCGTGGGTTCGGGGGGTAGATTATGAAAAGGGAAGGTGCTAGCACCCTTTTCATCCATGGTTATCCATGGGCTCTTAGTTACTTGTTTTAGATCACTTGCCTTTGATTTTCAATTGTTTGAAATGGTGCTTTGTGTGTGTGGTTTTGAAAATGTTTTGAAAAATATGCCTTGTCTAGGCAACCTTTGTAATGACTCTTGTTTAAGTATATACAAATGTGTTTGTATTTTTGAAAAGATAATTCAATGTTTTGAAAGTTGTTTTGGAAGTTGTGTTTGTGAAGTGTGTTTGAAAGTTGGCAAGGATGTTTTGCAAGATTTTTTGATCAAGTAACTAAGAGTTGTCTACCCTATTTTAACTCAACGATCTTTCTCAAGTTTTAACCCTTTTAACAGTGTTGTTTCACCATTGTATTTGGTGAACAACCTTGCGTTAGGATGTTAATGGGACAGGCGCGGGACGTTTGTATAGTCATAGAAGGCAACATATGGGACGTTTTAGCAATGTCGTTTTAGGGACTAGATCGTTTACAGAAGGCAACATCGAGGGTCATCGAGGGACTATGATCTTTTATCGAGGGTCTTTGCTAAAACGCCCATGCTCGAGGGACATGACTATATTCCGAGGCAACAAGTGAGATTACCCTAAGGGTGCATGTGTGCAAAGTGTGTTTATTTGCATGCTTTTGTCTTTGATTTTTAGGTTCTCTACTTGTTGGTTTTATCTTGCCATACACACCCTATTTACTAGCAAGCATATAAAAGTAATAAAGCGCATAAAGATAAAATCCTACGCTATTACAACCATATTGAATTGCATGGAAATATAAAGGCAAAAATAAAATAAAATAGAGAAAAATGAGGGTCTTTCGACCCAGGCAGCAGCATCCTTCGATCGGCATTCTGCTGGCCTCCTTCGATTGGGACTAGCAGCCTTCGATTGGCATTCTGCTGGCCACCTTCGATTGGGGTTAGCGCCAGCAAAGTCACGTCTTTCGATTGGGCTTTGGAACCAGTCAGGTCATGTCTTTCGATTGGGCCTTGGCAGGGGCGGGGTCCTGTCCTTCGATTGGGCAAAGGCAGCAGCAAGTTGTATCCTTCGACTGGGCCTTTCTGCTTTGTTGCCTTCTTCGATTGGGCCAGTGAAATTAGTGTGAGTGTGTTTCTGGCTGGGCCTGGAAGTCAGTGTGGAAACCAAAGGCTTCGTTTCATACTCTTGTCTCTTGTTTCTTTCATTTCAAGCATTAAATGGCAACATGGCCTGAGGCCATGCTAATATTTATTTTGTAAACAGTTTAAAGCAAGCTCAGGTAAACAGAGAGCAAAACGAAAGGGTTTAGCTTTGTTTTTTTTAAAAAACATGTTAACAGGGTGGAAACGAAAGGAACAGCAGTATGTACATGTTTGGAACGAACAAGAATATTATTTACATGTTATGCCATGAAACGAAAATCTAAAAGGTAAGAATAACTTACCTTGCTTCAGGCTGGAACGTGTGTTGGGCCTTTAAGTGGTCTCCTTGAATGTTTCTGGATTCGGAGGGAGAAACCAGGGGTTACGTCCTTGATACTGGATTCAACAAATAAGAACAAGTGTGAGGTTCTTCCTACTGGATTCGAATGGTAATAAGGTGTATGGATGTTTCAGATTCTAAGTGTTTGGATTCTGGGTATTGATTTCTCAAGTGTTGATGAACTTGAGAGTTTTTGTTGTGTTTGAGAATTTTCTGCAGATTCGTTCGTCTGGCCCCAAAAGTCCTCCCCAGCTTTGTAAAAAATCCTCTATTTATAGAGAAATAATGAACATTTTCGTCCAAGCCAGCCTTGCAAAGAATAATAAAAATATTGGGTAACGTGACAGTACAAGTGAGGGGCATGTTGGCAGTAGCAGCAGTGGGGTGCAGAAGATCTGACATTGCTTATGCTCAGAACAAAATCATATGGAAATCTGCTTTTGGTGATAAAGTACTCTTTGTTTGAAGAAAAAGTATGTAGCCTTTAACCCAGAATAGCAGTATCCAACAGACAAAGTTTGAAACCCTTATGCAAACTTCTGACTATATAAAGATCTGGACGCAACACAGCCTGGAAAACGAGATTTGGTCTTGAGTCAAAGGCAAGAGTGAGATCAAAGCACACCTGTTCGAAGGAAGCGTTTGCCTCAGTCGAAGCTTGTGGTCGAAACAAGCTAAAGCGCAGGAAGCTATTGCCCAGTCGAAAGCTCATGCTCGAAGGAAGCCTATTTTCCAATCGAAAGTCCGTGTTCGAAGGAAGCAATGTTGCCAAATTGAAGCAGGCTTGCAGGCAGCTACTTGTCCAAATCGAAACAGTTTTGTAGGAAATACGCTTGGTGAATCGAAAAGGGTTTCCTTGCAGGGGACATGTGTGGCCAGTAGGTCATGGCCTTCGATTGCAAGCATGCAGGCAGCAAAAGACACAAACGAAACCTGCAACAAGAAGTCACATGCCCAAGCGAAAGAGGCAAGCCAAGCTTGTGTCGAAGGAGGTCAAAAGGCCAATCGAAGGATGTTGATCGAAAGAGGCCTAAAGGCCAATCGAAAGAGCTGAAACGAAGAACACTTGTATTTTTCCAAATTTTGTCAAAATCATATTTTTATCTGTTTTCTTCCTTTTTGACAGTTTCCTCTTAATTTTGGTACTGGAAAACCCCAATGCACTTATTCAAGCTTGAACCTTGACAATCCTTGTAAGAAAAACCTTGAGAATTGAGAGGGCAAATTTTGGGGTACAACAGTTGCCCCTGTTCAATCTTCTTACACCTGAAGAGTTAGATTGGCGAATCTGCCATTTGTGACTTGAAGGTGAAAGATGATTGAACACTAGAGTGCCCAGAAATTTGCACTCGGTGATGTGATGGTAGAGGGAATGGGCTTAAAGATGCCATTTGGAGAGGTGATAGAAAGTTGTTGGAGACGGGCTTAAAGATGCCATCCGAAGGTATGACAGAATCTTGTCGGAGATGGGCTTAAAGATGCCATCCAAGAATATTTGTTGAATTGTATGTCGGAGATGAGTGAGTGAGTATCAGAAAGGTATCCATGTTTTGGAATATCTCTGAGTTAGGGGTCTGAATAAGCAATAGATTGACATCCATGTTGGGAAGCATCCGTAAACTGTTTTCAGAAGTTGAGTCTGAACAAGCGATAGATTGACATCCATATTTGGAGAATCCGTAAACTGTTTTCAGAGGTCTGGAATCAGAATGAGTTGGTCGAGTAGATATTTGTCCTGTCTAGTTTCAGGTATTAATCTCTGACCTGAGAAAGAAAGATAGTTTGCCTGGCTTGCTATAGGTATTAATCTGCAATCTCTTCATGTAGATAGTTTTCCTGGCTTGTTACAGGTATTAATCTACAATCAGTCGTCCACAGATAGTTTTCCTGGCTTGCTACAGATATTAATCTGGAACTTGAAAAGGTTGGCCAATGAGATAGTTGTCCTGGCTGGTTTCAGGTATTAATCTCTGACCTGAGAAAGAAAGATAGTTTTCCTGGCTTGCTACAGGTATTAATCTTCAATCTCTTCATGTAGATAGTTTTCCTGGCTGGTTTCAGGTATTAATCTACAATCAGTCGTCCACAGATAGTTTTCCTGGCTTGCTACAGGTATTAATCTGGAACTTGAAAAGGTTGGCCGATGAGATAGTTGTCCTGGCTGGTTTCAGGTATTAATCTCTGACCTGAGAAAGAAAGATAGTTTTCCTGGCTTGCTTCAGGTATTAATCTTCAATCTCTTCATGTAGATAGTTTTCCTAGCTGGTTTCAGGTATTAATCTACAATCAGTCGTCCACAGATAGTTTTCCTGGATTGCTACAGGTATTAATCTGGAACTTGAAAAGGTTGGTCGATGAGATAGTTGTCCTGGCTGGTTTCGGGTATTAATCTCTGACCTGAGAAAGAAAGATAGTTTTCCTGGCTTGCTACAGGTATTAATCTTCAATCTTTTCATGTAGATAGTTTTCCTGGCTGGTTTCAGGTATTAATCTACAATCAGTCGTCCACAGATAGTTTTCCTGGCTTGCTACAGGTATTAATCTGGAACTTGAAAAGGTTGGTCAACGAGATAGTTGTCCTGGATGGTTTCAGGTATTAATCTCTGACCTGAGAAAGAAAGATAGTTTTCCTGGCTTGTTATAGGTATTGATCTTCAATCCCTCGTCCACATATGGTTTTCCTGGCTTGCTACAGGTATTAATCTGGAACTTGAAAAGGTTGATGGTAATCATCTGTTGATCGATATTTCCTTAAAAAGGTAGAACGTTAGTTGTATGCAAAGTCATGATGTATGAAATGCATAATGATGTTCTCAAAATAAATGAGATTGCGTTGTATGCACTTATCATGTATGTAAATAGGACGTGTGAAATGTTAATGAATGTACTTTTGTCTGGGAAAATAAATCCTTGACAAATGCTGGGGAGTCGTTAAACCCTGGACTGTTGTTGAAGAGTATGTGTGTCTTCAAACTTTTCTTATAATGTTTCCACTGGGGATCCCAGCTTTGTTGTTTGAGGAGAGCTCCGCTGGGGAATGTTGAAAACTCTATGGGGAGTATGCTTATTTCTGCTTGGGAAAAGAGTTTATGAGTCTTAGTCGTCCGTTGCTCTACTGGGGAGTCGAAGTTGAACTGATATCTGGTCGGGTCCAGGTTTCGCAGTAACTTGCTGGGAATTGTAGAGTAGTCTACTGGGGAAGAGGGGTCGTGGTCCTTTGATTTGTAGTAGTCGGAGAGGCAAACTCAAGCTGGGGAATCCTGGTGTTGTTGGGGAAATAAACCCTGTTTTCGGTCAGCTGGAGAGGTGACATCTTCGTTGGGGGAAGTCCTCGAGGATTCTTGAGGTTGATTCAGCTGGGGAAAGGTGTTCAGAGATTAAACTCTGGCTGGGGAATCATCCTATAAGAAGGATTTCGGGGATACTTGTCATTTCCCCTAATAGCAAGTGTTTGTGGTACTGCCAAAAGGTTTGATTGTATGCAACCCTTTGTTGGGATTGACGTTCCACGTCCCAAGTGACGGAGATGGAGACCTGCCCCTGGTTACTGTGCACTTCTTTGAGTGATTTCCTGGAATCTTGACTGGACTGCCCCAGGTATGCTGGATAGTGACATGTCATTCCCCCTTGTTGATAGGAGATTTGTCAATGGAAGTGTCATCCTTTTTTAATTGATTTTGTTCACTGAGAGAGCTTTCGTTCATCGGATATTCGTTGTGTGAATTTCTCCGCTGTCAAACAAATAGCCAAATGCAAACAGTGATATTCAAGTAATGCAAAGTTTATGTCAGTCTTGAAGTTTTGAGAAAATGCATTTTTTAGCAGCAAACTTTTTATAAGACAAAATCAACACAAGATTTAGAGCAAAGCCTTACAGGAGTCAGGATACCTTTTGTAACAGTATGCTTTCCAACTAACCCATGCTTCAATTAGGACTTTTGAAGGGTTGTAACGTGGCTTGGTTCACGGTTTAAGAAACAAAGGATAAAGGCTCAAAGTATATTTGTACCCACCCGCTCTTCGTGATGTTCTTCAATCCTAAACTCAGTTAATCGTGCGTTTGAACTCCAAGTGAGTCTGGAACGACGTTTTTGGTGATGGTTCAGACAAGTTAAGTTTGTCGGAAGGCAGTCATTTTTGCAACATTTTTTCATGTTGTTTGAGGATTTGTAGTGACCTCTTTCTTTTGATTCATTATCCCTGATTTTTGCCTGACTGTTCCTGTTTTCGAGATTACAATCAGCGGGATGCCCCAGCTTTCTTAATCCTCCTTTATAGGTTTTGGCTCAGTAGGCTTTTTCTCTTTTGAGAGCTAATGACTGTCTATGAGATAAGTAACCACCACTGTCTTTTGATTCCAGAGGAATGCTTTTGATGTCATTCGTTGTATTACGAACTGAGAGTTTGCGACTTTAATGCGCGTCTTTTGAATTAACTGAGAGACTACCCTGCCCCAGGTTTAATCAAAGGTTTCAATCTTGTGTTTAAAACAGAAAACTTCTACTTCTTTGGCTCGAAGGGGTTGACTAGGGATTATCTTCCTTATAACTCTGGTGTTTAGGATTCGAAAGAAATGCTTGTACATCATCAGCAAGGTCTGTTCAAAAGCATATTGTATGAGATTATGGTATTGTTTCGTCATCCTCCCTCTAAAGGCTTGTAACTTTTAGCAAGAGTTAAATGTCATAAAGAGAGTAAAAAGCACAGTTTAAATGTAATGAAAATGAGTGGATCAAATCAAGACAAACATATGCAATGCATTAATGAAACAAAGTTTGACATTAATAGATAATTGTTTGAATAACAAAGAGATTACAACTTGAAAATTCAAATGAAACAAAGACGCTCTCAATGATTCGTCAAAGGAGCAGTGATTATGCTAGAGTCTCCGGAGGGTCAAACTCGATCTCCTTGGCATCAATCATGTCTTGGACCTTGTTCTTCAGAGCCCAACAATTGTTTGTGTCATGCCCTGGGCTACCAAAATGATAAGCACATCTTGCATTCGGGTTGTAGTTAGGAGAAGAAGTCTTAAGGTTTGGATGAGGAGCCTTTAATGTAATCAGCTCTTTCTCCAACATGTGTTGTAGCGCTTGAGCTAGTGACATGTTGATCTTAGTATATTGTCTTTTAGGCGCGTCTGGCCTTCGTTGATTTCCCCTTTGCTGTTGTCGGTGTGGCGCAGAACCAGAGATCAGGACTGCCCCTACGTGTTGGTCACGGTGACTCTTTTGACTGTTCACAGCATTGGACTCTTTCTTTCCATTGTAGGGAATTTTCTGGACATCAGAGGGTGTAGCTCCTTGAATCTTTCCACTTTTGATGCCAGCTTCGACCCTTTCGTCGGTTAGTATTAGCTCGGTGGACCCGACTGAAGAGATTCTGATCAAGTGTTTGAAGAAAGGCCTTGTCAATGTTCCCATGAAGATGTCAATCAGCTCCCTGTCTGTTAAAGGGGGTTGCACCCTACCAGCCAGATCTCTCCACTTTTGGGCGTATCCTTTGAAGCTCTCGTTGGAACCCATGGTCATGTTCTGCAATTGCACACGAGTGGGTGCAAGATCAGCATTGTACTGATACTATTTGTAAAAAGCAGCATCTAGATCCTCCCAGGTGTGGATGCGAGAACTCTCCAATTGATAGAACCATTCGAGTTGAGTCCCTACTAGGCTTTCTTGGAAGAAATGGATCCAAAGCTTTGGATCAGTTGTGTATGGTTGAATCTTGCGGACATAAGACTTTAGATGCATCTTAGGGAAAGAGACTCCATCGTACAGGTCAAAGCTAGGGACTTTGAACTTTGGCAGGATGACCAATCCAGAAACTAAACCCATGTCTCCTAAATCCAAGCCAGGTATTTGTTGAATTTCCATAGCACTGAGGCGATCCTCCAACTGTTTGTATTTGTCATCAGCGGGAGGATATTGTTCTTCTGAGTAGTTAGCTTCATCAATCTCCAAATTGTGGTCTTCTTCAAGACTATCCCCTATGTTGGATGGAGTTGAAAGATCTAGGGTTTTAGGTCTTCTTCTCAAGTTCAGGATGCCCGCTGCCTTCTTGGACTTCTTCTTCTTGTCTTTGAGAAGGAGAGCTTTCAGATCCTCTTGCCCTTTACCCATAGCCAGAAGCATTTGTTGGAATTGAGCGTTTTGAGCTTGGAGATCTTTCACCGTTTGTTCCATATCCATCTTACCGAAATAAACAGTAGGAAGATAAGGAGACTTGTATGGGAGAAACCTGTCATGATATGATGCATGGTATGTGGATGCGTGTTTTCAAGGATCTCGCGGGGTAAACACAAGGAAATGTTAGAGATTGAATTTTGATCAACATCTTTGATTGGAGAACCTTGTAATGGTGGATGTCTTTCCATGAGAATCAAGCTCACCATGTCAAGTGGGTCATAGCCCCTGATTCAAGTTGTTGCACTTGATCTTTGACGGCGTTTGTTTAGGGGAAAATGAAACCTCTTGCCCTTTGGTAGATGTCTGGTTCAACGTGACCCTGCATCAAAAGACCCTCGAGATCCTTGAAATGGTTATTGAAAATGCTATGGTATGATGTTATGATGTTATGTACATGTATGCAGAAGTAAGCAAGTGTATATACAGGTAATCATATTCACACAGAGCAAACAAGTCCTTAGGTTTAGGCTTGCATGGGGTTTATAGGTAAATACTCTCTTGAAGTTAGTTGGCTCAACCTATCCTAAAATAGAAATCGGGTTCTAAGGAGCTCAATATCACTGGATTATTTTCTATGTTCATTGTTTTGGTTTAGCCACTTAACTGGCGACCAAAATATTCCAAGAAAACAATCTTCAATGAGTGTATTATCGAGTATCTACCAACTTCGGACTGCACCAAAGTCGGTCATCTCACTACCCCTAAAAAGGCCAAGATGGTCAAGTAAGGTTCTAAGAGTTAGTTAGTGCTTCATGACATCACTCAGCGGCCCCGTATTCTCCTTGACTACTCAAGGGCTACCGGTACCCACAAATATGTCACACTAACATAGCTACTGCTTCAACCATGTTGGTATACCCCGCACAGTTCCCTCACAGTTTATTGCTATTTACCTAAAAAGGTGCCCCCAAATCCGGGTGTAGGATTTACAACAAACCCAAACAAGGAACCCAAAAAGTAAAGCAATCAAAGCAATCAAAGCAAGCATGTAAAGGTGATCTAAAACCCTAAGGTAACCCCACTTTTAGAAAACTCCCCAGCAGAGTCGCCAGTTCTGTGATACGGTGGGAGAACTGACTTGGATTTTGCGTTTGTGTTTGCAAATGTTTCGGTTTAGCAAGAGTCGCCACCGACTTTTTACTTTATCTTAAGGAAAGGTCAAAAATCACAGGAAAGACCTTTGAGATGTTTTCGTGGGTTCGGGGGGTAGATTATGAAAAGGGAAGGTGCTAGCACCCTTTTCATCCATGGTTATCCATGGGCTCTTAGTTACTTGTTTTAGATCACTTACCTTTGATTTTCAATTGTTTGAAATGGTGCTTTGTGTGTGTGGTTTTGAAAATGTTTTGAAAAAGATGCCTTGTCTAGGCAACCTTTGTAATGACTCTTGTTTAAGTATATACAAAGGTGTTTGTCTTTTTGAAAAGATAATTCAATGTTTTGAAAGTTGTTTTGGAAGTTGTGTTTGTGAAGTGTGTTTGAAAGTTGGCAAGGATGTTTTGCAAGATTTTTTGATCAAGTAACTAAGAGTTGTCTACCCTATTTTAACTCAACGATCTTTCTCATGTTTTAACCCTTTTAACAGTGTTATTTCACCATTGTATTTGGTGAACAACCTTGCGTTAGGATGTTAACGGGACAGGCGCGGGACGTTTGTATAGTCATAGAAGGCAACATATGGGACGTTTTAGCAATGTCGTTTTAGGGACTAGATCGTTTATAGAAGGAAACATCGAGGGTCATCGAGGGACTACGATCTTTTATCGAGGGTCTTTGCTAAAACGCCCATGCTCGAGGGACATGACTATATTCTGAGGCAACAAGTGAGATTACCCTAAGGGTGCATGTGTGCAAAGTGTGTTTATTGCATGCTTTTATCTTTGATTTTTAGGTTGTCTACTTGTTGGTTTTCTCTTGCCATACACACCCTATTTACTAGCAAGCATATAAAAGTAATAAAGCGCATAAAGATAAAATCCTACGCTATTACAACCATATTGAATTGCATGAAAATATAAAGGCAAAAATAAAATAAAAGCGAGAAAAATGAGGGTCTTTCGACCTAGGCAGCAGCATCCTTCGATCGGCATTCTGCTGGCCTCCTTCGATTAGGACTAGCAGCCTTCGATTGGCATTCTGCTGGCCTCCTTCGATTGGGGTTAGCGCCAGCAAAGTCACGTCTTTCGATTGGGCTTTGGCACCAGTCAGGTCATGTCTTTCGATTGGGCCTTGGCAGGGGCGAGGTCCTGTCCTTCGATTGGGAAAAGGCAGCAGCAAGTTGTATCCTTCGACTGGGCCTTTCTGCTTTGTTGCCTTCTTCAATTGGGCCAGTGAAATCAGTGTGAGCGTGTCTCTGGCTGGGCCTGGAAGTCAGTGTGGAAACCAAAGGCTTCGTTTCATACTCCTGTCTCTTGTTTCTTTCATTTCAAGCATTAAATGGAAACATGGCCTGAGGCCATGCTAATATTTATTTTGTAAACAGTTTAACAGTTTAAAGCAAGCTCAGGTAAACAGATAGCAAAACGAAAGGTTTTAGCTTTGTTTTTTAAAAAAAACATGTTAACAGGGTGGAAACGAAAGGAACAGCAGTACGTACATGTTTGGAACGAACAAGAATATTATTTACATGTTATGCCATGAAACGAAAATCTCAAAGGAAAATTATAACTTACCTTGCTTCAGGCTGGAACGTGTGTTGGGCCTTTAAGTGGTCTCCTTGAATGCTTCTGGATTCGGAGGGAGAAACCATGGGTTACGTCCTTGATACTGGATTCAACAAAGAAGAACAAGTGTGAGGTTCTTCCTACTGGATTCGAATGGTAACAAGGTGTATGGATGTTTCAGATTCTAAGTATTTGGATTCTGGGTATTGATTTCTCAAGTGTTGATGAACTTGAGAGTTTTTGTTGTGTTTGAGAATTTTCTGCAGATTCGTTCGTCTGGCCCCAAAAGTTCTCCCCAGATTTGTAAAAAATCCTCTATTTATAGAGAAATAATGAACATGTTCGTCCAAGCCAGCCTTGCAAAGAATAATAAAAATAATGGGTAACGTGACAGTACAAGTGAGGGGCTTGTTGGCAGTAGCAACAGTGGGGTGCAGAAGATCTGACATTGCTTGTGCTCAGAACAAAATCAGATGGAAAGCTGCTTTTGGTGATAAAGTACTCTCTGTTTGAAGAAAAAGTATGTAGCCTTTAACCCAGAATAGCAGTATCCAACAGACAAAGTTTGAAACCCTTGTGCAAACTTCTGACTATATAAAGATCTGGACGCAACACAGCCTGGCAAACGAGATTTGGTCTTGAGTCAAAGGCAAGAGTGAGATCGAAGCACACCTGTTCGAAGGAAGCGTTTACCTCAGTCGAAGTTTGTGGTCGAAACAAGCTAAAGTGCAGGAAGCTATTTCCCAGTCGAAAGCTCATGCTCGAAGGAAGCCTATTTTCCAATCGAAAGTCCGTGTTCGAAGGAAGCAATGTTTCCAAATCGAAGCAGGCTTGCAGGCAGCTACTTGTCCAAATCGAAACCGGTTTGTAGGCAGTACGCTTGGTGAATCGAAAAGGGTTTCCTTGCAGGGGGCATGTGTGGCCAGTAGGTCATGGCCTTCGATTGCAAGCATGCAGGCAGCAAAAGACACAAACGAAACCTGCAACAAGAAGTCACATGCCCAGGAGAAAGAGGCAAGTCAAGCTTGTGTCGATGGAGGTCAAAAGGCCAATCGAAGGATGCTGATCGAAAGAGGCCTAAAGGCCAATCGAAAGAGCTGAAACGAAGAACACTTGTATTTTTCCAAATTTTGTCAAAATCATATTTTTATCTGTTTTCTTCCTTTTTGACAGTTTCCTCTTAATTTTGGTACTGGAAAACCCCAATGCACTTGTTCAAGCTTGAACCTTGACAATCCTTGTAAGAAAAACCTTGAGAATTGAGAGGGCAAATTTTGGGGTACAACATATAGCAATCTCAAAAACCACTCGTGCGTTTTGAGTTTTAACCATCTAAACACTTAATATACATCATATCTAAAGGTTCCAGACCCATGTTCCCTCACTCTAACTCCTCCTTCTCCATCTGCCATTTTTACATTTCAAGCTTGCAGGTTGACTTGAGTAGGGAGATTCAGAGACTTTCAGGACAAAGCAAGGATTGGAATACACTCAGGGAGGTCTAGGCAAGCTAAACAGATCCTCAGGTCTTCTCAAAACTTGCTCAAACTCCACTCACGATCTCAATTGAAAGAGGTAAAAATTCAAACTTTTATCTCTTCATACAAGCATCCTTTGGTCTTGATTTGTGAAAGCAAAATGTAGATATCCTTGCACTAAAGCCAACCATGTTCATAGATTTCATTTATATTCATTGTGTATAGAGAATTTTGGATTTGAAATTTCTGTAAAAATTAGGTTTCAAATTAGGGCCAGTAAAATTAGCTTTGATCTTTGACTTTTAGTTTACATGAATTATATGGTTGAAATCGTGGGAAGAAATACTATCACTTTCATGTTTGGATTGTCCATTTTCATGGAGAAATGAGAGAGATACAGGTGGTCCGGCCATGGCTCAAGGTTGAAGATGAAGTTGCCTTCAGGAGCTGTTTTCTAATATATATTTGTGCTTTTGTTTATATTAACGGATGTACAGCCACCCCAGTGGTAAGGCAGCGCGCAAAAATGCCATAGGTCATGGGTTCGAGCCTTGGCGCCTGCCTTTTGCAATTTTCCATATTTTTCCACCTTTTTTTATTGTTTTTGCAGCGTGGACTTCAGACTTTGGGCCTTATGTTTTTTTTGCTAACCTCCTGCCTCCTCTTTGCTTGCAGCACCCCTGGCCCATATTAATTTTATTTATTTATTTTACCTCTCATTTTATTTTAATTAAAAATATTTTCTTAATATTAAAAATCACAAAAAAATATAAAAATGATAGATTTTATTTTGACTTATTTTATTTCATTTTTCTCAATAAAAAAATATTTTCTTTAGTTATATATATTATCTATTTTTATTAAATAACTTTGTAAATTAATTTAGAATTAGTTTAATGTTTATTTATTTTTCTTCACACCCATTAAGCATATTATTTTAATATAAAAAGACCAAAATACCTCATAAATACCATATATTATTTTTTCAACACAAAAAATGTAAAAAAATACTTACTTTTCTTAAAGAAATTTATTTCCTTTTGATAAAATAGAATTAGGGTTTATAAAAAATCCTTTCTAAAAAAATAATTTCCTTTCCTAATTAATTTAAGATAATCTTGATTTATTTATTAGGTTTAGGTTAAAACTTTTTCCACATAAAAAACCAAACAAAACCTTCTTTGCATTCACACACCTTTTGCAATTTTCCATATTTTTCCATCTTTTTTTGTTGTTTTTGCAGCGTGGGCTTCAGACTTTGGGCCTTATGTTTTTTTTGCTAACCTCCTGTCTCCTCTTTGCTTGCAGCACCCCTGGCCCATATTAATTTTATTTATTTATTTTACCTCTCATTTTATTTTAATTAAATATATTTTCTTAATATTAAAAATCATAAAAAATATAAAAATGCTAGATATTATTTTGACTTATTTTATTTCATTTTTCTCAATAAAAAAATATTTTATTTAGTTATATATATTATCTATTTTAATTAAATAACTTTGTAAATTAATTTAGAATTAGTTTAATGTTTATTTATTTTTCTTCACACCCATTAACCATATTATTTTAATATAAAAAGACCAAAATACCTCATAAATACCATATATTATTTTTTCAACACAAAAAATGCAAAAAATACTTACTTTTCTTAAAGAAATTTATTTCCTTTTGATAAAATAGAATTAGGGTTTATAAAAAATCCTTTCTAAAAAAATAATTTCTTTTCCTAATTAATTTAAGATAATCTTGATTTATTTATTAGGTTTAGGTTAAAACTTTTTCCACATAAAAAATCAAACAAAATCTTCTTTGCATTCACACATTTTTGCATATTTAATTATCTTGTATATTATTTATTCCAATATTTGTACAAATTCAATTTGGTTGTAATAGATTAATTAGGTTTATATTATTGCAACCCCCGTTCATAAATTGTATACCCCCTCCCACAAAGTGTTGTAATAGCGTAGTAATCTTTGATTTTCGCAATTTTGTCGCTTTTATATAACATGCTAGTAATTAGGGTTTGTATGGCAAGATGAAACCAATCAAATAGAAAACCCTAATTCAAGACAAAATCAAGCATGAAAATGACACACTTACATACAAGCACCCCTAGGGTTACTCCACTTGGTTGCCTTATACAAAAATGGTCATATTACGCATGTAAGGTATCTTAGCAAAACAAACAAATACAAGATCATAGTCCCTCGATGACGCTATTCAAAGTTTCCTTACAAAAATGATCTTAGTCCTTCAAAAAATGCTAAGATACTTTGCAACATTGCTAATCATGGTTATACGATGACCCAAGCCCGTCCCGTTTACATCCAAAGATAAGGTTGCTTACCAAATCAATGGTAAGACAACAATGTCAAAGGAAAAGGAAATGAACAAGAAACACATTTTTAGTAGGTAGTTTGCTCTTAATTACTTTCTCCATTTCAAACAAATATCCTTGCTATTTTCAAAACAAACACACACATTTCCAAACATCTTGCAAACATTGAAAACATTTTTTCAAAAAGACAAACATCTTTGTATACATTCTTACGAACGAGAATCATTACAAAGATTGCCTAAACAAAGGCCTCTTTTACAAAATACTTTCAAAAACCACACAAAGCACAATTTCAAACAAAAGCAAGTGATCTAGCAAGTAACTAAGAGCCCGTGGAAAACCATGGATGAAAAGGGGGCTAATACCTTCCCTTTTCATAATCTACCCCCCGAACTCAAGAAACAATCTCAAAGGTCTTTCCTGTGCTTTTTCACCTTTCCTTTTGGATAAAAGAAAAGTCGGTGGCGACTCTTACTAACCGTAACATTTGTGATCAAACGCAAAACCTTTAAGTCAGTTCTCCCACCGTACCACACTATCCTTCCGGAGAGAGCGAGATTCTCGAAAATATACTTGATTGGATCCATCTTTGACATCAACAAGGTAGTGTGAGTCAGCATATACTGTCTCAGTCGGTGAGCAGCCCATGCCAAAGCGCAACAAGTTTTCTCGAGCAATGAGTATCGGGTCTCATAGTCGGTAAACTTTTTGCTAAGGTAATAAATGGCGTGCTCTTTTCGACCAGACACGTCATACTGCCCCAGCACACACACCATTGAATTGTCTAGCACTGTCAAGTATAATATCAAAGGTCTTCCTTCAACTGGAGGCATCAGAACTGGTGGTTCTTTAAGGTATTCCTTGATTCTTTCATAAGCGGCCTGGCATTCATCATTCCACTTTACCACTTGATCTTTCTTCAGCAGCTTAAAGATTGGCTCACAAGTAGCAGTCAGATGTGAAATGAATCTGGCGATGTAATTCAGACGTCCCAAGAAACCTCTAACTTCCTTCTCTGTGCGGGGAACCGGCATCGCTTGTATGGCCTTCACCTTCGTAGGGTCTACCTGAATACCCTTGTCACTGACGACAAATCCCAGAAGCTTGCCAGATCTTACCCCGAAGGTACACTTGTTCAGATTCAACCTCAACTTATACGTCTTCAATCTGTCGAATAACTTTTGGAGATGATCAAGGTGCTCTTCCTCAGTCTGAGACCTGGCTATCATGTCATCAACATACACTTTGATCTCATGGTGAATCATATCTTGAAACAAAGCGACCATGGCGCACTGATAGGTTGCCCCAGCATTCTTCAACCCAAAAGGAATCACCTTGTAGCAAAAGGTGCCCCACTGTGTAACGAAGGTTGTCTTCTCCATGTCTTCAGGAGCCATCTAGATCTAGTTGTAGCCAGAGAAGCTATCCATGAAGGAGAATATTTTGTGTTGCGCGGTGTTGTCGACCAGAACATCAATGTGAGGAAGTGGGAATTCATCCTTGGGGCTTACCCTGTTCAGATCTCTGTAATCAACACACATCTGTACCTTACCGTCCTTCTTAGGTACCAGAACAACGTTAGCAACCCACTGTGGATATGAAGTGACAGCTAAGAATCCTGCATTGAACTGTTTCATGACCTCTACCTTAATCTTCTCTAACATTTTAAGGCGTATACGACAGACCTTCTGTTTAACCGGAGGACATTCTTCTTTAGTCGGCAGGCGATGTACCACAATATCAGTGTCTAAACTAGGCATGTTGTGATACGGTGGGAAGAACTGACTGTTTTTGGAATGCTGGTTCGCGTTTTGCGTTTGTGTTTACAAAAATGTCGCGGTAAGCAAGAGTCGCCACCGACTTTTATTTTATCCAACAAGGAAAGGAAAAAAGCACAGAAAAATTCCTTTTTTTGAGATTTTGAGTACGGGGGGTAGATTTATAGAAAGGGAAGGTATTAGCACCCTTTCTATCCGTAGTTATCTACGGGCTCTTAGGTACTTGCTCATTATTTTCAAAATGTTTTCTTTGTGCTTGTGGGTTTTGAAAAGTTTTTGTTTTAACTTTGATTTAACTCTCGCTTAAGAGTGTAATGAAGTGTTTTTGAAAACTTGTTTGTAAAAGTGTGTAAGTGTGAAAAAGTTTTGTTTTTTGGATGAGCAAGTATCTAAGAACTAATCTACCTACTCGAAAAAAGGAATCGTTCTATGCTAATGTCCTTTAGACAATGCTATCCCACTATTAGTGAGTAGGTAGCACTGTCATTGGAGTTTGAGGGTCAATTAGAAAGAGGGACATACGGTCACCAAAGCAATGTTAGGACACCTTAGCGGTAACCCTAATATCTTAGATCATTTGTTTGAGGCAACAATATCCGAGGCAACCGTTTCGAGGCAACTATGATCTTTTAGACAAAAGGACGACCTCTAAAATGACCTATACTCAATGACCGTGTACAAAGGCAACCAAGTGGGGCGTACCCTAGGAGTGCGCATGTGCGAGTGTGTTATTTTCAGTTATTTTTATCTTTGCACATGTTTAGGGTGATCTAACTATTTTTTAAATTAGGCATTCATTCTTGTCATGCAAGCCCTATTATCAAACATCTAACAGTTGTATAGTTTGCAGAAATTAAAGGTGTGGAAATTAAACTAATTATTACAAGGCGTCGGGTATTTACATCGCCAAAAACAACCCTTTGAAAATAAAAAGCAGAAAAATAAATAAAATGTCCTAATTATTTATTACAAACCGGGAGCAGATACATTAATTGGATAAAAAATAAAGCGCGATGCAAAATTAGATCGGAGGCGAAATTAGGGTTTTGACCCTTTTTAAAAGAAAATGTTTTTTTTTGTTGTTTTTATTTTTAAGAAAAGAAATTGATCCTAAAATTAAAAGCTAAATTAATTATTAAATAAATTACTTAATGAAAAATAATAAATAACATATTTTTTTGGATTTTTTGTTAATTTAAGAAAGAAAATAAAATAATTAAACTAAAGTTAAAACCTAATTAATTCTAATTGATTTTACTTATTTGCAAAAATAAATTAAGGTTATCTAATTAACATCCTAATTAATTAATTAGTTATTATTAGTAAAAAAATAAAATTCTGGATTTAATTGGACAAAAATGCATTTTTTGTGATTTTTTTGATAAAAAGAAAATTAATTTGTTGGTTAGTAATAAAATATAAAATAATTAAATGGAATTAAATAAAATAGAGAAAAAGAGATGGGCCTGATTTTTTGGAGGTGCAGAAAGCAATTTGTTGGCCCATTAAGGCTGATCCATAAGACTTTTTGTGATCCTGTGCACATGCGTTGACCTGGTCCATGGTATGCTTGCAATATTGGCCACCAGATCTGGCCATCTGGCCATCTGGCGTACTGGATGGTGAGTGTCCATGATGAGTCTCAAGCTTGCGCGTACACTAGATTATCTGAAAGAATTAAGAAAAATAACAAATGCTGGAGGCAGGGATCGAACCCCTGACCTCCATCTTTAAACGCCTTGAACGTCCCCCTTGTAGCCACTACACCATTTGTTTCTTTTTGTTAATATAACACAAATAAAAAATAATATAATAAAACAAGATTAATGGCCAGGAAAATAAAAACGTGCGCGGACGTTTGAACGGGCGAATGGATGGACGACAACTCATCATCCCTGTCCTCCATCCGTTGCTAAAAGTCCCAAGAGCTATACCCACGGACAGATGTCTGTCACTACAAACCAAGCTTATTCCAAAATCCGCTACAGGCCATGTAAACACATTCTAAGAACATGGTTGAGTTCGTCTCAATCTACTAATCACAACTATAGCCATTATCATGGCTAATTGTACCTGAAAACAAAATCCCCAAAAAACTCCACGAAACCCTAATCATGGTGAATCACAGTATAGGTTATGTAACTGAAATTGGCTAATGTAAAAAGCTTACAAATGGCATGGTGATCACAAATATGTAATTATTTCATATTAACAATGCCTAATTTACGAAATATGAAATCAAGAACAGGGCGGCTTCGTGAACGACTTACAGCGCTTGGGAGAGTCTAAAAATGCGTGGTCTTGGTTGCTTTCGCTTGTGGAGATGGCCAGGAAGAGATTGAGACAATTGCCAAGCCTTGAAATTGCCTCTAGGATTGATTTTGATCTCAAACTTTTTCTTGTTTTTTGCAAATTTGGTTATGCCTCTAGAACTGATCTCTAACCCTTCTTTTAGTCTGCCCACGACCCTTATGTATTGCACAATGCATTAGGTCTGAATTTGCTGTCCAAATCTTCCTCTATTAATGCTTTGATATTTGATTTGATTCTCTTTCAAAGCTTTCTAAATTTGATCCAAATCACATCTTTTTGTACACTTATGCCTTAATACGAGTTTTGAAAGGTGCTAGTTGTGTAACAAAACCTGAAATGATCACAAGATCTTTAGTTTTCAATGTTTTTGATTTTATGTGATTTTATTTGATTTAAAATGAATTAATTCAAATAAAAACCAAATTAAATAATAAAAATATGATATGGACACATGTCCAAGGCTGGAGCACGTGGGCTACAATTCCAACTCAAAACAAGTGAAAAAGAATGGGCCCATTTGGCAAAATTTGAAGTTTTTGGGATAGTTGACTTTTGGCAATTTTACAAAAAAAGTCCAACTTCAACAATGCATAACTTCTTCAATTTTGAACTTTGGGAAGTGTTCTTTGACTTTTTAGAAATCTTGAGATGTCCTGTAATCAATCCTTTTGTTCTCATATCATTTTGATATTCCATGCTCAAGTTAGAAGCTTTGACAAAAAAGGTGCTTTTGTTGACTTTTCAAAATGACCTATAATGTCCAAATTCATAACTTCTTGTGAGTTCATATTTTGATCTTGGGGTATGAATATGGATTGTAGGTAATTTCATCCTCTTCAAAATGAGATTTTGATGGGTCATTTCTCATAATGTATGAGAAAGTTATGCTTGGTCAAAGTTGAGTTGACTTTTCCTGCAAAAACCCTAATTTAGCAACTTTTGAATCTTGATGAATTTGGAGAAATCCTTGATGAATCATGATCAACCCTTGATCAAATGATGAAATACACTTCAAAATGAGGATGTTGACCAAAAATCTTGAAGTTTGACTGTATGTGGGTTACAGTTGACTTTTGCCCTAGCACAGTCAATTTTTGGACCTTTTGAGCAATTGAATGAGCAAAATTCCTCTGCAAGGCTTGAAACTTGACATGGATGATCTTGAGAACATATTATGACATTGGTGAGAACTTGGGGTCACTTGGACTCAAGTATATTGATGCAACATAAAACCCTAATTTGAGTAGACTGCCTTAGGAGAGAGCTTGTCTGGCCAACTCTTGGACTATTTTGAACAACTTGGAGAACTTTCTTGCAATGTTTTGAGAAATATGAGAGGGAAAATTTTGGGGTACAACATCTTCCCCTGTTCAATCTTCTTAAACCTGAGGATGTAGATTGGCTTTCGTTCCTTTCGTGATCCGAGGGTGGAAGAGGATTGAACACTAGAGTGCCCAGAAATTTGCACTTGCATGAAGTGGTAGTTGCTTTGTGATGTCGGGAATGGGCTTACAGATGCCATTTGGAGATTTCTGATGAGGGGATGGGCTTAAGGACGCCATCTGAAGGAGTGTCGATCGCATAAGAGATTCCTTAGCGAAAACTTGTATACCTGTTGTTGTGGAAGATTCCACTGAGGAAGCCTGACCTTTGTTGAGAGAAAAGAATTCGTCTGTAATTCAATTGAGGTATCGAGATTTAGGAACTTGCCCGTAATTCAACTGGGGTGTCGAGATTTAGGAACTTGCCCGTAATTCAAATAGGGGGAAACATCTTCGTCGAGATTTAAGAACTCGCCCGTAATTCAACTGAGAAAACTTTTCTGCTGAGTTTTAAGAACTCGTATGGAATTCAACGAAGGAACACTTTCGTCGAGATTTAGGAACTCGTCTGTACTTCAACTGAGAAAACATCATTGTTGAGATTTAAGAACTCGTCCATAATTCAACTGGGGAAACATCTTCGTCGAGATTTAAGAACTCGCCCGTAATTCAACTAAGAAAACTTCTCTGCTGAGATTTAGGAACTCGTCTGTAATTCAACGGAGGAACACTTTGTCGAGATATAGAAACTCGTTTGTACTTCAAATGAGAAAACATCTTTGTTGAGATTTAATAATTCTTCCGTAATTTAACTGGGGAAACATCTTCGTCGAGATTTAAGAACTCGCCCGTAATTCAACTGAGAAAACTTCTCTGCTGAGATTTAGGAACTTGTCTGTAATTCAACGGAGGAAAAAGCTTCATAGCTTTGAATTTTGTGAGAATTTAACTGTATCCTTCCTGAAAGGTAAAGGTTATTTGTATGTAAGGCATGATATGTATCAAGAAATGATGTTATCAAAATAAATGAGATTGTGTTGTATGATGCGTGTATGCATGCGTCATGATGTATGGAAATGTAATGTTTTTAGCTGGGGAAAATAAATCTCGGATAGCTACTGGAGAAAAGAGCTGAATTCTTCGTTTTCGCTGGGGATAGCGAATGAAGATGATTGTGAGAATAAACCTGAAGGAGAGGATAACTCCGCTGGGTAATAAACTGATGAGGAGATTATTCGGTGGGGAAGAGAGGCTCTGTAGAGGATTCCGCTGATAAATTCAGCTGGGGATGAATTACCGTTGCTGGTGATACTGAATTCTGTTGGGGATTTGAGTTTCTGCTTGTGAAAGGAATGAACTCCACTGGGGATGATCTTTCAGTTGCGACTTCACTGGGGATAACCTTTTAGGCTCTTCTGGGGACAATCTTCCAAAGTCTACTGGGGATGATTCTCCATATTCCACTGGGGAAGCTTTTTTCAGACTGCGCTGGGAAAATTTTCAAACTCCACTGGGGATATTTTATACTCCGCCGGGGATGATAAGACTTTTCAGTGCTGATGGTAGATAAACTCTGCTTGGGGAGAATATTACTGATTCATTCACAGTTGCAAGTCTCAGCTGGGGAGAGTTAACATTACTGTCCTTTCTTACTCTGCGGGGAATGATTGTTCTCTCAATCGTTTCCTCCAGCTAGGTCTATCCCTATACCTGGTGGACAGAGCAACTGTACGGTTTGGACATTTCTCGTCTGCCCCTATTTCTGATATTACAAGTAATCGTCTTTTGTTTCACATGTAAATATTTATGAGCAGCAATTAATGTCAAATGCATATATCAAAAACTGAACATTGGACGTTTTTTGCAAAACAAAACAGAAAAAGGAAAAACAGTTGAAATTTCTTTGAAAATGAATTGTATTGACTTTGAAGTTTGGCCTGTAAATAGGCATTTTTGCACAAGAGGTTGACGTCCTAGTAAGAGAACGCCGCTGAACAAATAGAATTTATACAATTTGTGTAAAAGAAAGAAAAATAGCTATGTGAATAATCCCACTGGGTTCCAACTCTGCTATTGCCTTTATGTCCTCGAGCATCTCATCACTTCGCTACTTGGTTGAAGGTAGATCAGATTGATCAGTGCCATCCGAGCTTGATAGTCGATACTGAAGTCTGGTTGCAAGGTGATCCAATGGGACATAGTGTTACGCTTTAATCCCTAATTTTTGCCTGGACCGCCCTTTCGGGTTTTCAGTCCACCGGGATACCCTTTTTTCCCAAGCCGCCTTTTCTGGTTTTCGACTTGTCGGGTGTACAGTTTTTTTTTCATTTCATCCCTTATTTTTGCCCGAACCCTTTTGGTTCGCCGGGAAGCCCTTATTTTTTCCTAGGCCAGTCGACCTAGCGGGTCTTTGATTATGCGTAGTATCTTTTCACTATGTCTGCATTGACGGGGTGAGGAAGGTCGTCACCATCCATGGTGGTTAGAATCATAGCTCCTCCTGAGAAAATGTTCTTAACCACAAATGGCCCTTCGTAGGTAGGGGTCCATTTTCCCCTGGGGTCACCTTGTGGCAGTATGATGCGCTTGATCACCAGATCCCCGACTTGATACTCTTGTCATCTAACTTTCTTGTTAAATGCCTTGATCATCCGCTTTTGATACGTTTGACCATGACAAATAGCAGTAAGTCTCTTTTCATCGATTAAGTTCAGCTGATCAAGCCGGGTCTGAATCCAGTCATCTTCGCTCAAACATGCGTCCTTCATAATTCGAAGAGAGGGTATCTAAACTTCAATGGGCAAGACGGCCTCCATGCCATAAACCAAGGAATCGGGTGTTGCCCCTGTTGACATCCGCGTTGAGGTACGGTACCCATGAAGAACAAATGGTAACATCTCGTGCAAATCTTTGTATGTCACCGTCATCTTCTGCACAATCTTCTTGATATTTTTATTAGCCGCTTCTACAGCCCCATTCATCTTCTGCCGGTAGGGAGAAGAGTTGTGACGCTGTATCTTGAACTGCTTGCAGAGCTCGGTGATCATCTTATTGTTGAGATTTGTACCATTGTCTGTAATAATCCTTTCTGGTACACCATATCGGCAGATCAGGTTGTGCCGAATGAACTGTGCCACGACGTTCTTGGTCACTGTAGCAAAGGAAGCTGCTTCAACCCACTTCGTAAAGTAATCAATAGCTACTAGGATGAAACGATGCCCGTTGGATGTCGTAGGTCTGATCTCGCCGATCATGTCAATCCCCCACATTGCAAAAGGCCACAGAGCCGTCAAGACATTCAGAAGTACTAGAGGTATGTGTACCTTATCAGCATAGACTTGGCACTTATGACAGGTCTGAGAATGCTGATAACAGTCGGCTTCCATGGTAGACCAATAATATCCTGCCCGTAGGATTTTCTTTGCCATGGTGTGTCCACTGGAATGAGTCCCGAAAGTACCTTCATGTAACTCTTCCATGATCCTTTCTGCTTCGTTCTTATCCATACAACGCAGTAAGGTTGAATCATGTTTACGCTTGTAAAGGATACCATTGCTGATGAAGAACTTTGTCGCGAACCTCCTCAGAAACTTCTTATCATTAACAGATGCACCCTCGGGGTACTCCTGAGCTTCAAGATACCTCTTCACCTCATGAAACCAGGGTTTATCCGTTGCCTCTTCAGTCTCAATGTTGCAGCAATGTGCAGGTTCGTCTAACCTTTCAATGGTAATCCGGGGAGCTTCGTTGTCCCAATTGACTTTGAACATAGAAGACATAGTAGCTAGTGCGTCCGCCAACTGATTCTCCTCTCTAGGGAAGTGTTCAAAGGTTATCTCTTCGAAATGTGGAAGCAACGTCAATACATACTCCTTGTAAGGAATAAGATTTGGGTGTTTCGTATCCCACTCGCCTTTGATCTGACTGATCACGAGAGCGGAATCTCCGAATACACTTAAGTACTTAATCCTTAGGTCAATAGCTGCTCGAAGACCCATAATGCACGCTTCATACTCTGCCATTTTGTTGGTGCAATTGAAACATAGTCGGGCGGTGAACGGAGTGTAAGAGCCTTCAGGAGATATGATCACGGCACCAATGCCATTGCCCAAAGTGTTTGAAGCTCCATCAAAGTACATAGACCATCAGTATCCTTCCTCAGGTCCTTCATTCGGTCCAGGCTCCTCACAGTCAGTCACTATCATGATATTCTCATCCGGAAATTCAAAGTTCATAGACTGGTAATCGTCCACTGCCTGATGTGCCAAATGATCTGCCAACACACTTCCCTTGATTTCCTTTTGGGTCGTGTACTGGATGTCATACTCAGTCAAAACCATCTGCCATCTTGTTATTCTTCTGGACAAGGCAGGCTTTTCGAAGATATACTTGATTGGATCCATCTTTGATATCAATAGAGTAGTGTGAGTCAGCATATACTGTCTCAACCGGCGAGCAGCCCATGCCAAAGAGCAGAAAGTTTTCTCGAGCAACGAGTATCGAGTCTCGCAGTCGGTAAACTTTTTGCTAAGGTAGTAAATAGCATGCTCTTTTCGGCCAGACTCGTCATGCTGCCCCAGCACACACCCCATTGAATTATCGAGTACTGTCAAGTATAAGATCAAAGGTCTCCCTTCAACTGGAGGCATCAAAATAGGAGGCTCTTGGAGATACTCTTTGATCCTTTCGAAAGCGGCCTGACATTCATCGTTCCATCTTACCACTTGATCTTTCTTTAGTAACTTGAAGATTGGCTCACAAGTAGCAGTCAGGTGTGAGATGAATCGGGCAATGTAGTTCAGTCGTCCCAGAAAGCCTCTGACTTCTTTTTCTGTTCGAGGAGCTGGCATTTCCTGTATAGCCTTCACCTTGGCAGGATCCACTTGAATGCCTTTATCACTTACGACGAAACCCAGCAACTTACCAGATCTCACCCCGAAGGTGCACTTGTTCGGGTTTAACCTCAGCTTGTACAACTTCACCTATCAAATAGCTTCTGAAGATGGTCCAAATGTTCTTCCTCAGACTGGGATCTTGCAATCATGTCATCGACGTATACCTCAATCTCATGATGGATCATGTCATGGAACAAAGCGACCATGGCGCGGTGATACGTTGCCCCAGCATTCTTCAATCCGAAAGGCATGACTTTGTAGAAAAAGGTACCCCATTGAGTAACAAAGGTTGTCTTCTCCATATCTTCGGGGGCCATTTTAATCTGATTATAACCGGAGAAACCATCCATAAAGGAGAAGACCTTATGCTGTGCGGTGTTGTCAACCAGAACGTCGATATGAGGCAGAGGGAAATCATCCTTGGGACTTGCCCTGTTCAGATCCCTATAATCAACACACATTCGAACTTTACCATCCTTCTTCGGCACAGGAACCACGTTGGCCACCCATTGTGGGTAAGAAGTAACTGCTAGAAAACCAGCGTCAAACTGCTTCATCACTTCAGCCTTGATTTTCTCAGACATCTCTGGGCGCATTCGGCGGACTTTCTGTTTCACCGAAGGACAATCTTCCTTGGTAGGCAATCGGTGAACCACAATATCGGTATCCAACCCAGGCATATCTTCATAAGACCAGGCAAAGATCTCAACATAGTCACGCAGAATCTGAATCAAATGTTGCTTGACACTAGGTTCCAGATTTGCACCGACCTTGACCTCTTTCTTGTCTATATCTGTACCCAGATTTACCGTTTCCACTGGCTCTTCATGCGGCTGTATGGCCCTCTCTTCCTGAAGTAACAGTCTAGCAAGTTCACCAGGCACTTCGCAATCATCTTCACCTTCGTCTTCGGCTAAGTTGATCGTACTTTCGAAGTCATAACCGGCAGTAGCAGAGTCGTTATCAGTGGGATCCAGAATGGATGTAGACCTGTATATGTGAGTGTGTGTAAAATAGTTGTTTTGCAATATATAAAAAAAGAAAAACAAGGAGCGCAAAATTTGAAATGCAAGAAACGTCCAATGCTTTTATTAATGATATATGGAGATGACAAATATCAAGCCCTCACAAATAAAGCCACAGTACCTCGGGTAAGACACCGGGTCGTAAAGTTTAAAAATTGTCTGTTACAAACTCAAAACAAAAGTCTCATTACTGGGTAATAAAAGAAATTGGCATGAAGTCCTTGACTGTCCAATTGCTTAGTCCATCGTCGGCAGTCGGGTAGATCCAACTGTCAAACTCAGATTCTTCATCACCGTCTTCAATGGCATTTACTCCTGAATTGCTGATAAATAGAGGAGGTCCTCCAATCCGTGCACGCCGAACAGCCCTTTGAGCTTCTGCAGTGAAACCCAAACCAAACTTGTTAGTCTTATGTGCAAAATTAGGGAGTTGGCCCCAATTCATACACCCGCCTTTCTCAACAACAGCCCGGGCATCCTTGAGGGAAGCCATCTTCATTAGAGGATCTTCAGTAACAGTTTTAGTTGATGCCAGCGTCTGGGGAACTTCTTCAAAATGTTGAAACGGGGTCTCAATGAATTCCCCATCCATCTCCACATACCGGAAAGAGTTGAGGTGGCTCACCATGTACTCCTCTTCTCCTCGTACCGTAACAATTTTCCCCTTCACTGGGTATTTTAGCATCTGGTGGAGCGTAGAAGTTACTGCCCCAGCTTTATGGATCCATGGGCGACCCAGCAAACAAAAATAAGATGGTTGAATGTCCATCACATAGAATGTAGACGCGAAAATATGAGAACCAACCTTGACTGGAATATCTACTTCTCCATGTACCATCCTCTTGGACCCATCAAAGGCCCTGACCACAATGTTACTTGGTTTCAGCACCAACCCTTCACAGTCTAACCGGTCTAACGCCTTCTTGGGTAAAACGTTCAACAAGGACCCAGTATCCACCAACACATGAGCTAAGGTAGTGCCCCTGCACTCAATAGAGACATGAAGGGCATCATTGTGATTCTTCCCCTTGGCAGTCAAGTCTGCGTCGGAGAAACCCAATCCATTATCTGCTGTCAGACTCGCCACATAATCTTTGAACTGGTCAGCAGATGTCTCCTACGGTACATGTGCAGTCTTCAGGAAAGCAATCAGAGCCTTAGCATGGGCCTCTGAACACAACAATAAGGACAACATAGAGATCTTCGACGGGGTTTGCCCTAGCTGTTCGACGACATTGTAGTCGCTTTTCTTGATGATCTTTAAAATTTCCTCTATCTCCTGTCTAGAGGCTTCAACAATAATCTTCTTCGGTGCCTCCGTCCGGGCAGGCTCACCGGTGATCCCTTTGCCCCGAGTATCGGATGACACGGCGACAAGGGTAAGGATTGGAACTTGAACAGGGACAGTAGCAGATGTACTGGCAGGTGTAATAACAACAGGCTTCCGAACAGTTGGTGGAGAAATCTCAGGGGAGAAAAGTCTTCCGCTGCGGGTGACTTTACTAGATCCAACAATATTGCTGATGTCAGTATCAGCCTCTTCATCTTTCAAATCTTGTTTAACCCCGTGATAATACACGTCAGCCCCATAGTGCCACGGGACAGCCTTATCTGACGTATAGGGGATAGGTCCAGGAACAATAATGATTAAGGGAGAGATTCTCGGAACAGATGTAATTCTAACAGGCTTTCTCGAGGAAGCCTTGGAAGAATTGTCGAAAATGGTGATTATAGAAACTTCTTCAACGGGAACCAAATGAACAAAAGTCTTCTCAAACAGAATTTCTTTGTTATCCATCAGGCGTTGGACACCTGACTTCAATAGATGGCAACCGGTAGGTAGGACGGAACACAGACGGAAACCTTCGCTACAGCCCGGAAATAAACCGGCTAACAGAAGTTTCTTCTTCACAGTCATCAATGGAGTAGCAATGTCTTTTACGGAAGCCACAAACGAGTCGTCATCTACGGCATTCACTCCATGCTTGGGCATAGGAGCAGTCACAACATTAGGCTTTTCGAGCGCTTTGAACTCAATCTCCTTAGCATCAATCAGATCATGCACCTTATTCTTCAGGACCCAACAGTAATTTGTATCATGCCTCGGGCTATCAGAGTGAAAAGCACAGCGGGCGTTCGGGTTGTACAGCGGTGATGTTGTATTGGGATTCTTCGGGGCTTCCTTCGGAATCACCAAGTTGGTATTTAGCAATTGCGGCAGAATCTGAGATAGGGTCATATGGAGCTGAGTGAATTGTCTTCGCAGGCTCTCGGCTCTTGGATGATTGTTGCATTGTGTGGCAACAGTTGGTCTTGAAATAACTACCGCATTAACCGCTTGGCAGCGTTCAGATCGATTCTGGCTTTTTAAACTGTAAACTGCACTGGACTCCTTCTTAAAAGGCTTCTTCTCGGTACCTGATGAAGCACCCTTATGTATCTTGTCGCTCTTAATACCGGCTTCAACTCTTTCCCCAGTCATTATTAACTCAATAAAACCTGACGATGAACTTCCAATCAGATGGTTGAAATACGGACCAGACAAGGTCCCTAGAAACATATCCACTAACTCCCTATCAGCCAGCGGGGGTTGTACTCTTCCAGCAAGGTCCCTCCATTTCTGAGCGTAATCTTTAAAACCTTCGCTCGCACCCATAGACATACCCTAAAGTTATGTATGTGTGGGAGCGAGTCGGTATTATATTGGTACTTCTTGTAAAAAGTAGCAGCAAGGTCTTCCCAATTACGGACGCTAGCCCCTTCTAGTTGGTAGAACCATTCAAGCTGAGTCCCTGAGAGACTGTCTTGAAAGAAATGGATCCAGAGGTTCTTGTCAGCAGTGTATGGTTGGGTCTTTCTAACATACGAGCGGAGGTGTAGCTTTGGGTAGGAGACCCCGTCGTATTTAGAAAAGACTGGTGCTTTAAATTTGTGGGGAATCACCACTGCAGATGACAAACCCAAATCACCAAAGTCCAGACCAGGAACTTTTTGGATCTCCATCGCGCTTAACCGGTCTTCAAGTTTCTTATATCTGTCCTCAGCAGGAGGATACTGGTCTTCGTCAAAGTCTGTGTCATGGTCAGAAACCACAGGGCTAGGAGCCCTCCTTTCTTCCTGATTCTCTCCCCATCCAAATGAGTGGGACAAATCAACTTCATCTCGCAGCCTGTTCCCAAACCTGTGACCCATGTTCAGGAGGACCGTCTTCTTCTTCTTCTTCTTCTTATCCTTCAAGATAAGAGTCTTCAGATCTTGCTGACCCTTGGCCAAGTTCATGAACATTTCCTGGAACTGGGCGTTTTGAGCTTGTAGGGCCTTGATGGCTTGATCAGCTGAAGTTTCAGAAGACATGATGCTGAAATAAACAGCGAAGAAGATGAGAGACCTGTAAGGGTACCTGTGATAAGGTGCATGGAATGAAATGCGTATGATATGATTTCAAAGACGTCGAGAGATTCAAATTCATAAACCAAAATGAAACACACTTTATTAGATAAAAAACTTGAAACAATGTTCAACAAATGCCTTTAAGGCGTTACAAAAAGAAAAAATTGAAAAGTAAATCAAAACTAGAAATAACAAAAGACAATCAGCGCTCCCATGGTCGTTTTCCGTTGGTGCTGACATAATTGTTGAGGACCTTCTCATTCTCCAGCTGCCTTGTAAGCTTTAGGATCTTTCGCACCTGCTCATGTTACTTTCTCTGTAAGTATCCCGCTCTTCCCTTATCTGGATCCAAGACCTCTTTAATGCCCCAATGTCAGTAGGCATGTATAGATGGAGGATGGTACGTGAAACCCCTTCTTCATCAGCACTCTCAACAATTACCGGTAAGACAGCTTTGTACGACATTCCCATCTTTTGGGCACGGGTTCGAACCCACCGGAGATATGGTTCCATCGGAAGAGAGGTCTTCAACCCTAGCTCGTGCGGATCAGACCTGTGAACCCTATTCCAAGCTAGTATGAACCTGCGGCGATGCTCTTCACTATCCCCTTGGAAGTCAAAAACAATGCTCAGAAGCAACAACTCATGAGGTTCGTCCCTCCTAGCTCGCCCAAACTGTCGTAAGGCCAGACAAGGATTATAGGTGATTCCTCCCTTAATTCCAAGCAAAGGAACATTGGGGTATTCTCCACACCGGTTAATAACAGCTACTTCTTCCATGTCTTTAGTAGTCCAAATGATGTCCGTGTGAGCAAGGGACATAATTCTGTAGGCCTAACTCATGCCTTCCTTATTCTTCAAAACAGATTTAAGGAGGTGAGAAATAAACCACCTCTTCAGCAATGGTGTAGAACACATAAGGGTTCCCCATTTCCGAGCAGTACGGGCATAGAGAGTATGCAGAATATCACCCAAGAGAGTGGGCACTGGATTACGGGACATGAAAATCCTCACTGCGTTCACGTCGACAAAAGAATCTGAATTAGGAAACAGAACCAGGCCATAAATGAGAAGAGCTAGGATGTCTTTGAATGCTTGAAAATCCAAACTGTCACAAAACTGATTAGCCCGATCAACCAAGAACTTAGCTAAGAAGCCTTTTGTCCCACTCTGAGTCTCCCAGTTAGACATTACCTTAGCCTTTGTCAGATGTAGGGCTGTAGCAACATCTTCTGGCCTAAGAGCTTTCTCCCAACCTGTAAACGGTGTCTGCTCTAGAATAGAAATACCAAGTAGATCAGAGAACTCTTCCAAAGTAGGGACCAACTGATAGTCTGGGAAGGTGAAGCAATGGTATAGTGGATCAAATAACTGGCACAAGACACTCATCATCTGCTCATCTAATCTGGAAGTGACCAAACCAAGGAGGTGCCCATGTCTTCTGTCAAAAGAGGAAGTATCAGGGACCTTTGCAACCAAATCTCTAAGCTGAGTAGGAATCTGAACAAAACTGATCCGAATAGTGTTTCTACGCATAGGTGCCATGACCTATAAAACAGAACAAAGATGAATCCCCTCTGTCTTTGAAATGGGTTATTCTGATGCAATATGCATGCAATGTCATGATGCATGATGTCATGATAGAAACACACCACAAGTATTCACAGATAGCAAACATGGCAAGGGCAAGCAAGTCACACAATAACCCTTAGATTTCAGGCTGGCATGGAGTTTAGGTATTACCCTCTTTCAGTTCAGTTGGTTCAACCTGTCCTAGAAATAGTAATCGGGTTCTAGAGGATCTCAATATCACTGACCACCCTCGATCGGTCATAATTCCAGTTTAGCAACCTTTTCTTGCGGCTGGAATCATCGCGAGAGTTTGGTCTCAATGAGTGTAGCATACTGCTACTGTTCTATGGCCAAGTTGGTCAATTATAGGTTCTAAGGTCAGTTGGTGCTTAATGACCCCTTAGAAGACCCATGTTCTCCTTGTTCCACCACAAGGGATATCGGTACAAACTAAAGTGCCACACCAATGTAGCTACTGCTTCAACCGTAACGGTCTACGCTGTACAGTTCCCTCACAGTCTATTGCTACTTACCTAAAAGGTATCCCCCAGATCCAGGTTAGGATCTATAGTAACTCCGATTCAAACCCACAAAGATAAAGCATACTAATCAAGTAATTGAAAACATTATGATGAAATATTCCTAAGGTACACCCCACTTATAAAGCGTCCCCAGCAGAGTCGCCAGTTCTGTGATACGGTGGGAAGAACTGACTGTTTTTGGAATGCTAGTTCGCGTTTTGCGTTTGTGTTCGCAAAAATGTCGCGGTAAGCAAGAGTCTCCACCGACTTTTATTTTATCCAACAGGGAAAGGAAAAAAGCACAGAAAATTCCTTTTTTTGAGATTTTTTGAGAACGGGGGTAGATTTATAGAAAGGGAAGGTATTAGCACCCTTTCTATCCGTAGTTATCTACGGGCTCTTAGGTACTTGCTCATCATTTTCAAAATGTTTTCTTTGTGCTTGTGGGTTTTGAAAAGTTTTTGTTTTAACTTCAATTTAACTCTCGCTTAAGAGTGTAATGAAGTGTTTTTGAAAACTTGTTTGTAAAAGTGTGTAAGTGTGAAAACGTTTTGTTTTTTGGATGAACAAGTATCTAAGAACTAATCTACCTACTCGAAAAAAGGAATCGTTCTATGCTAATGTCCTTTAGACAATGCTATCCCACTATTAGTGAGTAGGTAGCACCGTCGTTGGAGTTTGAGGGTCAATTCTAAAGAGGGACATACGGTCACCAAAGCAATGTAAGGACACCTTAGTGATAACCCTAATGTCTTAGATCATTTGTTTGAGGCAACAATATCTGAGGCAACCGTTTCGAGGCAACTATGATCTTTTAGACAAGATGACGGCCTCTAAAATGACCTATACTTAATGACCGTGTACGAAGGCAACCAAGTGGGGTGTACCCTAGGAATGCGCATGTGCGAGTGTGTCATTTTCAGTTATTTTATCTTTGCACATGTTTAGGGTGATCTAACTGTTTTTTAAATTAGACATTCATTCTTGTCATACAAGCCCTATTATCAAACATCTAACAGTTGTATAGTTTGTAGAAATTAAAGGTGCGGAAATTAAACTAATTATTACAAGGCGTCGGGTATTTACATCTCCAAAAACAACCCTTTGAAAATAAAAAGCAGAAAAATAAATAAAATATCCTAATTATTTATTACAAACCGGGAGCAGATACATTAACTGGATAAAAAATAAAGCGCGACGCGAAATTAGATCGGAGGCGAAATTGGGGTTTTGACCCTTTTTAAAAGAAAATGTTTTTTTTGTTGTTTTTATTTTTAAGAAAAGAAATTGATCCTAAAATTAAAAGCTAAATTAATTATTAAATAAATTACTTAGTGAAAAATAATAAATAACATATTTTTTTGGATTTTTTTTTAATTTAAGAAAGAAAATAAAATATTAAACTAAAGTTAAAACCTAATTAATTCTAATTGATTTTACTTATTTGCAAAAATAAATTAAGGTTATCTAATTAACATCCTAATTAATTAATTAGTTATTATTAGTAAAAAATAAAATTCTGAATTTAATTGGACAAAAATGCATTTTTTGTGATTTTTTTGATAAAAAGAAAATTAATTTGTTGGTTAGTAATAAAATATAAAATAATTAAATGGAATTAAATAAAATAGAGAAAAAGAGATGGGCCTGATTTTTTGGAGGTGCAGAAAGCAATTTGTTGGCCCATTAAGGCTGATCCATAAGACTTTTTGTGATCCTGTGCACATGCGTTGACCTGGTCCATGGTATGCTTGCAATATTGGCCACCAGATCTGGCCATCTGGCCATCTGGCGTACTGGATGGTGAGTGTCCATGATGAGTCTCAGGCTTGCGCGTACACTAGATTATCTTAAAGAATTAAGAAAAATAACAAATGCTGGAGGCAGGGATCGAACCCCTGACCTCCAGCTTTCAATGCCTTGAACGTCCCTCTTGTAGCCACTACACCATTTGTTTCTTTTTGTTAATATAACACAAATAAAAAATAATATAATAAAATAAGATTAATGGCCAGGAAAATAAAAACGTGCGCGGACGTTTGAACGGGCGAATGGATGGACGACAACTCATCATCCCTGTCCTCCATCCGTTGCTAAAAGTCCCAAGAGCTATACCCACGGACAGGTGTCCGTCACTACAAACCAAGCTTATTCTAAAATCCGCTACAGGCCATGTAAACACATTCTAAGAACATGGTTGAGTTCGTCTCAATCTACTGATCACAACCATAGCCATTATCATGGCTAATTGTACCTGAAAACAAAATCCCCAAAAAACTCCACGAAACCCTAATCATGGTGAATCACAGTATAGGTTATGTAACTGAAATTGGCTAATGTAAAAAGCTTACAAATGGCATGGTGATCACAAATATGCAATTATTTCATATTAACAATGCCTAATTTACGAAATATGAAATCAAGAACAGGGCGGCTTCGTGAATGACTTACAACGCTTGGGAGAGTCTGAAAACGCGTGGTCTTGGTTGTTTTCGCTTGTGGAGATGGCCAGGAAGAGATTGAGACAATTGTCAAGCCTTGAAATTGCCTCTAGGATTGATTTCAATCTCAAACTTTTTCTTGTTTTTTGCAAATTTGGTTCTGCCTCTAGAACTGATCTCTAACCCTTCTTTTGGTCTGCCCACGACCCTTATGTATTGTTCAATGCATTAGGTCTGAATTTGTTGTCCAAATCTTCCTCTATTAATGCTTTGATATTTGATTTGATTCTCTTTCAAAGCTTTCCAAATTTGATCCAAATCACATCTTGTGTACACTTATGCCTTGATACGAGTTTGGAAAGGTGCTAGCTGTGTAACAAGACCTGAAATGATCACAAGATCTTTAGTTTCAATGTTTTTGATTTTATGTGATTTTATTTGATTTAAAATGAATTAATTCAAATAAAAACCAAATTAAATAATAAAAATATGATATGGACACATGGCTAAGGCTGGAGCACGTGGGCTACAATTCCAACTCAAAACAAGTGAAAAAGAATGGGCCCATTTGGCAAAATTTGAATTTTTGGGGATAGTTCACTTTTGGCAATTTTGCAAAAAAAGTCCAACTTCAACAATGCATAACTTCTTCAATTTTGAACTTTTGGATGTGTTCTTGGACTTTTTAGAAAGCTTGAGATGTCCTCTAATCAACCCTTTTGTTCTCATCACATTTTGATATTCCATGCTCAAGTTAGAAGCTTTTACAAAAAAGGTGCTTTTGTTGACTTTTCAAAATGACCTATAATGTCTAAATTCATAACTTCTTGTGAGTGAATATTTTGATCTTTGGGTATGAAGATGGATTGTATGTAATTACATCCTATTCAAAATGAGCTTTGGATGGGTCATTTATCATAAAGTATGAGAAAGTTATTCTTGGTCAAAAATTGAGTTGACTTTTCCTGCAAAAACCCTAATTTAGCAACTTTTGAATCTTGATGAATTTGGAGCAATCCTTAATGAATCATGATCAACCCTTGATCAAATGATGAAATAAACTTCAAAATGAGGATGTTGACCAAAAATCTTGAAGTTTGACTGTATGTGGGTCACAGTTGATTTTTGCCCTGGCACAGTCGATTTTTGGACCTTTTGAGCAATTGAATGAGCAAAATTCCTCTGCAAGGCTTGAAACTTGACATGGATGATCTTGAGAACATACTAGGACATTGGTGAGAACTTGGGGTCACTTGGACTCAAGGATCTTTATGCAACACAAAACCCTAATTTGAGTAGATTGCCTTAGGAGAGAGCTTGTCTGGCCAACTCTTGGACTATTTTGAACAACTTGGAGATCTTTCTTGCAATGTTTTGAGAAATATGAGAGGGAAAATTTTGGGGTACAACACATGTCTTCGTAGGACCAGACGAAGATCTCAACATAGTCGTGCAACATCTGTATCAACCTGTGTTTGACGCTAAGCTCCATATTTGCACCTATTTTTACCTTTTTCCTGTCTTCCTCAGTACCCAAGTTCACTGTCTCAACCGGCTCTTCATGAGGCTGTATGGCCCTCTCTTCTTGCTGTAGTAGTCTAGCAAGTTCTCCAGGAACCTCGCAATCATCCTCACCTTCGTCCTCGGCTTGGTTGATCAGATTTTTAAAGTCATAACTTGCAATAGCAGAGCTGTTATCAATGGGATCCATAATGGATATGGATCTGCATTGTGATACGTGAGTGTGTGTGTAAGAGAATAGCTGTTTTGATAATGTGAAAAACAGAAAAGAAAAACAAAGAGCACAAAATTTGTATGCAAGAAACATCAAATGCTTTATTAATGATTATGAAATGACAAATAATAGCCCTCACAAGCAAAGCCAAGGTGCCTCGGGCAAGGCACTGGGCCGTAAAGTTTCAAATTGTTTGTTACAAATCTTAAAACAAACAAGTCAATTACTGCGGAATAAAAGAAACAGGTATGAAGTCCCTAGCCGTCCAGTTACTCGGTCCACCGTTGGTAGTTGGGTAGATCCAGCTGTCAATGTCTGATTCCTCTTCATTGTCTTCAATGGCGTTAATTCCCCGATTGCTAATGCGTAGGGGAGGTCCTCCAGCCCGAGCGCGTCTAACAGCCCTTTGAGCCCCTGTAGTAAAGCCCAAACCAAATTTGTCAGTTTTATGAGTGAAATCAGGGAGCTGACCTCAATTGGCACACCCACCTTCTTTATCCACAGCCTTGGCGTCCTTGAGAGAAGCCATCTTCAAAGGAGGTTTATTGCTAGTAGTTTCAGTTGATGCCAAGATCTGAGGGACCTCTTCAAAATTCTGACAAGGAGTTTCAATGAATTCCCCGTCCATCTCTACGTAGCGGAAGGAGTTGAGGTGACTCACCATATATTCTTCTTCACCCTGCACTGTGTCAATATTTCCTTTCACCGGATACTTCAGAATTTGGTGGAGTGAGGAGGTGACTGCCCCAGCCTCGTGAATCCAAGGACGACCCAGCAAACAAGAATATGACGGCCTGACATCCATCACATAGAAAGTGGACCCAAAGGTCTGAGAACCTACTTTGACAGGGATGTCCACCTCCCCGTGCACCGTTCTCTTCGATCCATCAAAAGCCCTTACCATAATGTTACTAGGCTTCAGAGTTAAACCCTCGCAATCCAACCGGTCCAACGCCTTCTTCGGCAGAACATTTAGTGAAGACCCAGTATCTACTAGCACATGAGCCATAGTGGTTCCCTTGCACTCAATCAAGACATACATAGCATCATTATGCTTCCTTCCTTTCGGTGTCAAATTTGCATCTGAAAAACCCAGCCCATTATCAGCAGTCAGGTTGGCCACACAATCTTTGAACTGATCAGCTGAAGTTTCCTGCGGCACATGCGCAGTTTTGAGAAATGCAATCAAAGCCTTTTCATGGGCTTCAGAACACAATAGCAAAGACAACATGGATATCTTTGATGGGGTCTGACCCAGCTGCTCGACCACGTTGTAGTCGCTCTTCTTAATGATTTTCAATATTTCCTCCATTTCTTGCTTAGAGGCTTCCACAACAATTTTCTTAGGCGCCTTCGTCCGGGAAGGCTCACCTAGAATTTCCTTGCCACGGGTATCAGATGATTCACCGATAGGGCTAATAACCGAAGTAAGAATAGGAACAGTAGCAGATGTACTAGCAGGAATAGCAGATGGAATAATAATAGGCTTGTTGGCAGTCTTAGGGGAAATCTCGGGAGAGAAGACCCTTCCACTTCGGGTAACTTTGTTGGTTCCGACAATGTTACCAACATCAGGATCAACTTCTTCATCTTTCTAATCTTGTTTGATGCCATGATAGTACACATCGCCACCATAATGCCACGGGACATCTTTGTCTGAGACATACGGGACAGGACCAGGAACAGTGATTATCAGTGGAGCAATTCTTAGAGCAGATGTAATCCTAACAGGTCTTCTTGATGAGACGTTGGAAGGATTGGAGGAAATGGTTATAATGGCAACGTCTTCGGATGGTACAACAGGAACCAAAGTTTTCTCAAACAGAATTTATTTGCTATCTATTAGGCGTTGGACACCTAACTTCATAAAACGGCAACCAGAAGGTAGAAACGAACACATGTGGCAACCTTCACCACAACCCGAAAATAAACCTTCCAACAGCAAATTCTTCTTGACAGTCATGAGAGGAGTAGAAACTTCATCAACAGAGGTAACGAACAAATCAATATCAATAGCATTAACTCCACGGCCGTGTTTAGGCATGGGAGCAGTTATGACGTTTGGCTTCTCCGGAGCATCAAAATATATCTCCTTGGATTCAATCAAGTCTTGTATTTTGTTTCTCATAGCCCAACAGTCATTTGTATCGTGGCCAAGACTCTCATAATGATAGGCACACCGGGCATTCGGATTATATCGGGGAGATGTAGTATTTGGATTCTTGGGAGCCTCTCTCAAGGTTGCCAAGTTAGATCTCAGCAGATGAGGTAGAACTTCAGCCAATGTCATGTTGATGCGGGTAAACTTCTATTGTGGTCTTTCCCCCCTGTGATACAGTGGGAAGAACTGGCTGTTTTTGGAATGCTGGTTTGCGTTTTGCATTTGTTTTTGCAAAATGTCGCGGTAAGCAAGAGTCGCCACCGACTTTTATTTTATCTAACAAGGAAATGAAAAAAGCACAGAAAAATTCCTTTTTTGAGATTTTCTGAGTACGGGGGGTAGATTATAGAAAGGGAAGGTATTAGCACCCTTTCTATACGTAGTTATCTACGGGCTCTTAGGTGCTTACTCATCATTTTTCAAAATTGTTTTCTTTGTGCTTGTGGGTTTTGAAAAGTTTTTGTTTCAACTTCGGTTTAACTCTTGCTTTTGTCCTCAAGAGTGTAATGAAGTGTCTTTGAAAACTTCGTTTGAAAAGGAGTGTAAATGTGAGAAAAAGTTTGTTTTGGATGAGCAAGTATCTAAGAACTATCTACCTACTCGAAAAAGGAACCGTTCTATGCTAATTTCCTTTAGACAATGCTATCCCACTATTTGTGAGTAGGTAGCACCGTCATTGGAGTTTGAGGGTCAATTCGAATGAGGGACATATGGTCACTAAAGCAATGTTATGACACCTTAGCGGTAACCCTAATGTCTTAGATCATTTGTTTGAGGCAACTATATTTGAGGCAACCGTTTCGAGGAAACTATGATCTTGGATAAGAGGGCGACCTCTAAAACAACCTATACTCAATGACCGTGTACGAAGGCAACCAAGCGGGGTGTACCCTAGGAGTGCGCATGTGCGAGTGTGTTGTTTTCAGTTATTTTTATCTTTGCACATGTTAAGGGTGATCTAATTTGATTTTAAGATTAAGCATTCAGTCTTGTCATGCAAACCCTATTATCAAACATCTAACAGTTGTAATTTGCAGAATTAAAATGCGGAAATTCAATTACAAGGCATCGGGTATTTACATCGCCAAAAGCAACCCTTTGAAAATAAAATAAAGCGGTAAAATAAATAAAAGGTCCTAATTATCTATTACATACCGGAAGCAGATACACCAATATGGATAAAAATAAATAAAGCGCGCGGGAAATTAAATTGAATGTGGGATTAGGGTTTTGACCCTTTTTTAAAAGAAGAATGATTTTTTGTTGTTTTTATTTTAAGAAAAGAAATTAAATCCTAAATTAAACACTAAATTAATTATAAAATAAATTAATTGATGAAAAATAATAAATGACACATATTTTTTTGGAGTTTTTGTTATTTTAAGAAAGAAATTAAAAATAGTTAAATGAATTAAAACCTTATGATTTCTAATTAATTTTAAATATTTACAAAAATAAATTAAAGTTTCCTAGAATTAAGAACCTAATTAATTAGTTAGTATTTACTAATAAAAAAAAAGAATTCTGAAATTTTATTGGATAAAAATATTTTTTTGTGATTTTTTGATAAAAAAAGAAAATTTGTTTATTGGTTAGAAAATTAATTAAATGAAATAAAGAAATTAAATTAAATAAATAAAAGTGTGAGGGAAAGAGAGTTTGGGCCTGGTTTTGAGGGTGTAGGTAGCAATTTTTGTTGGCCCATTTGCTGATCTGTTTGACTTTCCTTATTCACTGCATGCGCGTTGACTTGCTTATGATGTGCCTTCAAAGATTGACCACCAGATTTGGCCATCTGGACATCTGGCACATGGATAAGGGATGAGCATGGTGGGACTCCTGGCCTAGACGCGCACATGATCTCCTGAAAGAAATTGGAAAAATAGCAAATGCTGGAGGCAGGGATCGAACCCCTGACCTCCAGCCTCTGAATGCCTTAACGCTAACGTGGTGACCGCTGGGCTACGTTGTTTCATTTGTTAACAAAATACAACATAACAATAATATAATAAAATAAGTGTATTAGTGGAATTTTGGCGCGAAATTCAAACAGACCAACAGAAGGGTGATAACACATCATCCTCTTCCTCAAAAACTTGTAAATTTTACCTGCGGATTTTTATCCGCAGCTAAAAGTGCAGCTTCGTTCCAAAATCCTCCCCAAGCCATATAAATGCATTCTAAGAACATGGTTGAGTTCGTCTCAACCTGTTGATCATAACCATAGCCATTATCATGGCCAATTCTCCCTGAAACAAAAAACCCCAAAAGCACGAACCAAACCCTAGTAATGGTGGATCTCCATATAAGTCAGATAAATGCAATTGGTTATTACAAAAAGCTTACAAATAACTTGTAGATTCAAAATATGCTATCAATTCATGCTAATTATGCCTAATTTCAGAGATATGAAATCAAGAACAGGGCCATGTTACGAAGGACTTACAGTGCGTATGGAAGCTTGAAAACTCCTGGTTGTGATTGGTTTTGCTTGTGGAGATGGCCAGCAAACGATTGAGACACTTCCCAAACCCTGAAACGACCTCTAACCTTGATTTCGATCCCACACTTTTTCTTTGTTTTTGCAAGTTTGGTTCTGCCTCTAGAATTGCTCTCTCACCCTGATTCTTGTGTGTTTCGCTTCCTTATGTATTGCTTAGTGTATTAGGGTAACAAACTTTGTCCAAATCTTCCTACATTCATGATTTTGAGATTTGATTTTATCCTCCATTAAAGCTTTCCAAACTTAGCCTAAATCCAATCTCCTTGTGCATGATGAATTTGATACGAGTTTGATTGCAATGCTAGCTGTAATTGGAGCCTGAAATGATCACAAGATCTTTAGCTTTCAATTTTTTGATTTTATGTGATTTTATTTGATTTAAAATGAATTAATTCAAATAAAAATCAAATTAAATAATAAAAATAAGATATGGACACATGGCCAAAGCTAAAGCACGTTGGCAATAATGCAAACTCAAAACAAGTGGAAAAGAATGGGCCCATTTGGCAAAATTTGAAGTTTTGAGGATAGTTGACTTTTGGCAATTTTGCAAAAAAGTCCAACTTCAACAATGCATAACTTCTTCAATTTTGAACTTTTTGAGGTGTTCTCCGACTTTTTAGAAAGCTTGAGATGTCCTCTAATTAACCCTTTTGTATCATCTCATTTTGATATTCCATTCTCAAGTTAGAAGCTTTGACAAAAAAGGTGTTTTTGTTGACTTTTCAAAATGACCTATAATGTCAAAATTCATAACTTCTTGTGAGTGAATTTTTTGATCTTGGGGTATGAATATGGATTGTAGGGAATTGCATCCTATTAAAAATGAGCTTTGGATGGGTCGTTTATCATAAAGTATGAGAAAGTTATGCTTGGTCAAAGTTGAGTTGACTTTTCCTACAAAACCCTAATTTAGCAACTTTTAAATCTTGATGAATTTTGAGCAATCCTTGATGAATCATGATCAACCCTTGATCAGATGATGAAATATACTTCAAAATGATAATGTTGACAAAAAAATCTTGAAGTTTGACTGTATGTGGGTCACAGTTGACTTTTTCCCTAGCATAGTCGATTTTTGGACCTTTGAGTAATTGACTGAGCAAAATTCCTCTGCAAGGTTTGAAACTTGACATGGATGATCATGAGAACATATTAGTACATTGGTGAGAACTTGGGGTCATTTGGACTCAAGGATATAAATGCAACACAAAACCCTAATTTGGGGTAGACTGCCTTAGGAGAGAGCTTGTCTGACCAACTCTTGGACTATCTTGAGCAACTTGGTGATTTTTCTTGCAATGTTTTGAGAAATATGGGAGGGAAAATTTTGGGGTACAACACCCCCTTTGTTGATTGTTGCGTTGTGGAGCAACTGCAGGTCTAGGTATCATCACGGCACTTACTGTCTGACATTGTTCAGCCCTGTTCTGACCCCTCGGGCTGTAGATGGCACTGGCTTCCTTCTTACCAGCAAAAGGCTTCTTTACTGAACTTGAAGAGGCATCCTTATGTATTTTTCCGCTTCGAATCCCAGCTTCTACTCTTTCACCAGTTAGGATCAGCTCAGTGAAACCAATTGATGAGCTGCCGATCAAATGATTGAAAAATGGACCCGATAGCGTCCCTAGAAACATATCAACCAATTCCCTTTCAGACAATGGGGGTTGAACTCTCCCAGCCAAGTCTCTCCATTTTTGTGCATAATCTTTAAATCCTTCACTTGCACCCATGGACATACTCTGGAGTTGAGTGCGAGTGGGAGCAAGGTCGGCATTATACTGATACTGCTTGTAGAAAGCAGCAGCCAGATCTTCCCAGTTTCGGATATTTGCTCCCTCTAGCTGGTAGAAACATTCAAGTTGAGTCCCTGACAGACTATCTTGAAAGAAGTGAACCCATAGATTTCTATCAGCTGTGTGGGGCTGGATCTTCCTGACAAAAGAACAGAGATGGAGTTTTGGGCAGGACACCCCATCATACTTAGCAAAAATTGGAGCTTTGAACTTCTGCGGGATGACTACTCCCGACACCAATCCCAGTTCTTCAAAATCTAGTCCAGGTATCCTCTGAACTTCCATGGCACTCAGACGGTCTTCTAGCTGTTTGTATATATCCTCAGCAGGAGGATATTGTTCATCGTTATAATCAGTATCATTGTCAGAGACTGCAGGACTAGGGTCCTTCTCTTCTTTCTGATTCTCCCCTTCCTTGGATGAAGAGGTCAGATCAGTTTGTCGCTTCAACTGCTCTTCTAACCTTCTGCCCATATTTAGAATACCGACAGCCTTCTTCTTTTTCTTCTTCTCTTTCAGAATGAGGGCTTTCAGATCCTCCTGCCTTTTTTCCAGACTGATGAACATTTTTTGGAACTGGACGATTTGTGCCTGAAGGTCCTTCATGCTTTGTTCAGAAGACATTTTTGCTGAAATAAACAGCGAAGAAGATGAGAAACCTATAATGGTACCTGTAATGCAGTGTTATGGATGATATGCGTATGCAATGATTTCGAGGATTCTTAAAGGCTCGGATTTGTTTAACCAAAAGAAACACATGTTAATTGCATTAATAAGTTCAAATTGTTACAAAGAATACCTTTTAGGCTTACAAATAAACAAAACTGAAAGCACAAGAAACTAGGTCTCCCAGGAGCGCATCCTCTTTGGTGCAATATAGGAATTTATGTTCCTTTCTTCATGAAGTAGCCTAGTGAGCTCCAAGACCTTCTTCTCGCTAGCATAGAACTGAGCTTCAAATGTGTCTTGCTCCTCTTTGAGTTGAACCAAGGACTTTTGTAACTCTTCATGATCAGTTGGCATGTCGGAGTGATGAACAAAAGAAGCAGTGTCTCCTTTAGTAACTGGCTCCACAGTTATTTGTAGGACAGCTGGGTAAGGCATCCTAAGGCTTTGGGCGCGAGCTCGTACCCATCGGAGATAAGGCTCAAGAGGAATGGAATTCTTGTGCCCTAGCATCTTGCTATCAATTTTATGTACCATGCCCCAAGATTTTATGAACCTTCTACGATAGCCTTGAACGTCGTTCTCATAATTAAAGGTGATTCCTTGGATAAGCGTATCATAAGGACCATCTCTTCTCGCATAACCAAACTGCCGCAGTGCCAAACAAGGGTTGTAAGTGATTCCTCCCCTAATGCCTAAGATGGGGACATTAGGGAATTCACCACAACGATCGATGATGGTAACATCTTTCGAGAACCGTGAACACCAATGAATGTCTGAATGCTTGAGGGACATCAGCCTGCGAGACCATTTCAAACCCTGCTCATTCTTCAAAACAGACCTGGGTAGGTGCGAAATAAACCACCTAACCAATAGAGGAGTGTAACACAGGAGGGTTCCCCTTCTCTTTAGAGTGCGAGCATGCAAAGAGTGCAGAATATCCCCGAGTAATGTAGGTACTGGATTATGAGACAGGAAAACCTTGATAGTGCTTACCTCTACAAGTTGATCAGCATTAGGGAAAAGTACCGTCCCATAAATGAGAAGTGCCAGCACCTCTTCTAAAGCTTGTAAATCTAAGGTATCCCAAAAATGATAGGCCTTCTCAAATAGAAACTTAACCGGAATTCCTTGGACACTCCCTCTAGTCTCCCAATTTGCCACTATGTTAGACTGTTGTAAAGATAGAGCTTTAGCAATTTCTTCAGGCTTTGGATGTTCTTCTGTACCATTGAAAGGCAACTGGTCAAGAATAGGTACCTCCAACAACTGAGAAAACTCCTCCATAGTAGGTAATAGCTGGAAATTCGGGAAGGTGAAACAATGGTGCACCGGGTCGAAGAACTGAAATAGTATTTTTAACAACTCTTCATCAGGTTTTGCAGTGACCAGATTGAGCAACTGACCATGCTTTATAGTGAAATGAGAACTTTCAAGAACCCTTAATGCCAGATCCTTTAGTTGGAGAGACACTTTCACAAGGTTGATCTGTATAGTGTTCCTACGGGCAGATGCCATGTCCTACAAAATAGAGCAAAAATGAGCCCTAGGGAATCTTTGAAATGGTTAGTCATGATATGCTATGCTTATGATGTCATGATTATGATAAAAACATAGGTACAACAAACAACAAACAAGTCACATCAAGTCCTTAGGTTTAAGGCTTGCATGAGTTTTAAGGTCATACCCTCTTGAAGTTGGATTGGTTCAACCTGTCCTATAAATAGTAACCGAGTTCTAAAAGGGATCTCAATATCACTGATCTTTCTCCCAGCTTCGTTCAATAGGAGATTGACTTGCAACCAAACAAAGCTCGAGAGTCAGACCTCAATAAGTGTAGCATCGAGTATCTGTCGACCTTGGGAATACACCAAAGTCGGCCATCTCGCTACGTCCTACTGGCCAAGTTGTGCAATTAAAGGTTCTAAAGTCAGTTGATGCTTCATGACACCACGCGGCGGCCCCGTACTTTCCCTGATTGACTCAAGGGTTACCGGTACCAACCAAAGTGCCACATCAACGTAGCTACTGCTTCAACCGTGTCAGTATACCCTAGCATAGTTCCCTCACAGTTTATTGCTACTTACCTAAAAGGTGTTTCCCCGATCCGGGTGTAGGATCAAATAACCCAAACAGTTCCCATAAATATAAAGCAAGCAAGACAATCAAGAGAAAGCAATTAAATATGACCTAGATCCTAAGTTTTACCCCCACTTTATATATTAAATCCCCCGCAGAGTCGCCAGTTCTGTGATACGGTGGCAGAACCGACTGTTTAATACTGGTTTGCGTTTTGCATTTTGTGTTTGCAAAATATCGTGGTAAGCAAGAGTCGCCACCGACTTTTATTTCATCCAATCATGGAAAAGGAAAAAGAACAGAAAAAACATTTGTTCGAGATGTTTCTGAGTACGGGGGGTAGATTATAGAAAGGGATGGTATTAGCACCCTTTCTATCTATGGTTTTCCATGGGCTCTTAGGTACTTGCTCATCTTTTTAAAATTGATTATGTGTGTGCTTGCTTTGAAAATGTTTTACTTTGTGATAACCCTTACATCAGTCCTCAAGGATGTGACGAAGTTGTTTTGAATATTCGTTTTGAAAGGTGTTTGTGTGAAAAGTTTTTATTGAGCAAGTACTTAAGATTCTACCTACTCGAAAAAAGATTATCCGTTCTCGTTTCCTTTAGACAGTGTTATCCTACTATTAAGGAGTAGGTAGCACCATCGTTGGAGTTGTAAGGGACATTCGAAAGGGACAAATACAATCACTAAAGCAATAGTTAGAAAACCTTAGTAGTAACCCTAGAGTCTTAAGATCTTTTTGAGGCAACGTTTCCGAGGCAACATTTCTGAGGCAACATTCGAATGGGACATTTGATCTTTTATACAGGAGGGCGACCACTAAAATTTCCTATGTTTAATGACTGTTTACCGAAGGCAACCGTAGTGAGGAAAACCCTAGGAGTGAACATGTGCATGTGAACTTTTTTTCAGTTATTTAGTCTTTACACATTAGGTGATCTACCGTTTTAAATTTCAAGCATTCTTTTCATACAATCCTATTAGCCATGCATCTAGACAGTTAAAGATTACGAGAATTTAAAGTGCAAAAAATAAACCTAGCTATTACAAGGCTTCGGGGAGGAGGATTAATTACATGACCAAAAATCAGGGGAAAAGCGATAAATAAAAAAGCCTAGGTTAACTATTACAAACCCTGAGCAGTTACAAAATAATGGACAAATAATTAACAAGCGCGCGGAAAATTAAATGTGAGGACGATTGAAATAATCTAAAACCCTAATTGAGAGAAAAAAAGATTTTTTTTGTGGATTTTTATTGAAGAAAACAATTAATTTCAAATTAATTAAACCTAATTTCTAATTGTTTTTAAATTATGAAAGAAATTGAATTAACCTAATTTTCTAATTAAATTAATTAAAGAAATAAATATTTTATGAGAAAAAGTGATTTTTTTTGTGTATTTGTGGAAAAAAGGAAAATTAATTAAACTATGTACAATTAAAATCCTAAGTCTAATTATTTTTAATTATAAAAAAAAAGATTAAATTACCCTAAATTAATTAAGCTAATTGATTAAAAATATTTATTAAAAAAAGATCTTTTTGTGATTTTTGATTTGTTAATTTAAAAAATAATTTTTTTATTAATTAAAAAAAGGAAAATAATTAAAGAAAATAAAAAAAGAATAGAAAAAATAATATGATGGGCCTGTGATGAATTGCTGAAGGGGGGTGTGAAACTGAAATTCTTGGCCCATTAATGCTGAGCCCAGTCAACCACGCTGGATCCTGTGCAGCGTTGACCTGGAGGAGTATCATGGTCATTCATGCTGGAATCGTCAGATCTAGGTAGGAGCGCATCCAGTGATCAGGAATTGCTAGCGCATGGTGGATGATTGAGAGCATGATACACCTGATCATAGAAGAAAATATAACACAAAGAAATTGTTGGGACCTGGGATCGAACCCAGGTCCTTATACTCACCACCAACGATACGCTGCCAGCTGCGCTAGCTTGTTACTTTGTTTATATAATGAAAACAAAACATAATAAGTAAAACAAAATAATGGATTCAGAAAGGCGCGCGCAATTCAAATTAGTCAGTCATGGGCTGCCACGCATCATCTTCTTCGCTGCAAATGACGTATTAGATAAAAGACTTATACCTACGGACGTTTGCTATAACTACATCCCTGCAAAACTCAAAAATCTCATACGAGCATGATAAATCAATTGTGATGGTACCAATCAACTCGTCTTGGCCTCACGAGCATCATGGTACCTGATTCATAGCCTAATTTTACTTGTATACAAAGACCCTAAAATTCATATAGAAACCCTAACAATGGCAGATGCGTGTAAAGGTCCCAAAAATACAATTAAACTATGTGGTCAGCTTGAAAACATGATAATGATCACAAATATAACAATTAAAGGTGCTAATGATGCGTAAATTGTAATAATAGAATTTGAGAAAATTTGCAAAGCGTGATGTGTCTAGGCGATGATTCTTGACGTTTTGAAGGTTGCAAAGGATGTTGTTGGCTTCAGGAGATGGCCAGGAAGTGATTAGAGTCTTTCAATGGCCTGGAATTATCCTCTAGGGCAGAAATCGAATGCACACTTTTTATCCAATTTGTGAGTTTTTTTCTTGCTTCCTACGACTGCAAAACCTTGTATTTTGATCTGCAATTGTTGTATACATATAGTATAGCATATTAGGTCAATAAAATTGCATCATATCTTTGAGAATTATGAAAATGTGATTTGATTTGATTCATGTATGATATCTTTCTAAAACAAGCTTCAATCCAATCTTTTCCAACCCTAATGAGTCTTGCACGAATTGATAATCATGCTAGCTGTACATAGACTCCAAATGTGCACAAAAATCCCAAGATTTGATTTGCTTTTATTATTTTACTATTTAATTTGATTTATTTTGATTTAAATGAATAAAAAATCAAAATAAATGATAAAAGTAATAAAATAATAGGTGGAAAAGCTCAGGGGTCGTGGGTCCTATTAGAAACATGTTTCAAGCAAGAAAACATGGGCCCTTTGGAAAAAATGCAAATTTGATCAATGTTGACTTTTGACAATTTTCAAAAAATTGTCAACTTTGACAATGCACAACTCTCTCAATTTTGACCCTAGGATGGTGTTCTTTGGCTTTTTAGAAAGATTAGGATGTCCTCTAAACAACCCTTTTGGTTTCATCTCAATTGGATCTTCCATGTTCATGTATGAAGCTTTGACCCAAAAGGTGTTTTTGTTGACTTTTCAAAAGGACCTATAATATAGAAATTCATATCTTTTGATGAGTGCATATTTTAAACTTGTGGGATGAATATGAATTTTATGGGATTGCATCCTCTTCAAAATGAGCCTTGGATGGAATATTTCTGATAAAGTATGAAGAAGTTATGCTTGGTCAAAGTTGGGTTGACTTTTCCTGCAAAACCCTAATTTAGCAACTTTTGGGTTTTGATGAATTTGGAGCATTCCTTGAGGAATCATGGTAAACCCTTGATCAAATGATGGAAGTCACTTCAAAATTTTGATGTTGACCAAAAATCTTGAGGTTTGACTATATGTGGGCCACAGTTGACTTTTGACCTAATACAGTCGATTCTCAAGCATTTGAGCAATTGACTGAGCAAACTTCTTATGCAAGGCCTGAAACTTGGCATGGATGATCTTGGGAACATATTAAAACCTTGGAAAGCATTTGAGTCCTTTTTGGTTCACACATCTGGATGAAAAGGGAAACCCTAATTTGAGGTATACTGCCTTAGGAGAGAATTTGTCTGGTCAACTCTTGGACTTCCTTGAGCAACTTGGGGACCTCAATTGACATTTGTTGAGTAAAATGGGAGGGAAAATTTTGGGGTACAACAGTATCACTATCTAAAGGAGGATGAAAATAACACGAAATACTTTGAGTAGGTAGATAGTTCTTAATCGCTTGCTTGTGAACATTGCAAAACATCTTTTCACAAACACTTTCTCTGAAATATTTTTAAAAACAAACACTTTGTACGTATTCTTAGCTGATACAAGAATCATTACAAAGTTATCGTACTTAGGCATTTTTCAAAATATTTTCAAACATATACACACAAGCATTTCAAAACAAAAGTGAGCTAGCGATTAAGAGCCCGTAGATAACTACGGATGAAAAGGGTGTTAACACCTTCCCTTTTCATAACCTACCCCCTGAAATCAAAATCGAAGAAGGTCTTTCATGTTCTTTTCACCCTTTCCTTTATTGGATAAAAGAAAAGTCGGTGGCGACTCTTGTTATCTGTAACATTTGCGATAAAATGCAAAACCAAAAGTCAGTTCTCCCACAGTATTACACCCTCACTCAGGCATCCAACAGAGGAAGATTCCCTCCTCGATGGGGCGAGCCAATATTGTACGAGAAATGAGAGATAAATGATTTGTCAAGAATCCTCTATTGTTCATCAAACTCCACTACAAATACCAGGCCCTCCGGGAAAATAACGGTGGCCCCAACGATCACACCAGAAGAAACCACCATCTGCCACCAACACTCTCTCATAACCTCTAAATGAAAAGGGCGCACTAACCCTAACCGCATGCATTTCTAAGAGAAAAATCTTTGAAATCTAAGCTACAACTAGAGCTATATCAAATAAAGACAAAAGAATCAAGAAACTTACCAGATCAAAAGGGAATAAAAATAGACTGAAATTGCGGAGCACAGCAAAATCTACAAAGAATTGTGATGGTCAATGAGACAAGCAATAGCAAGCAAGAAGATAGCAGAGCAAAAAGTAAGAAAAATAATCCCTTTTTCCTATTTATAAGCGGTTTCACCCGCGCGTGAGTAGACATGTGTCTAGAGGACATAGGGTCATCATCATTACACCCTAGTCCCTAGGCCTGCCATCATTATGCTGCAACACACGTCCTGAGACACGCTACCTCTCCCCACAAGTCAGGCTCAGAGAAAGGCACTCGGAGGAAAACTGCTCCCCGCTCAAAATGATCCCCCTCTCAGGGAGCATCACACATACCATTTGCACGAGGCCAATTGAGAAGCATCCACATTCGGCAAGCACGCGTTAAAGTCATCACTCCTCGACCGAGGAGAAATGACTTAGGGGTTATTGTTCTGGACTGGCCAAAAGGCCCAGTCAATGCTCCACCCTTGACACGATCGACTCGACCACGACCAGGAGTCCCCACCCTTCATCGGGCAACACTGGTCGATTTTTCTCCTCTAAGCCAGCAAGGTCAGCAACATCCCAGGACCAAAAACCCTGGTCGACCGATACTTCCTTGTCCTCCCGACACTAGTCGACCAGATAACTAAGAACTGACCAGACCGTCTGTCTACCCGTGACCTGCATCGTCCCCAGAACCAACGGCTAGTTGTAGGCACACCTGCCCGGTTTGATTGAGTCCAGGCAGTTCCCTATATTTATGGACCTGGATATCTAGGCCCAAATATAGGAACCAATGGCTATGCGTCGGGGGTATTATATAAACCCTCACACTTGTGAGGGTCAAGTATCCAATATTCACTCTCTAAAACCCTAAATACTTTCTTGTACCTCTTTGCTCCTTTTCTTACTTTAGCATCGGAGTTCCTTACAGGCACACCCCCTCTTCACAAATAGATTTTGTCCCAATAGATCGTCATCCTACCTGCCCACTCCAGGTTCTGATCAACCGGTAAGATCAAAAACATTTAAGCATTTATAACTTCATCTTCACCTCCATACAACCATGGGTTTTTGGTATTAATATCATCATCCATGATCACATGATCAATCAAATTATCACTGAAAGTGATCTTTCAAAGTTTGATTATACTTTATAAAAACCAAGTCTTGCGACATTTGAGTATTCTTCAAATATGCACCATACATACCAATAGCTTCAACCATCAATTTAAAACTTTTTGAATTTAAAATTCAAAATCAATGTCATTCTAATAAAAGAAACGAGTTATGTTTACCTTTAAATTTGTTTTCCTTCCTTTTGTATTCTTCTTGGATAATGATGGTTGAGTAGAATTAGTAGGAGGAGTTATCATGGTTATTGGTAGATGCATGAATCAAATAACATAAGCAAAATATGATAAGAAGAAGGAAAGAAACATATGAAGCAAAATACCTTGAGTGGAAGTGATTAATGCGCTGAAACAGAGATGGTGAAGGCTGAATCCGAGAGATGATGAAGGTTGAAGCAGAGAGATGATGAAGGAAGGCAATGTGTTAATTATCTATTTTTATGATTGGCATTAATTTTGGTAAAATTAACTTGGAAGCAACATGTTGATCAAGATGTTCTAACATGTAAAGAAACATGTTGAATAAGATGTTATATCATGATGATTTGACATCGTGTTTGTTACTGTTGTGTACTTAGATATATTTGGTGTATAACAGATTCTGAATATTCTGGGCATATTATGTTATCCTATGTGGCGTCCAAGATTGAGGAATCGGAGTTTTATTTGAAATTCAAAGATTATTATGTGTTTCTAAATATGGAGACGTTTTAGAAAACTCTTGATTGAAGACCTAGTTTTATGCAGAAGATTCTGCAGAATTTTAGCAGCCTCCTTACTGTGTTTTTGAAGCCCAAATCCAGTCCAGACTTATGCTTATAAATAGAATGGCTCAAACCTAATTTTGTATGGAATGTGTATTGTTGAATGGTCATTGTTTAGGGTTTGTGCAATCTTGTTTATTGTGAGTCTCTCTAATATCATCTTGATATAAGAGTAGGATTGTATCTATTTGAGTTGTATGTTATGTTAATCACTCTTGAGCTTTTAAGCATTGGGTTATTGTGTGTCTTTGAAGTGTAACTTCTGGAATTTTCTAAGCATTAGAGTTTTCATCACTGTTGTGATTGAAATGGAATTGAGAAGGGTCTCATACCTAGGTGAGTCTTAGATAGAAGTTAAGCATAAATAGTGATTAGGTTAGTAGATTGTAAATTGGTGATAGTTTGTTGAAGGTATACAAACTGATACTATTTAGTGGACTTCCTCCCTTGCTTGGTAGCCTCCAGACGTTGGTGTTGTTGTATACTAAACTGGGTTAACAACTTTGTGTGTGTTCTTTTTACTTTCAGTACTCTTATCTATTTTTATATTTTCATTGTGTTTCGATTAGATACCAGTGTCTTGACATCTCTTAGGACATCTAATATCTGCATACCAGAATTTCAATTGGTATTAGAGCAGCCATCATACTCTGTATCTAGGTGAGATTCATGGAAGATACTTCCTGGTACAATGAACAAGGAAGAAGGATTTATGAATAGACCATTCATTCTTGATGGAACCAATTATTACTATTAGAAAGCTCGTATGGTGGATTTTATTAAATCCATGGACATCAAGGCTTAGAAATCTGTTGTCAAAGGATGGGATCCACTAATGGCTAAAGATAAGGGTGGGAAGATTACTGATGTGGTGAAGGCTTAGGAAGACTGGAATGATGAAGATGATAAATTAGCTGAGTGAAACTTCAAAGCATTGAATGCTCTGTTCAATATAGTGGACAATAACATCTTCGGACTGATAAGGAATTGTATTGTTGCTAAAGAAGCTTGGGAGATTTTGAAGACTGGTCATAAAGGAACCTCTAAGGTAAAGATGTCAAGACTTCAACTTATTACTACCAAGTTTGAGAACTTAAGAATGAAGGACGATGAGAGTATTCATGACTTTCACATGAATATTATTGAGATAGACAATGCCTCAAGTGCCCTGGGAGAGAAGATGTCATAAGTTAAATTGGTGAGAAAAATTATCAGATATCTTCGAAAGAGTTTTGACATGAAGGTGACTACCATTGAATAAGCTCAAGATATAAACAGCAAGAAGGTTGATGAGCTTATGGGATCTCTGTAGGCCATTAAATTAAGAATCACTGAAAAGTCTTAAAAGAAGAAAAGCATTACATTTGTCTATAATACTGAAGACTTGGAAGATGAATGTAATTTGGATACAGATGAAGGGATATATAATGGTATTGTGTTACTTGGAAGACATTTCAACAAAGTAATGAAGAATATAGACTGGAAGTCAAGACAAAATGTCAAGAATAAGTCACTCAACATCAACAGAAATCAGGACCTTGGGAGAAGGCCCAGAACTGAAGAAAAGACTAACTAAGCAAAAGGAGTCCAATGTCATGGATGTGAAGGGTTTGGAAATATAAGATATGAATGTCTCACTTATCTCAAGAAGCAAAATAAGAGGGTATTTCCTCATGGTCATAAGATGACTCTGAAAGTGATCCTAAAGAGGAATCTACCAAAGAGGTTATTGTATTGACTGGAATCTGTGATTATGATGAAGAATCAGACTGTGAAGAACTCACCTTTGAGGAATTTTCTATTTCATACAAGGAGTTGTGACTCAGAAGTTAAGAAGTATGTCAATAGAGAGAAGATAAAAATAAATTTATCACTCAACTACAGGCTGAAAAGGAAGAGCATATGTCTATCATATATAATATAAAGAATGAAGTTGTATTGCTCAATTCAAAACTTGAAAATATGACTAAGTCTGTAAGAATGCTTAACAGCAGTTCTGATGTGTTGGACGCGATTCTCAAAACTGGAAAAAAATGATGGAAATGTTAAAGGTATTGGTTATGATAATCGAGTTGTGATGAACAAGGATAAAGGTCCTGAAGTGAAGTTTGTTCGTTCAAAGAAAAAACATGAAGAAAAGATGTCAAATAAAATGTTCCAACATCAGAAAAGAGATAAGAATAATTACTCAGGAAGCAAGACTCAATGATGGAGATGTCATTATTGTAGAAGGTTTGGTCACATAAAAACCTACTGTTACAGATTGTATGTATATCCCAAACATGTTACACAACCCAGAAAAGAACAAAATATGGGTAAAGGAAAGAAAAAGTGGATTCCCAGAAATGGAACCTCTGGACTCATATCTCACACCTCTCTCAGAGCCTATGCCAGAGAGGATTGGTACTTTGATATTGGTTATTCAATACATATGACTGGTGTCAATAAATTCTTGAAAGATATTAAATCACATTCCACTAGTTATGTCATTTTTGGAGATGGATCAAAAGGAGAAATAAAGGGTGTTGGAAAGTTGGACTATACAGGACAACCTAGTCGTGATGATGTGCTATTTGTTAAGGGTATAACTACTAATTTGATAAGTATTAGTCAACTATTTGACCAAGGTCTCAAAGTTAACTTTACTAAATATGAATTTCTGGTAACCAATGAGAAGAATGAAGTTATCATGAAGGGAACCAGATCAAAAGATAACTATTATTTGTGGAGCCCTCAAGAAACATATTGTCTCCCCACATGATTAATATCACAAGAAGATGAAGTTAAATTATGGCATTAAAATCTTGGTCACTTACATCTGTAAGGTATAAATAAATTCTTGTCAAAGGAAGTTGTTATAGGTATTCCCACACTGAAGATTGATGAAGGAAGAACTTGTGGTGAATGTCAAATTGGGAAGCGAACGAGGATGTCATATAAGAAGATCCAACATCTTACCACTTCAAAAGTTCTAGATCTACTTCATATAGACTTGATGGGACCTATGCAGGTTGAAGGTCTAGGAGGAAATAGGTATGCCTATGTTGTTGTTGATGACTTCTCAAGGTTCACCTGGGTGAATTTAATCAAAGATAAGTCTGAAGTGTTTAAAGTTTTCAAATAATTATGTCAAAGGATTCAAAGGGAGAAGGATTAGGGTATTGTCATAATTAGAAGTGACCATGCGAAGGAATTTGAAAATAGAAAGTTTGACGAATTATGCACCTCTGAAGGGATTAGTCATGAGTTCTCTTCACCCATCACTCCTTAATAGAATGGTGCGGTGGAGCATAAGAATAAGACTATTCAAGAATGTTCCAGGGTCATGCTTCATGCTAAGAAACTACCATATCATTTTTGGACTGAATCCATGAACACTACCTGTTATATCCATAATAGAGTGACTATTAGATCTGATAAATCTATTAGACTTTATGAACTCTAGAAAGAAAGAAAGCCAACTGTGAAATATTTCCATGTCTTTGGAAGTAAGTGTTATATTTTGACAGATCGTGAGTAGAGAAGGAAGATGGATTTGAAAAGTGATATGGGAATCTTTTTGGGACACTCTACAAACAGTAGAAGTTATAGAGTATTCAACTCTAGAACTAAGGTGATGATGGAATCCATAAATGTTGTGGTTGATGACTCAACCAAAGAAGCTAATGTCACAGATGATGTAGAAACATATGTTCCCATGAATGATTATGTTCCTGAAGATGTTGCAAACTCAAGTACTAATATTGAACCTGAAGAGACTGAGACAGCTGGTAAAGGACCCTTTATTAGGATTCAGAAAGATCATCCTAAGGAGCTTATAATAGGGAATCTGAAGGAAGAAGTGATCGCCAGATCAAGGGAAGTTTTGTCAAATGCTTGCTTTGTTTCAAAATTTGAATAAAAGAATATCAAGGAGGCCTTGACTGATGAGTTATGGATTAATGCTATGTAAGATGAACTTTGTCAATTCAAGATAAATGAGGGTTTGGACTTGGTACCAAGACCTGTAGGGATAAATGTTATTGGTACTAAATGGGTGTATAAGAACAAGTCAGATGAACAAGGTGTTGTTACCAAAAACAAAGCCAGACTTGTTGCTCAAGGATACACTCAAATTGAAGGAGTGGACTTTGATGAAACATTTGCTCATGTGGCTCGCTTGGAATCTATCAAGTTTTTACTTGGAGTGGCATGTCTGTTAAATTTTAAGTTGTTCCAAATGGATGTTAAAATTGCCTTCTTAAATGGATATTTAAATGAAGAGGTGTATGTTGATCAGCCAAAAGGATTTGTTGATCCTACTTTACCAAATCATGTGTTCAAACTAAAGAAGGCATTGTATGGGTTAAAATAAGCTCCAAGAACTTGGTATGTTAGGTTGACTGAGTTTCTCATCAACCATAAATATAGAAAGGGTGGAATTGATAAGACTCTTTTTGTCAAAGAGAAGGGTGGAAAGCTTATGATAGCCCAGGTCTATGTGGATGGCATTGTTTTTTGAGGGATGTCAGATGAGATGGTCCAATATTGTATCAAGCAAATGCAATCTGAGTTTGAAATGAGTCTGGTAGGTGAGTTAACATACTTTCTTAGAATGCAAGTCAAGCAGATGGAAAACTCCATATTTCTTTGTCAAAGCAAATATGCAAAGAATATTATGAAGAAATTTGGATTGGAGAATGCTAGTCACAAAATAAGTCCTGCTCCTACACACTTGAAGTTACCCAAAGATGAAAAGGGGATTAGTGTTGATCAGATTTTATATAGAAGCATGAATAGTAGTCTTCTATACATTATAGCAAGCAGACCAGATATAACATTTGTTGTTAGAGTTTGTGCTAGATATCAAGCAGAACCCAAAGTGGTTCACATCAATCAAGTAAAAAGGATTCTAAAGTATGTGAATGGCACATGTGATTATGGAATGTTGTATTCTCATGATTCAAATTCCATGTTAGTGGGGTATTATGATGCTGGTTGGACTGGTAGTGCTGACGACATGAAGAGTACATCTGGAGGATCTTTCTTATTAGGAAACAATTTGATTTCATGGTTCAACAAGAAACAGAATTGTATATCTCTATCTACTGCTGAAGATGAGTACATAGCAGCAGGTAGCAGTTGTTTTCAACTAATATGGATGAAATAAATGTTGATTGAATATAATATCACACAAGATGTCATGACATTATTCTGTGATAACTTGAGTGCTATTAATATCTCCAAAAAACATATTCAGCATAGTAGGACTAAACACATTGATATTAGGCATCACTTTATTAGAGAACTTATGGAAGACTAGGCCATAACACTTGAGCGTGTTAGCACTGAAAATCAGCTTGCTGGTATTTTTACTAAAGCCTTGGATGCAGTCCAGTTTGAAAAATTAAGAGGGAAACTTGGTATTATTGTTTATGAGGATTTGTAGCAATTACTGCTATTTATGCGGGTCAAGCAAAGTCTCAAATTTTATCTCTCCCACTCTTACGCTTTCCCAAACCTGTTACTTGATATTTCACCTCTTTGGACTAAAACACACTATATATCTCAAAAGTTCAAGACGTTTTCTCTTCCTCTCAGAAACTTGTGGTCTTTCTTTCTCATGTGCGCTCTCCCAAAACATCTGGTTCATGTTCGATCAAAGATGTCTTAACATTACTCATCCGAGCCCATACACGTCTCATCTGAAAACCCTGGGTCATCTCTATCAAATACTAGGGCTGATGAATCATTACAAATGATTAATTTGTTTGACCTCGTGCTTAATATCGCCCCATTATCCACTGTTCTTTCTCCTACTCAAGAGAAATTGAGATCATCTACCTCAAAGAATGTCAAGACTTCTGGTAAGTCATATTTCTCTCCAATTAAGACTGATGCTAAAAGGGAGTCTAGGTTATATAAATCTGAGAGGATGAATCCCATTAGGTATACTATTGTTGATGAGAATTTAACTAAAGCTGAAAGGAGTAACATTGATAAGAACCTTCGGAAGTTTGTTGCGCCTATCTTAAAGGAAGTAGGTTCAGATGTTTTTCCAGATGTTCAAACATCTTTGGAAAAAGAAACTAGGCCTAAGGGTAATTCTAGTGAAAAGACTGATGACGATGTCCCTAAGAAATTTGTTTATTAAAGAAGGGGTAAGAAGAAGGATGATGTTGTTATCAATATTGATGACCTAAAATATGATGAGGAACCCATTTCCAAACACTTGGTTCCTGGAATAGCCAAGAGACTTCAGAGAAGGAAAGGAAAGGCTGTGGGGTTTGAAGATTCACCTTCTAAGGAAATCAAAGGTAAATTTTAAAGCTCCAAAGGAAACTATTTAGTTGGTCCTGCTAAATCATGGAGTAAATTTGATGTGCCTACAAGGAAGAGGAAAGTTGTTTCTTCTAGTGACTCTAAATTTGATGCTGGTGAAGATGTCCAGGACATCATTCCCATTAAAAATTCTGCCTCCATGAAGACTTGTGTCGTTGTTCCTGAGAAGAATGCTGAAAGATGGAAGCATGTTGACCAAAGGAGGATTGCTTTGGAGAGGACTTGGGTAAGGATTTCCTAAAGTGTAATCATATTGTGGAGCTTATAGAGGTTACTGGGTTGATGAGGACTCTCACTAAATTTGGTCCTTGCTATGAAAGGTTAGTGAAGGATTTTGTTGTGAGTGTTCTTGATGGATGTGATGATGCGAAGAGTAAAAACTACAAAAAGGTAAATGTTAGGGGTAATATTGTGACATTATCTCCTGTTGTGATCAACAATTATCTGGTCAGATCTGAAGAACCTCAAGCAAAGTTAGAGGCTACAAATGATCAAGTTTGTAGGGAGATAACTGGTGGGCAAGTGAAGCACTGGCCAAATGCAGGAAAGCTATTAGCTGGAAGGATTACTGTGAAATATGCCATCTTTCATAGGATTGTTGTTGTTAATTGTATTCCCACAAACCATAACTCCACTATTTCAACTAGGCTTAGTAAGTTTATCTATGTTGTGAGTAAAAGAAAGGCATTTGATTTTGGAGCATACATATTTGATCAAATCTTAAAGCAAACATTCTCATCTACTGTTAAGATGCATATATGTTTTTCCTCTATCATTTGTGGAATAATTTTGAAACAACATCCTGGTATTATATTGGCTGTTGATAGTGTGAAGAAAAGAGAATCCCTTTTGACTTTGCATTATAAACTGTTTGGTGGAGCACATGTTCTAGATATTGTCCTGACATCTTCTCAGGTACCTGGTACTGTAACTTCCAAGAAAGGTATAATTTCTAAACTAAAGGAGACATGTAGGGAGTTAGATGACTCAATCATTATTATCACTACTAGGAAAATCAAGCTTAAGAGTTTGATTAAAGCTTTGCTGGAAGAAGAGGAAAACCAGGCTGGACCTGCTAGTGCTATTGATGCTGGCAGTGTTGAATTTGAAGATGATGAATGTGATGGTGATCATGTTGCTGAAAAGAATGCATCTAAGGGTGATGATATTGATGGTGACAATATTGTATCTGATGGTGATGATGTTGATGGTTATGGATGTCAATGGGACGGGGCAGGGACGGTGGATACATTCTCATCTCAATCTCTACTCTCGAATTTACTCCTCATCCCCGTGTCAGATTCCCGCCACAGGGGGATTTTATCCCCCATCCTTGTCCCCACGAATCCTCGCAGATCCGCACGGATCCCCACAGTTTCTCCGGATATCTATAAACATAAATTTTTATTTATTATTTTTAACTAAATAAATAGAAAAAATTCAAAAAATAACCACAAGAAATTAATAAACTAATCATCTACGATAAATATATTTTTTTAACAATATTTAATCTTGAGATTCATGAACACAACATTTTCAAACTTAAAAAAATTAAAATAGTCTTTTAGATCTCTCTCTTTTACTAACATTGCATATGTGTTTTACATTTGTTTATAAAACAAGTTATTTGAAATGATAAATAAACCTACATAAAATGTTAAATTATATATTATTTAAAGATATTATGAAATTCTAGTGCGGGGCAGGGACTCCACGGGGCGGGGGATATGTTCACATCCCCATTCCTAGAGTTCCTTATGGGGAACTTTACTCCCCATCCACGTCCCCACGGGAGGGAAATTCCCCATCTTTAGGACCCTAAACAAGGAATTCCCATGGGGATCTCTACTAACGGGTATAAATCGACATCCCTACTGATGGTGAAGGAGAAGAGTATGAAACTGCTGATGATGTTGATGTTGATGCATGATTGTTGTTTAATATTTTGTTGTTTTTTATGGTTTTGTAAGGGTTTATTCCCAGACCATCTTTATCACCTTTGTGTTACTTCTGTTTATGTGCTACTTCTGTGAGGGCAAGGTGCCTCTATCCTGGTTTTAATGATGTTAAACATTCATCGCATTTTACATTTATTCTCTTGATCTGGGTTGGCTCTATGGACAAACTTTCTAGTGGAATGGGTGGCATGAAAATCTTTGAAAATAGCATTTTTGGGTGTTTTTACTGTTTGCGTCGACTTATGCAGAAGTTAGGACGGCTCATAGATTGAAGAAGGACATTGCATTAAGCTCGGGATAGCTCACTCCGACCCTTCTGGTCGACTCATACTAGGAGTAAAATATCTTTTGTTTGTGTCGATTCATGCCCTCTTGAGGTCGAAGCGTCGATTTCGCATATCCGATCTTTTTAATAACGGATCATTTAGACGATTTTGATTCAGGAAGCTTTCACACTATTTCAAAACAAATTTTAAATGCACAATTTTTAACTAAAGGATTTATTCAACCTCCGCCCCTTTAGATTCTTCATATCGTCTAACAACTTTTGTTTATGTGCCAATATGCTATTTTGGTTAGATGCTTACATTCGTCATATTCTGACTAAAAAGAGAGGAATAGTATCTAATGTGTTTAAACCACTAACTGATTGCTGCTATTGAGGGGGGGGGGGGGGGGGTTATTCTCTCAAGTGTTAGCAGTTTTTAAGAGGAATTTCTTGCTCTGTATTATACCGGTGTATGAAGAGATGTCAGACATGATGTCCTGACATCAATTTTATTGAGAATTTATTTTTCTCTATATTGTTGTGTTGAGCAACTTCCACCGACTAATACTCTGATATATTTTTTCTGCTGCTAATATCTCTGACAAGTCTGATATTTCTGCAGAATCTCTTGATGTTGTCTTCTATTGTGTGTATTTGATTTGTTTTTAAACTTATGATTTTATGTTGAAGATTGGATTGTGATGTTGATGTCCAAGGGTTGTTTGTGAGTTTTAGCCAAAATTTATCAATGGAGGAGATTGTTAATTCTCTATTTTTATAATTGGTATTAATTTTGATAAAAATAACTTGGCAGCAACATGTTGAGCAAGATGTTCTAACATGTAGAGAAACATGTTGAACAAGATGTCCTATCATGATGATTCGACATCATGTCTGTTACTGCTGTGTACTTAGATATATTTAGTGTATAATAGATTTTGAATATTCTGAGAATATTATGTTATCCTATGTGGCGTCCAAGATTGAGAAATCACATATTCTATTTGAAATTCAAAGATTATTATGTGTTTCTAAATATGGATACATTTTAGGAAACTCTTGATTGAATACCTATTTTTATGCAGAAGATTCTGTAGACTTTTAGCAACCTCCTTACTGCATTTTTGAAGCCCAAATCCAATCCATACTTATGCTTATAAATAGAATGGCTCAAACCTAATTTTGTGTGAAACTTGTATTGTTGAATGGCCATTGTTTAAAATTTATGCGGTCTTGTTTATTGTGGGTCTCTGATATCATCTTGATATAAGAGTAGGATTGTCTCTATTTAGTTGTAAGTTTTGTTAATCACTCTTAAATTTTTAAGCATCGAGTGATTGTGTGTCTTTGAAGTGTGACTTCTGAAATATTCCAAGCATTAGAGTTTTCATCATTGTTGTGATTGAAAGGGAATTGAGAAGGGTTTTATACATATGTGAGTCTTAGGTAGAAGTTAAGCACGGGTAGTGATTAGGTGAGTAGATTGTAAACGGGTGATAGTTTGCAGAAGGTCTACAAACTGATACTATTTAGTGGACCTCCTCCCTGGCTTGGTAACTTCCAGACATAGGTGTTGTTGTGCACCAAATTGGATTAACAACTTTGCGTGTATTCATTTTACTTCAGTACTCTTATCTATTTTTATATTGTCATTGTATTTTAATAGATATCAGTGTCGACATCTCTTAGGACATCTGATATCTGCATACTAGAATTTCACGATGGAGGAAGAGCAGGAGAGATGGTGAAGGCTTGCAATGGAAATTGATTTGCAACTGTGCCATTTAAGGTTTCAAAACGTTAGGGTTTAGGCCGACCCGACCCGATTTCAAATTTCAGAAAAAGCGTCGCTTTGGGCCACACCCGCTCCGCACCTGAACCCAAAATCTTGGCTGCATCAGGCCTAACACGGCCGCTTTTGCCTGTCGCGCCAAACCGGTACTCCCGAAAGTGGCCAAGCCAAAATTTCCATTTTGCGCCGCAATATTGACAACATAGCTTTAATGTATCTTATCATATTGTGGAGATACTTGTATCTGTGTTTGAGCCAACATAAGGAAAAGAGGAATGTAAGCAATATACTATCTAATACATTATTGAGTGGAATTCATATCCATCTCATCACTTTGAGAATGGGTCTTATAAATAGAGAAAAAGATCACATGATTAAGTGAAATTCTTATAAATTTCATTAAAATAACAAGTGCATAAAATCCACTCTGAATGTTGAACTGATCAAAGAGCATATAACCAATATATACAGAAGGATCTGTTCATGCTTGTACAAAAATCACATGTTACAAAATTTGGATTAAAAAGTGAAAAAGAATAGTGAAATCCTCAGACATGAACAAGCCTCCCTACAAATATTTCTAACCTCTATCTACAAGTACTATATTCCGAACGGGATTCATTGGATTAGAACACCGCGAAAATGGTGTTACTGCAATCATCTTAATTTAAGCTCCACATAAATGTGATTTTCTCGTCCCCCCACGATCGAATCCAAGGGAAAGGATGCGTGGTCCTCTTAGTGCAACATGATCGATCAAAATATGATGTGGGCTGAGGTTAAAAGCCTTCCAAGCAAGCTAAAGACGGGAAACCAATGAGGATCACAGTACAGATGTGAAATCTATGTTTAATTTCATTCTTCTTCCTCATTTGTAACAGATGAAAGCTTCTCTTCCAGGTCTTCCAATAAATCTTGATATTCAGTAAATGCTGGATGTGACTGTAGTGCATAGAAAAAACAGAAGGAAGCACAATTTTGTTCATTAAGCATAAATTATGCAATTACTATCATTTACATCAGAAAAAGTAAGAGTTATACCTGCAGGGTGCTGCTGTAAGCTTTCCATAACCGAAAATCGTGACGGAATAAGTCAAACAGAACCTGTAAAAGCACACCAGAAGAATATTCCAATTATCAACAAAGTGAATCCTTTTTTCCATACGCTAAAATCTAATTAAAACTGAGTATAAGTATAATAGGAGTATGAATTAAGTGTTGTGTCCTCTCATCTAATATATCATAACTCAGAATTGGATTTTCTATCATTCTCCCCTTTCCATCTTTTCTGTAAAATCTTGATAATGCCCACATCACCAAAATTTTATATCTCGGCGTCAGTGTATAGTACACACAATGAACCTTAACATACCTCGGAACGTCTTAAGAGAGTAGCAAGGACAACTATCCATTCCTTAAATTTGACAGAGCACATATGAGCCAGGAGAAAGTCGGCATCCAATCGGCTCTGTAATGTTTCCATTTGAAGCTGAAAACACAAAATAGCATTCATTAACAGAGTGAAGATTTAAAGCTAAAGATAAACAGTATGATAAATCTACACAAGCTTCTGCCAAATGAATAAAGAGTGCATATTATCAGTGTTCAAGATTGGCTTCAGCAGTGAATAATCAGTGTTCCTTCATCTAGGTCATAATCATAATTTATGGTACAGAAAAAGAGTGTAGTATAGAACACTAAGGCCTCACTAATTTAACAAATGAAATATCTACGAAAAGCATAGTATAGAACATTTTGTGCATCATCTAACAACTCCTGCAGAGGAGTTGGAAAGAGAGAGCAATATATTATTGGGCCAATGAAATAGAGGCAATGGTCAAAAAATAAGATTTTTTTTCCATATGTTAAAATCTCAAACCTTTTGGCTTATTAGTTCAAGCCCTGAAGCGAAATTCTCCAACCGAGCACTCCCATATCTTTCACGTTGCAGATATTCCTGAAATTGGTTATCATGAAACAATTTACACATTAAAATAAAGGAAAATTGACTTAAGGGGATTAGAAGTTAGAACAAACAAGTCAACCAGCAAGATCTTCTTACCACTAAATCAAATTGAGTTCCTTTTACAAATGCAACAAGCTTGGAGAGCTCTTTCCCTGCCATCAAGTAACTAGCATGGTTTTCTAAAATATTCTTAACTGAGGTGACATGAGCACTTTGTTCCTTGGATGAGGGGCTGCTCCAAAGAAAATTACTTGGTATGATTTTTTTTTTTAATTCTTATGCTAGGACAAAAGAAAAAATTCACTAAGTTTTACACAAACCTTTTATCCAATGCTTGCTTGCGCTCAGTAGAACGAAAAAGAAAATAGCCTAAAAATCTGGGAGACAATTGTTTATCTGAATCGGATGATGCATGGTCATATTCCCTACCCGATCTTAGCAAGAATCTCACCTGAGGACCCAAATCAAAAATTTTTATGTAAAAGGTCATGAACTCTTGTATGAGATATTAGTGAATAATCTTAGTGTTTCAAGACAGTACCAGCTCCCCAGCAAGCTCATATAAAGAATCAACGAGTGTCGCCTGCATAAGTTTAATAATTCACATCAACGATGTAGCTAGAGCTAAAAATAAGGAAATAAAATAAAATTATTGAAGCAGTGAAGCGCAAACCTGTAATAACCGTAAAGCACAATACTGACTCACAGCAGGACCTTCAAGTTTGGCAATTACCTGTTACATTTGAGATGAAATGAACTTGATCATATGAGTATATCTTTATTTAGATTCTCACTACTAGTTGGCATTCAGAATGATAATCTTTTTACTCTCTACAGATAAAGAAACTTATCGAGAAAGGCAAGTGATTCTCACAAGTATATAGCAAGCTGCAGTGCGGTACCATCTACGTTGAAAACATTCCTCAAACAATCTATATAGAAGTAAAAAATTAATCCCCCACATTAAAATACAGCAACAGAAAAAACATTTTAGTAGTATAAAGTGTTAATAAGCCAAAAGAGGAAACAAAATTCAGATGACTTTGCAAGGAAAAAACAGCTTATCAATCTTGTTCAAAATAAAGGTAAAATTATTTATTATTAATTATATTATAAAGGTAAAACAACTTATCAGTTTTTTCTTTGTTTCTTTAGGCTAAGTCTCAAAGCAGAACAATAAAAAGAAATTGAAACGTATACGTGTTTTAAAGACATACTCTGTTGATCTTCCAGCAGCAGAGAACAAATCTGCCCAATGACGACCATCTGTTTTTCTTGCGACACTAACAACAACATCTAAGTACTCTGGAAAATTTCGGATAAGATCACAGGTCTTCTCCAAAAGAGTTTTTACATGTTTAAGAACTGAGATCTGGTTCTTGTCTACATTTGGCCTGGAATAGTTGACATGAAAATTAACAATCAAGATAAAAGCCAATTGGCAACTAAGTTTTGTATCAAAAGAAATTGTTACACTTGTGCTCAAGCAAAGGAAATTTGCAAGAAACTATGGACAACTACCAAGACTCTATAGCTAAAATTCTGGTAGTTGTCTATAAATGTTTCCAAATTACAGTACCTCGATATATCTGCTTCAAATACTGTAAAAAGAAGCCACTCTAGACAATGTGAAAAATGAGGCTTTTCTGCCGATAGTTCTGCCAGCCTTAAAGCTTCCTCAATTTTGTCTCTCTGGCAGATGCATAAATAATAGGAAAGAATCACACAGGTTATCCCTTTAAGGGTTTAGGAAAAGAAAATTGGAAAGCAATACACACAAAAAAAAATCAACAATGTCTCAGATATAAAATATGGATTACAAGTTCAGGCAATTCTAATCACTTCAATTTACTCTGTAATACCTGAAGAAGATGGCGAAGTAGGCAATGCAATATAGTTTGTGCCTGAGGAGATGGCTCAAAACACGGGAATTCTGCACTTGATGGAAATGACATTCTCTGGGAAACACCAACAACTACACCAGCATTCGGAAGAAGTCCCAGAGGGTATACTTCACGATCGAACTCCAGCTCTGGATCCAACTGAAAATCAATTAAAGATCAAATCAGAAAATGAACAGATTCCAGAATAAAGGAATGGCTGAATTTAGTGAAGTTGCTTCAAATAGCCTAAAATATTCTTTTTATTGACAATTTCTATATACCTAGCAGATAAAAGTAAGATGATGCAAGATGAAGCCAATCAACAATATATGGGACCTACAGTTGCATGTGATTCTTTATAATAATATTAACAAAAAGTATTGAAGGAATGAATTACAATGAACTAGAAAATAAGTTGTGCTATGTTCAATGCAACCTACAAGATCATAAACACCCTAATAAATATCCAGACCTGCAAGAAGTCTTCCTGCTTGAAAGAATTTGGACCTGGAGATGGATACCAAACCTGCAAAAAAGAACTTCCATGTAAAAACTATCAGAGAAGTAAAAAGAATACAGACTAGAGGGTGGATCACAAGTTATTTAATATAATAAAATATAAGGATGTACATACAGGGATTAAGAAAGATCTTAACAGTTAATTACCTGCATGCCCCGATGACCATAATCTAACCATGAAACTTCCTCAATCAAATTTGTTTTATCCTCAAACTGGCCACAAGTGACCCAAAAAAGCTCAACTGAATCCGTAAGATTTCTTTCCCGACCATCATCCAAATCAAGAAGCGAAAGCTCCCCATTTGACCTCAATATCAGACATCTAGAACAAACCCTTTTCATCAGTAACATGATACAAAGAATACCCCGCCGCCCCCACCAGTGCATCTGACCCAGAACTCTAACTACATTTTTCTTGACACAAATACTAGAAATAACTCAATTTTCTTGATGATGAATTATTAATAGGGAAAATGGCTCTAATAACAGCTAAAAAAGCAACCAAGTTTAGACGAGCATATCAATTCTTATCTCCACTAACAAAGCTGGAACTCGGAAAGCTAGGTCATGACAATACTAATAAGGGATTCTTAGTTATAACTTATAATGCATTCTGACTTTACAGATTGTGACATTTTCCCTTTGGATCATTTCTATGAGAGAAATGGAAAAGTAAACTGGAGAAAGGGATTACATGTTGGTCAAAAGGATATTACCTTGCTGGTTCTCCACTAAATGAATCTGATGAAGATGAAATGTAATTTTTTGAAATAGGCTCTCGTGGGATTTGATCAGGAATGAATCGCATTGCTGCAGGATGACTCTTGGCAGTCATAATTGAAAGTTCTCGTACTGCAGAAAGCTGTATGTCATGTTATCACTTAAAAATGTATAACAAACAAGGTTTTATAGAATAAAATTTGAAGAAGAAAAAAAAGAGCATGCGGAACAAGAGTATCGTTGAAAACCAAAAAAATGGGGAAATTAATTTTATAAGTGTGCATTTACCTGTAAATTTGGATTTCCTGAAGGAGTTAATTCACCAAATAATTTAACATTGAATATATGGACATCAAATGGTCTATATGTAACCAGTATATAATCTTGGTACACATCCATCACAACTGGTTTCGCTAGCAATGGTTTTCGACAGAGCAATGAGCTTTGATCAAGGTGATATCTTGGGTAAAACAGCAATTCATACCTGAGATAAATAAGGAGACCTAAGAGACCATTGCATGCAGAATAAAATGTTTTGTATGTTGCATAATGCTACAGTTATTGCTACGAAAACCAATAGTTTTGGATTCAATCAGACCTAATACTAAAAAAAATTAAGATGGTAAAAAACACTTATCACCCTTTAAATTCAGGCTTTTCAAGGCATGTACACTGTTTAACAAAAATTAGCTAAACATGATATATTTTTAGTCACTAGATTATAAGGAACCAGCCATATGAAATACGTAAGCAAATAAAAGTATCTCACGTGTTGGAAGACTCAATATAGTTGCAGACAACAACAATCTTTCCCAGCCATAGCAAGCCCTTACACTGAATCTTTTGCTCCTGAGTAACATCTCCAAATACTCTCCATCTTTTCAATCGTATATCATACAATATCAAACCATGGAGACCAGCGACTGCTAGGTACATTCCATCCTGACTAGCTGCCACATGTTGAACAGGCCAGTTTTGGGAAATATAAGAAACCTGCGGAAAATTTTAAACTTTAGAAGTGATGTTGGTTCGATTAAGATTACACATATAAAGCTTGACAATCAAACACATAACTGGAAGCTTAAGATGCAGCATTTTAAGCTCGTCAATCTCTTCTGACTGCACAATGAGTAACCGGTCTTCCCCATAAATCACTTGCCGGATGTATGCAGTTCCAGAAACACCTCTGCTAAGACAGCATTTTCCAAAAGAGAATGAAATAATTCTCTCTGAAGATCTCTCCTCAATAACATAAAGTCTATATCCATGTTCACCCCACTGCATCAGTGAGGATCCACCCATCAACGGCTCATACTTACAATCACGGTTTGGCTTAGTAATTGGAGAAGATACAGAACTTAAACCTATCTGTCGGATTGTTGACATCAAGCGGCAACCAGAAACTGACCAAACTGTAAGCCCCCTTAATTTCCACCCAACTGCAAAAGCAGAGTTATCAGGTGTCCATGCAATGCAACTAACAGGGCCAGTGTCATCCATTGAATATCTGCAAAAAGTAGCATACTTCATGACATAGAACCAAAGTCCATCCACATAACATTGAACACAAGTCCCAACATACTGATAAAATGGAGAAACTATGACTGCAGTCATTTCTGACACTGAAATTGCAGGATTCATAAAATAGAAGAGTGTGCGGTGTAATTTAATTAAGATGAAGAGCAGGTGAGATAACATTGAGCAAGAGAACTGAGCACAATCTGCTGGAGAATTTGAGCATCAAGCTCAGAGAAGTAAATTGCAGAGATGTTCAATTTGTGACTGATTCCCTAGAACATATTTAATACGCTCTCTATTCCTTTTTAAGTGTTGCTTTTGTACAACATTTTTGTTTCTATTTATTTGTGACTATCAAAGTCCAATACAACATTAATTATTGTTTTGCCAATAATACCCTAAACATTTATTGCAAAGAGAGAAACGGGTAGAATGAGATAATAAATAGTTACGGGTATCAAAGAAAAAGACAAATTATTTCATAAAAAGTAAATAACTTTAAAATGACAAAAAACATACCCCCAATCATATAAAGAAACTGTGCGTATAAGCATTAATGATTCAGCCAAATCATACAACTCCACAATTCCTCTTCTGGTACCAACAGCAAGAATATCCTGCTCGAGAGCTACTGAAGCACATACAGCGTCCCCACAAGGCAACCTCTTTTCTGCTTTAATACAGTCAACTTGCTTTAAACCTTTCTTACTAATGGAACATGAGACAAGGTGCCCATCAGAATACAAGACAAATAGCAACCTCAATGAAAGGGAGAGCTCCAGCTGTTTGATTTCAGAATTTTTTGGAATAATGTGATTGGGCATAGGAACCTTTGGGAGGCCTTTAGGACAAACACCGTTCTCTAAAGAATGTGGTAATTGAGAATCATCAAAGCTAGAAGAAGGATTTGGATCAAATTGAAAAGCTCCATAGAACTGTGTAGGAGATCATAAAATAAAATGAGTAATATTGTTATACATCATAACAAAAATAAAAGCTGTAAACTCAGTTGAATGTTTTCTGTAAATCAGTGACCAATTGACCATAGAAAATAAGTTCAATTGGGATGCAATGTCCGAAATTGCTGGGTGTTCTATGTTTAAATTACCTCCCCCTTCCAAGACATACTGTACAATGTTCCATCAGAAAGTCCAAGCAGCAAATGTTTGTTATCACTAACAATATTGCTCCTGACAAAACAGTTGTATAAAGAGTAGTGTCAAGATCAAGTAGCAATTGGCTTCAACTTTTGATTATTACATACAGAGTGAAATGCAAAAATTTGACACTTTTCAGAAAGTATGAGTAATGGCAGTATCATGAGTTCAGTATATCATATCGCTTTAGATAATGCCAATGGGTTAAAAGAAATCATCTAGACATTCAATTGTTACAATAACTAATGTCCCATATGGATGCAGACTTCTATAAGGAACATATCTTCGGAGCTAATATTTCTTCAACTTTTGATTTATAATATACCTAACTTCTCTACCCCTCATTGCATTTCTTACTTATCAGCAATCTTGGGAGTAAGTAGCATGGTGGAACCAAATTTTATGAAAAGTGATAGATATAAAATAAATTCTGTTTTACATAGCAGTCCAAGTTTTCGGGAAGTTGATTCATAACAGTTTATCAAAGCCTCTATGAACAAGTGGCTAAGAGTTCAATCCTTTACACCCTCATTCCTCTAATTAAAAGTTGTGTTTCAGCACAAGGTAGGCTGTTATATGCATTGTCCATGCTTTGAACTCACAGGACTCACGCGAGAGGGGGTATGTTGGATATATAACATACAAACATTAATATATCTTCATCTAGAAGCTAAGATGGTTGGTTCATGACTGTAACCAAGAAATCAATCAACATATCCTTCATAAAAAGAAATAATATATACCATACTTACAACACCAACCAAGCCTTATCTTACTAAGTGGGGTCGGCTACATGGATCAATTTCTGCCATAATGTTCTATCCAAGACCAAGCTTCTATTATAGTTTTTCTAGGTCTTCCTCTACCTCTAGTTGCTTGACTCCTCTCCATATCTGAACGACTCTCCTTACCACAGAATCTACAGGTCTTCTCTCTAGATGTCCAAACCACCTAAGTCTATTTTCCACCATCTACATGCCCATACTTATAAAAACAAAATATTGTTCCACTATAGGACTCCAATTAATACTCCACTGTCAATACCAATAGTAGTTTTGTTGAATTGCATTAACTCACGTAGACAAAAGAAGTTTTAACAACAACATTTGCAAGAAACTTACACCGACAAATTCTTCGTTGCAAAAGGAACTTGCTCACTGAGAAGAAGAGATATAGTAGCTAGTGACAAAGCAGAAGGTTGTTTCCCACCAATGTGTATTTTTTTATCCAAGAATCGGACCTTGAAAATGTGAAGATAGAAAGAAGATGTCTGCAAATAGAAAATACATATCAATCAGGAATATAATACAAGATACTTAAAACACAGCATTAACTTCAAGGGATGTGTTAATTGCAACATGAACAAAATGAAATAGAAGGTAGAGTGTCTTACAAATATAGGATATAATTATATTATAAACCTAATAAACTAATCTTGTTGTAAAAAGTTTCAACAGTCCTGAATGTGCATACAACAAAGCTGATCCGAATTTTAAAAAAAACATCTAAATATAATTTCAATGGGGTAAGGTGCATCTTTCATTTGAGAACATAGTCCACTGACAATCATGACAATCAGACAATATGATTATCAGCTTACAAACATGAGTGACAGTATTTCATTTCCAATCTCCAGGTATTATAACCCAAATTCCAATTTTCACACCAAAAAGTCAGTAAACATGTGTACAAACTCACAAGCATAATAAAGATGTTATCGAAAACATCGAGAATACATGAATGACAAACCACATTGTTAATCACACGTCAGCACACTTACAAGAATAGCAATTAATTTAGTATCGGGACTCCACACAGCCTGCAAGTTTTCACCTTCTCTCTTCAACGAATCCGAATCTCTCTTGTACTTTCCCAATCTCACTCTATGCTGAATAACCAACAGAAAATCAAATTAAAAAAAAACACTGTTAAGCTCAAATTATATCCATACTACATCAATGCACCCCATGAAAATCACTTCAACATTTCCCCCAACAATCTTGAAAATCAAATACAGAAATTCAAATACAAACTCCAAAAGGCAAAGGCCACATTACAAAAACTCTACTCCTAATCAAAATCAAGTTCGTATTTTTTCCAAAAATAAAACTCATAAAATTGAATATAGACACAAATTTCCAATGCCCACATTTCAAAATTATCCCGAAAACATAAATTGTATAAATTCAAATCCAAAAATCGATGCAATGAACGGATCCAAGTACCTGAGAAGAGTTCCACAGTTCAAAATGAGTAGGAGAAACAACAAGCCACAGGCGATTGATGAGTTTGAAATACACAATCTTCTGCACAGAAGGGCACAGTCCTTGCTCCAGAGGGATGACCTGAGGCCACCCATAAGCCATATACATCTTGTTCTTAGATTGGTTTCAAATTACTGCAATTGATCATAGATCTAGAATCTGGAGGTGGATTTGATTAGAGGAAGAAGATTGATGGAAATGGTTGTTTGAGGTTTGATCCGCGATTTGGGAATTGGGAATTGGGAAGAACCAAGTTCAACTACAAGGCCCCAACCCAACAGCATCACACTGGAAATTAAAATTAAAATTAAAATTTCGTTTATGTAATAAATTAATAAAATTAGAGTATATTGTTTTTCTTAATAAAATCAAGAGAAAGTTTTTAAATTACAATTATAATTAAAATGTAGTAAACAAAAATTGACGACACTCTTGTATAGATGAAAAATATTTTTGAAAATCCTAAAATATTTTTCGGACAGTCGAATAAACTTTTAAAACTATTTTAAGATGATTTAGATATGCATATCTAAAAACTCTTTTGTTTATATATTATAATTAGTTAAATGTTGAATTTAAATATTTAAGTGGTATTTTCAGATATAAATATTCAAAAATATATTTGTTACATAAGTTAGTTTCATGATCACCACTACCACTATTTCATAATTTCTCTTTACACATATTATTCTTCTTCCACACCTTACGAAAAACCCAGAGTATTTCTATAATTCAGAAATGCATATCCGAACGCACATATTCCACAAAAAATTATGAAATATATATTTTCGGATATGCATCTCCGAATGCACCTCATTTTTTACGAAAAAAATAGTTTCAGATATGCATATCTGAATTTTACTCTATTATAAAAATTTAAAAATACAACTAAAAATCAAATAAAATTAAATTAAGTGTTTACAAATTTTTTAGGATTCTTTTGAAAATATGAAAATGGAAAATAAATTAGAAAAATAAGAAATTTAGGGTTTTTAGAGTGGGATCCCTGATTTTTTCCGGATGAATTGACATGGTAAATTTTTAATTCAAAATAAATTTTTCAGAAAACTGAGTTTTTTACGTTAGGTCGCGTGAAGGCCGAAGACGCGAGAACTCAACACTACTAGGTGTACAAAAAAAATCTCGATACTACTAGGCCTAATGAGTTCCTGCGTCTTTGGCCTTTACGCGATGTAAGGTAAAAAAACTCAGTTTTCTAGAAAATTGATTCTGAATTAAATTTTTACCATATCAATTCATCCGATTGAAGTCAGATTGAAGTGGATACTTTTCAGCGATACTCGACTAAGGATCCAATTGAAGTGGATGCGAAGCTTCAAAAATCGGGAGAAGATGTTATCAAAATATTGTGACGTCCTCAACTACCCGCTTATAACAATATGTAATGTTAAATTTCTGTTCAATTATCTATGTAATTTTGACTATTTATGTTAAATCTATGTTAAGTTGCTTTGGTTTGTGTAATACGGTGGGAGAACTGACCTTTTTGGTTTTATCCAAATGTACGGATAGCAAGAGTCTCCACCAACTTTTCTTTTATCCAATATTTAGGAAAGGTGAAAAGAACAGGAAATACCTTTGATAGATTTTGAGTTCGGGGGTAAGTTATGAAAAGGGAAGGTGTTAGCACCCTTTTCATCTGTAGTTATCTACGGGCTCTTAATTGCTTAACTCACTTTTGAAAACTTGCTTTATGTGTATGATTTATTTGAAAATATTTTTGAAATGTCAATGTAAGGCTAACTTTATAATGATTCTTGTATCAGTCCTCAAGAATGCGTACAAAGTGTTTTTGAAAATATTTATTGTTTTGAATGTGATGTGTGAAAAATGTTTTGTTTGTGAGAAAAGTTGTGAGCAAGCAATTAGGAGTTTCTTACTTGTTAAAGGTCATTCTTATTCTTTTCCTTCTCCTTTAGAGATAATATTATTTGTACCTTTAGTTGACAAACAACTCTATCTATTGGATGTGAAAGGACGGGCGTAGGGTCATCGAAGGCAACATGTAAGGATGCTTTAGCAATTTGTATCGGAGGGACTATATCATTTTCGTAGGCAACTTCGAGGGATCACCGGTCTTTTGCTAAAGCATCCCCACTTTCGAGGGACATGACCAAATATCGTAAGGCAACAAGAGAGGGTATCCTGGAGGTGCAAGTGTGAAGAGTGTTTGTTTTCATTTATTTATCTTGAGAATTAGGATTTTCTAGGTTCAATTATTAGTCTTGTCATACAAACCCTAGTTACTAGCAGTTAAATATGTACAGAAAAATAAAATGTGGAATGTAAAGTGCAAAAAATTAAACATTAGTTATTACATCCTGTAAGCAGTTACATAATAGGAAAACAATACGGAAAATAAATCTACGCTATTACAAAAGAGAGTGTGTCCTATACATTTGATCTATGAGGATAAATAAAAGAAATAGGAAAATAGAAAAAAGAATGCTAAAATGTTTTTTATGATTTTTGTAGAAAATAATTTAAGTGATAATAATTAATAACCTAAATTCTAATTGATTTTAATATTTACAAAATAAAGTTGATTAATGAATTAATTTAGGGTTAGAAAAGAAAAAGAAAAGAAATTAGGTTAAAAGAAAATAGGGTAAAAATAAACGGTACGGGGTGGGTGTTGAACCCACGCTCTCTTGGCTTCACACTGCACTGCTTGCCACTAGGCCAAGCGCTTGTTAATGTATGGAAATAAGAATTGCACAATATATATGAAACCTGGTTAGTTTGAAAAATAGCAAAAAAAATATTACAAGACACAGGGATCGAACCCACACCCTTAATGTTACATGTCTTCGCCTTAACCAACCGCGATGCGCTTCCAATCTGTTATACAAACGAAACAAATAAATATATTATAAGCAGGTGGACCGGAGAGGCGTCGGAGCCCTAGCTCCGGTCGTCTTCTCCGGTGAGCTCGTTTCTCAACCTACAAAAATAATACGTGTTAGAGAGTAAGAAGGACCTTATCCCCCCTAAATCGACCCTTGTGAATCCAATGGCAGAATTGTTTTTGGTTAATTCGACCTGCACAAGGAGATACGATGAAAATAAAGCAAAACAGTTCAATAATGGTGATGAATTATTCTGGCGTCATGGACCTCATGCAAAGGATCAAACCTGCACTATTTTGTCTCAGAAACATATTGAAATTGTTAGTTTATGTCAAAGCCTCATAAAAATTAAAATATGAATTTCACAAATATGTAGAACCGGTGATGCATGGAATACAGGTTTTAGGCCTCTTTAATCATCAAGAATGATCAAGACTTACTCTATGATACCTCATAGATTGACTGGAATGGATGGCTTACTTTGAGGATGGTTGAAAGTTGGATTTTTATTTCGACCTTTCCTTGCAAATGTTGACCTCCAAATCCTTGTTTCTTGAGCAGCTTTTTCGTGTCCTTTTGGTATGAATATGATGAGTATATATAGTGGGAAAGATTAGGTTAAGAGATGGGCTTGACATCATGTAAAACATATCTTTTAATTTTGTTTGAAAATAGATTGAAGTCACACAAAACCATTAAGATTTGATTCAATAATAGGTCTACATGGTTTGTAGTGTGACCTCGGGCCTCCAAAAAAAAATCAAATCTTAAGCCTTTTATGCCTTACACCTTCATTTAATATTTATTTGATTTAATTTTTAATTTAAATGAATAAAAATCAAAATAAATGAAATAAAAATTAATATAATGCATGAATGGACTTAAAGGTCCATTATGAGGTCAATAACATGTTTGGACTTTAAAAGATAGACTCATTGGTCCAAAAATTCAAGTTTGCTCACATTGAACTTCATGCATTTTCTCAAAATTGTTCAATCTTGTACAAATCATAACTCTCTCAATTTTTATTATATGAAGGTGATCTTGGACTCTTTGGAAAAATCAAGATATCTCCTACAACCTTCATGTTGGTCATTTTTCTATTTGAAGCCTTTATCTTATGTAAAGTACCTTGACAAAAAGTGTCTTTTTTTTACTTTTAAAATGACCTGTAATATTTTGGCTCATATCTCTCAAATGAAGCAGTTTTGGCCATGATCTTATAAAGACAAAGTTGTAGAGAATTGAATTTACATCAAAATGAGCTATAGTTGAGAAATTTCTAATGAAGTATGTGAAAGTTATGCTTGGTCAAAGTTTAGTTGACTTCTCCTAAAGAAAACCCTAATTTAGTAACTTTTGACTTTTAGTGAATCTTGAGTTTTCTTGATGAATCATGATCAACCCTTGATCAAATGATATGTTGACCAAAAATCTTGAATTTTGACTGTAAATTGGTTAAATTTGACTTTTTTTCCAATACAATTAATTTTCAATCATCTGGCTAATTGACTGAGCAAACTTGTATTGCAAGGCTTGAAATTTGGCACGAGGATACTTTGATACATATGAAAAACCATGAAGTCCACTTGAGGCATTAGAAGTCTAATTTATTTTGAGGAAAGTAAAACCCTAGTTGTAGTTCAATTGCTTAGGAGGAGAGTTTGGCTGGTCAACCCTTGAATAGTCTTGAGCAACTGAGAACCCTAGGAGCACGAGGAGGTATCTTAAACTAATTTGTCTTGAAAATGGGAGGGAAAATTTTGGAGTACAACAATTTGGTTTTAAAGATTTTGATTCATTCACAACTTCTGCATATTTCGGATATGCATATCCGAAATAAAGCGTTGGTGTCTTCAAATATGCATTTCTAAAACTATTTGATAAAAAATGAAATATGGTGAGTTTGGATATGCATATCCGAATCTATAGGGTAAAATGAGAATTTTGTCAGGGGCCTCTAAGAAGACATAAGGGTGGCTAAAGAAATCCAAAAAAATAGTATATATATATATAATATGCCATGTGCTCTGATATTAATTGTTGGATGAGAATATAAGTATAAAGAGGTCAATAAGGGGGGTTGAATAGACATATCTTCTAAAAGGCAATTTCAAAAATATTTTAGGTTTTATAAACGAAATCAAATATTTTAAGAAACGTGAAAGCAAAACACAACATTAAGAGAGCATGGAAGCATATCAATAAATTAAACCAAGTAAAATATTTCATGATGTCACTAAGGACTTGATTACTTCTAATGCAAGTCAATCACAATACAACCAAAGACAATTTTTAAACAAATTGATTTACAAAACTATTTACGTAGATGTTCATTCAAGACATAATTGTCTTTATGATAACTCAATAATATTGATGCATCACATACCTAAGCTTACACATTAAATTTCTATAAACACGGTCTAACATATATGACATACAAATAATGCAATAATGCACTAATACAGTAGTGATATTAATTAATGCTATAAAATTAAAGGAGATAAAGAAGAAAAAAAAGAAAAGATACCCAGATATATATAGTGGTTCGGTGTTTATCATCGCTTTGTCTACTCCACTTTTCAATGGTGTTAAAAACCATTGAGAAATAATCATGATCTTCCACTATTTTTTATAAGTTTGATACAAGTATTTTTATTACAATGAACTATCACACAATAATTCCTCATGTTGATACAAACACTTAAACTGATAACAAAAACAAGATCCCCAGAGATCTTGATCCAATAACATTATTATCCACAATAACTTGCTCCAAGTATTCTTGTTCATGTGTGGCAATCCACATGATCCCATTAATTTCTTGTCTGGGTAATTGTCATTAGCCAAGTGTTAATAGGACAACTCTCAACTTTTTCTGCGACCAGCCTTTCCACAATCTCACCAAAGTTTAATATCTTCCAACTCTGCCTTACGAAGAATCTCTACTAAGATTCACCAAAGTATTCCATGGAGTATACTGAAACTGTCTTCTTGGTAGATAACAAAAGGACCAAATTGCTTTCAAGAAATGATATATGCACCAGTAATAAACAACAAACTTCACATAAAAACATTATATACCCTAATGTACCACAGGTCTCCCTCAACACTCAATCTTTAGAGACAATGGTCCACAACAATGGAAAATGACTAAAGATGAAGATGATGAACAATGCAAATGAATCTCACAAGCACTCTAATTTACAAGGTGCTATCTAGTCAAGGGATTAGATATATGTGAAAGAAGAGCACACACACAAGGTTCTCTCTAATTTTGGGATGAATGGGTCTTGGTTCTTGACTGATATCATGAGCTTGATTAATCGTGAAAAATACTACAAGATTAATCAACTTACTCTCTCTAATTCATTTAAAAAAACAACATATTGCACAAGATCAAAGTGCAACAAAAAGAAATGAATCTGACAGTGATTAACACTCAAGAAGTTGTTATAGAGATAAATAGAAAGATTAAAGGTGTTAGGAATAGACACACTAAATAAGAGATGACAAATTTGCATTTTTGTCTCTATGGGTTTCACCCACATGGTTTTACACTTTTTTTTATCAAAGAAACAATTATTTAAATCTAAGATGGAAAATTAAATTTGTGAAGCTATGATTCGAGTCAAGAAGAAACCATGATTAAAACCACAAAGTATTGTGATTCAAGTCAAGTTAAACTTCTTATTTGAGTTAATGAGACCAGAGTTTGAATATGCTTTATAGAGACATTTGATTCGAGTCATGATTATAACTTTATTCGAGTCACATGAGGTTATGATCCGAGTCAGGAACATTTGGTGATTCAAATTAATTGATCCAGAGGCAAATCTTAATTTTCACAAGGTTTTTCATTTGAATCACACTTAACACTTTATTCGAATCAAGTCACTCAACATCTCCATCTAAGAGTTCTAACTTACGATTCAAGTCACACCTGATGAAATGACAAAAGAGCAATTTGCTAAGCTAAAAAAGGAACATTATTATGGACCAAACACACTTACTTTATTGAATAGTGAAGGGTTTTAATGGTACAACACTAAGATATTCGAAGAAAATACAATATAACTAAAATGCGAATAAAGTACAAACACGTGAATCTTAAATGATAAGAAAATTACAAATACGCAAAAAAAAAATATAACATATACACTCAAATTGGTAAAAACATCAAAACAAATATCATACGATAATGTAATTGCACTTTCATAAGATCCTCATCTATAATATGTAATATTGCTTAACGAAAAGTTTATTATTAAGTAATGACATTTGATATTATTTAAATTACTAATGTTTTATTATCATATGTGCTCATTCACCATATATGATCTTATAATCATCTCTAACACATGTGCATCCTAAATGCTAGATGATATTTAACACACTTAAATTTTGGCTTGAAGATATTTAACACAATTAATGTTTTTTCTTTTCTCCCTTTTTCTCAATGCTAATGAATAGTAAAATCAACATTTTTAAAATTCCTCGACGGTAACAATAAAAGTCATTTTATAATACTCACTCTATAAATAATTCAACTTATTTCATAATTTTCACATTATTATCAAAATATTTATCCTTGTTTTCAAAATGGCTAAATATTTTCTTGTATTCATCAGTATACTTGGCATTATTTGTTTTCTTAAGCATGAAGAAGTAGGTAAAGATTATGTAACATGAATGATATTTATCATTTTATCATTATTAGTCTTAGATTTGTTTATTGATAGATGATTTAAATAAAAAAAAACACGGACATGGTTTTTGTAATCATTATTATTAAATAAATTGGTTTTTTTTAGTTTATACATTAAATGTTGATTATGTTCGTTTATATATAATCATGTCCAACGTTAAGCGTTAATTTAAAATTTTAGACATAACTGAGGACAACTATATAACTTAGAACAACAACTTAATTGAGTATCTTGCATGTGACGGACTCAACAAAATCCTTGAAGGAGACCATTCAGAGAATTCGATAATTAACCCAGAGAGAATGACAATGAAAAAAGTCGAGAGGAAATCGGATAATCAAGCATCACCTTGATGATGGATTACAAACAAAACGGTCAAATGCAAAAGATCCCAAGATATTTGTGATACGGTGGGAGAATTGACTTGAGATTTTTGCATTTCGTCGCAAATGTCGCGGTTTAGCAAGAGTCGCCACCGACTTTTATTTTATCCAAAAGGAAAGGTAAAAAAGCACATGAAAGACCTTTGAGATGTTTTCTTGAGTTCGGGGGGTAGATTATGAAAAGGGAAGGTGCTAGCACCCTTTTCATCCATGGTTTTCCATGGGATCTTAGTTACTTTCTTAGATCACTTGCTTTGCTTTGAAATTGTTTGAAATGGTGCTTGGTGTTTGGTGTGGTTTTGAAATTATTTTGAAAAGAGGTCATTCGTTTAGGCAATCTTTGTAATGATTCTCGTTCGTAAGAATGTATACAAAGACATTTGTCTTTTGAAAAATATTTCAATGTTTTGTAAGATGTTTTGAAATGTGTGTGTGTGTGCTTGTTTTGAAAATAGCAAGGATTGTTTGGAAATGGAGCAAGTAACTTAGAAGCTATCTACCTACTCAAATGTCTTTCTTGTACATTTTTATTCCTTTGACATTGTTGACTTACCATTGATTTGGTAAGCAACCCTATCTTTGGATGTAAACGGGACGGGCGTGGGTCATTGTATGACCATGATAGCAATGTTACCAAGTATCTTAGCATTTTTGAGGGACCGAGATCATTTTGTTTAGGCAACCTTTATATAGCGTCATCGAGGGACTATGATCTTATTTTTGTTTGTTTTGCCAAGATACTTCGCATGCGTAACATGGTCATTTAAATTTAGGCAACCAAGTGGGTGGAACCCTAAGGGTGCTTGTGTGCAATGTGTGTCATTTTTCATGCATTTGATTTGTCATGGATTAGGTTTTTTCTGTTTGTTTGGTTTTTGTTCTTGTCATGCAAACCCTAGTTTACTAAACATGGTATAAAGCGATAAACTGCGTAAAAATAAACTAAGCTATTACAACAATTATTATGGGAGGGGGGATACAAGTTTTTGAATGGGGATTTTGCACAAATATAAACCTAAAAATATTATTACAACCCAATCGAATATTGTGCGAAATTAAATAAATATACAAATATTTAAAATGCAATGTAATGTATTTATGCAAAAAATGTTTTGGTATTTGGTTTTTTGTATGAGAAAATGATTTAAATTAAACCCTAAAAAATAAGGAAGAAAAAATAATATTATTTTTGGAAAGGGGTGAAACCTTAATTTTTTGATTAAAAGAAAATATATGTTCTATATTATTATTTTGTCCATTTTTTGTATAAGAAAATAATAAACAATATTATGTGCAAATATTAAAAATTAAATATGTATGGAAAATAATTATTTTATGTGTATAAATAATATAATAAAAATATTAAGTATTTTTAAATGTATTTACAAGTTATTTAAGAAAATAAGTTCTATTTATTAAAATAAACTATTTTTCATGTAAAAAAAATAATAAAATAAAAATAAAATAAAATTGCAAAAATAAAGAAATTATTTTTGGGTTTTTTAATATTCAGAAAAAATAATTAAAAGTAATAAATATAAAAATATGAAAGAAAATATGAAAAATATAAACATATAAAGCCAGGGGGGTGTGAATAACAAAAACAACAAGCCCAAGGCGCCAAAGGCCCAGAACTTCATCCCTGTCCTCCAACCATCCTCCTAACGCGCGCGTTTTCCCTTCAAACTGTATCTTTCACATGCTTGCATAAAAACAAAATCTCATAACATAAAACATGTAGCATTTGAGATCACGATTTCAACAATATAAATTTTGTAACCTAATTCTCAAAGATCAGAGAGAATTTTGACATCCCCAATTCGTGACCTAAAAATTTTATGAACTTCAAGCTTCAAATTCTCACAGCATAGTCAATATAAATGAAAAGTATGCATATGTACATCTTCACTATGTTATGGACTACATTTTTTCTTCACAAGTTGTGGCTTGAGGATGCCTATTCAGAGAGATAGAGTTTTGAAAAATACCTCCTTCAGTTGGATTTGGATAGAGCAATGTAGGGACTTTGATGGAGGCCTGAGGATCGTGTGAGCTTCCTTGAACTTACTTCAAGCTATTCCAATGCCTAGCTTGCTTTGTGGATAGCTAGAACTCTTTGCACAAGTCAAGTTGCAAGCTTCCAAAGTGAAAATGGCAATGGCTGAAACAAGGCTTACAGAAGCAGGGTAAGGGTTTGGTTTGCTTTGGTTTTGTAAGTGTTTGCTTGTTGACATTAATTTTTGGTAAAACCAGATTTGCGAATGTCATGACTGATGTCATAACATTCTGGGATAGAGACAAATTCTGCAAAAGGAATGTTCTACAGGAATAACTCAGTATGAGTGAATATCATGATGATTAAGCTATGATCATATGTACTGAATTCTACCAAAATCAGTGAGCAGGATACATGATGTCATAACCAATGTTAAGATATCCTGTACTGATCAAGTTGTTGTGCAGATTTATTGTTCCTGAGAATTTTCAGGAATCTGGTGTGCTATTATGAGTTAGAGTATATTGACTAGATCAAATGCTCACGTGGATATTAGGTTAAACTTGCTTAACCCTAATATGTTATGATGAAATCCCAAAACCAAGTCTTTAGGTTAACTTTGGTTAACCCTAGCTATTTTTATGGAAGCCCAAAATGAAGAATAGACTGCATATATATTTCTCACGAATCCTAATGGTGTGCAGCGCTTTGTATAGAAGATCAATAAGGCATTTTGTAGTTGTTATAGTTTTAGTAATTAATGTGAGCCAATCAATTATCACTTGATAAGTGACTTGGAGTAGGCTTTGGTTGTAAGGGTTGTTTATCACTCAAAGCTTTGAAGCACGAGTGTTGTGTCTCTTGATTAAAGCTTTGAAGCAAAATCAAGCGTGTGTATTGAAGAATGTCTTCATAATCTTATAGTAGTTTAGTATCACTGTTGTGATTGAGGGGGAGTGAGTAGGAACTCAGGTTTAAGTAGGACTTAGATTGAAGTTGCATTGGGTAGGTCTTAAGTGAAGGAGATAAACTGGTTGGTTTATTCCTAAATTAATACCTCTTATAGTGAATTTCCTCCCTGGCTTTGTAGCCCCCAGATGTAGGTGTTGTTATACACTGAACTGGGTTAACAATTGATTGTGTTCTTTACTGTCTTTTAAATTACTATTTGGTTTGTGTACAATTTGTCAGATACGATGTCATAACATTCACTATGACATTAAGTATATGTTGCTAGAATTTCAATTGGTATCAGAGCAGGCACCCTGCCTGTCTTTCTGGGTGAGATATAGGGATATTATTTTCTGGCGCTATGGACAAGGAAGGAGGATTTGGGAACAGACCACCTATTCTGGATGGATCAAACTATGACTACTGGAAACCTCGTATGATTGCCTTCTTGAAGTCACTGGACAATAAAGCTTGGAGAGCTGCTGACAAAGGATGGAACCATCCCACCATAACTGGGAAAGATGGGATGACTAGTCTGAAACCTGAGGAAGAATGGAGCAAAGAAGAAGAAGAGTTAGCCCTGGGTAACTCTAAAGCATTGAATGCATTTTTCAATGGAATTGATAGAAACATATTCATACTAGTACATCAATGTGAACTGGCCAAGGATGTTTGGGAGACTCTCAAAACCACCCATGAGGGTACATCCAAAGTAAAAATGTCAAGACTTCAGATGCTCACTACGAAATTTGAGAATCTAAGGATGAAGGAAGATGAGACCATTCATGAGTTTCACATGAACATCTTGGAAATTGCCAACACCTCAGGAGCATTGGGAGAAAAGATGTCAAAAGAAAAGCCGGTGAGAAAGATTCTCAGATCCTTGCCTAAAAGGTTTGTAATGAAAGTGACTGCTATAGAGGAAGCTCAGGATATCTACAACTTGAAGGTTGATGAACTCATTGGGTCACTTCATACATTTGAGATGGGGATCAGTGACAATGTTGACAAGAAAAACAAGAGCATAACCCTTGTATCCAATACTGGAGATGAAAGTAAGGAGAGTGATGAAGAGAATATATCAGAAGTTATAGCTATGCTTGGAAGGGAGTTCAACAAACTCATCAAGAGAATGGACCCAAAGTCAAGGTCAAATGTCAAGAACATTTCCTCTGACATTAGCAGATCCTATGACTCCAGCAGAATAACTAAGTCTGAAGAAAAGGGAAATCAAAGCAGAGGAATCCAATGCCATGGATGTGAAGGATATGGGCACATTCGAGCTGAATGTCCTACCTTTCTAAAGAAACAAAAGAAAGGAATGTCTGTTACTTGGTCTGATGGTGACTCAGAAAGTAACTCTGAAGAAGAATCTGCTAAACTAGTTACTGCACTATCTGGTGTTTGTAACTATGATAATGATTCTAGTGATGAGGAAGTGACATTTGAAGAACTTGATGACTCCTACAAGAAGCTATGTATCAGAAGTGCTGAAGTCTGGCAGCAAAATGAGAAACAGAAAAAGCTCATAGTGAAGTTGGAGGCTGAGAAGAAGGCAGACACTGCTACTATAAGCCATCTCAAAGGTGAAGTTCTTATGTTGAACTCCAAACTTGATCAGATGACTAAGTCTGTCAAGATGTTAACAACTGGAACTGACAAGTTGGAAGAAATCCTTCAGGCTGGACAAAATGCAGGAAACATGTCTGGTCTAGGATTTGTGGCTGCAAAGAAATCTGCTGTTGACAAGAAGAAGACCAGGTCTGATAAACAAATGTCAAAGCAGATGTCACAACAGAGGACTCAACATTAAGAACAGAGAAATATGAAGAAAAAGTATCAAAGATGGAGATGTCATTATTGTGGGAGGTTTGGTCACATAAAGCCATTCTGCTCCAGATTATATGGATATCCTAATCAGACCCCATATGTCAAACATAAGACTAACAAGGCACCATATACTCAACAGTGGAAGAAAAAGACTGCAGCCCTGATAGCTCACACCTCCCTTAGAGTTTCTGCCAAGAAAGACTGGTACTTTGATAGTGGATGCTCTAAACACATGACTGGAATCAAGAATCTGCTGAATGATGTCAAACCTCATATTATTAGTTATGTCACTTTTGGAGATGGTGCTAGAGGAGAAATCAAAGGAGTTGGAAACTTGGACTGCCCTGGAGTTCCAAACCTAAATGAAGTGTTGCTGGTAAATGGTTTGACTGCTAATCTCATAAGTATCAGTCAATTATGTGATCTAGGATTCAAGGTCAACTTCACCAAGTCTGAATGTCTTGTAACTAATGAAAAACAAGAAGTTGTAATGAGAGGAGTCAGATCAAAAGACAACTGTTACTTACGGGAGTCTGAGAACACTAACTACTCTTCTGTGTGCTCTATAGCCAAAGAAGAAAAGGAAGTGAAACTGTGGCACCAAAAACTTGGTCATTTACATCTTAGAGGGATGAAAAAGATCATACCCATGGAGGCTGTCAGAGGGATTCCAAGGCTTCAGATTGATGAATGGAGAGTTTGTGGTGAATGTCAGGTTGGAAAGTAAACTAGAATGTCACATCCAAAGACAAGACATCTGACCACCTCTAAGGTGCTAGAACTTCTACATATGGATCTGATGGGTCCCATGCAGGTGGAAAGTCTTGGTGGAAAGAGATATGCCTATGTTGTTGTGGATGATTTTTCCAGATTCACCTGGATAAACTTCATTAGGGAAAAGTCTGATGTATTTGATGTATTTAAGGAATTGTGCAAAAGAATTCAAAGAGAAAAAGAAGGACGCATTGTCATAATCAGAAGTGATCATGGTAAGGAATTTAAAAATAGTAAGTTTGATGAGTTATGTCCCTCAGAAGGAATCAATCATGAGTTCTCTTCACCTATAACTCCTTAATAAAATGGAGTTGTGGAAAGGAAAAACAGGACTATACAGGAATCTGCCAGAGCAATGATACATGCCAAGAAGCTTCCTATTCATTTTTGGGCTGAAGCTATGAATACAACCTGTTATATCCACAACAGGGTCACCTTGAGAAAGGGAACATCATCCACCCTTTATGAACTATAGAAAGGAAGAAAGCCTACAGTGAAGTACTTCCATGTCTCTGGGAGCAAATGCTATATTCTGACAGATCGCAAATAAAGGAGAAAGATGGACCCTAAAAGTGATGAAGGAATATTCCTAGGATACTCTACCAACAGCATAGCATATAGGGTGTTCAATTCCAGGACCAAAGTTATGATGGAGTCTATAAATGTCATAGTTGATGATCACCATGAGGAAACAAATGTCCCATATGATGTTGAGACATTCTTTGAGACTTCAACACAAGTGTCTAAAAAGGATGATGTGCCTAATCCTACTCCATCAGAGTCTGAATCAAAGGAAGCTAACAAAGATCCTTCCATCAGAATTCAGAAAGATCATCCTAAGGAACTCATCATAGGAGATCCTAACAATGGAGTCACTACAAGATCTATAGAAATCATCACAAACTCTTGTTTTGTGTCTAAGAGTGAACCAAAAAATGTTAAAGAGGCTTTGACTGATGAATACTGGATTGGAGCAATGCAAGATGAATTGAACCAGTTCAAGCAACATGAAGTATGGGAGTTAGTTCCTAGACCAGAAGGAACAAACATCATTGGCACAAAGTGGATCTACAAGAACAAGTCAGATGTTGAAGGAGTTGTCACCAGGAATAAGGCAAGGCTTGTTGCTCAAGGATACACTCAAGTTGAAGGGGTTGATTTTGATGAGACTTTTGCTCCTGTAGCCAGACTGGAATCAATCAGACTTCTCTTGGGAGTTGCTTGTCTCCTTAAGTTCAAGCTGTTTCAGATGGATGTGAAGGGTGCCTTCCTAAATGGGTACTTAAATGAGGAAGTGTATGTGGAACAGCCTAAAGGATTTGTGGATCCAAACTGTCCTGATCATGTCTACAAATTAAGGAAAGCATTATATGGTCTGAAACAAGCTCCTAGAGCTTGGCATGAAAGGTTGACAAAGTTCCTCACTGACAAAAGGATACAGGAAAGGAGGTTTGGATAAAACTCTTTTTGTCAAGGATGAAGGAGGAAAGGTAATGGTAGCTCAAATTTATGTTGATGACATAGTGTTTGGAGGAATGTCAGATAAAATGGTTAAACATTTTGCTAACCAGATGCAAGCTGAATTTGAAATGAGCCTCATGGGAGAATTGACCTACTTTCTTGGACTACAAGTCACACAGATGGAAGACTCAATTTTTCTGTCTCAAAGCAAGTATGCAAAGAATAGTGTCAAGAAGTTTGGGATGGAGAATTCCAGTCATAAAAGGACTCCTGCACCTACTCATTTAAAGTTGTCCAAAGACACAAGTGGGGCAAATGTGGATCAAAGCTTGTACAAAAGCATGATAGGAAGTCTGCTATACTTAACAACCAGCAGACCTGACATTGCCTTTGCAGTTGGAGTATGTGCAAGATACCAGGCTGAACCCAAAGTAAGTCACATCAACCAGGTGAAAAGAATTCTGAAGTATGTGAGTGGAACTTACAATTATGGCATGTTGTACTCTCATGGATGTGAACCAATTCTGTCTGGTTATTGTGATGCTGATTGGGCTGGTAGTGCTGATGATAGAAAAAGCACCTCTGGAGGATGCTTCTTTTTGGGAAATAATCTTGTTTCTTGGTTCAGCAAGAAACAAAACTGTGTGTCTCTATCTACTGCTGAAGCGGAATACATAGCAGTTGGTAGCAGCTGTTCTCAAATGATCTGGATGAAACAGATGCTGACTGAGTATAATGTCACACAAGATGTCATGACATTGTACTGTGACAATTTGATTACTATTAACATATCCAAGAATCCTATACAGCACAGCAGGACTAAGCATATTGACATTAGACATCACTTCATCAGAGATCTTGTGGAGGAGAAGGTGATTAAGCTGGAACATGTTGCCACTGAACTACAACTGGCTGATATTTTTACCAAGGCACTTGATGCTAGTCAGTTTGAGAATTTAAGGGGCAAGCTGGGTATTTGTCAATATGAAGAGATGTAGCAATTAATTTTGCTTAATACAAGGTTTGAAAGAGATATTTTAATCAAGTTTATTCTCATTGGGCTAATCATTTGTTTCCCTCTTTCTTTCCAAAAGTTTAAGAGACATATTTATATATCCCTCTTCTCAGTTTGCTGCATCACTCTCCATTCCCTCAAAATAAAAATTCACACTCGCTGTCACTTCAAAGAATTCATAGTAAATTTGTCTGGTGGATGTGCTGATGGAAAGTCAGTTGATTTTAAGAGTGTTTATGTGAGAGGAAGGAAGGTAAATTTCTCTCCAATTGTGATAAACAAATACCTAGGGAGGCCTGATGATGCTCAGCCTGAGCTTGAAGTTACTGACAACCAGGTTTGCCAAACCATCACTGCCAAGCAAGTTAAACACTGGCCCTTGAAAGGGAAGCTAACTGCAAGCAAGCTGAGTGTGAAGTTTGCCATACTGCACAAAATTGGTGCAGCTAACTGGGTTCCCACCAACCAGAAATCCACCATCTCCACTGGTTTGGGAAGATTTATCTATGCTGTTGGAACCAGAACAAACTTTGATTATGGCAACTACATCTTTGATCAAACAATGAAACATGCTGAGAGTTGTGCTATTAAAGGCCCTATTGCCTTTCCCTCTCTCCTGTGTGGTATAATCATTGATCAGTATCCTGATATTTTGGTTGAAAAGGACTCTGTGTGCAAAAGAGCCCCTGCACTTGGTTTTCACTATAAGCTGTTTCAGGGAACACATGTCCCTGACATTGTTATGACATCTGCTGAGACATCAAATGTCAAAGCTCATTCCAAGAAAGCTGATGTTATAGCTGTTCTAAAAGAAACATGCAGAGAGCTTGATGCAAGAAAAAAGACTCTTGAAGAGCTGATTACTAGTCTGGAACAGGAGAAGAATGAAGAACAACATGATGGTTCTGCAAGAAGCTCACCTGAAGATGCTGCTGAAAATAGTGCTTCCTCAGGGGATAACAGTACCTGAAGGTCTGTGTTTGCTGAGTTGTAAAGATTGATGCTGGAACTTGCTGCTGCTATTTGATACCTTCTCTCTGTTTCTGTGTATTTTGGATTTCCTTTTTGATGACTGTATAACTTGAAGTACTAGATCCTTTGGCCTATTTATGGCTAAAAAGGGGGAGAAGTAATTGTGGTAATTTTGGTAGAATTGGATACTGGTAGCTGTTATTAAAAGTTCTGCTGCTGCATTTTGATCTCTGATTGTTTAGGGGTTTTAGCCAAAAATTTGCCAAAGGGGGAGTTTGTAAGTGTTTGCTTGTTGGCATTAATTTTTGGTAAAACCAGATTTGCGAATGCCATGACTGATGTCATAACATTCTAGGATAAAGACAAATTCTGCAGAAGGAATGTTCTACAGGAACAACTCAGTATGAGTGAATATCATGATGATTAAGCTATGATCATATGTACTGAATTCTACCAAAATCAGTGAGCAGGATACATGATGTCATAACCAATGTTAAGACATCCTGTACTGATCAAGTTATTGTGCAGATTTATTGTTCCTGAGAATTTTCAGGAATTTGGTGTACTATTCTGAGTTAAAGTATATTGACTAGATCAGATGATCACGTGGATATTAGGTTAACCTTGCTTAACCCTAATATGTTATGATGAAAGCCCAAGACCAAGTCTTTAGGTTAACTTTGGTTAACCCTAGCTATTTTTATGGAAGCCCAAAATGAAGAATAGACTGCATATATATTTCTCACGAATCCTAATGGTGTGTAGCGCTTTGTATAGAAGATCAATAAGGCATTTTGTAGTTGTGATAGTTTTAGTAATTAATGTGAGCAATGCAATTATCACTTGATAAGTGACTTGGAGTAGGCTTTGGTTGTAAGGGTTGTTTATCACTCAAAGCTTTGAAGCACGAGTGTTGTGTCTCTTGATTAAAGCTTTAGAGCAAAATCAAGCGTGTGTATTGAAGAATGTCTTTATAATCTTATTAATCAGTAGTTTAGTATCACTGTTGTGATTGAGGGGGAGTGAGTAGGAACTCAGGTTTAAGTAGGACTTAGATTGAAGTTGCATTGGGTAGTGTGATACGGTGGGAGAACTGACTTGAGGTTTTGCATTTGTTTTCGCAAATGTTTCGATTTAGCAAGAGTTTCCACCGACTTTTTATTTTATCCTAAGGAAAGGTCAAAAAGCACAGCAAAAACCTTTGAGATGTTTTCTTGGGTTCGGGAGTAGATTATAGAAAGGGAAGGTATTAGCACCCTTTCTATCCATGGTTATCCATGGGCTCTTAGTTACTTGCTTAGATCACTTGCCTTGCATTTTCAATTGTTTGAAATGGTGCTTTCAATTGTTTGAAATGGTGCTTTGTGTGTGATTTTGAAAAAGGTTTTGAAAAGAGGCCATTTGTTGTGGCAACCTTTGTAATGATCCATGTTTGAATGTATACAAAGGTGTATTTGTCTTTTGAAAAGTTTTCAATATTTTGAAAGTTTGTTTTGAAATTGTGTTGTGATGTGTGTTTTGAAAAATGGCAAGGATTTGTTTTTGCAAGTTGGTCAAGTAACCAAGAGCTATCTACCCTAAATTTCTCAAAGATTTTTCCTATGTTTTAACCCTTTTAACAGTATTGTTCCACCATTGTATTTGGTGGACAATCTTGTGTTAGGATGTTAACGGGACGGGCGCGGGTCATCGTTTAGACCATGAACGCAATAGTGCCAAGTGTCTTTGGCAATTTTTCCTTTAAGGGACTTGATCATTTTTTAGGCAACTTGAGAAAGCGTCATCGAGGGACTATGATCATTTGATTTGTTTTTGTTTTGCCAAAGACACTCAACATGCAACATGGCCCATTTTTGAAGGCAACAAGTGGAGTAACCCTAAGGGTGCAAGTGTGATTGGTGTTGTCCATTTTCATGCATTTTTGTCTTTTGAATTAGGTCAAGCTATTTGTTATTTGATTTGCATACAAACCCTAGATCTATCATGGCATAATTTGAAAGCTTTTAAATGCGGGAATTTAAAGTCCTAAATTATTACAACATGATTATAGGGATGTGGGTACAAATGTTTGAATGGGGGGATATTTGACAAGAAATTAAATCTAAAGCTATTACATCCATATTGAATATACAAATTATTTAATTGTACAATAATTAAATAAATACAATAAATATGAAAAATGTATTATGCACAAAAATGGTTTTTTATGTATGTAAAAGTATTTTTCAATGTAAAATATAAACAAAAATAAAAAGGTCAATTTTGGAGTATTTTTGTGGTTTTAGGGCAAAACCCTAATTTTGAATAAATAATAATTATTTATTAATTATATACAATATTTATATATTAATTTATACAAAAGTAAAAAAGAAGTATATTGTAAAAAAAGTATTTTTTATTGTCATATATTAATAAAAATAAAATATATTATTTTCATGTTTTTGTCCTAAACATTCTAATAAATATATACAAGTATTTATATTATATATTTTAATATACTAAATATATACAAGAATAAAAATATTAATTATTTACAAAAATGGTATATTTTAGAAAATGTTTTCAAAATGTAAATAAAAAATAATGACTGAAAATATATATATTTTTGTATTATTTTTTAATATTTTAAATAAAAAGTATTACATTTATTTACATGTATATTAAACAAAAAAACAAATAAATGCCAAATAAATGCAAAAAAAAAGAGGAAAAATATTTTTAATGTTTTTTCATGTTTGAATAAAAATATAAAATCAGAATCAAAAAGAAAAAATGAAAAATGATAAAGATATCACACAATGGGCTAGGGGGGTGCAAAAATGGAAAAAGTGTGCAAAAAGCAAAAACAACTCAGGCCCAGCCCAAGTCACCCTTCTTCAACCTCCAGCTTCTGTCTCAAAAACGCGCGCCCTCTATGCTTCATTCAAATTCCTGATTCTTTGACTTTTAACAAAAATTCATAACATAAACAATGTAGAGCATCAAGAGACGAATTCATACATATAAAAATCTTGACCTAACTCTCAGAAATGAGGGAGAATTTCTTCATCCCCAATTCCTGACCTAAGTTTTTTTCAATGTTCATGGCCAAAATTCTCATAGCACGCATAATATAAATGAAAAGTAAATACATGGATGGTTTCAGGGCTATGAGTAGAACATGTTTTCTTCACAAACCTAAGGCTAATCATGCCTGGATAGAGAGATAGAAGTTCATATTTTTACCTGTTCAGCTTGAGTCGTGTACAGCAATGGAGGTATCTTCAATGGAGTTTGAACTTTGGTACAGCTTGCCTGAAGTCCAAGGATGCTTCTCCTATGCTTGGCTTGCTCTGAAACTGCCTGTATCGTGCTATGGAAGTCCACCTGCACAGCTTGAAATCAAAAATGGAAAACGATGTTAAGGATGTTACAGCTTGGATTCAATGCTTGGGATAGCTTCAGTGGGTGATATGGAACATGTTTGAACTCTTTCTAGCCAAAATGCACGAGTGGAAATGTTTGTGGAAGTCAAGTTGCAGAACTTGCTCTGTTTCTGCAGCAAGAGGGTGTTTTTGTGAATGAGAAGGTTCGGGATCTGGTTCAGTCGTGCCTTAGGTCTGGTTTGATGTATGGAAAGTGTTTGCAAACTTTGTTTTGGTTGGTGTTTACAGGAATGAGAGCTTAGAGTCAGTTTGCAAGTTTTCTTGTTTTTGAAGTAAGAAAATGCAAGTTTCCATACAGGCCTCCGCAATGCCCTAAACTATGCTGCATATATCCTTCTTGATCAGGGGGATTTGTGTACAAATGCTAGCCTCAAAGATCTGGCCCATGCCTCTTGGATTTTGAATTTGACATAAAGTGCATCTTTTCAAAAATGGCAAATATGCTTTTTCCATTTAAAGATTAATCTTGCATGTAATGACCAAATGAATAAAATAACATATTAGCACAATGGTTAGGCATTTAATTATGGTGTGTGAGACTGGTTTTGAGGCCTGCAAGCTAGCTTGTACAAGCTGATTTGAAAAATGCCAATGTATGAACATGTATTTGGTTATGAACAAAAGTGACTTTTGCCCAACTTTGCAAATTCGATTCTCCCTAACCACAAGGGTGTTTGAGAAGTTCTTGGACAATTTGGAAAGCTTGGAATGTGTACTACAATCCATCTTTGTAATGCAAATTGAAATTCCAAGTGGAACCATGTGAAAAGTGGCCATGAAGTTGGACAAAAATCCTGCCTAGAATAGGTCAAAAATTTTCTAAGTTAAGAATGTTTTGCACCCTTGTTCCAAAAATCATAACTTGAGCTACAAGCTTCTTTTGAGAAAACATTGTGAATCAAAGTTGTATATTTTGCAATGGACTACAAATTTAATGTTTTAAGTTTTGTTTGAATCCATTTGCATCTTAGTGAAAAAATGGGACAAAGTTAGGAAAAAATAAGGAAATTTCATAACTTAGAAAATTTCTAAGTTATGAAATTTCTTCATTTTAAACCCTAATTTACAATTTTGGATTTCTTGATGAACAAGTTTCATAATTTGACATGTCTTGATGACAAATGAATCTTGGCCCTTGATTTTGACCAAAAAGTCAAAGTTTGACTTTTCAGTATACAGTCAAATTTTGATCAGTTGACTGGAAAATTCATCTGTCAATCCTATGCATTTGGGATCTTTTGAACTTGTTGAATGTGTCAAGACAAAGCCATTGAGCCCTTGACTCCATATGTGAACTTGGTTTGCCATTGGTTAGGTCAAACAGTCAAAAATTGCCTTTGTGCAGTCAAAACCCTAAAAATGACCATTTTGCCCTTTTGGTGATCTGATCAAATTTCTTGTGGAATTGTGATCCAAACTTGACCAAATGGTTCATATGAGTTAATTATGTTGATGTGGGTCAAATTTCATGAGGTTTGACTGTCAATTGGCCATAGTTGACTTTTTCCCCAATACAGCTGATTTTAGGTCAACTGTCCAATTGACTGGGCAAAGATTGGAATCAAGACTTGAAACTTGGTATGGATAAACTTGTGAGTCCAACATGAAGCATGAGAGTCACTTTGGGCATTTTAGGTCAAAACATCTTTGTGCAAACTCAAACCCTAATTTGGGTCAATAGTGCAAGGAGAGGTCTTGAGCAGAGCAAACCCTAACTTGATCTTGAGTTCCAAGAGTCTTGTGGTGAGAAAATGTTGATGAAATGAGAGGGCAAATTTTAGGGTACAACAGGTAGGTCTTAAGTGAAGGAGATAAACTGGTTGGTTTATTCTTAAATTAATACCTCTTATAGTGAATTTCCTCCCTGACTTGGTAGCCCCCAGATGTAGGTGTTGTTATATACTGAACCGGGTTAATAATTGATTGTGTTCTTTACTGTCTTTTAAATTACTGTTTGGTTTGTGTACAATTTGTCAGATACGGTGTCATAACATTCACTGTAACATTAAGTATCTGTTGCCAGAATTTCAGGTTTGATATGTAGGAGGTGTTTGAAGTGTCAAGCCACAAAACGCACGAGCCAAAAATGAAATGGCTATGATTTTGCAGCAGCTGTGTGTTTTGGCAAAAAATGGAGTTTTTGAGTTTGAGAGTGTTTTAGATGTTAAGCAATCGTGTTTTGGTTTGTAACGAGTTTGTAAATATGTAGAGAAATGATACAAAGTCCATCTCTTACTAGCTGTACAAGTTCTAGCACTTTTTGCAACTTTTCTTGCATTTGAAGAAAAGTGAAGTGACCATACTAACAGGCCTATCCTTGCTTGCTTGAGAGCTGAAATTCACTTGTACAAATTGCTTGAGACCTGTGGAATTTGTTTGTACCAAAGGGACAGGTCCAAGGCTCAAGATTTGTAAAGTTGCAAAATCTCACCTTTATGAAAATGGCATTGTAACCTTTATGCCTAAAATGGAATTATCTCTTGTACAATGCTCCAAAAGCAAAGATAAAGCCTTTATATTTTTAGTTTGCATTTAATTATGGAGTGTAGAATGAGTTTAGGACCTGTAAAGCAAGATTCAAACATCAAATATCTGATTTGCAACTTGATGCTTTATAAAAATGGCTTGATCAAAAGTGATAAAATGTCAACTTCCCTTCTTCGATTCTCCCTAACCAAAAATGATATTGGAAAGTTCTTGGACATTTTGGAAAGCTTGAAATGTGCTCTATAATCCATATTTGAAATGTATTTTTAGATACCTCTTGGAACTAGGTGAAAAATGTCCATGAAGTTGGGTCAAAAACCTGCCTAAATTAGGGCAAAATTTCACTAAGTTAAGAAGTTCATGGACCTATATTCACAAATTCATAACTTGAGATACAAGCATCTTTTGGGAAAAGTTTGTGAAGAAAAGTTGTAGATTTCATGGAGGACTACAACTTTCATTTTGGAAGTTTTCTTTAAATCAAATTTCATCATGGTGAAAAAGTGGTGGAAAGTTGGGAAAAAATAAGAAAATTTCCATACTTAGAAAAATTCTAAGTTATGAAAATTTTCAAATTCAAAACCCTAATTTTCAAAATTGGTTTTCTTGGTGAAAAAGTTTCATATTTTGACATATCTTGATGAATTATGAACTTTGGCACTTGATTTTGACCAAAAAGTCAAAGTTTGACTTTTCAGTGTATAGTTGACTGCAAAGTTCATCTGTCAATCCAATGAACTTGAGATCTTTTGAACCATGTAATTAGGTCAATATGATGCCATTGAAATCTTGAAATCATGCTTGAAATCAATTGGTCATTGGCTAGGTTAAAAATCAGAAATTTTCCTTTCTCAGTCAAAACCCTAATTTTGACCATTTTGCCCTTTTGATGATTTGATCAAATTTCTTGAGGAGTTGTGATCCAAACTTGATCAAATGGTACATATGAGTCTAAAATGTTGTCGTGGATCAAAAATTATGAAGTTTGACTGTAAATTGGCCATGGTTGACTTTTTCCCCAATAAAGTTGATTTTTAGGTCAACTGTCCAATTGACTGATCAAAAATGTGGTTCAAGGCTTGAAACTTAACATGAGCAATCTTAGGGGTCCAAAATGGTGTATGAAAGTCACATGAAGCATTGATGATCCAAAAATCCTTGTGCAAACTCAAACCCTAATTTTGGGTTATCAGTGCAAGATGAGGTGTCTTGAGCTAACCAAACCCTAATCTTGTCTTGAGTCCAAGCAGTCTTGTGAGAAAAGTCTTGATAAATGAGAGAGAAAATTTTGGGGTACAACAATATTGTAGGATAAACTTAAGGCAAGATTTGGACATCCGAGGAAATTCTCAATGCCCTAATTGATGCATGAGTGAAATAAATTAAGGTTCCAAGATTATAAAAGTGTTGTTGCATATAACTTTGTCATGCACCAAATTATAACTTAATTAGAATTTTGTGGCAGAGTTACAACTGAAGAAGAAAATTTGGAAAAGACATTTTCAACCTACATGCATCTCATGTATTGTCGCAAAAACAATATAAAACGAGGGGATTTACTGAGTACTCTAATTTAGTTGCAACCTTTCTAGTGGTAGAATAAAATAATGAGTTTATTATATAAAATAAAAACATTAATTACGTATCACATGAACAATAATATATCGTGAGATAAATGTCACGACACTTAATCAAGGGTGTGGTGGTTATAATTTTCCTAAAAGATGTGATGTTCATGCTCGATTCGATCACTACTATAAAAAGTATATATGACAACGTCCATTTTACCATAGTTCCTTGAGAGACCGTGGTTACATCTCTAAAATCATGCGCCATCATTTTTATTTATTTTTTAAATAAAAATAATTTACATATTACTATAGTTACATAATACAATCGTGGTGAAAGCTCATAAGTTACATGGGTTCGAATCTTAATGTCAGTAATTTTGTGATTTCTTTAAAATTGCAGTGATGTCTTTCTTTTCTTTCTTTTTTTTTAAAAATTAAAAATAAACATAATTTCACTATGGTTGATTAGCACAATCATGGTGATATCACTTACCTCCTTTTATTTTTTATTTTTTTAGTGGTGTCATTCATTTTCATTAATTTTTAATCTGAAAATATTCCATATTTCACTATGGTTATTTTAACCAACCCTTGTGATATATTTTATAAATTTTAATTAAATAAATCATATATCCATACAGTTGGTTTAAACAACCATGGTGAAATTTGTTATTCATAAACATGAAATACAGTTTAGTTTGTCTATTCAGTTGCCATTTTTTCATATCATCATTGAGAAACCATTCGACTCTAACACATTCAAAGCAAGTTGAACCTATTTTTTCATCTTCATTAACAAAAAGAATCACGCAATCAATATTTTATGTTCTTTGGTTAATGTACAAAGCCATCACTATTGTTCATTTTTGGGTTTTCCTTTTACAAAACAACGAAAGTTGTTATTACTATTGTTCGTTCATAGGTTTCCCTTTTACAAAACAACATAAAATAAAGTTAGAGTAGGAAGGCGAAGAAAGGAGGACAAATATATTTCACTTATTCATCACGTTTCTGGTACATAAATTATTCACCATGCATGTACGGTATGTTGATGTTCTTGTTGTTGATGTTCATATCATTGTTGTTCATGTTTATGTTGTTGTTGTTAAACTTGACTGTTGTTGTTGAATGTTGATGTTATTGTTTATGTTATTATTGTTGTTGATGATTGTTGATTGTTATTGTTGAATGTTGATGTCGAATATTATTGTTGAAGGTTATTGTTGATGTTGTGGTTGAATGTTTTTGTTGTTGAATGTTGATGTTGAATGTTGTTCTTGAAGGTTGTTGTTGAGTTTATGTTGTTGTTTATAGGTTGGTGTTGTTGAATGTTCTTGATGTTGAATGTTGTTGTTGTTGAATATTGATGTTGTTGTTGTTGTTTATGTTAATGTTGCTTATATATGTTATTGTTGTTGTTGAATATGTATTAGACACATTGTTGTTGTTTTTGTTGTTTATATGATGTTTTTATTGAATGGATATGAGACACATTTGTTTATATGTTATGTTTTATATGTTATTGTTATATGATGTGTTATTATTGTTATTTATATGTTGTTATTGTTATTTGTATGTTATTGTTGAATGTGTCTGAGATACATTTATTATTGATCTTGTGGTTGATCAGAACCTGGAGAGTGGCCGAAGGATGATCTTCAGTCGGGCAAAGGAGAGAGGAGGTTGTACCTGCAAGGTACTCCAACGATCAAGTAAGAGTGGGAGCAAGGAGGTACTAACAAAATATCAGGTAGTGAGTAGTGAATATGTGATACATGGCCCTCACAAGTGTGAGGGTTTATATAATGCCCCTGGCGGGTGGCCATTGGTTCCTGATTTCTCGCTTAGATATGCGGGTCTAGAAAATTAGGTAACTGCCAGGACTTGGTTAAACCGGGAAGATGTGCATGTAACTAGTTGTTGGTCCCAGGGGAGGGCTGGTTACGGGCATCCCCCTGGTCGGTTCTTGGAGACCCACACGACGTTGGTGTCGGGCAGGCTGATGAGATGCTCGAAGTTGGTTGATAACAGTTGCGGTAAGATTTGTGACAAGGTCATACTCAGCCGAGTATACTACCTCTTGGGCCTTTCACCTCTTTGTTGATTGTACTGCTGAGGAGCAGCAACAGGTTTTGAAATGACCAGGGCATTGACGGCTTGGCGACTTTCTGGCTTGACTTGTCTTCTAGGACCATAGACGACACTTGCTTCTTTCTTGAAAGGCCTTTTCTCAGTACTTGTGGAGGCAGCTTTTTGTATCTTTCTTGACCTGATGCCGGCTTCTATCCTTTCACCTGTCAGAATCAAATCCGTAAACCCAGCGGAGGAATTGCCAACCAGATGATTGAAAAATGGACCAGATAAGGTCCCTAGAAACATATCGACCAACTCACGATCAGTCAATGGAGGCTGCACCCTGCCAGCCAAATCTCTCCATTTTTGTGCATATTCTTTGAACCCTTCGCCCGTTCCTAGAGACATACCCTGAAGTTGGGTACGCGTAGGAGCGAGATCAGAATTGTATTGATATTGTCTGTAAAATGCGGTTGCCAAATCTTCCCAGTGTCGGATACTAGTTCCATCTAGTTGGTAGAACCACTCAAGCTGCGACCCCGAAAGGCTATCTTGGAAGAAGTAAATCCAAAGGTTCTTATATGCCGTGTAAGGTTGGATCTTCCTTACGTACGACCTTAGATGCAGCTTTGGACAGGAAGCCCCGTCATATTTGGCAAAGGCAGGCGCCTTAAACTTGTGTGGGATTACTACCCCAGAAGATAACCCCAAATCTCCGAAATCCAGCCCCGGCACATTCTGAATCTCCATGGCACTCAAGCGGTCTTCTAATTGCTTGTATCTGTCAGCAGCAAGTGGGTATTGTTCGTCATTGTAGTCCGTCTCGTTGTCAGAGACTGCAGGACTAGGAGCTCCTCCCCCTTGGGGACTGTCTTTCTCTGCGGAGGAAGTAGTTGGATCAGCCTCATTATGGAGTGTGTTCCCAAACCTACGTCCGGTGTTGAACAACGCAGTCCTCTTTTTCTTCTTCTTCTTCAGGAGTAGAGCCTTCAACTCTTGCTGACCTTGGGCCAGGCTCAGGACCATTTCTTGAAACTGGGCACTTTGGGCCTGAAGGGCCTTGATTGCTTGCTCACTAGATGAGTCTGGATTCATGATGACTGTTCAAATAAACAGCGAAGAAGATTAAGCAACCTGTGGAAAAAGGGTACCTGCTATGCATATGGTGCAATGAGATGCGTATGTTTTATGTTTTCAAAGACAAACAAGATTCAACTTTGTAGACAAAAGGGAAACACACTTCATTAGATTCAAATTTTAAATTGTTCAACAACTTGCCCTTAGGCATTACAGGAATGAAAAATACTGAAAAGGAAATAAAAGCTGTAAAAAGAAATATCCAAAGCCCATCAGTGCTCCCATGGCCTCCTCTTCTTAGTGTGGATGTAGTTATTCAGGACCCGCTCCTCCTCCAATTGCTTAGTCAGCCTCTAGATCTTCCGTTCCTGTTCGTTGAACTTTTCCCGATAAAAATCCCGTTCTTCCTTTAGCTGCGCCCAAGATCACTTCATTATGTCAAAATCAGTGGATATCTGAGGAGGGAGGACAGTTGGAGGAACCCCATCTTCATCAGGAGATTCAAGAATGATAGGTCTGACAGCTTCGTACGGCATACCTAACTTCTGAGCACGGATGCAGACCCATCTGCAATAGGGTTCCATTGGTAGAGAAGTCTTTGGTCCCAACTCATGTGGGTCAGCTTTGTGAATTTTGTCCCAAGCCTTAATGAATCCATGGCGTAGTTTGTCATTGTCTACCTGAAATTCAAAATGGAAGTGAGGAACCAACATTTCATGAGGCCCTACTCTTCTGGCTCTTCCAAACTGGCGGAGAGCTAAACATGGATTATAAGAGATTCCTCCTTGGATACCAATCAACAGAACATTAGGGTATTCTCCGCAACGATCAATAACAGCTACCTCATCCAAACCTCTGAGAGTCCAAGTGATGTCATTATCAGTGAGAGACATTAACCTATGAGCCCAACCCTTTCCTTCTTCATTCTTCAGCACGAACTTAGGAAGGTGCGAAATAAACCACCTCACTAGCAAAGGAGCACAACACCATGGAGTTCCCTGTTTTCGGGCAGTACGAGCATAGAGTTGTTGCAGGATATCACCCAAAAGAGTGGGTACAGGATTCCGAGACATGAAGATCCTTATGGCATGGATACTGATAAAGGTGTCAGGATTTGGGAACAATACCAGACCATAGATTAAAAGAGCCAGAATGTCTTCGTACGCCTTGAAGTCCAAGTCATTCCAGAAATCATTAGCCTTGCCAACCAGAAATTTGACCAAAAAGCCCTTAACTCCACTTCTAGTTTCCCAGTTAGCCAATACCTCTTCTTTGGTCAAGGGGAGAACTGCAGCAACCTCTTCAGGCCTAGGAGTCTTTTCCAAACCAGTGAATGGAGTTTGCTCCAAGACAGGGATACCAAGCAAATAGGAGAATTCTTCCAGGGTAGGGACCAGCTGGAAGTCTTGAAAGGTGAAGCAATGATACAGGGGGTCATAAAACTGGGTCAGGACACTTATCAGTTGTTGGTCCCACTTTGCAGTGATCAAGCCAAGGATAGAACCATGCCTTTTGATGAAGGAAGTAGTGTTTGGAATCCTATCAACCAAATCTTTGAGCAAAGTTGGTGGTTGAACAAAGTTGAGCCGGATAGTATTCCTACGCATGGGCATCATGATGTCCTACAAAACAGAGCAAAGATGAAACCTTTTTGTCTTTGAAATGGGTTAGTCCTTATACAGGATGCATGCAATGGTATGATGGTATGATGCTATGATGAAGCACACCACAAGTATTCACACAGGCAAGCATGATAAGGCACACAAGTCACACAAGACAACCCTTAGGTTTCAGGCCAGCATGAAGTTTAGGTATTACCCTCTTTTGGTTTCGTTGGTTAAAACCTGTCCTATCAAAAGTAACCGGGTTCTAGAGGATCTCAAATCATTGACTACCCTCAATCGGTCATAACTCCAGCATCGCAATCTTTTCTTGCGGTCAGAACCATCGCGAGAGTTTAGCCTCAATGAGTGTAGCATACTGCTACTGTTCTATGGCCAAGTTTGGTCAATTTAAGGTTCTAAGGTCGGTTGGTGTTTAATGACTCCTTAGAAGACCCATATTCTCCTTGTTGCAACACAAGGGATATAGGTACAGACCAAGGTGCCACACCAATGTAGCCACTGCTTCACCCATGCCGGTCTACGCCGGACAGGTCCCTCACAGATTATGCTACCTAAAAAGGGTATTCCCCATATCCGGGTTAGGATCTATGAAACTCCGATGCAAAGCCCACAAATATAAAAGCAAACAAGGCAAACAATTGAAAACAAGGGTGATCTAAGCCCTAAGGTTACTCCAATTTTAATTACATTCCCCAGCAGAGTCGCCAGTTCTGTGATACGGTGGGAGAACTGACTATGAGTTTTGCGTTTGTTTTCGCAAATGTTTCGGTTGAGCAAGAGTCGCCACCGACTTTTTATTTTATCCTAAGGAAAGGTTTAAAAAGCACAGCAAAAACCTTTGAGATGTTTTCTTGGGTTCGGGGAGTAGATTATAGAAAGGGAAGGTATTAGCACCCTTTCTATCCATGGTTATCCATGGGCTCTTAGTTACTTGCTTAGATCAACTTGCCTTAATTTTCAATTGTTTGAAATGGTGCTTTGTGTGTGGGTTTGAAAATGTTTTTGAAAAGAGGCCAATGTGGTGGCAACATTTGTAATGATCCATGTTGGGATGTATACAAAGGTGTATGTCTTTTGAAAAGGTTTTCATTTGTTTTTGAAAGTTTGCGTTTAAAAGTGTTGTGAGGTGTGTTTTTAGAAAATAGGCAAGTGTTTTGTTCTTGCAAGTTTGATTCAAGTAACTAAGAGGTTATCTACTCCTAAATTTCTCAAAGATTATTGCTATGTTTTAACCCTTTTAACAAGTTTGTTCCACCATTATATTTGGTGGACAATCTTGTGTTAGGATGTGAAAGGGACGGGCGCGGGTCATCGTTTAGACCATAATTGCAATGGTGCCAAGTATCTTTGGGCAATTTTTCCTTGAAAGGGACTTGATCATTTTAGGCAACTTTTGAAAGCGTCATCGAGGGACTATGATCATTTGAATTATTTGTTTTGCCCAAAGAGACCTAACATGCAATATGGCCCATTTATTGAAGGCAACAAGTGGAATACCCTAGGGGTGCAAGTGTGATTAGTGTTGTTCATTTTCATGCTTGTTTATCTTGAAATTAGGTCAAACTATTTTTGTTGTTTTTGATTCGCATACAAACCCTAATTCTAAAATGGTATATTTAGAAAGTAATAAAGTGCGAAAAATAAAGTTACTAAGCTATTACAACACAATATATGGGAAGGGGGGTACAAATGTTCAAATGGGGGTTTTTGACAAGGAATTTAAACCTAGACTATTACATCAATATTGAATTATTTACAAGATAATTGATTGCACAAATTAAATGGAAATAAAATAAATATGCAAGATGCAAAAAGGTTTTTTATATGTATGAAAAAAAAGGTATTTTTATATGTCAAATAAACAAAATAAAAAGGTATTAATTTTTTGGATTTTTTATGTTTAGGGCAAAACCCTAATTTTATTAAGTAAAATGTATTAATTATACAATATTTATTTATTATATTCAAAAATAAAAATAAAAATGAAGTATATTTGTCAAAAAGGTATTTTTAATGTTAAATATTAATAAAAATGAAAATGTGTATATTTTGTATTTTAACCTAAATATATTAATATATATATATATATATATATATATATATATATATATATATATATATATATATATATATATATATATATATATATATATATATATATATATATATATATATATATATATATATATATATATATATATATATATATATATATATATATATATATATATATATATATATATATATATATATATATATATATATATATATATATATATATATATATATATATATATATATATAATAAATATTTGTACTATTTACTAAATATATATTATATATACAAAAATAATAATATTTAATATTTATAAAAAAAGTATATATTATATAAAATATTTTCAGAAGATAAAATAAAATAAAAATGGAAAATAAAATGGGTTTGCATTATTTTTGGTATTTTTGAATAAAAGTGTGTTTATATGTTTATTTATGTACAAATACTTATTTTAAACAAATAAAAGCCTAATAAATATAAAAATGGTGTAAAAATATTTTTTTGTATTTTTAGTATTATAAGAAAAAATAAATAAGTCAGAACAAAAAAAGAAAAGTCAAAAAATCATGAAAATAAGCAAAATGGGCCTAGGGGGTGTGAAAGCAAAAAAGTGGTGTAAACAGAAACAATCAAACAGGCCCAGCCCATGTGGAGCTTCTTCAACCTCCAGCCATTCTTTGTCCAAAAACGCGCGTTTTGTAACCTGATTCAAACACCTTGATTCCTGGCTTTTTAATGAAAACTCACAACATCAAAAATGTTCAGCATCAAACAACGAATCCATACATACCTAAAACTTGATCTAACTCTAAAAAATGAGAGAGAATTTCTCCATTCCAAAATCTTAACCTAATTTTTTTATCAATGTTCAGACATCAAATTCTCATGACACACGTAACATAAATGAAAACTAACTACATGGGCATGTTCAGGGCTATGAATGTGACATATTTTCTTCACAAACCTAAAGCTAACAATGCCTGGATAGAGAGATACGAATTCATGAACTTACCTGTTCAGTTGAAGTTGTATCTGATGATTAAGGTACTTTCAGTGCAAGGTGATGATTGGTACAGCTTCCTTGAGGTCCAGGGATGTTATTCCAAGCTTTACTTTGTTTTGAAACTAGCTGAATCGTGTTATGGAACTTCAACTGCAAAACAAGAAAATGAAAATGGCCAAACTGATTAGAGGAGTTACAGTCCACTTCTAATGCTTTGGATAGTTTGCATTGATGGTAGGGAAGGTGTTTGAAGTGTTTTTAGCAGGAATGCATGGAAGGTTTGAGCTATGGAACTCAAACTGCAGGGATGCCCTGTTTTGGGCAGTTCAATGGTGATTCTGTGAATGGGGAGGCAATGGAGATATTAGGGTCGTGTTCTAGCTCAGAATGGATGTTTAGAATATGTTTGACAAGTTTTCCTAAGCATGTGTTAGCTGATATGAGAGTTGGTATGTGTTATGGCAAGTTTCTTCTACTTTAAGCAACCAATGGCCAAGTTTAGTTTCTAGCTTGTACAGGCCCCTCTAATGTGCTGCATAACTCAGTCTTGATCAGTGCAATTAGTCCATAAACTTGTGCCAAAGAGATCTTAACTGTACTTGCTTGGATTTGCTTTAGACATAAAGTGTAACTTTTCAAAAATGGCTATTTTACTTTTTCTATAAATGGATTAAACTTGCATATAATGTTTGAACTCATAGAACAACACTTTGGCACAAAGGATTGGCATTAAATTATTGAGTGTTGGATGGTTTAGAGGCCTGTAATCAAGGAAAGCATGCTGAATTCAAAATGGCACAAATGTATGAACATGTAACTTGGCCAAATCAAAAGTGAGTTTTTCCCATATTGCAAAATTCGATTCTCTCTAACCATGAGGTTGTTTGATTAGTTCTTTGACATTTTGGAAAGCTTGGAATGTGTAATACAATCCATATTTGAAATGCAAATTGAAATTCCAAGTGGAAGTATGTGAAAAATGGTCTTGAAGTTAGGCAAAAATCCTGCCTAAAATAGGTCAAATTTTCTCTAAGTTAAGAATTGTTTGGCACCCTTGTTCCAAAAATTATAACTTGAGCTACAAGCTTCTTTTGGGAAACTTTTTGAATCAAAGTTGTAGATTATGCAATAGGCTACAACTTTCATGTTTTGACTTTTTCTTGAATCCAAATGAATCTTGGTGAGAAAGTGGGGCAAAGTTAGGAAAAAATTAGGGTTTTTCATAACTTAGAAAAATTCTAAGTTATGAAAAATCTTCATTTCAAACCCTAATTTGCAATTCTTGATTTCTTGATGAGCAAGTTTCATGATTTGGCATGTTTTGATGAAAAATGAATCTTGACACTTGATTTTGACCAAAAAGTCAAAGTTTGACTTTTCAGTATACAGTCAAAATTGATCAATTGACTGGGAAATTCAACTGTCAATCCTGTGCATTTGGGATCTTTTGAACTTGTTGAGCATGTAAAGATAATTCCATGGGGTCCTTGAGTCCATATGTGAGCTTGGTTTGCCATTGGCTAGGTCAAACAGTCAAAAATTGCCTTTGTGCAGTCAAAACCCTAAAAATGACCATTTTGCCCTTTTGGTGATTTGATCAAATTTCTTGTGGAATTGTGATCCAAACTTGATCAAATGGTTCATATGAGTTCATAATGTTGATGTGGGTCAATTTTCATGAGATTTGACTGTCAATTGGCCACAGTTGACTTTTTCCCCAATACAGCTGATTTCTAGGTCAACTGTCCAGTTGACTGGGCAAAATTTGGAATCAAGACTTGAAACTTGGTATGGATAAACTTGGGAGTCCAACATGAATCATGAAAGTCATCTTAGGCATTTTAGGTCAAAATATCTTTGTTCAAACACAAACTCTAATTTGGGTCAACAGTGCAAGGAGAAGTCTTGAGCAGAGGAAACCCTAATTGGATCTTGAGCTCCAAGGGTTTTGTAATGAGAAAATGTTTAGGAAATGGGAGGGAAAATTTTGGGGTACAACAGTTGCCCCTGTTCAATCTTCTTGAACCTGAAGAGTTAGATTGGCAAGTTTGCCTTTCGTGACTCGAGGGTAAAAGGAGATTGGATACTAGAGTGCCCAGAAATTTGCACTCGCATGTTGGAGTATCAGCAATGTGATGTCGGGAATGGGCTTATAGATGCCATTTGGAGAGATGGTGGATAGGGAGATGGGCTTATAGATGCCATCTGGAGATGTGACAGAACCTTGTCGGGAATGGGCTTATAGATGCCATTTGGAAGTGTTGATCGCATAAGAGATTCCTTAGCGAGAACTTGTGTATTTGAGAAAGACAGATGTTTTCCTGGCTTGTTACAGGTGTTTGATCTTCAATCTCCTCATGCAGATATGCCCTGGCTGGATACAGGTGTCGAATCTACAATCGGTTGCTCACAGATGTGCCCTGGCTGGATACAGGAATCGAATCTTCGAACTCTTCAGACGTGCCCTGGCTAGATACAGGAATCGAGTCTGGAAATGTGGTCAACAGATATGCCCTGGCTGGATGCAGGAATCGAATCTGGAATTGTGATAGCTGCTAGATATGCCCTGGCTGGATACAGGAATCGAATATGGAAATGTGGTCAACAGATATGCCCTGGCTGGATGCAGGAATCGAATCTGGAATTGTGATAGCTGCTAGATATGCCCTGGCTGGATACAGGAATTGAATCTTCAAACTCCCCAGACGTGCCCTGGCTAGATACATGAATCGAGTCTGGAAATGTGGTCAACAGATATGCCCTGGCTGGATACAGGAGTCGAATCTGGAATTGTGATAGTTGATAGATATGCCCTGGCTGGATACAGGAATCGAATCTTCAAACTCTTCAGACGTGCCCTGGCTAGATACAGGAATCGAGTCTGGAAATGTGGTCAACAGATATGCCCTAGCTGGATACAGGAGTCGAATCTGGAATTGTGATAGTTGATAGATATGCCCTGGCTGGATACAGGAATCGAATCTTCAAACTCTTCAGACGTGCCCTGGCTAGATACAGGAATCGAGTCTGGAAACTGATCACTCACAGATGTGCCCTGGCTAGATACAGGAATCGAATCTGGAAACTGTGACAGTTGAAGGTAGTTGTCTTTTTCCTGAAAAGGCAAGACATCAGTTGTATGCAAATGTCATGATGTTCAACATGAGATAGTGTTGTATGCACTTTATCATGTAGGTAAGCAAGATGTATGAAATGTGAAATGTTTATGAATGTATTTTCGTCTAGGAAAATAAATCCTTGACGACCGGCCGTGGAATTAAATCTTGGGCTGGCGTTTGAAGAGTAGAGCTCTTCATTTCCGCTGGGGATAATGATGATAAACTCTGCTGGGGATACCAAAGATAAACTTCGCTGGGGATTGTGTTGATAAGTTATGTTGGGGAACTTTGATGAACTCCGCTGGGGATTGAAAGAACTTTGCCGAGGGCGATCTTCCGTGGCAATTAGCTGAGGATAACCCAGTTATAAGCCCTTGTGAGGAATAACTTTGAATAAAACTCGGGAGAGACGTCCGTACTCTGCAGGAGATAAGCTTTCAGAATCTACTGGGGATAAGCTTCTAAACCTGCTGGGGATATGGATTCCACCTTCCTGGGGAAACTTTTGGAATTGCACTGGGGTGTCTGTATTCCGCCGGGGAACAATCTTAGATCAAGATTGCCGGGGATGCTTGCTGATGAATGCCTATACTCCGCTGGGGAATGTTGCTATCTTGTCTTACTCTGTGGGGAGTTGAGGTAACTTGGTCACATTCTTCAGTTGAATCTACCTTGGTACCTTGGCGGACAAAGCAACCATACTGCATCAGACAACTTTGCATTGCCCCTGTTTCTGATGTCACCTGTAATTAGTCTTTTGTTTCATATGCAAATATTTATGAATCAGCAATTTAATGTCAAATGCATATATCAAAAATGAACATTGGACGTTCTTCGCAAGACAAAACAGAAAAAGGAAAAACAATGGGCAATTTGTTTGGAAAAGTGAACTTGTATTGATTTTGAAATTTGCCTGTGAATAGGCGTTTTTGTGCAAGAGGCTGACATCCTAGTAAGAGAATGTCGTCGAATAACATAGAGTTTACAATTTTGAAAAGGAAACAAAACAGATATGTGCATAATATTCCCACTGGGTTCCAACTCTGCTATCGCCTTTATGTCTTCAAGCGTCTCATCACTTTGCTGCTTAGTTGAAGATGAAGCTGATTGATCGATGCCGAAGTCTGAGCCAGATAGTTGATGCCGAATTCTGGATGCAAGGTGATCCAATGAGACATAGTGTTACGCTTTATCCCTAACTTTTGCCTGGACCGCCCTTTCGGGTTTTCAGTCCACCGGGATACCCATTTTTGCCCAAGCCGCCTTTTCAGGTTTTCGACTTGCCGGGTGTACAGATTTTTTTCATTTCATCCCTTATTTTTGCCCGAACCCTTTTGGTTCGCCGGGAAGCCCTTATTTTTGCCTAGGTATGTCAACCTAGAGGGTCTTTTATTCATGCGTAGTATCTTTTTACTATGTCTGCATTGGCGGGGTGAGGAAGGTCGTCACCATCCATGGTGGTCAGAATCATGGCTCCTCCTGAGAACACATGTTTAACCACAAATGGCCCTTCGTACGTAGGGGCCCATTTGCCCCGGGGATCACTTTGAGGAAGGATGATGCGTTTGATTACCAGGTCCCTAACTTGATACTCTTGTGGTCTGACTTTCTTGTTAAATGCCCTGATCATCCGTTTTTGGTACGTCTGACCATGACAGATAGCGGTAAGTCTCTTTTCGTCAATTAGGTTTAATTGATCAAGTCGAGTCTGGATCCAGTCATCTTCACTCAAGTCTGCATCCTTCATTATCCGGAGAGAGGGTATCTGGACTTCAATCGGCAAGACTGCCTCCATGCCATAGACCAAGGAAAAGGGTGTTGCCCCGGTTGACGTCCTTGCTGAGGTACGGTACCCATGAAGAGCAAACGGTAACATCTCGTGCCAATCTTTATAGGTCACTGTCATCTTCTGCACAATCTTTTTGATATTCTTATTAGCTGCCTCTATAGCCCCATTCATCTTCGGCCGGTAAGGAGAAGAGTTATGGTGCTGTATCTTGAATTGCTCGTAGAGCTCAGTGATCATTTTGTTATTGAGATTGGTACCATTGTCCGTAATGATTCTTTCCGGGACGCCGTACCGACAGATCAGGTTATGCCGGATGAAACGTGCCACGACGCTCTTGGCTACCGTGGCGTAGGAAGCTGCCTCAACCCACTTCGTGAAGTAATCGATCGCTACCAAGATGAAGCGATGCCCGTTGGATGCCGTCGGTCGGATCTCACCGATCATATCAATGCCCCATATTGCAAAAGGCCAAGGTGCCGTCAGGACGTTCAGAGGAACTGGAGGGATGTGCACCTTATCAGCGTAGATCTGACATTTATGACAAGTTCGAGAATGTTGGTACCAATCGGCTTCCATTGTGGACCAGAAATATCCTGCCCTAAGGATTTTCTTTGCCATGGTATGTCCACTGGAATGTGTTCCGAATGTACCTTCATGCAGTTCTATCATGATCTTCTCCGCTTCAGCCTTATCCACACAACGCAGTAGAGTCGAATCATGATTCCGTTTGTAGAGAATGCCGTTGCTGAGGAAGAATTTTGCCGCAAACCTTCTCATGAACTTCTTGTCATTGACAGATGCACCTTCAGGGTATTCTTGAGCTTCCAAGTATCTCTTCACCTCATGATACCAGGGTTTTTCAGTCACTTTTTCGGCCTCAAGATCGCAGCAGTATGCAGGTTCGTCCAACTTCCAGATAATGATCCGGGAGCCTCATTGTCCCATTTGACTTTGAACATTGAAGACATCGTAGCTAGTGCGTCCGCTAGCTGATTCTCCTCTCTTGGGAAGTGCTCAAAAGTTATCTCTTCAAAGTGGGGAAGCAAAGTCAACACATACTCCTTGTAAGGAATAAGATTTGGGTGTTTCGTATCCCACTCGCCTTTGATCTGATTGATCACGAGAGCGGAATCTCCGAAGACACTCAGAAACTTGATCCTTAAGTCGATTGCGGCTTGAAGACCCATGATACATGCCTCATATTCTGCCATGTTGTTGGTGCAGTTGAAACACAATCGAGCGGTGAGTGGAGTATGAGTTCCTTTGGGAGATATGATTACAGCGCCGATACCGTTACCCAAAGCGTTGGAGGCTCCGTCAAAATGCATAAACCATCGGGATCCTTCCTCAGGTCCTTCATCCGGTCCAGGCACTTCACAATCAGTTACCACCATGATGTCTTCGTCCGGAAATTCAAAGTTCAATGATTGGTAATCGTCCACAGGTTGGTGTGTGTGATCGGTGGATCTGGAACTGACTGTATAACGCTGGTTCGCGAAATGTCGCGGAAGCAAGAGTCGCCACCGTCTTTTATTTTCTCCAAATGGAAAGGACAAAAGCACAGAAAAATTCCTTATTGAGATCAGTTCTCGGTTCGGGAGGTAGATTTATAGAAAGGGAAGGTGTTAGCACCCTTTCTATCCATGGTTATCCATGGGCTCTTAGATACTTGCTCACTTGTGTTTTCAAAATGTTTGTTTGCTTTTCAAAGTGAGTGGGTTTGAAAAAGTTCCGTTTAAAATTTCAGTTCGACTCTTGTATTAGTCCTCAAGAGTGTTTGAAAAGTTGTTTTTGAAAGCTTTTTGCAAAGTGTCGGTGTGAAAAGAAGTTTTTGATTTGTTTTGAATTAGAGCAAGTATCTACGAGTCATCTACCTACCCTAAGGAATTAGTCTGTGTAAATGTCCTTGAGGTAGTGTCATCCCACCATTGAGAGGTAGGTAGCACCACCGTTGGAGGTGTTCGGGTCAATTCGAGGGTTAGGGACAGTGTGGTCACCGGGAAATAGTAAGATACCTTAGAAGCTACCCTTATGCCATTGATCTTTTTATTCCGAGGCAACTTGTTTCGAGGCAACCGTTTCGAGGCAACTAGATCAATGGAACATAAGGACTCACTAAGACGTCCTATACTCGACGACCACGTTTCGAGGGGCAAGGCAACAGTGTGATCACCAGAGCAACAGTAGGACACCTTAGAAGCTACCCTTATGCCATGTTCATGGACATAAGGACTTACTAAGACGTCCTGTACTCGACGACCACGTTTCGAGGGGCAAGGCAACAATGAGGCGTACCCTAAGATTGGTGTGTGAATTGTGTTTCATTTTCAGTTATTATTTGTCTTGTCATGCATTGGGTGAGCTACGCTTTGATTTTATTTGGGCATTCATTCTTTCATGAGATTAGCAGTTAAAAGAGTGCGGGATTTAAAGTGCGGAAAATAAAAGTCCTACGCTATTACAAGGCGCGGGTCTACATCGCCAAATTAAATAAAGACCCGATTTGAATAAGTAAAATGCGGAAGGTAAATATCCTAATTATATATTACAAGGCTTTGGGGCAAATACATTATATCCAAAAAAGAAATAAAAATAAATGTGCGAAAAGAAATAAGAATCGAGTGCGAGGGCGTTGGACCCTTTAAGGAATTGAATTGAAATTATTAAATTAATTAATGATTAAAGAAAATAAGTTATTTTATTTTTTATTTTTTTGATGTTTTTTTTTTATGTTTTTTTATGAAATAAAATAGAAAAAGAAATTAAAATGTCAAAAGAAAAGCCTAAGTCTAAATTTATTTTAATTATTAAAAAGAATGTTAAAATGACCTAATTAAAAACTAATTCAATTATGGTTTATTTACAAAATAAAAATGATAATAATAAAAGTGTTAATTATATTTTTTTTTGGGTTTTTATGAAAATGTTAGTTAAATTAATTTAATGATAGAGTAATTATTTTTTGGTGTTTTTTGGATCAATTTTGATAACTAAAAGCAAATAAAAGTCAAATTAATGATTATTTAACAATTAATTAAATATGCATGCAAAAATATTATTTTTAATGTCAAAAATTAAATAAACATTTTTCTGATTAAAATGCAAAAGGAAAATATTTTTTGTGAGTTTTTAAATGCATGAGAAAATTATTTGAATATAAATTAAATTAGGATTAAAAATATAAAAAAAGGTGAAAAACAAAGGAAACATGTTAATTATGGAAAAGGTGAAAAAAAATGCCTGAACCAGGACTCGAACTCGTGCCTTCTGGGAATATCCACTAACGCGTTGCCATCTGAGCCAGCTGTTTCAATTGACATAACAATAAACACTTAATATTATATTGATAAGCAAATAAATCCTGGGAATTAAAAAAAAACGCGCGCGGAATTTTGAATGGTCTAATGCCCGGTTGCCACGCCATCGTCTTCTACCTTTTCTGCAAAATAACAAACATGTAGCGGGGGTTTTAAACCCCCCCCCCCCCAAAACACAAGCCTGCAAATAATAGAGATTAGCTCCTCGTTAGACATAAATTAGGCGCGAGGGGTCCATTGGATTCGTCTCATCTTCCTCAATTCAACCATGGCAGTTTGAGGTTCCAATTTTTGCGTATGTGAGAAACCCCAAATTGAAAGCTTCAGAAAACCTAGATGTCTCCCATGGTGATTTGCATTTTGTGGCCTTACAGTCAAATTAAAGCATACAGGAAGCTTGGTAATAACATCAGCAATGCATAGCAATATTTAAAATGAATTAAAAAGGCATGGAAATGGAGTTTTGATTTTCAAATTTTGGACAAACCGTGGGGTGTCGTGGGGATGCTTCTTTGCGCGTTTGGGCTTGATTTTGATTCCTGGAGATTCCTGGCAATGCAAGGAATGTGTTTTTGATTGGGATATAGGCTTAAAACGTGCTGCAAGTAGGTTTACAGTTTTGCTTTTTTTCTTGAAAAGTTCAAATGTGTTTTTTCGTTTTTGGGGACTTTTTAGGTTGTCCTTTTCTTGTGTTAGCTTGCATATCTCTTATGTAATGAGTTTTGATCAAAATTATGGCCAATAATGCAATGCATTCATGCTTAGGATTTTCCATAAACTCCATTGAAGCACTTTCCTTTCTTGAGCCAAAATTTGAATTTTTGCTTCTTTTAGCCTCTTGCACGAAATTGGAATGTCAATGATGATGTATCAAAGCAATTCAATACAAGAAATATCCCCTTAATTAACTTCTTTGATTTTATTTGATTTTAAATGATTTAAAATGAATTAAATCAAATAAAATTAAATAAAAATGAAAAAATTAATTTTAAATTTTGAAATAATTTGTGGGACACGTGGGAAGCATGGCCAAGCTGAAACAAGTGGAAAAAGTGGGCCCCTTTTGTCAAAAATGAATTTTCAAGGATAATTGATTTTGGCCATTTCACAAAAATTTCCCAACTTCTCCAATGCATATCTTGCTCAATTTTGAAGTTATGAACAAGTTATTGGATATTTTGGAAAGGTATTGAAGTCCTCTAACCAATGTCTTTGGTCCCATGTCATTTTGATTTACCAATCTCATGTTATGGTCTTTGACTTAAAGTCCCTTTTTGTTGACTTTTGAAAATGACCTATAATGTTGAAATTGATAACTTTTTGTGAGAGCATTTATTGGACTTGGAATGTGAATATGAGTTGTAGGAAATGTCATCCCCTTCAAAATGAGCTTTGGATGGGATTTTTATGATGAACCATGAAAAAGTTATGCCTTGGTCAAGTTACAGTTGACTTTTCAACTGTCCAAAAATAGAAATTTTTGCATCTTGAGTCTTTTTGAGCCATACTTTGAGAATCATGATCAAGAATTGATCAAATGATGTTTGTGGCTTCAAAATAAGATGTTGACCAAAATTTTTGACTTTTGATTGCCAAATGACCATTTTGCCCCTGTAGTTGACTGTGGAGCAATTAGGGTTTTTGACTGTGCAACTTGACCTTGTGAGCCTTGAAACTTGACATGTAGGTGCTTGACAATGTGTATGAGCATAGGAGACTTGATTGAGCCCTTGGAAACTTTAATTTCTTTGCCAGAACCAAAACCCTAATTTTTGACTGTTAGGAGGCCATTGAACTGTGCAACCTTTGGGAGATTTTGAAGTATAACCTTGACAAATCTTGAAGAATATGGGAGGGCAAATTTTGGGGTACAACAGTTGCCCCTGTTCAATCTTCTTAGACCTGAGGATGTAGGTTGGCTAGCGTGCCTTTCGTAATCCGAAGGTGAAAGATGATTGAACACTAGAGTGCCCAGAAATTTGCGCTCACATGTTAGCAGTGTGACGTGGGGAATGGGCTTACAGATGCCATTTGGAGATTGACGGATAGGAAGATGGGCTTACAGATGCCATGTTGAGAGGTGATGGATAGGTGAATGGGCTTATAGATGCCATCCGGGTGTCGATCGCGTAAGAGTTTCCTTAGCGAGAACTTGCGTACCTGAAAAAGAAAGATAATTACCTGGCCTGTTACAGGAGTTGATCTTCAAACTCTTTGTGTAGATGTGCCCTGACTAGTTATAGGAATTGAATCCTTAAACCTCTTCAGACGTGCCCTGTCAAGATACAGGAATCGAGTCTGGTACTGTAGTCATCAACAGATACTCCCTGGCAAGATACAGGAATCGGATCTTCGAACTCTTCAGACGTGCCCTGTCAAGATACAGGAATCGAGTCTGGTACTGTAGTCGTCAACAGATACTCCCTGGCAAGATACAGGAATCAGATCTTCGAACTCTTCAGACATGCCCTGTCAAGATACAGGAATCGAGTCTGGTACTGTAGTCGTCAACAGATACTCCCTGGAAAGATACAGGAATCGGATCTTCGAACTTTTCAGACGTGCCCTGTCAAGATATAGGAATCGAGTCTGGTACTATAGTCGTCAACAGATACTCTCTGGCAAGATACATGAATCAGATCTTCGAACTCTTTAGACGTGCCCTGTCAAGATACAGGAATCGAGTCTGGTACTGTAGTCGTCAACAGATACTCCCTGGCAAGATACAGGAATCAGATCTTCGAACTCTTCAGACGTGCCCTGTCAAGATACAGGAATCGAGTCTGGTATTGTAGTCGTCAACAGATACTCCCTGGCAAGATACAGGAATCGGATCTTCGAACTCTTCAGACGTGCCCTGTCAAGATACAGGAATCGAGTCTGGTACTGTAGTCGTCAACAGATACTCCCTGGCAAGATACAAGAATCAGATCTTCGAACTCTTCAGACGTGCCCTGTCAAGATACAGGAATCGAGTCTGGTACTGTAGTCGTCAACAGATACTCCCTGGCAAGATACAGGAATCGGATCTTCGAACTCTTCAGACGTGCCCTGTCAAGATACAGGAATCGAGTCTGGTACTGTAGTCGTCAACAGATACTCCCTGGCAAGATACAGGAATCGGATCTTCGAACTCTTCAGACGTGCCCTGTCAAGATACAGGAATCGAGTCTGGTACTATAGTCGTCAACAGGTACTCCCTGGCAAGATACAGGAATCGGATATGGAATTACGACAGTCGATAGCAATTATCTTTGTATTAACTTTTGTCCTGAAAAGACAAAACGTTAGTTGTATGTGATGTCATGATGTATGACATGCGAGGTGTTCTCAGAATGAATGGGATTGTATGTTCATGATGCGTATATGCATGCTATAATGTATGAAGATGTGTTGTTTATGAATGTATGTTTTCGTCTTAGGAAACAAATCCTTGACGGGTGCCGGGAAGTCACATTCTGGGCTGATGTTAGAGAGTAGTGTTTCCACTGGGGAGTGATGGTTGCAAGAATAAACCGGTAGGAGAAGATGACTCCGTTGGGGGAATAAACTTGTTGGAGAGATTACTCTACGGGGAGAAAATTATTCTAGTGATCTGGCTGGGGAACAATGCTCTGTGGGGAGAGAGGTACTCTTGTTGAGATGTTGGTAGTAACTTCGCTGGGGATACCGTCGTTATATTGGAAGTTTTAATAGACTCCGCTGGGGATAAGAAGACTTCGCCGAGGACGATCTTTCCGTGGCTTTTGGCTGAGGATAACCCAACTATAAGCTCTGGTGGAGCATAACCTTTGAATAAAGCCGGGAGACGCGTTCGTGCTCTGTAGGGGATAAGCTTCCAGAATCTACTGGGGATAAGCTTCCTGCTGGGGAGATGATTCAGCTTTCCTGGGGAAACTTCTGGACTGGACTCTTCTGGGGAAATTTTTGAGATGTATTGGGAAAGTGGCTCCGCGGGATGTCTGTATACCGCCGGGGAACAATCTTAGATCAATATTGCCGGGGATGCTTGTTAGGAATGTTCGTATATTGCGCTGAGGAATGTTAAGATCTGCTGGAGGATACCCAACTTCCTTAAGGCTGACAGGATAACTCTGCTTGGGGAGAGTGTATTGACTTGCTGGCTCACTCTCTGGGGAGTTTAGAGATTTTGGTTATGTTCTTCAGCTGAACTCACCTTGATACCTTGGCGGACAGAGCAATTAGATCGTTTGGACAACTCATCATTCCCCCTGTTTCTGAGGTGGGAGAGGAAGACCTGTGAGGTGCTGATAGTTGTTGATGGACAAACCTTCTTCTGGTGGGCAAGTGACGAGATGCCGGGACATAGTCGTACGCTTTGATCCCTAAATTTTGCCTGGACCGCCCTTTCGGGTTTTCAGTCCACCGGGATACCCATTTTTGCCCAAGCCGCCTGTGATCGGTGGATCTGGAACTGACTGTTTAAAGCTGGTTCGCGAAATGTCGTGGAAGCAAGAGTCGCCACCGTCTTTTATTTTCTCCAAATGGAAAGGACAAAAGCACAGAAAAATTCCTTAAAGAGATTGCTCTCGGTTCGGGAGGTAGATTATAGAAAGGGAAGGTGTTAGCACCCTTTCTATCCATGGTTATCCATGGGCTCTTAGATACTTGCTCATTTGTGTTTTCAAAAATGGTTTGTTTGCTTTTCAATGTGGGTTTTAAAAAGTTTCTTTGAAAAAATTTCAGATCGACTCATACGTCAGAGTGTTTGAAAAGTTTGTTTTGAAAGCTTTTGAAAATGTATGGTGTGAAAAGATTTTAGTTCGTTTTGAGATTAGAGCAAGTATCCTTGAGAACCTACCTACCCTAAGGAATTCGTCTGTGTAAATGTCCTTTAAAGTAGTGCCATCCCACCATTGAGAGGTAGGTAGCACCACCGTTGGAGGTGTTCGGGTCAATTCGATGTTCGGGACATGGTGATCACCAGAGCAATGGGAAGACACCTTAGAAGCTACCCTCATGCCAGGTTCCCGGATCATGAGGACTTACTAAGACATCCTCTACTCGACGATCACCTTTCGAGGCAAGGCAACAGTGAGGCGTACCCTAGGGGTGGTGTGTGCGAATCGTGTGTCATGTTTCAGTTATTTGTCTTGTCATGTTTGTCGTGTTCTACGCTTGATTTTATTTAGACATTCATTCTTTCATGCTTGGTTAACGATTAAATATTTTGCGAGGAAATAAATCTAAACTATTACAAATGGCGCGGGTCCACATCGCCAAAATTAAACCGGACCCGATTTAGCGGAAAATAAATAAAGCGAATAAATAAAAGTGCGAGAAATTTAAATTACATGGCTTTGGGATATTTACAAAATTATAATTAAACGACATAAGGTAAATGCGCAAATTAAATAATTAAAACGAAACTAGGGCGTTGGACCCTTTTACAAACAATAGTTAAAGTTAATGAATTAATTAACTAAAGAGGAATTAAAATTAAAATTAAAATTAGGGAGAAAAATGTTTTTAGGTATTTTTAGTATTTTTAGATTTAATAAGAAGGAACAAAAAGTTAATTGAAATCAAATTAAGAAGCAACCCTAATTCTAATATTTTTTATTTATTATGAAAGAATTAAAATATGACCTAGATTAAACCTAATTCATTTATGTACAATTTAAATAAGAAAATAAATAAATAAATAATATTATTCTGAAAAAAGGAAAAATTAAAAGAGAACTCAAAAAAAGGATATTTAAACCTAAATTCTATTTTTGGTGTTTTTTATTAAAAGGATTAAAACTATAACCTAATTAACTAAATATTGACATATATTAATTTATTGATGAAAATAATTAAAATTAAAAATTATATTTTTATTTGGACATTTTTATTTTTATGATGTTTTTCTGTATTTTTTGTAAAAAGGATATTTAATTTAAATCAGAAAATAAATAAACAAATAAACAATTAAAAATAATAAAAGATAAAAGAAAATTTAGAAAAAGATAGAACCAGGGGGGGTTTGCTGTCCCATTATGGAGGTATTGATGTGAAAAGCCTGGCCCAATAAGCTGGACGTTGGTTGACTTTTTGAATCCCATACAACGCGTTGACTGGAATTTAGTGTACTCCTTTGATCATGGCCCTTGATTTGCTCTCCAGGACACATGGCTGGTGGATTCTTGAGGATGTATAGCATGGATCATCACTAGCGCTGCATAGAATTTTAGTTTGAAAAATAATATTGAACATTGGCCAGACCTGGGACTTGAACCCAGGTCTTGAAGGTTACAAGCGCAACACCTAGCCACTGAACCACGCGCGTTTCAATTAACATATAATAAGCAATAAACAATATAATAATAACGCGTTAGTGTTTTGGAATTTCGCGCGAAATTCAAACTGTCCAATGGTTGATGGACACGATGTCATCTCCTTCCCCTACCCTGTAACACAAACACTATGGGAACGGTTTTGTATTTGTTTCCTTAGGGTCTCTACAAAAAATAGCGAATAGCCCCTCGTGGCTCATAAATTGAGCGCGAGGGTGCTATACTCTTCGTCTCAATCTGCTGAAACTATTGGCACCGGTCTAGAAGCATGATTTTTCCTTGGGCAAAAACCCCCAAATTTGAAACCTGCAAACCCTAGAGGACGCTCATGGTAGATTCATGTTTATGCCACAAAAATCCAATTAATTATGATGGTTAGTTCACAAACTTCATAAGAAGCATGAATATACAAACAAAAATGCAAAAAGATGTCTAAATCATGCTATGCGATTTCAAGATGTTCTTGGTACAGTTTGAGTTTGTGATACCGTTTCAGGGTGTTTCAATGGATGTTCTTGATTGAGAAACACTCAATGATGTCTCAGAATGCTAATGGGATGAGAGTTGATGCTTGAATCGGCCTAAAACCTTGAATTCAGTATTGAGTTTTTTATGAAAAATTCCAATATGCAATGGAGTTGTGGGGCGCGGTTTCCAGTCTTAGAGCATTAGGGTTGTGATCACATACTTGTATGGAAGCAATTAGGTTAAAAAGATTGAATCAAATCCATTGCTTTGATGATTTTTTGGATATTTGATTTCATGGATCTTTTCAAATCTTTTTCTCATAGTTTTTGTATCAAATCTGATCAATTAACACCAAAACTTGCCATAATCAATTAAGCACGAAATATTGACATTAGAATGTGCATAAAAAGATTTTTTAGGTTAAGGTTTATATTTTTCATGAATTAAAATGATTTAAATGAATATAAATTAATATTAATTCAAATAAATAATTAAAAAAATATGAAAATACTTCCCTTTGGGCCTAGTGGTCGTGCATAGGCTTGGCATGAAGAAACTTGGAAGAAAAATGGGCCCATTTGCATTTTTAGGCCTTTTGCATCAATGTTGACTTTTCAAAATTCCTAAAAATTTCCCAACTTCCACAAGGCATAACTTGGTCAATTTTTAAGCTTTTCACATGTTCTTGGACATTTTGGAAAGGTCTTTGAGTCCTTTAACCAATGCCTTTGGTCCCATGTCATTTTGATTTACCAATCTCAAGTTATGGCCTTTGACTTAAAGTCACTTTTTGTTGACTTTTGAAAATGACCTATAATGTTGAAATTGATAACTTTTTGTGAGAGCATTTCTTGGACTTGGAACATGAAGATGAATTGTAGGAAATGTCTTTCTCTTCAAAATGAGCTTTGGATGGAATTTTTCTGATAATCCATGTGAAAGTTATGCCCTGGTCAATTTCAGTTGACTTTTTCAGCTGTCCAAATATAGCAACTTTTGCATCTTTGATGATTTCTGAGCCAAATTTTGAGAATCATGATCAAGCATTGATCAAATGATGTTTGTGGCTTCAAAATGATATATTGACCAAAAATTTGAACTTTTGACTGTCAAATGACCATTTTGCCCCTACAGTTGACTGTAGTGCAATCTAGGGTTTTGACTGTGCAATTTTGAGCTGAATGCCTTGAAACTTGACATGAGAATACTTGACCATCTTTGTAGGCATATGAGACTTGATTGGGCCTTTGAAAAGTTCATTTTCTTGATCAGAACTCAAACCCTAGTTTTGACTGTCTAGGAGACAGTTGAGCTGCACAACCCTGGGGGACTTTTGTGACCTTGACTTGGCAATTTCTTGATGAAAATGGGAGGGCAAATTTTGGGGTACAACAGTTGCCCCTGTTCAATCTTCTTAGACCTGAGGATGCAGATTGGCTGACGTGCCTTTCGTAATCCGAGGGTAAAAGATGATTGAACACTAGAGTGCCCAGAAATTTGCGCTCGCATAGTAGCAGTGATGATGAGGGAATGGGCTTATAGATGCCATTTGGAGATTGCTGGATGGGATGATGGGCTTATAGATGCCATCTGGATGTTGATTGCGTAAGAGATTCCTTCGCTAGAACCCGCATACCTGCAAAAGAAAAAATGAGTACCTGACACGTTGCAGGAGCTGATTTTGGATGCTTGGTATAGATGTGTCCTGACTGGTTACAGGAACTGAGTCTGGAGCTTCAAACGCTGATGAATGAACCAGGGATGGTTACTGCCTTAGCATGGATGGTAAGAGAATCCTGAATGATTTTAACCTCAACAACGCTCGTTGAGAAAATCTTGGTGAGAATTACCATCTTCGTAGTGCCAGGAAGAGAGCCAAGGGACATTATAATCTCAAAGGGAGTCACCTCAATCACCGTTGGAGAGGGAACTATAGGAAATTATAATCTGAAAGGAAATATCACCTCACTCGCCGTTGGAGAGGGGACCATAAGAGAATATCACCTCACGCTCATGCCGGAGAGGGAAACATCTGAAGAAGGAATTACCACCTCACACGCCGTTGGAGAGGGGACCATAAGAGAATATCACCTCACGCTCATACCGGAGAGGGAAACATCTGAAAAAGGGATTACTACCTCACACACCGTTGGAGAGGGGACCATAAGAGAATATCACCTCACGCTCATGCCGGAGAGGGAAACATCTGAAGAAGGAATTACCACCTCACACGCCGTTGGAGAGGGGACCATAAGAGAATATCACCTCACGCTCATGCCGGAGAGGGAAACATCTGAAGAAGGAATTACCACCTCACACGCCGTTGGAGAGGGGACCATAAGAGAATATCACCTCACGCTCATGCCGGAGAGGGAAACATCTGAAGAAGGAATTACCACCTCACACGCCGTTGGAGAGGGGACCATAAGAGAATATCGCCTCACGCTCATGCCGGAGAGGGAAACATCTGAAGAAGGAATTACCACCTCACACGCTGTTGGAGAGGGGACCATAAGAGAATATCACCTCACGCTCATGCCGGAGAGGGAAACATCTGAAGAAGGAATTACCACCTCACACGCCGTTGGAGAGGGGACCATAAGAGAATATCGCCTCACGCTCATGCCGGAGAGGGAAACATCTGAAGAAGGAATTACCACCTCACACGCCGTTGGAGAGGGGACCATAAGAGAATATCACCTCACGCTCATGCCGGAGAGGGGAACATCTGAAGAAGGAATTACCACCTCACACGCCGTTGGAGAGGGGACCATAAGAGAATATCACCTCACGCTCATGCCGGAGAGGGGAACATCTGAAGAAGGAATTACCACCTCACACGCCGTTGGAGAGGGGACCATAAGAGAATATCACCTCACGCTCATGCCGGAGAGGGGAACATCTGAAGAAGGAATTACCACCTCACACGCCGTTGGAGAGGGGACCATAAGAGAATATCACCTCACGCTCATGCCGGAGAGGGGAACATCTGAAGAAGGAATTACCACCTCACACGCCGTTGGAGAGGGGACCATAAGAGAATTTCTACCGAGTCTTTATCCGAAAAATCTGTTTGGAGTCGATTTAACTGGACTAGAGAAATCCTTGAAATATGTTTGAGAATTTCAACTGCATCTCTCCTGAAAGGTAAAGGTCAATTATATGCAATGCATGATATGGATCAAGCAATGATGGATACGATTTATATGATATGATGTGTACATGCATGCTATGATGATGTATGTAATGTTTTATGTATGTTTTCGTCTAGGAAGATAAATCCTTGACGGGTGCCGGGAAGTCATATCCTGGGCTGATGTTGAGGAAGAGATTTTGCTTCCGCTGTGGATGATTCGTTGCACGAATACCGGTAGGAGGAGATATTCCGTTGAGGAATGAACTTGGCAAATGGAATAATTCTGCGGGAGAAAAGATACTCTAGCGATCATGCTGGGGAGTGCTACTTTGTGGGGATAGCGATGCTTTGCTGAGTTGATGAAGATAACTCCGCTGGGGATATCCTTGTTGTCAGAAGTGTCGATAGACTTCGCTGGGGGTAGGAAGATACTTTGCCGAGGACGCTCTTTCCGTGGCTTTTGGCTGAGGATAACCCAGTTATATCCTGTTACGGAAATAACTCTTTAAATCAAACCGGACGACGCGTTCGTGCCCTGCCAGGGGATAAGCTTCCAGAATCTACCGGGGGTATGCTTATTGCTTGGGGAGATGAATTCCAACTTTGTTGGTGAAGCTGGATTGGACTCTTCTGGGGAAGTTTGGATATGCTGGTTAAGTTCTTCAACGGAACCTACCTTGACACCTTGGAGTAAAACAATCAGATTGCTTAGACCGCTCTTTATTGCCCCTGTTTCTATGGGGGGGGCACTTGTGGGGTGCTGACAGTTGTTGAGGGTCAAACCTTCTTCTGGTAGGCAGATGATAAGATGACGGGACATAGTCGTACGCTTTAATCCCTAACTTTTGCCTGGACCGCCCTTTCGGGTTTTCGGTCCACCGGGATACCCATTTTTGCCCAAGCCGCCTTTTCAGGTTTTCGACTTGCCGGGTGTACAAATTTTTTTCATTTTATTTCATCCCTTCATTTTGCCCGAACCCTTTTGGTTCGCCGGGAAGCCCTTATTTTTGCCTAGGTGTGTCAACCTAGCGGGTCTTTGATTTTGCGTAGTATCTTTTGACTATGCCCACGCTCTTAGAATGCAGGGGAGTGCCCCTGGCTGTTTGCGTTGCCGTGTTACCAAAAGATGTCTGATCGGGCAAGATTTGTTGTTGGAATGCCCCAAGTAACTCAGGCGGAGACTTGCCCCAGGCTATTTGGCCTTTTGAGAGATTCTCCGGATCTTGATTGGATTGCCCCAGATAATGGACAATAGCCATGTCCTGCCCCTTGATTGGAAGTACTTTTGTTCATTAGGCATTCATCGTGCGAAGTTCCCTGCTGTTCAAACAAAAAGTCATATGCAAACAAAGTTATGTTAAAAATGCCAAGCTTATGTCTGTCTTGAAGATTTTGAAAATGCATTCCTTTTCCATAAAACAAGTGATTGTTTGTAAAACGTGATGTCAACTCCGTATTTACCATAAGCCTTAAGGAGTCAGGATACCTTTCGTAACAGTATGCTTTCGAATTAACCCATGCTTCAGCTAGGACTTTTAAGGGTTATATCGTGGCCTGGTTCACGGTTTAAGAAACAAAGGATAAAGGCTCAAATTTATTTGTACCCACCCGCTCTTCGTGATGTTCTCCAAACCTAAACTCAGTTGATCATGCGTTAGACCTTGTTCGAGTCTTTGCTCTGATTTTCCGGTGATGATTCGGATGTTGATGATTTATTCTGACTAGGCAGTCATTTTTGTTTTTGTTGAGGGTTTGTAAGACCTCTTTCTTGATTTTTGTTATCCCTTTCCTTTTTTTTTTTGCCTGAACTGTTTCCTTTTCGGAATTACAGTCAGCGGGATGCCCCAGTTTCATAAGCCCCCTTTGTAGGTTTAGACTTTTTGGGCTTTTCATTTATGAATTTTGATGATGACTGCCTGTCCTTTTGATTGTTCTGAACCATCACTGTCTTTCGTTTTGTAAGGACATTTCTGGTGCCATTCGTTATGCACTTAGATCAACTGAGAAGACTACCCTGCCCCGGGTTATGATAAAGGGTTTTAATTTTCGAAAATAAAAACTCCTACTTCTTTGGCTCAGAAGGGTTGACGAGGGATTATCATCCTTATAACTCCAGTGTTTAGGGATTGAAACAATGCCTGTACCTCATCAGCGGGGTCTGTTCAAAAGCATACTGTAATGATTGTGGTATCATTTTCGTCATTCTCCCTCAAGAGGCTTAGGATTAAAGATCAAGAGTCGACATCAGAAAAAATATGAAAACAGTTTGCATATAGTGAATGCGAATATATTGATTCAAAACAGACATAAGCGATGCATTAATGAAATAACAACGTTTGACATGAATAAATGTTTAGACAATCAAAGAAAAATGCAACTTGAACATTCGAATGAACAAAAGTTTTCTAGTTTGAATTAGTCACTTCAGATGGGAGATTCTCAGCAGAAGCATTTCATTTGGCCACCCGACATGAACTCCAGCACCCTTCCGTCGATCAAGTCCTGGATCTTGTTCTTCAAGCTCCAACAGTCATTGGTGTCATGTCCAGGACTGTCAGAATGGTAGGCACATCTTTTATCAGGGTTATAAGTAGGAGCAGAGATGTCAGGATTCTGGGGAGGACCCTTTAAAGTAATCAGATTGACCTCCAACAAGTGTTCCAGCATTAGAGATGGTGGTATGCCAGTCTCCGTGAAATGTCTTCCAGGCGTGCATCGCTTGCGTCGATTACCCCGTTGATACTGGGCTTGTGAAGTAGTAGCAATTTGGAGAGGTTCATTCTTCACCATACCAGACTTTGGTCCTCTTGGTGGCTGATCAAAGGCTTGGTCCTTGACTTGGGCTGGTTGCTTCATGTCTTGATGAAGCTGACTGATCATGGCCCTCAGCTCTCCTTGTTCCTGAGCTAAACCTTGAATGAGGGCCCTTTGCCCCAGCATCTGAGTTTTCAATGTGTCTACCTCAGCTTGTAGACGTTTCAGCTGTTCGTCCTTGTCATCTTCAGGACTTTTTCTGATCAGATTCCCCATGAGGAGTGCCCTCAAATCTTCCTGCCCCTTGGATAGACCTAGGAAGATTTCCCTGAACTGAGTCTCTTGAGCATGAAGACCCTGGTTACCTTGTTGGGAAGCCATTGCTGAAATAAACAGCGAGAAGGGTAAGTGACCTGCAACAAGGATACCTGCTATGCAATGATGTGTATGATATGCATGCAATGTTTTCAAGGACCTCGCGGGGTAAACAAGAAAGTTTGTTAGCATTGGAATTTATAGCTTGATTGAAGGAAACCCATGTTGTTGGGAATTCTTCTTCAAGGGTCAAAGGCTTACCATATCCAGTGGGTCATAGCCCCTGACAACCTTGGCTAGGGGAACCTTCTTCAAGTGTCAAAGCTCACCATATCAAGTGGGTCATAGCCTCTGACAACTTTGGCTGGAGGAAAATAAATCCTCTTTGCCCCTTGCTAGATGTTTGATTCATCATGACCTGCATCACAAGCCCTTGAGATCCTTGAAATGGGTTAGGATGTATGCAATGGTATGCAATGGTATGATGTCATGCTATGCATGGGGTGATGTAGGTAAACCCTGTTATGAGCCCTTATTAAGGACTATAAACAACCCTGCAAGAAATTTGGTAAACCCTGTCATGAGTCCTAGTTAAGGACTATAAACAAGACCTGCAAGAAACTTAGTACCCTGTTATGAGTCCCAATTAAGGACTATAAACAAGACCTGCAAGGAACCTAAGTAAAACCTGTCATGAGTCCCAATTCAGGACTATAAACAGAACCTGCAAGTGGTTAGTACACCCTGTTATAAGTCCCAATTAAGGACTATGAACAAAACCTGCAAGACATCAAGGGTCAGATAACAAGCATGCGAGTAGTCAAGTACGAAGGCACGCAAGTCACACAAGAGAAGCCCTTAGAGTTTAGGCCAGCATGGGGTCTGGGTATTACCCTCTTGAAGTTGGTGGGCTCAACCTGTCCTAATCAAAGTAACCGGGTTCTAGAGGATCCCAATATCACTGACTACCCTCAATCGGTCATAACTCCAGCATCGCAATCTTTTCTTGCGGCCAGAACCATCACGAGAGTTTAGCCTCAATGGGCGTAGCATACTGCTACTGTTTCTATTGGCCAAGTTGGGTCATTTAAGGTTCTAAGGTCTGTTGGTGCTTAATGACTCCTTGGAAGACCCATATTCTCCCCGTTTCAACACGAGGGATATCGGTACAGACCAAGGTGCCACACCAACGTAGCCACTGCTTCACCCATGTCGGTCTACGCCGGACAGGTCCCTCACAGCTTATGCTACCTAAACAGGGTCTCCAGATCCGGGTTAGGATCTATGTAACTCCGATACAACCCACAATAGTAAAGCAAGCAAATCAATACAAGTGAAAACACAGTTATGACCTAGCCCTAAGGTACACCTCACTTTAAGTTTTAGTCCCCAGCAGAGTCGCCAGTTCTGTGATCGGTGGATCTGGAACTGACTGTTTAAAGCTGGTTCGCGAAATGTCGCGGAAGCAAGAGTCGCCACCGTCTTTTATTTTCTCCAAATGGAAAGGACAAAAGCACAGAAAAATTCCTTAAAGAGATTGCTCTCGGTTCGGGAGGTAGATTATAGAAAGGGAAGGTGTTAGCACCCTTTCTATCCATGGTTATCCATGGGCTCTTAGATACTTGCTCATTTGTGTTTTCAAAAATGGTTTGTTTGCTTTTCAATGTGGGTTTTAAAAAGTTTCTTTGAAAAAATTTCAGATCGACTCATACGTCAGAGTGTTTGAAAAGTTTGTTTTGAAAGCTTTTGAAAATGTGTGGTGTGAAAAGATTTTAGTTCGTTTTGAGATTAGAGCAAGTATCCTTGAGAACCTACCTACCCTAAGGAATTCGTCTGTGTAAATGTCCTTTAAAGTAGTGCCATCCCACCATTGAGAGGTAGGTAGCACCACCGTTGGAGGTGTTCGGGTCAATTCGATGTTCGGGACATGGTGATCACCAGAGCAATGGGAAGACACCTTAGAAGCTACCCTCATGCCAGGTTCCCGGATCATGAGGACTTACTAAGACATCCTCTACTCGACGATCACCTTTCGAGGCAAGGCAACAGTGAGGCGTACCCTAGGGGTGGTGTGTGCGAATCGTGTGTCATGTTTCAGTTATTTGTCTTGTCATGTTTGTCGTGTTCTACGCTTGATTTTATTTAGACATTCATTCTTTCATGCTTGGTTAACGATTAAATATTTTGCGAGGAAATAAATCTAAACTATTACAAATGGCGCGGGTCCACATCGCCAAAATTAAACCGGACCCGATTTAGCGGAAAATAAATAAAGCGAATAAATAAAAGTGCGAGAAATTTAAATTACATGGCTTTGGGATATTTACAAAATTATAATTAAACGACATAAGGTAAATGCGCAAATTAAATAATTAAAACGAAACTAGGGCGTTGGACCCTTTTACAAACAATAGTTAAAGTTAATGAATTAATTAACTAAAGAGGAATTAAAATTAAAATTAAAATTAGGGAGAAAAATGTTTTTAGGTATTTTTAGTATTTTTAGATTTAATAAGAAGGAACAAAAAGTTAATTGAAATCAAATTAAGAAGCAACCCTAATTCTAATATTTTTTATTTATTATGAAAGAATTAAAATATGACCTAGATTAAACCTAATTCATTTATGTACAATTTAAATAAGAAAATAAATAAATAAATAATATTATTCTGAAAAAAGGAAAAATTAAAAGAGAACTCAAAAAAAGGATATTTAAACCTAAATTCTATTTTTGGTGTTTTTTATTAAAAGGATTAAAACTATAACCTAATTAACTAAATATTGACATATATTAATTTATTGATGAAAATAATTAAAATTAAAAATTATATTTTTATTTGGACATTTTTATTTTTATGATGTTTTTCTGTATTTTTTGTAAAAAGGATATTTAATTTAAATCAGAAAATAAATAAACAAATAAACAATTAAAAATAATAAAAGATAAAAGAAAATTTAGAAAAAGATAGAACCAGGGGGGGTTTGCTGTCCCATTATGGAGGTATTGATGTGAAAAGCCTGGCCCAATAAGCTGGACGTTGGTTGACTTTTTGAATCCCATACAACGCGTTGACTGGAATTTAGTGTACTCCTTTGATCATGGCCCTTGATTTGCTCTCCAGGACACATGGCTGGTGGATTCTTGAGGATGTATAGCATGGATCATCACTAGCGCTGCATAGAATTTTAGTTTGAAAAATAATATTGAACATTGGCCAGACCTGGGACTTGAACCCAGGTCTTGAAGGTTACAAGCGCAACACCTAGCCACTGAACCACGCGCGTTTCAATTAACATATAATAAGCAATAAACAATATAATAATAACGCGTTAGTGTTTTGGAATTTCGCGCGAAATTCAAACTGTCCAATGGTTGATGGACACGATGTCATCTCCTTCCCCTACCCTGTAACACAAACACTATGGGAACGGTTTTGTATTTGTTTCCTTAGGGTCTCTACAAAAAATAGCGAATAGCCCCTCGTGGCTCATAAATTGAGCGCGAGGGTGCTATACTCTTCGTCTCAATCTGCTGAAACTATTGGCACCGGTCTAGAAGCATGATTTTTCCTTGGGCAAAAACCCCCAAATTTGAAACCTGCAAACCCTAGAGGACGCTCATGGTAGATTCATGTTTATGCCACAAAAATCCAATTAATTATGATGGTTAGTTCACAAACTTCATAAGAAGCATGAATATACAAACAAAAATGCAAAAAGATGTCTAAATCATGCTATGCGATTTCAAGATGTTCTTGGTACAGTTTGAGTTTGTGATACCGTTTCAGGGTGTTTCAATGGATGTTCTTGATTGAGAAACACTCAATGATGTCTCAGAATGCTAATGGGATGAGAGTTGATGCTTGAATCGGCCTAAAACCTTGAATTCAGTATTGAGTTTTTTATGAAAAATTCCAATATGCAATGGAGTTGTGGGGCGCGGTTTCCAGTCTTAGAGCATTAGGGTTGTGATCACATACTTGTATGGAAGCAATTAGGTTAAAAAGATTGAATCAAATCCATTGCTTTGATGATTTTTTGGATATTTGATTTCATGGATCTTTTCAAATCTTTTTCTCATAGTTTTTGTATCAAATCTGATCAATTAACACCAAAACTTGCCATAATCAATTAAGCACGAAATATTGACATTAGAATGTGCATAAAAAGATTTTTTAGGTTAAGGTTTATATTTTTCATGAATTAAAATGATTTAAATGAATATAAATTAATATTAATTCAAATAAATAATTAAAAAAATATGAAAATACTTCCCTTTGGGCCTAGTGGTCGTGCATAGGCTTGGCATGAAGAAACTTGGAAGAAAAATGGGCCCATTTGCATTTTTAGGCCTTTTGCATCAATGTTGACTTTTCAAAATTCCTAAAAATTTCCCAACTTCCACAAGGCATAACTTGGTCAATTTTTAAGCTTTTCACATGTTCTTGGACATTTTGGAAAGGTCTTTGAGTCCTTTAACCAATGCCTTTGGTCCCATGTCATTTTGATTTACCAATCTCAAGTTATGGCCTTTGACTTAAAGTCACTTTTTGTTGACTTTTGAAAATGACCTATAATGTTGAAATTGATAACTTTTTGTGAGAGCATTTCTTGGACTTGGAACATGAAGATGAATTGTAGGAAATGTCTTTCTCTTCAAAATGAGCTTTGGATGGAATTTTTCTGATAATCCATGTGAAAGTTATGCCCTGGTCAATTTCAGTTGACTTTTTCAGCTGTCCAAATATAGCAACTTTTGCATCTTTGATGATTTCTGAGCCAAATTTTGAGAATCATGATCAAGCATTGATCAAATGATGTTTGTGGCTTCAAAATGATATATTGACCAAAAATTTGAACTTTTGACTGTCAAATGACCATTTTGCCCCTACAGTTGACTGTAGTGCAATCTAGGGTTTTGACTGTGCAATTTTGAGCTGAATGCCTTGAAACTTGACATGAGAATACTTGACCATCTTTGTAGGCATATGAGACTTGATTGGGCCTTTGAAAAGTTCATTTTCTTGATCAGAACTCAAACCCTAGTTTTGACTGTCTAGGAGACAGTTGAGCTGCACAACCCTGGGGGACTTTTGTGACCTTGACTTGGCAATTTCTTGATGAAAATGGGAGGGCAAATTTTGGGGTACAACACCGCCTTTTCAGGTTTTCGACTTGCCGGGTGTACAGATTTTTCATATTCATCCCTTATTTTTGCCCGAACCCTTTTGGTTCGCCGGGAAGCTCTTATTTCTGCCTAGGTGTGTCAACCTAGCGGGTCTTTGATTATGCGTAGTATTTTTTCTACTATGTCCATGCTCTCAGAATGTAGGGAGATGCCCCTGTCAGTAGTGTTTTGTCATGCCCCAGAAGATGTTTCATCAGGCCAGATTCGTTGCTGGAGTGCCCCAAGTGACTCGGGCGGAGATTTGCCCCAGGCTATTTGACCTTTGAGAGATTCTCTGAATCTTGATTGGACTGCCCCAGATAATAGACCATGGTCATGTCTGCCCCTTGATTGGAAGTGCTTTTGTTCACTAGGTATTCCTCGTGCGAATTTCCCTGCTGTTCAAACAAATAGTCATATGCAAACAATGTTATATCAGAAATGCAAAGCTTATGTCTGTCTTGAAGATTTTGAAAATGCATTCTTTTTCATAAAACAAGTGAATGTTTATAAAACGTGATGTCAACTCCATTTTTACCGTAGGCCTTAAGGAGTCAGGATACCTTTCGTAACAGTATGCTTTCAAACTAACCCATGCTTCAGCTAGGACTTTTGAGGGTTATAACGTGGCCTGGTTCACGGTTTAAGAAACAAAGGATAAAGGCTCAAATTATTTGTACCCACCCGCTCTTCGTGATGTTCTTCAAACCTAAACTCAGCTGATCGTGCGTTAGACCTTGTTTGAGTCTTTGCTCTGAAATTCCAGTGATGGTTCGGATGTTGAACGTTTATTTGAATAGGCAGTCATTTCTTTTTTTTGTTGAGGGTTTATAGGACCTCTTTCTTTTTGATTTTGTTATCCCTATTTTTTTGCCTGAACTGTTTCTTTTGTGATTACAGTCAGCGGGATGCCCCAGTTTTGTAAGTCTCCTTCATAGGTTTTGACTTATTGGTCTTTTATTTTGGAGAGATAATGACTGCCTATCCTTATGATTATTCGGAATCATCACTGTCTTCTTTTTTTGTAAGGACCTCTTTGGTGCCATTTGTTATGCACTTGGATCAACTGAGAGAACTACCCTGCCCCAGGTTATGATAAAGGGTTTTAATTTTCGAAAAGAAAAAACTCCTACTTCTTTGGCTCAGAGGGGTTGACGAGGGATTATCTTCCTTATAACTCCAGTGTTTAGGGATTGAAACAATGCCTGTACCTCATCAGCGGGGTCTGTTCAAAAGCATACTGTAAAGATCGTGGTATCGTTTTCGTCATCCTCCCTCAAGAGGCTTAGAATTATTAATCGAGCGTTGATCATCAGAAAAAATATGAAAATAATTTGCATATAGTGAATACAAATATATTGCTTCAAAACAGACATATGCGATGCATTAATGAAATAACAACGTTTAACAATGAACAAATGTTTGAACAATCAAAAGAGAATTACAACTTGAAAAATTCTAATGAACAAAAGTCTTCTAGTCTCAGGACTTGTTACTTCAACTGGTGCATCTTGTAGGGATGGCAGAAGACCTCAGCTTCACCCATTTGGGTGAAATCCACTACTCCTTCATTAATCAAATCCTGGACCTTGTTCTTCAGAGCCCAGTAGTCGGCAGTGTCGTGTCCAGGACTATCAGAGTGATATGCACACCTTTTGTTGGGATGATAGTTAGGAGCAGAGATGTTGGGGTTCCGGGGAGGAGCCCTTAATGTAATCAGATTCAACCTCAGCAGGTGTCGCAGTGCTTGAAACAAAGGCATGTTGAGCTGGGTGAATGCCTCTTGGACCTGCTTGGCCTACTCAGATCAACCTGTTGCTCTGGGAGAGGTTGTAGTTGGACCTGTGAGGTAGTAGCAATTTGGAGAGTTCAATTCTTCACCATACCAGGTTCTTGTCCTCTTGGAAGCTGATCAAAGACCTGGTCCCTGACTTGGGCAGGTTGCTTCATATGGTGTCTCTCTTGGTGGAGCTGACTGATCATGGTCCTCAACTCTTCTTGCTCCTGAGCTAGACCTTGGATGAGAGCCCTTTGCCCCAGCATCTGGGTTTTCAATGTATCTACTTCAGCTTGTAGATGTTTCAGCTATTCGTCCTTATCATCCTCTGGGCTTTTCTTGGCCAAATTCCCCATGAGGAGTGTCCTTAACTCTTCTTGCCCCTTGGATAGGCTTAGGAAGATCTCCTTGAACTGAGTCTCTTGAGCATGAAGACCCTGGTTATCTTGTTGGGAAGCCATTGCTGAAATAAACAGCGTAGATGGTAAGTGACCTGTAAAGAAAGGTACCTGTAATGCAATGATGTCTATATATGCATGCAATGTTTTCAAGGACCTCGCAGGGTAAATAAGAAAAATTATTAGAATCTGGTAACTGGTGGCTTGATTGAAGGCACTTCATGTTGTTGAGAGTCCTTCTTCAAGGGTCAAAAGCTCACCATATCCAGTGGGTCATAGCCCATGACAACCTTGTCTAGAGGAAAATAAGTCCTCTTTGCCCCTTGCTGGGATAGTTGATTCATCATGACCTGCGTCACAAGCCTTTGAGATCCTTGAAATGGATTAGTCCTTATGCTGGATGTATGCAATGGTATGATGGTATGGTGTCATGCTATGCATGGGGTGATATAAGTAACCCTGTTATGAGTCCGGGTTAAGGACTATAAACAAAACCTGCAAGAAACTCAGTAACCCTAATTAAGGACTATAAACAAAACCTGCAAGAAACTCAGTAACCCTGTTATGAGTCCCAATTAAGGACTATAAACAAAACCTGCAAGAAAACTCAGTAACCCTGTTATGAGTCCCAATTAAGGACTATAAACAAGACCTGCAAGAAAACTCAAGTGTCAGATAACAAGTAGTCAAGTTGGAAGGCACACAAGTCACACAAGAGAAGCCCTTAGAGTTTAAGCCAGCATGGGGTCTGGGTATTACCCTCTTGAAGTTGGTGGGTTCAACCTGTCCTATTAGAAGTAACCGGGTTCTAAGGGTCTCAATATCATTGGATTGCTTTCATTGTTCATTGTTTCGATTTAGCCACTGACTGGCGATCAAAATATCCCAAGAAAACAACCCTCAATTGAGTGTAGTATCGAGTATCAACCGACTTCGGAGTACACCAAAGTAGTCATCTCACTACCCTAAAGAGGCCAAGATGGTTCGATTAAGGTTCCTAAGGTCTGTTGATGCTTCACGACACCACGCGGAGGCCCCGTACTCTCCTTGATTGACTCAAGGGTTAACGGTACATACCCAAGTGCCACATCAACGTAGTAGACTGCTTCAACCATGTCGGTATACCCCGCACAGTTCCCTCACAGCCTTGTTGCTACTTTCTAAGAAGGTATCCCCAGATCCGGGTTAGGATCTATAGAACTCCCAAGACAGTACCCACAATTTAAAGCAAACAAGTCAAAGCAATTGAAAACACAGTGATCTTAGTCCTAAGGTACACCTCACTTTAAAGATGTCCCCAGCAGAGTCGCCAGTTCTGTGATCGGTGGATCTGGAACTGACTGTATAACGCTGGTTCGCGAAATGTCCCGGAAGCAAGAGTCGCCACTGTCTTTTATTTTCTCCAAATGGAAAGGACAAAAGCACAGAAAAATTCCTTATTGAGATCAGTTCTCGGTTCGGGAGGTAGATTTATAGAAAGGGAAGGTGTTAGCACCCTTTCTATCCATGGTTATCCATGGGCTCTTAGATACTTGCTCACTTGTGTTTTCAAAATGTTTGTTTGCTTTTCAAAGTGAGTGGGTTTGAAAAAGTTCTATTTAAAATTTCAGTTCGACTCTTGTATCAGTCCTCAAGAGTGTTTGAAAAGTTGTTTTTGAAAGCTTTTTGCAAAGTGTCGGTGTGAAAAGAAGTTTTTGATTTGTTTTGAATTAGAGCAAGTATCTACGAGTCATCTACCTACCCTAAGGAATTAGTCTGTGTAAATGTCCTTGAGGTAGTGCCATCCCACCATTGAGAGGTAGGTAGCACCACCGTTGGAGGTGTTCGGGTCAATTCGAGGGTTAGGGACAGTGTGGTCACCGGGCAATAGTAAGATACCTTAGAAGCTACCCTTATGCCATTGATCTTTTTATTCCGAGGCAACTTGTTTCGAGGAAACCGTTTCGAGGCAACTAGATCAATGGAACATAAGGACTCACTAAGACGTCCTATACTCGACGACCACGTTTCGAGGGGCAAGGCAACAGTGTGATCACCAGAGCAACAGTAGGACACCTTAGAAGCTACCCTTATGCCATGTTCATGGACATAAGGACTTACTAAGACGTCCTGTACTCGACGACCACGTTTCGAGGGGCAAGGCAACAGTGAGGCGTACCCTAAGAGTGGTGTGTGAATTGTGTGTCATTTTCAGTTATTATTTGTCTTGTCATGCATTGGGTGAGCTACGCTTTGATTTTATTTGGGCATTCATTCTTTCATGAGATTAGCAGTTAAAAGAGTGCGGGATTTAAAGTGCGGAAATTAAAAGTCCTACGCTATTACAAGGCGCGGTTCTACATCGCCAAATTAAATAAAGACCCGATTTGAATAAGTAAAATGCGGAAGGTAAATATCCTAATTATCTATTACAAGGCTTTGGGGAAAATACATTATATCCACAAAAGAAATAAAAATAAATGTGCGAAAAGAAATAAGAATCGAGTGCGAGGGCGTTGGACCCTTTAAGGAATTGAATTGAAATTATTAAATTAATTAATGATTAAAGAAAATAAGTTATTTTATTTTTTATTTTTTTGATGTTTTTGTTTTTTTATGTTTTTTTATGAAATAAAATAGAAAAAGAAATTAAAATGTCAAAAGAAAAGCCTAATTCTAAATTTATTTTAATTATTAAAAAGAATGTTAAAATGACCTAATTAAAAACTAATTCAATTATGGTTTATTTACAAAATAAAAATGATAATAATAAAAGTGTTAATTATATTTTTTTTTGGGTTTTTATGAAAATGTTAGTTAAATTAATTTAATGATAGAGTAATTATTTTTTGGTGTTTTTTGGATCAATTTTGATAACTAAAAGCAAATAAAAGTCAAATTAATGATTATTTAACAATTAATTAAATATGCATGCAAAAATATTATTTTTAATGTCAAAAATTAAATAAACATTTTTCTGATTAAAATGCAAAAGGAAAATATTTTTTGTGAGTTTTTAAATGCATGAGAAAATTATTTGAATATAAATTAAATTAGGATTAAAAATATAAAAAAAGGTGAAAAACAAAGGAAACATGTTAATTATGGAAAAGGTGGAAAAAAATGCCTGAACCAGGACTCGAACTCGTGCCTTCTGGGAATATCCACTAACGTGTTGCCATCTGAGCCAGCTGTTTCAATTGACATAACAATAAACACTTAATATTATATTGATAAGCAAATAAATCCTGGGAATTAAAAAAAACGCGCGCGGAATTTTGAATGGTCTAATGCCCGGTTGCCACGCCATCGTCTTCTACCTTTTCTGCAAAATAACAAACATGTAGCGGGGGTTTTAAACCCCCCCCCCCCCCCCCCCCCCCCAAAACACAAGCCTGCAAATAATAGAGATTAGCTCCTCGTTAGACATAAATTAGGCGCGAGGGGTCCATTGGATTCGTCTCATCTTCCTCAATTCAACCATGACAGTTTGAGGTTCCAATTTTTGCGTATGTGAGAAACCCCAAATTGAAAGCTTCAGAAAACCTAGATGTCTCCCATGGTGATTTGCATTTTGTGGCCTTACAGTCAAATTAAAGCATACAGGAAGCTTGGTAATAACATCAGCAATGCATAGCAATATTTAAAATGAATTAAAAAGGCATGGAAATGGAGTTTTGATTTTCAAATTTTGGACAAACCGTGGGGTGTCGTGGGGATGCTTCTTTGCGCGTTTGGGCTTGATTTTGATTGCTGGAGATTCCTGGCAATGCAAGGAATGTGTTTTTGATTGGGATAGAGGCTTAAAACGTGCTGCAAGTAGGTTTACAGTTTTGCTTTTTTTCTTGAAAAGTTCAAATGTGTTTTTTCGTTTTTGGGGACTTTTTAGGTTGTCCTTTTCTTGTGTTAGCTTGCATATCTCTTATGTAATGAGTTTTGATCAAAATTATGGCCAATAATGCAATGCATTCATGCTTAGGATTTTCCATAAACTCCATTGAAGCACTTTCCTTTCTTGAGCCAAAATTTGAATTTTTGCTTCTTTTAGCCTCTTGCACGAAATTGGAATGTCAATGATGATGTATCAAAGCAATTCAATACAAGAAATATCCCCTTAATTAACTTCTTTGATTTTATTTGATTTTAAATGATTTAAAATGAATTAAATCAAATAAAATTAAATAAAAATGAAAAAATTAATTTTAAATTTTGAAATAATTTGTGGGACACGTGGGAAGCATGGCCAAGCTGAAACAAGTGGAAAAAGTGGGCCCCTTTTGTCAAAAATGAATTTTCAAGGATAATTGATTTTGGCCATTTCACAAAAATTTCCCAACTTCTCCAATGCATATCTTGCTCAATTTTGAAGTTATGAACAAGTTATTGGATATTTTGGAAAGGTCTTGAAGTCCTCTAACCAATGTCTTTGGTCCCATGTCATTTTGATTTACCAATCTCATGTTATGGTCTTTGACTTAAAGTCCCTTTTTGTTGACTTTTGAAAATGACCTATAATGTTGAAATTGATAACTTTTTGTGAGAGCATTTATTGGACTTGGAATGTGAAGATGAGTTGTAGGAAATGTCATCCCCTTCAAAATGAGATTTAGATGGGATTTTTCTGATGAACCATGAAAAAGTTATGCCTTGGTCAAGTTACAGTTGACTTTTCAACTGTCCAAAAATAGAAATTTTTGCATCTTGAGTCTTTTTGAGCCATACTTTGAGAATCATGATCAAGAATTGATCAAATGATGTTTGTGGCTTAAAAATAAGATGTTGACCAAAAATTTTGACTTTTGACTGCCAAATGACCATTTTGCCCCTGCAGTTGACTGTGGAGCAATTAGGGTTTTTGACTGTGCAACTTGACCTTGTGAGCCTTGAAACTTGACATGTAGGTTCTTGACAATGTGTATGAGCATAGGAGACTTGATTGAGCCCTTGGAAACTTTAATTTCTTTGCCAGAACCAAAACCCTAATTTTTGACTGTTAGGAGGCCATTGAACTGTGCAACCTTTGGGAGATTTTGAAGTTTAACCTTGACAAATCTTGAAGAATATGGGAGGGCAAATTTTGGGGTACAACAGTGTGCCAAATGATCTGCCAGTACACTTCCTTTGATTGCTTTCTGAGTTATATACTGGATATCATGTTCTGTCAAGATCATTTGCCATCTCGCTATTCTTCCAGACAGAGCAGGCTTTTCGAATATGTACTTGATGGGATCCATCTTTGAAATCAACAAAGTGGTGTGAGTCAGCATATACTGTCTCAGCCGACGAGCAGCCCATACCAGAGCGCAACAAGTTTTCTCGAGCAGTGAGTAACGAGACTCACAGTCGGTAAACTTTTTGCTCAGGTAATAAATAGCGTGCTCTTTTCGGCCAGACTCGTCATGCTGCCCCAGCACACACCCCATTGAATTGTCAAGCACAGTCAAGTATAGTATCAGAGGTCTCCCTTCCACTGGTGGCATAAGAATGGGTGGCTCTTGGAGATATTCCTTTATCTTTTCGAAAGCGGCCTGACATTCATCGTTCCAACGTACTACTTGATCTTTCTTTAGCAATTTGAAGATTGGCTCACAGATAGCAGTTAGATGTGAGATGAATCGGGCAATGTAATTCAGTCGTCCCAGAAAGCCTCTAACTTCTTTCTCTGTCTTGGGAGTCGGCATCTCTTGTATGGCTTTTACCTTGGCAGGGTCCACCTGAATACCTTTATCACTTACAACGAAACCTAGCAATTTTCCGGACCTCACCCCAAAGGTGCATTTGTTGGGATTCAACCTCAGCTTGTATAACTTCAGTCGGTCAAACAACTTCCTCAGATGGTCAAGGTGTTCCTCTTCAGTTTGAGACCTTGCAATCATGTCATCAACATATACCTCAATCTCATGATGGATCATATCATGAAATAAAGCAACCATGGCATGTTGGTAGGTTGCCCCAGCATTTTTCAATCTGAATGGCATGACCTTGTAGCAGAAGGTGCCCCACTGAGTCATAAAGGTAGTCTTTTCCATATCTTCCGGAGCCATCTTGATCTGATTATACCCTGAAAAGCCATCCATGAAGGAGAACACCTTGTGTTGAGCAGTATTGTCAACAAGAACGTCGATGTGAGGCAGAGGGAAGTCATCCTTGGGGCTTGCCCTGTTTAGATCCCTGTAGTCGACACACATTCTGACTTTACCGTCCTTCTTCGGTACTGGCACCACGTTGGCAACCCACTGAGGGTAAGAGGTTACTGCTAGAAACCCGGCATCGAATTGCTTCATAACCTCAGCCTTGATCTTTTCGGACATCTCTGGACGCATGCGGCGGACCTTTTGCTTTACCGGAGGGCAGTCTTCCTTGGTAGGCAGGTGATGAACTACAATGTCGACATCCAAACCAGGCATGTCTTCGTAAGACCAAGCCAATATCTCCATGTAATCATGTAGCATCTAGATCAATCGTTGCTTCACGCTGAGCTCTAGATTGGCCCCAATCTTGACTTCTTTCCTATCTGTCTCAGTACCCAGGTTCACTGTTTCCACCGACTCTTCATGTGGTTGAATTGCCCTCTCTTCCTGGAGTAGCAGTCTTGCGAGTTCACCAGGCACTTCGCAATCAACTTTACCTTCGTCTTCGACCAAGTTGATCGGATTCTCGAAGTCATAACTGGTGGTAGCAGAGCTGTTACCAGTGAGATCGAGAGTGGATTGAAACCTGTATAAGTGAGTGTGTGTAAATATAGTTGTTTTGCAATATATAACACAAAAAGAAAAGAGAGCACAAGATTTGAAATGCAACAAACGTCCAATGTTTTGATTAATGATATATGGAAATGTCATACAAAAAGCCCTCACAAATGGAGCTACGATGCCCCGGGTAGGACACCGAGCCAATAAAAGTTTCAGCATATTGTTTGTTACAAATTAAAAATCAAAAGAGTTAATTACTGCGTGACAAATGTAATAGGTGTAAAATCCTTTGCCGTCCAGTTGCTTGGTCCGTTGCTGGTGGTTGGATAGATCCAACTGTCAAACTCTGCTTCCTCTACGTCCTCCTGATAGCATTCACCCTTGGGTTGGTGATAAATACTGGAGCCTTTCTGGTCTTCTCTTTGCGCACAACCCTATGAGCCTCTGCAGTGAAGCCCAGCCCAAACTTGTCGGTCTTTTGAGTGAAGTCAGGAAGCTGACCCCAGTTTGCACATTTGCCTTTCTCGATTACAGCCCGGGCATCCTTCAGGGAAGCCATCTTCAACGGAAAGTCTTCTTCAACCACTGTTTCCGCCGATGCCAACGTTGGAGGTACCTCCTCAAAATGCTGAAAGGGGGTTTCAATAAACTCCCCGTCCATCTCGATATACCGGAATGAATTCAAGTGACTAACCATGTATTCCTCCTCACCCTGCACAGTGACAATCTTCCCTTTGACAGGGTATTTGAGCTTTTGGTGTAGAGTGGATGTTACTGCCCCAGCCTTGTGAATCCAGGGTCGACCCAACAAGCAGGAATAAGATGGACGAATATCCATTACATAGAACGTTGAGTCGAAGACTTGGGAACCCACACGAATAGGAATGTCTACCTCACCGTGCACCATCCTCTTAGAACCGTCGAAGGCTCTAACAATGATGTTACTAGGTTTCAATTCCAGGCCCTCACAATCCAAGCGATCCAATGCTTTCTTGGGAAAAACATTCAGGGAAGAACCGGTATCTACCAACACGTGCGCGAGAGTAGTGCCCCTGCACTCTATAGAGACGTGCAGGGCATCATTGTGATTTTTCCCTTTGGCGGTGAGGTCAGCATCCGAGAACCCCAAACCATTGTCAGCTGTCAAATTAACCACACAGTCAGTGAATTGATCTGCATAGGTCTCTTGCGGCACATGGGCCGTTTTCAGAAATGAAATCAGGGCTTTTGCATGGGCCTCTGAGCATAGCAGCAATGATAGCATAGAGATTTTGGAGGGGGTATGCCCCAACTGTTCAACAACATTGAAGTCACTCTTTTTAATGATTTTAAGGATTTCCTCCATCTCTTGTTGGGAGGCTTCAACATCAGTCTTTTTTGGTGCCTCCGTCCTGGCAGGCAAATCGGTAGCAACTTCCTTGCCCCGAGCATCAGAGGACTCGGCGGCAGTAGTAGACACAGGAACTTGAATTGGAACATGCACACTTACGGGTGTGATGATAAGAGGCTTTCGGATAACTGGCGGTGCAATGTCAGGCGAGAAGAGCCTGCCACTGCGAGTAATCTTAGCGGGACCAGTGATGTTACTGATACTGGTACCGGTGTTGAACTCTTGCTTCACTCTAAGCACATACACGTCGGCCCCATAATGCCATGGGACAGCTTTATCAGACTCATAGGGGAGAGGCCCCGAAACAGTAATAGTAATGGGTGCAATAGACATAATTTGGACTGGCTTCCTCGGGGGAGCTTTGGTAGGATTGTAAATTGTGACAACAGATACTTCTTCAGTGGAAACAAATGGAACAACAGTTTTCTTGAACAGAATTTCTTTGCTATCTATCAGGCTTTGGATGCCTGATTTCAGCAGCGGACAACCGGTAGGGATAACAGCACACAGGAGGCAACCCTTGCTACAACCCGGAAATAAACCGGCTAGTAGTAAGTTCCTCTTAACAGTCAAAAGAGGGGTAGCAACATCATTCACCGAAACAACATATAAATCTTCCTCGATGGCATTCACTCTATGTTGGGGCATAGGAGCAGTTACAACATTTGGCCTCGCAGGCGCCTCAAACTGAATTTCCTTCGCGTCGATAAGGTCTTGCACCTTATTTCTCAAGGCCCAATAATCATCAGTAGTATGTCCGGGGCTATCGGAATGATAAGCACAACGGGCATTTGGGTTATACTTAGGAGACGCAGTATTCACGACCTTCGGCGCTTCTTTGATGGTCACCAAGTTGGTTGATAACAGTTGCGGTAAGATTTGTGACAAGGTCATACTCAGCCGAATATACTGCCTCTTGGTCCGTTCACCTCTTTGTTGATTGTACTACTGAGGAGCAGCAACAGGTTTTGAAATGACCAAGGCATTGACGGCTTGGCGACTTTCTGGCTTGACTTGTCTTCTAGGACCATAGACGGCACTTGCTTCTTTCTTGAAAGGCCTTTTCTCAGTACTTGTGGAGGCAGCTTTTTGTATCTTTCCTGACCTGATGTCGGCTTCTATCCTTTCAGCTGTCAGAATCAAATCCGTAAACCCAGCGGAGGAATTGCCAACCAGATGATTGAAAAATGGACCAGACAAGGTCCCTAGAAACATATCGACCAGCTCACGATCAGTCAATGGAGGCTGCACCCTGCCAGCCAAATCTCTCCATTTTTGTGCATATTCTTTGAACCCTTCGCCCGTTCCTAGAGACATACCCTGAAGTTGGGTACGCGTAGGAGCGAGATCAGAATTGTATTGATATTGTCTGTAAAATGCGGTTGCCAAATCTTCCCAGTGTCAGATACTAGTTCCATCTAGTTGGTAGAACCACTCAAGCTGCGACCCCGAAAGGCTATCTTGGAAGAAGTGAATCCAAAGGTTCTTATCTGCCGTGTAAGGTTGGATCTTCCTTACGTACGACCTTAGATGCAGCTTTGGACAGGAAGCCCCGTCATATTTGGCAAAGGCAGGCGCCTTAAACTTGTGTGGGATTACTACCCCAGAAGATAACCCTAAATCTCTGAAATCCAGCCCCGGCACATTCTGAATCTCCATGGCACTCAAGCGGTCTTCTAATTGCTTGTATCTGTCAGCAGCAGGTGGATATTGTTCGTCATTGTAGTCCGTCTCGTTGTCAGAGACTGCAGGACTAGGAGCTCTTCCCCCTTGGGGACTGTCTTTCTCTGCGGAGGAAGTAGTTGGATCAGCCTCATTATGGAGTGTGTTCCCAAACCTACGTCCGGTGTTGAACAACGCAATCCTCTTTTTCTTCTTCTTCTTCAGGAGTAGAGCCTTCAACTCTTGCTGACCTTGGGCCAGGCTCAGGACCATTTCTTGAAACTGGGCACTTTGGGCCTGAAGGGCCTTGATTGCTTGCTCACTGGATGAGTCTGGATTCATGATGACTGTTCAAATAAACAGCGAAGAAGATTAAGCAACCTGTGGAAAAAGGGTACATGCTATGCATATGGTGCAATGAGATGCGTATGTTTTATGTTTTCAAAGACAAACAAGATTCAACTTTGTAGACAAAAGGGAAACACACTTCATTAGATTCAAATTTTAAATTGTTCAACAACTTGCCCTTAGGCATTACAGGAATGAAAAATACTGAAAAGGAAATAAAAGCTGTAAAAAGAAATATCCAAAGCCCATCAGTGCTCCCATGGCCTCCTCTTCTCAGTGTGGATGTAGTTATTCAGGACCCTCTCCTCCTCCAATTGCTTAGTCAGCCTCTGGATCTTCCGTTCCTGTTCGTTGAACTTTTCCCGATAAAAATCCCGTTCTTCCTTTAGCTGCGCCCAAGATCTCTTCATTGTGTCAAAATCAGTGGGTATCTGAGGAGGGAGGACAGTTGGAGGAACCCCATCTTCATCAGGAGATTCAAGAATGATAGGTCTGACAGCTTCGTACGGCATACCTAACTTCTGAGCACGGATGCAGACCCATCTGCAATAGGGTTCCATTGGTAGAGAAGTCTTTGGTCCCAACTCATGTGGGTCAGCTTTGTGAATTTTGTCCCAAGCCTTAATGAATCCATGGCGTAGTTTGTCACTGTCTACCTGAAATTCGAAATGGAAGTGAGGAACCAACATTTCATGAGGCCCTACTCTTCTGGCTCTTCCAAACTGGCGGAGAGCTAAACATGGATTATAAGAGATTCCTCCTTGGATACCAATCAACGAAACATTAGGGTATTCTCCGCAACGATCAATAACAGCTACCTCATCCAAACCTCTGAGAGTCCAAGTGATGTCATTATCAGTGAGAGACATTAACCTATGAGCCCAACCCTTTCCTTCTTCATTCTTCAGCACGAACTTAGGAAGGTGCGAAATAAACCACCTCACTAGCAAAGGAGCACAACACCATGGAGTTCCCCGTTTTCGGGCAGTACGAGCATAGAGTTGTTGCAGGATATCACCCAAAAGAGTGAGTACAGGATTCCGAGACATGAAGATCCTTATGGCATGAATACTGATAAAGGTGTCAGGATTTGGGAACAATACCAGACCATAGATTAAAAGAGCCAGAATGTCTTCGTACGCCTTGAAGTCCAAGTCATTCCAGAAATCATTAGCCTTGCCAACCAGAAATTTGACCAAAAATCCCTTAACTCCACTTCTAGTTTCCCAGTTAGCCAATACCTCTTCTTTGGTCAAGGGGAGAACTGCAGAAACCTCTTCAGGCCTATGAGTCTTTTCCAAACCAGTGAATGGATTTTGCTCCAAGACAGGGATACTAAGCAAATAGGAGAATTCTTCCAGGGTAGGGACCAGCTGGAAGTCTTGAAAGGTGAAGCAATGATACAGGGGGTCATAAAACTGGGTCAGGACACTTATCAGTTGTTGGTCCCACTTTGCAGCGATCAAGCCAAGGAGAGAACCATGCCTTTTGATGAAGGAAGTAGTGTTTGGAATCCTATCAACCAAATCTTTGAGCAAAGTTGGTGGTTAAACAAAGTTAAGCCGGATAGTATTCCTACGCATGGGCATCATGATGTCCTACAAAACAGAGCAAAGATGAAACCTTTTTGTCTTTGAAATGGGTTAGTCCTTATATAGGATGCATGCAATGGTATGATGGTATGATGCTATGATGAAGCACACCACAAGTATTCACACAGGCAAGCATGATAAGGCACACAAGTCACACAAGACAACCCTTAGGTTTCAGGCCAGCATGAAGTTTAGGTATTACCCTCTTTTGGTTTCGTTGGTTAAAACCTGTCCTATCAAAAGTAACCGGGTTCTAGAGGATCTCAAATCATTGACTACCCTCAATCGGTCATAACTCCAGCATCGCAATCTTTTCTTGCAGCCAGAACCATCGCGAGAGTTTAGCCTCAATGAGTGTAGCATACTGCTACTGTTCTATGGCCAAGTTTGGTCAATTTAAGGTTCTAAGGTCGGTTGGTGTTTAATGACTCCTTAGAAGACCCATATTCTCCTCGTTGCAACACAAGGGATATAGGTACAGACCAAGGTGCCACACCAACGTAGCCACTGCTTCACCCATGTCGGTCTACGCCGGACAGGTCCCTCACAGATTATGCTACCTAAAAAGGGTATTCCCCAGATCCGGGTTAGGATCTATGAAACTCCGATGCAAAGCCCACAAATATAAAAGCAAACAAGGCAAACAATAGAAAACAAGGGTGATCTAAGCCCTAAGGTTACTCCACTTTTAATTACATTCCCCAGCAGATTCGCCAGTTCTGTGATACGGTGGGAGAACTGACTATGAGTTTTGCGTTTATTTTCGCAAATGTTTCGGTTGAGCAAGAGTCGCCACCGACTTTTTATTTTATCCTAAGGAAAGGTTTAAAAAGCACAGCAAAAACCTTTGAGATGTTTTCTTGGGTTCGGGGAGTAGATTATAGAAAGGGAAGGTATTAGCACCCTTTCTATCCATGGTTATCCATGGGCTCTTAGTTGCTTGCTTAGATCAACTTGCCTTAATTTTCAATTGTTTGAAATGGTGCTTTGTGTGTGGGTTTGAAAATGTTTTTGAAAAGAGGCCAATGTGGTGGCAACCTTTGTAATGATCCATGTTGGGATGTATACAAAGGTGTATGTCTTTTGAAAAGGTTTTCATTTGTTTTTGAAAGTTTGCTTTTGAAAGTGTTGTGAGGTATGTTTTTAGAAAATAGGCAAGTGTTTTGTTTTTGCAAGTTTGATTCAAGTAACTAAGAGGTTATCTACTCCTAAATTTCTCAAAGATTATTGCTATGTTTTAACCCTTTTAACAAGTTTGTTCCACCATTGTATTTGGTGGACAATCTTGTGTTAGGATGTGAAAGGGACGGGCGCGGGTCATCGTTTAGACCATAATTGCAATGGTGCCAAGTATCTTTGGGCAATTTTTCCTTGAAAGGGACTTGATCATTTTAGGCAACTTTTGAAAGCGTCATCGAGGGACTATGATCATTTGAATTGTTTGTTTTTCCCAAAGAGACCTAACATGCAATATGGTCCATTTATTGAAGGCAACAAGTGGAATACCCTAGGGGTGCAAGTGTGATTAGTGTTGTCCATTTTCATGCTTGTTTATCTTGAAATTAGGTCAAACTATTTTTGTTGTTTTTGATTCGCATACAAACCCTAATTCTAACATGGTATATTTAGAAAGTAATAAAGTGCGAAAAATAAAGTTACTAAGCTATTACAACACAATATATGGGAAGGGGGTACAAATGTTCAAATGGGGGTTTTTGACAAGGAATTTAAACCTAGACTATTACATCAATATTGAATTATTTACAAGATAATTGATTGCACAAATTAAATGGAAATAAAATAAATATGCAAGATGCAAAAAGGTTTTTTATATGTATGAAAAAAAAAGGTATTTTTATATGTCAAATAAACAAAATAAAAAGGTATTAATTTTTTGGATTTTTTATGTTTAGGGTAAAACCCTAATTTTATTAAGTAAAATGTATTAATTATACAATATTTATTTATTATATTCAAAAATAAAAATAAAAATGAAGTATATTTGTCAAAAAGGTATTTTTAATGTTAAATATTAATAAAAATGAAAATGTGTATATTTTGTATTTTAACCTAAATATATTAATATATATATATATAAATATTTGTATTATTTACTAAATATATATTATATATACAAAAATAATAATATTTAATATTTATAAAAAAAAGTATATTTTATATAAAATATTTTCAGAAGATAAAATAAAATAAAAATGGAAAATAAAATGGGTTTGCATTATTTTTGGTATTTTTGAATAAAAGTGTGTTTATATGTTTATTTATGTACAAATACTTATTTTAAACAAATAAAAGCCTAATAAATATAAAAATGGTATAAAAATATTTTTTTGTATTTTTAGTATTATAAGAAAAAATAAATAAGTCAGAACAAAAAAAGAAAAGTAAAAAAATCATGAAAATAAGCAAAATGGGCCTAGGGGGTGTGAAAGCAAAAAAGTGGTGTAAACAGAAACAATCAAACAGGCCCAGCCCACGTGGAGCTTCTTCAACCTCCAGCCATTCTTTGTCCAAAAACGCGCGTTTTGTAACCTGATTCAAACACCTTGATTCCTGGCTTTTTAATGAAAACTCACAACATCAAAAATGTTCAGCATCAAACAACGAATCCATACATACCTAAAACTTGATCTAACTCTAAAAAATGAGAGAGAATTTCTCCATTCCCAAATCTTAACCTAATTTTTTATCAATGTTCAGACATCAAATTCTCATGACACACGTAACATAAATGAAAACTAACTACATGGGCATGTTCAGGGCTATGAATGTGACATATTTTCTTCACAAACCTAAAGCTAAGAATGCCTGGATAGAGAGATATGAATTCATGAACTTACCTGTTCAGTTGAAGTTGTATCTGATGATTGAGGTACTTTCAGTGCAAGGTGATGATTGGTACAGCTTCCTTGAGGTCCAGGGATGCTATTCCAAGCTTTACTTTGTTTTGAAACTAGCTGAATCGTGTTATGGAACTTCAACTGCAAAACAAGAAAATGAAAATGGCCAAACTGATTAGAGGAGTTACAGTCCACTTCTAATGCTTTGGATAGTTTGCATTGATGGTAGGGAAGGTGTTTGAAGTGTTTTTAGCAGGAATGCATGGAAGGTTTGAGCTATGGAACTCAAACTGCAGGGATGCCCTGTTTTGGGCAGTTCAATGGTGATTCTGTGAATGGGGAGGCAATGGAGATATTATGGTCGTGTTCTAGCTCAGAATGGATGTTTAGAATATGTTTGACAAGTTTTCCTAAGCATGTGTTAGCTGATATGAGAGTTGGTATGTGTTATGGCAAGTTTCTTCTACTTTAAGCAACCAATGGCCAAGTTTAGTTTCTAGCTTGTATAGGCCCCTCTAATGTGCTGCATAACTCAGTCTTGATCAGTGCAATTAGTCCATAAACTTGTGCCAAAGAGATCTTAACTGTACTTGCTTGGATTTGCTTTAGACATAAAGTGTAACTTTTCAAAAATGGCTATTTTACTTTTTTTATAAATGGATTAAACTTGCATATAATGTTTGAACTCATAGAACAACACTTTGGCACAAAGGATTGGCATTAAATTATTGAGTGTTGGATGGTTTAGAGGCCTGTAATCAAGGAAAACATGCTGAATTCAAAATGGCACAAATGTATGAACATGTAACTTGGCCAAATCAAAAGTGAGTTTTTCCCATATTGCAAAATTCGATTCTCTCTAACCATGAGGTTGTTTGATGAGTTCTTGGACATTTTGGAAAGCTTGGAATGTGTACTACAATCCATATTTGAAATGCAAATTGAAATTACAAGTGGAAGTATGTGAAAAATGGTCTTGAAGTTAGGCAAAAATCCTGCCTAAAATAGGTCAAATTTTCTCTAAGTTAAGAATTGTTTGGCACCCTTGTTCCAAAAATTGTAACTTGAGCTACAAGCTTCTTTTGGGAAAACTTTGTGATTCAAAGTTGTATATTATGAAATAGGCTACAACTTTCATGTTTTTACTTTTGCTTGAATCCAAATGAATCTTGGTGAGAAAGTGGGGCAAAGTTAGGAAAAAATTAGGGTTTTTCATAACTTAGAAAAATTCTAAGTTATGAAAAATCTTCATTTCAAACCCTAATTTTCAATTCTTGATTTCTTGATGAACAAGTTTCATGATTTGGCATGTTTTGATGAAAAATGAATCTTGACACTTGATTTTGACCAAAAAGTCAAAGTTTGACTTTTCAGTATAGAGTCAAAATTGATCAATTGACTGGGAAATTCAACTGTCAATCCTGTGCATTTGGGATCTTTTGAACTTGTTGAGCATGTCAAGATAATTCCATGGGGTCCTTGAGTCCATATGTGAGCTTGGTTTGCCATTGGCTAGGTCAAACAGTCAAAAATTGCCTTTGTGCAGTCAAAACCCTAAAAATGACCATTTTGCCCTTTTGGTGATTTGATCAAATTTCTTGTGGAATTGTGATCCAAACTTGATCAAATGGTTCATATGAGTTCATAATGTTGATGTGGGTCAATTTTCATGAGATTTGAATGTCAATTGGCCACAGTTGACTTTTTCCCCAATACAGCTGATTTCTAGGTCAACTGTCCAGTTGACTGGGCAAAATTTGGAATCAAGACTTGAAACTTGGTATGGATAAACTTGGGAGTCCAACATGAAGCATGAAAGTCATCTTAGGCATTTTAGGTCAAAATATCTTTGTTCAAACACAAACCCTAATTTGGGTCAACAGTGCAAGGAGAAGTCTTGAGCAGAGGAAACCCTAATTGGATCTTGAGCTCCAAGGGTTTTGTGATGAGAAAATGTTGAGGAAACGGGAGGGAAAATTTTGGGGTACAACAGGAGGCATTGCCCGACACGTGCGAGCAGCCTGGGCAATGTCCAGCGGTTGGCACTCATGAGATTTCTTAGATTGGGCCCAATCAAGCTCTCGGTCTAGTCCAGAACAATAGCCCCACAATTCGTTGCTTTTGGATGCAAGAGCGATGACTTTGAAGTCTGCTCGAGGGACGGGGAAATGAGAGTTTGCCCGTTATACTTCTCTGTCGGGGAGGCGAAATGTTTGTCGTTGGGACTTTTGAATTTGGAGAGGTAGCGTGTTTCGAGAAACGTTTCGGTCGAGCGGCGTAAATGATGGCCTAGGGTTAGGGTGTCATAATGACGACCCTAGGGTTCTTAGGGCGTGTGTTTGATACGCGCGGGCCATTTCAGCTATAAATACGAGAGGAACAGGGCGATTAGTATTTTTCGCCTTCTCCTTCAACTACTCGTATCAGCTCGACATTCGACCACTAGCATTTATCAGTTTTTTTCGTTCGCGGTCATCCAGCTTCGTCTCTTCTTCTTTTATTAGTGAGTATTCGTTCCTCCATTATTGCATGTTCTAGTGCTTTCGTTTTTTTGCCTCTTAGACATGCATACGATTAGGATTTAGGGTTCTGTTGGGAAGGAGATTGTTAGAGACCCTTAGACACTAGAGAGCCTTTAAATTTGCACTCGTCAAAGCATGGGTGCGGGAATGGGCTTAAAGATGCCATTTGGAGATGGGCTTAGAGATGCCATCTGGAAATTGCTGGTAGGAGGATGGGCTTAGGGATGCCATATGGAATGTTTGTTGAACTGTAATGTGATAGATCAGAAAAATGAGGATCAAAATGGTATCCGTGTCTGGAATGCATTTGAGCTGTATCTGGAGACTGAGTTTGTATGAGCAAAAGAATGGCCTCCGCATCTGGGGCGTATCTGAGCTGTAACTGTGTTTGAATGTAGAATGAATATCAGAATGACTGCCGTGTATGGAGTGTATCTGTATTGTATCTGGGTAACAGAGAAACATCTGTGTGTGGAGCAACTGCGTGCTGGGGACAAATTCTGAATGAGTGACAAAATGGCAACCGTGTCTGGAGCGTATCTGAACTATATCTGAAGTTGAGATTTGTATGAGTAATAGAATGACTTCCGTGTCTGGAGTGTATCTGAAACTGTAACTGGGATCTAAATAAATGACAGAATGACTTCCGTGGCGAATGCACTGGGGAGAATCAAACTGCTGTTGTAAGGGTCAGAATGGTATCCGTGCTTGGAATGCATTGAACCTTGAGGTGGATAAGTGAATCTGAATGAAAGATAGAATGGCTGCCGTGTCTGGAGCGTATCTAGTCTGTATCTGATTGCTGTAGTCTGAATGAGTAGTAGAATGACCGCCGTGTCTGGGGTGTATTTGTACTGTATCTGACTTGAAATTCTGCATGAGTAATAGAATGACCGCCGTGTCTGGGGTGTATCCATACTGTATCTGAATAATTGTTAATGATAGCCTTTTAATCTTATCCTGAAAAAGGATGAAATGTTAGCTAAAACACAAAGTTATGTTGCATGATATGTATGATGCAATATATCTGTTATATCAATGTTTATGATATAAATGTAATGAATGTGTATGTAAGCTGATGAGCTGTCTTGCTGAGGATAGATGAATCCTGGATAGCCGGAGATAACAGAATCTTGACTGCTGCCAGGGGAAGTGAATCCTTACTGTTGCAGGGGAGTGCAAGAATTTTTTATTGCTGAAGATGAGACATCCTTGTTGACTACTGTTGGGGAATCAGGAGCTTGGATTGTATGCCAATCTACTGGGGATTCCTGTCTTGAGGAGATCTTCACTGGGGAATATCTGAATATCCTGTGAGGAACTAAGAATGAGAGTCTTCATTCTGCTTGGGGAATGCAAGATCTTCAATTGTTTGGGGATCTTAGAACCACTGCTGGGGATTGGAACTCCTTGGTGACTTGTAGGGAATGAGAATTCTGATGATCTCTACTGGGGAGTCCAGAACCTGGGAGGCTCATGCTGGAGGAGTAAGACTGAGAATCTTCAATCTGATGGGGAGTATCTCTGTGGGGAGAAAGTTCACTAGTCTGGTTCCGCTAGGGATTGATAGTTGGAAGTGTTAGCTCCGCTGGGGATAGGATTTTCAGGTTTTAGGGCTCCACTGGGGATACTAAAACTTAACTCTGAGGGGAATTAAGTTCTGGAAGGCTCTCTGGCTGGGGAAATCAGTTTTGAGAAAGCTTTTTGTCCTGCTGAGGATCCTGAAGTTTAACTCTGTTTGGAGAATTAAGTTCTGGATTTTAACCTTGTTGAGGAATTTGGAGTTTAGCTCCGCTAGGGATTCCTTCTGAAAGGGCATCAAGATACCTATCTGTACCTTCAACTTATCATCAATCATCTTTCTTGATTTGTAAAGAAAATGATTATGTTCAAATGCATATGCCTATTTAAAAAAACATTGGACGTTTCTCAAATAAAACATAAGTGCAAAAGAGAAAAAAGGAAGACAAAGCAAATTTCTGTATTTGAAAAAGTATTTATATTAACTTTCTATGAGTATCTTTGTACAAAGGAGACAGACATCCTAGTAAGAGGATGTTGTCGTAAAAATTGAAAATTTTATACAAAAGAAAGATGGCTATGTGCAACAATTCTATGGGATCCCATTCTGTTACAGCCTTCACAACTCTGAATATCTTGTCCATTCAAATGCTTCGTCCACCGATGACTGGATTGATCAGAAGCTCGGAACTTGTTGATGAAGAGATTGTTCTTTGAAGTGATCCGACGAGACATAGTCATACGCTTTAATTCCCTAACTTTTGCCTGGATCGCCCTTTCGGGTTTTCAATCCACCGGGAAACCCCTTTTTTGCCCAAGCCGCCCTTTCGGGTTTTCGACTTGCCGGGTGTACAGATTTTTTTTGTTTTATCCCCAACTTTTGCCTGAACCGCCCTTTCGGGTTTTCGGTTCACCGGGATGCCCATTTTTGCCCAAGCCGCCCTTTCGGGTTTTCGACTTGTCGGGTTATTTTATGCGTAGTATCTTTTGACCATGTCTGCGTTCGCAGGGTGTGGCAACTCGTCGCTGTCCATGGTGGTCAGAATCATTGCACCACCAGAAAATATGCTCTTGATCATAAATGGTCCTTCATAAGTAGGAGTCCATTTGCCCCTGGGATCACCTTGCGGCAAGATAATCCGCTTGATTACGAGATCTCCGACTTGATATACTTGACGTCTGACTTTCTTGTTGAAAGCCTTGATCATCCGTTTTTGGTACGTCTGACCATGGCAAACAACAGTGAGTCGCTTTTCCTCGATCAGATTGAGTTGATCAAGTCGGGTCTGAATCCAATCGTCTTCATTCAAACCAGCGTCCTTCATAATCCTTAAAGAAGGAATCTGAACTTCCATGGGTATGACAGCTTCCATGCCATATACCAAAGAAAATGGGGTTGCCCCTGTTGAAGTACGTACCGTGGTACGGTATCCATGCAGAGCAAACGGTAACATCTCGTGCCAGTCCTTGTAGGTGACTGTCATTTTCTGAATGATCTTCTTGATGTTTTTGTTTGCAGCTTCAACAACACCGTTCATCTTCGGCCGATAGGGAGATGAATTGTGATGATAAATCTTGAACTGTTCGCATAGAGCGGTGATCATAGTTGTTGTACCCCAAAATTTTCCATCCCATATTCTTCAATATTTGTCAAGCATCATCTCAAATTTGCTCAGATCTCTCAAGGATTGCATAGTCCAATGGCCTCCTAAGGCAGTCAAAAATTAGGGTTTTGTTCCTTGCAAGGAAGTTGAGGTTTTCAAGAGCTCAATCAAGTCCCATATGCTCATACACATTGTCAAGCATCTACATGTCAAGTTTCAAGGCTCACAAGGTCAAGTTGCACAGTCAAAAGCCTCATTTTCTTCACAATCAACTGCAGGGGCAAAATGGTCATTTAGCAGTCAAAAGTCAAAATTTTTGGTCAACATCTTATTTTGAAGCCACAGTCATCATTTGATCAAGTCTTGATCATGATTCCACAAGAATGGCTCAAAAATCATCAAGATGCAAAAGTTTCCATTTTTGGACAGTTGAAAAGTCAACTGTAACTTGACCAGAGCATAACTTTTTCATGGTTCATCAGAAAAATCCCATCAAATGCTCATTTTGAAGGGGAGGACATTTCCTACAACTCATCTTCACGTTCCAAATCCAAGAAATGCTCTCATAAAAAGTTATCAATTTCAACATTATAGGTCATTTTCAAAAGTCAAGAAAAAGGCATTTTAATTCAAAGACCATAACTTGAGATTGGTAAATCAAAATGACATGAGACCAAAGGCATTGGTTAGAGGACTTCAAGACCTTTCCAAAATGTCCAAGAACATGTTCATATGATCAAAATTAAGCAAGATATGCATTGGAGAAGTTGGGAAATTTTTGTGAAATGGCAAAAGTCAACTATCCTTGAAACTTCAATTTTTGACAAAAGGGCCCACTTGCTTCCACTTGATTCAGCCTTGTCATGCCATACACGTGTCCCATGATCAATTTCAAGACCAAATAATTATTTTTCTTTTTTTATTTAATTTTTATGGATTTAATTCATTTTAATCCATAATAATTCAATTAAAATCAAAAAAATTGATTAAATGGTATCTTGTGGTTTGATTAGCCTTCATGAAGCATATTCCACATACCAATTTCGTGCTAGAGCCATTTTAAGCATAAAAATTCAAATTTTGAACAAGCTTTGAAAGACCTTTAATGGTGGTTAAGACAAAATCCAAAGCTTAATTGCAATGGTTAAAGGCTCCTAAATGTGACTTATTCTCATTCATTACTACATATGCAAGCCTTGCAAGCCTCATTCACGACCTAGAGACACCTAAAACGGCCAGAACCAAAACTAAAAATTGTCCAAAAAGTGAGAGTTCTAAAACCTAGTTACAAGCCTTTTCGGAGCAAAGCAAGCACGTGGCTTTCTTCCTTGCCACTCCCTGAATCTAAAGCAACCCTTGCCAAGTCCAGAGACTCCATATCAAGCGCTGTAAGTACCCACGAAATCACCTCTGAACATGGAATCTTGTTTCTCTATTCTTGCATGATTTCTCAAAAATCTTAGCACATTCATACTCCTTGTTTGATTTCTAACCTAATGGCATCATTTAATTTCATTTTTAAGCCTCATGTGACGAATCCCGTGTCTAGGGTTTGTTTGTATGGTTTTTAGGGATTTTATGTTCAGGTGAAATCAGAACAAATAAGGAGCAGGGATGAACTCAGGGGACCAAGACGAGCATGCTCATGGTCTCAGGTAGCATTTTCATGGCCTAGGGACGAGTTTCGAAACAACCTACGAAACCACCTGCGGATAAAATCCGCAGGTAAAAACCTGCAATTTTTTAGGAAGAAGATGACCATATGCTTGCATCTGATTGGCCTGTTTAAAATAACGCGCGTGTTTTTTTTTATTTCCAGGAATATTGCTTTTTATTACATATATTAATCATTGCTTATTCTTAGATCAAATGAAACGCGCAGCTCAGTTGGTGGCCATGCTATTGGAAAAGGCTACAGGACCTGGGTTCGATTCCCAGGTCCACTCAATAATTGTTTCAATTTTTCCTAACATATTCCTATGCAGGCTCCCTGAAGGGCTTCATCATACACCTCACCAATCCATGCGCCACATGTCCATAATCATGGATCCAAAGGCCAAGAAATGAAGGAGCACCATGCTCCCCAGTCAAGCCAGCGCAGTCAATTGCAAAAAGTCAAACAGGCTTGCTTCTATTGGGCCAGAAATTCAACAATAAACCTCCCATTGGTCCATTAACCCCCTTTGTTCATTCTTTTTCTTTTTTATATTTTCTAATTTAGTTATCAATTATTTTTTTTAATTATCATTATTACCACCAAAATTAACATAAATAATATTTTTCATAATAAATAAAAAAAAACTAATATTATTATTATTTGTTAACTTATTTTGTAAATAAAATACTAATAAATAAAATAGTTTAATTAGGTCAATTTTAATCTCTTTTTCTTTACAATAAATAAAAATAATTTAGAATTAGGTTAACTTTTAATTTTAATTCTTTTATTTTATTTTCATTAAAAAACATAAAAACACAAAAAAATATTTTCTTAATTAATTAATTAATTAATTAATTAGTTATTAATTTTAGTTTCATTAATTACAAAAAAAGGACAAAAATTCAATTCTTTCTTAAAAAAGGGTCAAAACCCTTAGGACGTTCCCGATTAAATTTCTATTCGCGTGTATTTATTTATTTTGACTATGTTTATGTATCTGTACAGAGGATGTAATATCAATTAGGATTTTATTGCTTTCTTTAAATTTCTGCATTTACTTTTCAAAACGGGTTATTATTTTTGGCGATGTATAGACCCGCGCCTTGTAATAGCTAGATTTACATTTCCGCAATTTACTTTCCGCACTCCTAACTGCTAATATGCCTGCAAGAATGTATGTAAAATAAAATCAATCCGTACCTCACAAATAACATGTACAAGATAACCTTAACTGAAAAACAACACACAAAGCACATGCCACTTCTAGGGTACGCCTCATTGGTTGCCTCGAACGTGGTCATCAAGTATAGGGTATCTTAGAGGTCGCCCTTCTGTCCAAAAGATCCAGTTGCCTCAAAACGGTTGCCTCGGATACAAAGGATCTAGGACATTAGGGTTACTGCTGAGGTGTCCTACCATTGCTTCGGTGACCACACTGTCCCGATAATCGAATTGACCCGAATACCTCCAAGGATGGTGCTACCTACCTCTCAATGGTGGGATGGCACTATCTAAAGGACTCTTACACAGCTTAATTCCTTAGAGTAGGTAGATTCTCCTAGGTACTTGCTCTTTTCAAAACAAACAAAAATACTTTTCGCACCCACACTTTCAAAAAACGTTTTCAAACAAATTTTTCATACACTCTTGAGGACAGATACAAGAGTTACTTAGAAAATTTTCAAACGAAACTTTTTTCAAAACCCACACACACTTGAAAAGCAAACAAATCTTTTGAAAACATAAGAGAAAGTACCTAAGAGCCCATGGATAACCATGGATAGAAAGGGTGCTAACACCTTCCCTTTCTATAAATCTACCTCCCGAACCGAGAAACATTCTCGAATAAGGAATTTTGCTGTGCTTTTGTCCTTTCCATGTTGGAGAACATAAAAGACGGTGGCGACTCTTGCTTACCGCGACATTTCGCGAAACCAGCTTAAAAAACAGTCAGTTTTATTTCCACCGATCACAGAACTGACGACTCTGCTGGGGATGTATTATAAGTGAGGTGTACCTTAGGATTAGACCACTCTTATGTTTTCAATTGCTTGTTTTGATTGCTTTAATATTGTGGGCCTGTTTTGGAGTTTCATAGATCCTAACCCGGATCTGGGGGATACCTTTTAGAAAGTAGCAACAAACTGTGAGGGAACTGTGCGGGGTATACCAACACGGTTAAAGCAGTTTGCTACGTTGATGTGGCACTTTGGTGAGTACCGGTAACCCTTGAGTCAAGTCAAGGAGAGTACGGGGCCGCCGCGTGGTGTCGTGAAGCATCAACTGACCTTAGGAACCTTACTTGACCATCTTGGCCTCTTTAGGGGTAGTGAGATAACTGACTTTGGTGCAGTCCGAAGTTGGTTGATACTCGATACTACACTCATTGATGGTTGTTTTCTTGGAATATTTTGATCACCAGTTCAGTGGCTAAATCAAAACAATGAACACAGAAAACAACCCAATGATATTGAGCTCCTTAGAACCCGGTTACTTTTGATAGGACAGGTTTTGAGTCCACCAACTTCAAGAGGGTAGTACCCCAAACTTCATGCTGGCCTAAACTCTAAGGGCTGTCTGGTGTGACTTGTATGCCTTATCATGTTTGCCTTTCTGAATACTTGTGGTGTGCCTTATCATAACATCATAGCATCATACAGCATCATATGCATTTACTAACCACTTCAAGGGTTCGAATCTTCATCTTTGTTCTTGTTTTGTAGGACATGGAATCTCTCCGTAGAAAGACAATTCAGATCAACCTTGTAAGGGTCCCTCCTCAGCTTAAGGAGCTTACATCCAGGATTCCCGAGAACTCTTCCTTCAGTAAAAGGCATGGTAAACTCATCAGCTTGGTCAATACTAACATTGAAGAGGATATGGTGAAAGTGTTGTTCCAGTTCTTTGACCCTCTGCACCACTGTTTTACTTTCCCGGATTATCAATTGGTGCCTACCTTGAAGGAGTTCTCTCAGCTTCTGGGGATTCCTATTCTTAGTCAACTACCCTACAACGGTACGGAAAGGGAACCAAAACCTGAAGAGGTTGCTAAAGCATTACACCTACAACCATCTGACATCAAGGGACATTGGGAAGTTAGAAGTGGCATCAAAGGATTCTTGGCAAAATTCCTGCTTGAGAAAGCACAAGAATCTTGGAATTCCCTTGACCTACAAGCCTTTGAAGAAGTTGTGGAACTCCTTGTCTATGGGCTGGTGTTGTTCCCGAATCCGGATCAGCTTATAGATATCAATGCTGTCAAGATCTTCATGTCCATAAATCCCATACCTACGTTGCTTGGGGACATCCTTCACTCATGTTACACTCGAACCATGAGAAAAAGAGGTGTTCTCATGTGTTGCACTCCCCTCCTGGCAAGGTGGTTTATTTCGCACCTTCCACAATCAGTTTTGAAGAACGAGCGGGGTTTGAGATGGTCACAGCGATTGATGACTCTTACACATGCTGATATACATTGGTGTTCTCGGTCCAGAGAGAATGTCACTATCATTGATCGTTGTGGAGAGTTTCCTAATGTTCCTTTACTTGGAATTAGAGGGGGCATTACTTACAACCCATGTCTGGATTTGAGACAGTTTGGATATGCTCGGAGGGATGGCCCTCATGACATGTTGATTCCTGACATTGTTTTTGACTTCAACAACGATGCACAAGGACTTCGCCAAAGGTTTATCAGAGCTTGGAGGATGCCTAATAAGGTTGATAGTAAGACACTGGGGCACAAGAACTCTATCCCCTTGGAGCCTTATCTCAAGTGGGTACGAGCCCGCTCCCAGAAGCTTGTGATGCCATACCCTCGTGTTCTCCCCGTGATCAAAGAGCCAGTTTTGGAAGGAGAGGTGCCCTACACCATTCAACATCCTGACATGCCAACATCTTGGGAAGAAATGCAAAAGAGCTGGATCCAACTCAAGGAAGAACGGAATTCTCTTGAAACCAGTCTACATGCCAGTGAGAAGAAGGTCTTGGAGCTCACCCGTCTACTTCACGAGGAAAAGACTCTCAACACTTACATTGCTCCAAAGAGGATGCGCAGTGTCTTTTGGGATTAATTATTTTGTAATGTTTTGCCCATGAGGCCCTGATGTATTGAACATATTATTTCCTAATACAATGTGTGTTCCTTTTTGTCTACAACGAACTTGAACTTTTGAACCCTTGAATGCATTGCATAAATAGCATATCATGCATCATGTGCATAACAGGTACCCTTTTTCTACAGGTTGCTTAATCTTCTTCGCTATTTATTTCAGCACTCAATCATCATGAATCCTGAACCAACTACTGAACAAGCTATCAAGGCCCTCCAGGCCCAGAACGCCCAGTTTCAAGAGCTGGTCATGAGCTTAGCCCAAGGGCAACAGGAGTTGAAGGATTTGCTCCTGAAGAAGAAGAAGAAGAAGAAGAGGATTGTGTTGTTCAACACTGGACGCAGACTCGGGAATACACTGCAGAATGAAGCTGAACTGACTACTCCATCTGTTGGGGAAGGCAGTCACCAAGGGAGAGAGGTTCCTAGTCCTGTGGTCTCCGACACCGAGACAAACTTCAATGATGAACAATACCCTCCTGCCGAGGACCGGTACAAACAGTTGGAGGACCGGTTAAATGCTATGGAGATTCAACGTGTGCCTGGGTTGGATTTTGGAGACTTGGGGTTATCTTCTGGGGTGGTGATCCCACACAAGTTCAAGGCATCTGCCTTTGTGAAGTACGACGGGGCTTCCTGTCCTAAGCTGCACCTCCGTTCTTATGTAAGGAAGATCCAACCTTACACTGCAGACAAGAACTTATGGATCCATTTCTTCCAGGAGAGCCTTTCAGGGGCTCAACTCGAATGGTTCTATCAGCTGGATGGAACCAGTATTCGAAATTGGGAGGACTTGGCTACCGCTTTTTATAAGCAGTATCAGTATAATTCCGACCTTGCTCCCACGCGTACCCAACTCCAGGGTATGTCACTGGGAACAGGTGAAGGTTTTAAGGAGTACGCGCAGAAATGGAGGGACCTGGCTGGTAGGGTGCAGCCACCGTTGACTGACCGTGAACTCGTGGACATGTTCTTGGGGACCCTGTCTGGTCCATTCTTTAATCACCTGATTGGTAATTCCTCTGCTGGGTTTACAGACCTGATCCTGACTGGTGAGAGGATCGAAGCTGGTATTAAGTCGGGGAAGATACAGAAAGGTGCATCCTCAAGTTCTAAAAAGAAGCCCTTCAAGAAGGAAGCTAGTGCTGTGTATGGTCCCAGAAGGCAAAACAAACCGGAACGCTGCCAAGCTGTCAATGCGGTGGTAATTTCAAAGCCTGCTGCTGTTCCTCAGCAATACAACCAGCCAAGAGTTAAGACACCCAAAATGCAGTACACTCGGCTCAGCATGACCCTGTCTCAGATTTTGCCGAAACTACTGTCGACCAATCTGGTAACTATCAAAGAAGCTCCGAAGGTAGTGAATACAACCTCTCCAAAGTACAACCCCAACGCCCGTTACGCTTATCACTCTGATAGCCCGGGGCATAACACAGATGATTGTTGGGCTCTGAGGAATAAGGTTCAAGACCTTATTGATGCTAAAGAGGTTCAGTTCGAGGCGCCCGAGAGGCCTAATGTGGTGACTGCTCCCATGCTTAACCATGGAGTAAATGCTATTGGGGATGAAGACGAAGTGGAGGAATCTGAATTCAACGGCTGGATCAATCCAACGACCGTTGGTGGACTGAACAACTGGACTGCAAAAGACTCCATACCTTTTACTTTTGTCACTCAGTAATGAACTCCTTTGTTTTTAAGTTATAACGAACAATAATTTGAAACTTTATGGCCCAGTGTCTTACCCGGGGCACCGTGGTTTCATTTGTGAGGGCTTATTATTTGTCATTTTCATATATCATGAATAAAAGCATTGGACGTTTTTCGCATTTCAAATCTTGTGCTCCCTTTCTTTCTTTATATATATTGTAAAACAGCTATATTTACACACACTCACCTATACAGGTTCCAATCCACTCTGGATCTCACTGGTAACGACTCTGCTACTTCCAGTTATGACTTCGAAAATCCGATCAACTTAGCCGAAGACGAAGGTGAAGATGATTGTGAAGTGCCTGGTGAGCTGGCAAGACTGTTATTCCAGGAAGAGAGGGCCATTCAGCCACATGAAGAGCCAGTGGAAATGGTAAATCTGGGTACTAAGACAGACAGAAAGGAAGTCAAGATTGGTGCCAATCTAGAGCTCAGTGTGAAACAACGGTTGATTCAGATGTTGCATGACTATGTGGAAATCTTTGCCTGGTCCTACGAAGACATGCCTGGGTTGGATACTGACATTGCGGTTCATCACCTGCCTACCAAGGAAGACTGCCCTCCGGTAAAACAGAAAGTCCGCCGTATGCGTCCAGAGATGTCCGAGAAAATCAAGGCTGAGGTTATGAAACAATTTGATACCGGGTTTCTAGCAGTGACTTCTTACCCTCAGTGGGTTGCCAAGGTGGTTCCAGTGCCGAAGAAGGATGGAATGGTCCGAATGTGTGTTGATTACAGGGATTTGAACAGGGCCAGCCCTAAGGATGATTTCCCTCTGCCTCATATCGATGTTCTGGTTGACAACACTGCTCAGCATAAAGTATTCTCCTTCATGGACGGCTTCCCCGGTTATAATCAGATCAAGATGGCTCCTGAAGACATGGAGAAGACCACTTTTGATACTCAGTGGGGCACCTTTTGCTACAAGGTCATGCCTTTTGGGTTGAAAAATGCTGGGGCAACCTACCAACGTGCCATGGTTGCTTTGTTTCATGACATGGTCCACCATGAGATCGAAGTGTATGTCGACGATATGATTGCAAGGTCCCAAATGGAGGAAGAACACCTTGACCATCTGCAGAAGCTGTTTGACCGTCTGAAGTTGTACAAGCTGAGGTTGAACCCAAACAAGTGCACCTTTGGGGTGAGATCTGGAAAATTGCTAGGCTTCGCCGTGAGCGACAAAGGTATTCAAGTGGACCCTGCTAAGGTGAAAGCCATACAAGAGATGCCAGCTCCCAAGACAGAGAAAGAAGTCAGAGGCTTTCTAGGACGGCTGAACTACATTGCCCGATTCATCTCACATCTAACTGCTACCTGTGAACCAATCTTCAAGCTACTGAAGAAAGATCAAGTAGTACGTTGGAATGATGAATGTCAGGCCGCTTTCGAAAAAATCAAAGAGTATCTCCAAGAGCCACCCATTCTTATGCCACCGGTTGAAGGGAGACCTCTAATCTTATACTTGACAGTACTTGACAACACAATGGGGTGTGTGCTGGGGCAGCATGATGAGTCTGGCCGAAAAGAGCACGCCATTTATTACCTTAGCAAAAAGTTTACCGACTGTGAGACCCGTCACTGCTCGAGAAAACTTGCTGCGCTTTGGTATGGGCTGCTCGCTGGCTGAGACAGTATATGCTGACTCACACTACTCTGTTAATTTCAAAAATGGATCCCATAAAGTACATCTTCGAAAAGCCCGCCTTGTCCGGAAGAATAGCGAGATGGCAGATGATCTTGATAAAATACGACATCCAGTACATGACTCAAAAAGCAATCAAGGGAAGTGTACTGGCAGACCATTTAGCACACCAGGCAGTGGACGACTACCAGTCGATGAACTTTGAATTTCCAGACGAGAATATCATGGTGGTGACTGATTGTGAAGTACCTGGACCGGATGAAGGACCTGAGGAAGGATCCCGATGGTCTATGCACTTTGATGGAGCCTCAAACGCTTTGGGTAACAGTATTGGCGCTATGATCATATCCCCAAAAGGCACTCATACTCCACTCACTGCCCGGGTATGTTTCAACTGCACCAACAACATGGCAGAGTATGAGGCATGCATTATGGGTCTTCAAGCTGCAATTGACTTAAGGATCAAGTTTCTGAGTGTCTTCGGAGATTCCGCTCTCGTGATCAATCAGATCAAAGGCGAGTGGGATACGAAACACCCAAATCTTATTCCTTACAAAGAGTGTGTGTTGACGTTGATCCCCCATTTCGAAGAGATAACTTTTGAACACTTCCCAAGAGAGGAGAATCAGTTGGCGGACGCGCTGGCTACGATGTCTTCTATGTTCAAAATCAAATGGGACAACGAGGCTCCCCAGATCATTATATGGAAATTAGAAGAACATGCACATTGCTGTGATCTTGAGGTTGAAGAGGTAACTGAAAAACCTTGGTATCATGAAGTGAAGAGGTACTTGGAAGCTCAAGAATACCCCGAGGGTGCATCTGTTAAAGACAAAAAGTTTCTGAGAAGGTTCGCGGCAAAGTTCTTCCTCAGCAACGACATTCTGTACAAGCGAAACCATGATTCAACCTTATTGCGTTGTATGGATAAGACTGAAGCAGAAAGGATCATGGCAGAGCTACACGAAGGCACCTTCAGAACACATTCCAGTGGACATACTATGGCAAAGAAAATCCTTCGGGCAGGATATTTCTGGTCCACAATGGAAGCTGACTGTTATCAACATTCTCGGACATGTCATAAATGCCAGATATATGCTGATAAGGTGCACGTTCCTCCAGTACCTCTGAATGTCTTGACAGCACCTTGGCCTTTTGCAATGTTGGGCATTGATATGATCGGTGAGATCAGACCTACGGCATCCAACGAGCATCGTTTCATCCTGGTAGCAATTGATTACTTCACAAAGTGGGTTGAAGCAGCTTCCTACGCTACGGTAACCAAGAACGTCGTGGCACGGTTCATTCGGCATAACCTAATCTGTCAATACGGCGTCCCAGAAAGGATCATTACGGACAATGGTACCAATCTTAACAACAAGATGATCACTAAGCTCTGCGAGCAATTCAAGATACAGCACCACAACTCTTCTCCCTACCGACCGAAGATGAATGGGGCTGTAGAATCAGCTAATAAGAACATTAAGAAGATTGTGCAGAAGATGACAATGACCTATAAAGATTGGCACGAGATGTTACCGTTTGCTCTTCATGGGTACCGTACCTCAGCACGGACGTCAACAGGGGCAACACCCTTTTCCTTGGTCTATGGCATGGAGGCAGTCTTGCCTATTGAGGTCCAGATACCCTCTCTCCGGATAATGAAGGATGCAGGTTTGAGCGAAGATGACTGGATCCAGACTCGGCTTGATCAATTAAACCTAATCGACGAAAAAAGACTCACCACTATTTGTCATGGTCAAACGTACCAAAAATGGATGATCAGGGCTTTTAACAAGAAAGTCAGACGACAAGAGTATCAAGTCGGAGACCTGGTAATCAAGCGCATCATTCTTCCTCAAAGTGATCCCAGGGGAAAATGGACCCCTACGTACGAAGGGCCATTTGTGGTTAAACATGTCTTCTCAGGAGGAGCCATGATCCTAACCACCATGGACGGTGACGACCTTCCTCACCCCGCCAATGCAGACATAGTAAAAAGATACTACGCATGAATTAAAGACCCGCTAGGTTGACACACCTAGGCAAAAATAAGAGCTTCCCGACGAACCAAAAGGGTTCGGGCAAAAATAAGGGATGAAATAAAAAATCTGTACACCCGACAAGTCGAAAACCTGAAAAGGCGGCTTGGGCAAAAATGGGTATCCCGGTGGACTGAAAACCCGAAAGGGCGGTCCAGGCAAAAGTTAGGGATAAAGCGTAATACTATGTCTCATTGGATCACCTTGCGTCCAGAATCCGGTATCAACTATCAGGTTCAGACGGCATCGATCAGTCAGCTTCATCTTTAACTGAGCAGCAAAGTGATGAGACGCTTGAAGACATAAAGGCGATAGCAGAGTTGGAACCCAGTGGGATCTTTCACATAGCTGTTTTGTTTTCCTTTTCAAAATTGTATAAACTCTATGTTGTTCGGCGGCGTTCTCTTACTAGGACGTCAGCCTCTTGTACATAAACGCCTATTTACAGGCAAATTCAAAAAATCAATACAAATTCATTTTTTCCAGACAAATTGCCAATTATTTTTCCTTTTTCTATTTTGTCTTGCGAAGAACGTCCAATGTTCATTTTTGATATATGCATTTGACACTAATTGCTAACTCATAAATATTTGCATACGAAACGAAGGACTAATTACAGGTGACATCAGAAACAGGGGAAATAATGAGTTGTCCAAGCAACCTAGTTGCTCCGTCCACCAAGGTACCAAGGTAAGTTCGGCTGAAGAATGTAACCAAGATATCTTCACTCCCCGCAGAGTAAGACAAGACTCAACAATACTCTCCCCCGAGCAGAGTTGGTCTCCCATCAACCCTAACAAGGCACAGTATCTCTAGCAAGTCAGCAACACTCTCCCCGAGCAGAGTTAGACTACTGTCAGCCTTAAGGAAGTTGGGTACCCCCAGAAGATCTCAATATTCCCCAGCGGAGTATACAGATGTTCCTAAGCAAGCATCCCCGACAGTCTTAATATAAGATTGTTCCCCGGCGGAACACCAGACATCCCAGTGGAGCCACTTCCCCAGTACAGTCTCAAAAGTCTCCCCAGGAAAGTTGAATCAATCTCCCCAGTAGATTCTTGAACCAATCTCCCCAGTAGATTCTGGAAGCTTATCCCCAGTAGATTCTGGAAGCTTATCACCTGCAGAGTACATACGTCTCTCCCCGACCATGTTCAAAGGTTATTCCCCACCAGGGCTTATAACTGGGTTATCCTCAGCTAAATACCACGGAAAGATCATCCTCGGCGAAGTTCTTCCTATCCCCCAGCGGAGTTCATCTAAATCCCCAACATAACTTATCAACAGTATCCCCAGTGGAGTTATCATCAAGCCTCAGCGAAGTATCTCTTCCCACAGAGTAATTCCCCGCAGAGTAATCTCTCCAACAAGTTTATTCCTCAACGGAGTCATCTTCTCCTACCGGTCTATTCTTGCAACCAACATCCCCAGCGGAAACGAAGAACTATATTCTTCAACCTCAGCCCAGGATTCAACTTCCCGGCATTCGTCAAGGATTTATTTTCCTAGACGAAAACAAATTCATAAACATTTCACATTTCATACATCCTGCTTACATACATGACAAAGTGCATACGACACGATCTCATTTATTCTTGAGAACATCATGACATCACGCATTTCATACATCATGACATTGCATAAAACTGATGTTTTGCCTTTTCAGGGAAAAAGTCAATACAAAGATGATTACTATCAACTGTCGCAATTCCAGATTCGATTCCTGTATCTAGCCAGGGCACATCTGAAGAGTTTGAAGATTCGATTCCTGTATCCAGCCAGGGCATATCTGTAGACGACTAATTCCAGATTCGATTCCTGTATCTAGCCAAGGCACATCTGAAGAGTTTGAAGATTCGATTCCTGTATCCAGCCAGGGCACATCTATAGACGACTAATTCCAGATTCAATTCCTGTATCTAGCCAGGGCATATCTGAAGAGTTAGAAGATTCGATTCCTATATCCAGCCAGGGCATATCTGTAGATGACTAATTCCGGATTCGATTCCTGTATCTAGCTAGAGCATATCTGAAGAGTTTGAAGATTCGATTCCTGTATCCAGCCAGGGCATATCTGTAGATGACTAATTCCAGATTCGATTCCTGTATCTAGCCAGGGCATATTTGAAGAGTTTGAAGATTCGATTCTTGTATCCAGCCAGGGCATATCTGTAGATGACTAATTCCAGATTCGATTCCTGTATCTAGCCAGGGCATATCTGAAGAGTTTGAAGATTCGATTCCTGTATCCAGCCAGGGCATATCTGTAGATGACTAATTCCAGATTCGATTCCTGTATCTAGCCAAGGCATATCTGAAGAGTTTGAAGATTCGATTCATGTATCTAGCCAGGGCATATCTGTAGATGACTAATTCCAGATTCGATTCTTGTATCTAGCCAAGGCATATCTGAAGAGTTTGAAGATTCAATTCCTGTATCCAGCCAGGGCATATCTGTAGATGACTAATTCCAGATTCGATTCCTGTATCTAGCCAGGGCATATCTGAAGAGTTTGAAGATTCGATACCTGTATCCAGCCAGGGCATATCTGTAGACGACTAATTCCAGATTCGATTCCTGTATCTAGCCAGGGCACATCTGAAGAGTTTGAAGATTCGATTCCTGTATCCAGCCAGGGCACATCTGTAGACGACTAATTCCAGATTCGATTCCTGTATCTAGCCAAGGCACATCTGAAGAGTTTGAAGATTCGATTCCTGTATCCAGCCAGGGCACATCTGTAGACGACTAATTCCAGATTCGATACCTGTATCCAGCCAGGGCACATCTGGCATATCTGCATAAAGAATTGAAGATCAACACCTGTAACAGGCCAGGAAACCATCTTCCTTTCTCAAGTACGCAAGTTCTCGCTAAGGAATCTCTTACGCGATCGACACCTCCGATGGCATCTATAAGCCCATCTCCACAATGGCATCTATAAGCCCATTCCCGACAAGGTTCTGTCACAGCTCCAGATGGCATCTATAAGCCCATCCTCCCATCCATCATCTTTCCAAATGGCATCTGTAAGCCCATTCCCGACATCACACTGCTGATACTCTACTATGAGAGTGCAAATTTCTGGGCACTCTAGTGTTCAATCGTCTTCCACCTTCGGATCACGAAAGGCACGCAAGCCAATCTACATCCTCAGGTTTAAGAAGATTGAACAGGGGCAACTGTTGTACCCCAAAATTTTCCCTCCCATATTCTTCAAGATTTGTCAAGCATCATCTCAAATTTGCTCAGATCTCTCAAGGATTGCACAGTCCAATGGCCTCCTAAGGCAGTCAAAAATTAGGGTTTTGTTCCTTGCAAGGAAGTTGAGGTTTTCAAGGGCTCAATCAAGTCCCATATGCTCATACACATTGTCAAGCATCTACATGTCAAGTTTCAAGGCTCACAAGGTCAAGTTGCACAGTCAAAAGCCTCATTTGCTTCACAATCAACTGCAGGGGCAAAATGGTCATTTGGCAGTCAAAAGTCAAAGTTTTTGGTCAACATCTTATTTTGAAGCCACAATCATCATTTGATCAAGTCTTGATCATGATTCCACAAGAATGGCTCAAAAATCATCAAGATGCAAAAGTTTCCATTTTTGGACAACTGAAAAGTCAACTGTAACTTGACCAGAGCATAACTTTTTCATGGTTCATCAGAAAAATCCCATCCAATGCTCATTTTGAAGGGGGAGGACATTTCCTACAAATCATCTTCACATTCCAAATCCAAGAAATGCTCTCACAAAAAGTAATCAATTTCAACATTATAGGTCATTTTCAAAAGTAAAAAAAAGGCATTTTAAGTCAAAGACCATAACTTGAGATTGGTAAATCAAAATGACATGAGACCAAAGACATTGGTTAGAGGACTTCAAGACCTTTCCAAAATGTCCAAGAACATGTTCATATGATCAAAATTGAGCAAGATATGCATTGGAGAAGTTGGGAAATTTTTGTGAAATGGCAAAAGTCAACTATCCTTGAAACTTTAATTTTTGACAAAAGGGCCCACTTGCTTCCACTTGATTCAGCCTTGTCATGCCATACACGTGTCCCATGATCAATTTCAAGACCAAATAATTATTTTTCTTTTTTTATTTAATTTTTATGGATTTAATTCATTTTAATCCATAATAATTCAAGTAAAATCAAAAAAATTGATTAAATGGTATCTTGTGGTTTGATTAGCCTTCATGAAGCATATTCCACATACCAATTTCGTGCTAGAGCCATTTTAAGCATAAAAATTCAAATTTTGAACAAGCTTTGAAAGGCCTTTAATGGTGGTTAAGACAAAATCCAAAGCTTAATTGCAATGGTTAAAGGCTCCTAAATGTGACTTATTCTCATTCATTACTATATATGCAAGCCTTGCAAGCCTCATTCACGACCTAGAGACACCTAAAACGGCCAGAACCAAAACTAAAAATTGTCCAAAAAGTGAGAGTTCTAAAACCTAGTTACAAGCCTTTTCGGAGCAAAGCAAGCACGTGGCTTTCTTCCTTGCCACTCCCTGAATCTAAAACAACCCTTGCCAAGTCCTGAGACTCCATATCAAGCGCTGTAAGTACCCACGAAATCACCTCTGAACATGGAATCTTGTTTCTCTATTCTTGCATGATTTCTCAAAAATCTTAGCACATTCATACTCCTTGTTTGATTTCTAACCTAATGGCATCATTTAATTTCATTTTTAAGCCTCATGTGACGAATCCCGTGTCTAGGGTTTGTTTGTATGGTTTTTAGGGATTTTATGTTCAGGTGAAATCAGAACAAATAAGGAGCAGGGATGAACTCAGGGGACCAAGACGAGTATGCTCATGGTCTCAGGTAGCATTTTCATGGCCTAGGGACGAGATTCGAAACAACCTACGAAACCACCTGCGGATAAAATCCGCAGGTAAAAAACCTGCAATTTTTGAGGAAGAAGATGACCATATGCTTTCATCAGATTGGCCTGTTTAAAATAACGCGCGTGTTTTTTTTATTTCCAGGAATATTGCTTTTTATTACATATATTAATCATTGCTTATTCTTAGATCAAATGAAACGCGCAGCTCAGTTGGTGGCCATGCTATTGGAAAAGGCTACAGGACCTGGGTTCGATTCCCAGGTCCACTCAATAATTGTTTCAATTTTTCCTAACATATTCCTATGCAGGCTCCCTGAAGGGCTTCATCATACACCTCACCAATCCATGCGCCACATGTCCATAATCATGGATCCAAAGGCCAAGAAATGAAGGAGCACCATGCTCCCCCAGTCAAGTCAGCGCAGTCAATTGCAAAAAGTCAAACAGGCTTGCTTCTATTGGGCCAGAAATTCAACAATAAACCTCCCATTGGTCCATTAACCCCCTTTGTTCATTCTTTTTCTTTTTTATATTTTCTAATTTAGTTATCAATTATTTTTTTTAATTATCATTATTACCACCAAAATTAACATAAATAATATTTTTCATAATAAATAAAAAAAAACTAATATTATTATTATTTGTTAACTTATTTTGTAAATAAAATACTAATAAATAAAATAGTTTAATTAGGTCAATTTTAATCTCTTTTTCTTTACAATAAATAAAAATAATTTAGAATTAGGTTAACTTTTAATTTTAATTCTTTTATTTTATTTTCATTAAAAAACATAAAAACACAAAAAAAATATTTTCTTAATTAATTAATTAATTAATTAGTTATTAATTTTAGTTTCATTAATTACAAAAAAAGGACAAAAATTCAATTCTTTCTTAAAAAAGGGTCAAAACCCTTAGGACGTTCCCGATTAAATTTCTATTCGCGCGTTTTTATTTATTTTGACTATGTTTATGTATCTGTACAGAGGATGTAATATCAATTAGGATTTTATTGCTTTCTTTAAATTTCTGCATTTACTTTTCAAAACGGGTTATTATTTTTGGCGATGTATAGACCCGCGCCTTGTAATAGCTAGATTTACATTTCCACAATTTACTTTCCGCACTCCTAACTGCTAATATGCCTGCAAGAATGTATGTAAAATGAAATCAATCCGTAGCTCACAAATAACATGTACAAGATAACCTTAACTGAAAAACAACACACAAAGCACATGCCACTTCTAGGGTACGCCTCACTGGTTGCCTCGAACGTGGTCATCAAGTATAGGGTATCTTAGAGGTCGCCCTTCTGTCCAAAAGATACAGTTGCCTCGAAACGGTTGCCTCGGATACAAAGGATCTAGGACATTAGGGTTACTGCTGAGGTGTCCTACCATTGCTTCGGTGACCATACTGTCCCGATAATCAAATTGACCTGAATACCTCTAATGATGGTGCTACCTACCTCTCAATGGTGGGATGGCACTATCTAAAGGACTCTTACACAGCTTAATTCCTTAGAGTAGGTAGATTCTCCTAGGTACTTGCTCTTTTCAAAACAAACAAAAATACTTTTTTCACCCACACTTTCAAAAAAAGTTTTCAAACAAATTTTTCATACACTCTTGAGGACAGATACAAGAGTTACTTAGAAATTTTTCAAACGAAACTTTTTTCAAAACCCACACACACTTGAAAAGCAAACAAATCTTTTGAAAACATAAGAGCAAGTACCTAAGAGCCCATGGATAACCATGGATAGAAAGGGTGCTAACACCTTCCCTTTCTATAAATCTACCTCCCGAACCGAGAAACATTCTCGAATAAGGAATTTTGATGTGCTTTTGTCCTTTCCATGTTGGAGAACATAAAAGACGGTGGCGACTCTTGCTTACCGCGACATTTCGCGAAACCAGCTTAAAAAACAGTCAGTTCTATTTCCACCGATCACAATAGTATTGTTCAGATTACTACCGTTGTTTGTGATGGTCCTGTCGGGGACACCATACCGGCATATGAGGTTCTACTTGATGAAGCGGGCAACCACATTTTTAGTAACAGAGGCAAAGGAAGCTGCTTCGACCCACTTGGTGAAATAGTCAATGGTGACCAGGATGAAGCGATGTCCATTGGACGCCGTGGGCTTGATCTCTCCAATCATGTCAATCCCCCACATTGCGAATGGCCAAGGAGCTGTCAGAACATTGAGAGGAACAGGAGGAATATGAATCTTGTCAGCGTAGACTTGACATTTGTGGCAAGTACGGGAATATTGATGGCAATCAGCTCCATGGTAGACCAGTAATATCCTTCCCTTAGAATTTTCTTAGCCATAATATGCCCGCTCAAGTGGGTGCCAAATGTGCCACTGTGTATCTCAGTCATGATTAACTCTGCTTCAGCTTTGTCTACACATCGGAGTAAAACACAATCATGGCTGCATTTGTAGAGGATGTCGTTGCTCAGGAAGAACTTGGCAGCAAATCTCCTTAGGAACTTCTTGTCATTTACGGAAGCTCCTTCGGGATATTCTCTAGTCTGGAGATACCTTTTGATTTCATGGAACCAGGGTTGTTCCACTACTTCTTCGATATTAATCTCACGACAATGCGCGGGTTCATCCATTCGCTCGATGGTGATTTGGGGAGCCTCGTTATCCCAGTTAAGTTTAAACATGGAAGACATTGTTGCCAGAGCATCTGCAAGCTGATTTTCTTCTCGCGGGAAGTGCTCGAAGGTGATCTGCTCGAAATGAGGCAGCAATGTCAAAACATGTTCTTTGTATGGGATAAGATTAGGATGCTTGGTATCCCACTCTCCTTTGACTTGACTGATAATCAAAGCCGAGTCCCCAAATACGATCAAAGATTTGATCCCCAAGTCTATAGCCTCCTTGAGACCAAATATGCAAGCTTCATATTCAGCCATGTTGTTGGTACAGCTGAAACAAAGTCGGGCAGTGAAAGGTGTGTGACAACCTTCCGGGGAAATGAGTACCGCACCGATACCGTTTCCAAGTGCATTTGAAGCACCATCAAAGTACAAGGTCCATCGGGATCCATTTTCAGGTCCGTCATACGGTCTGTTACCTTCAATGTTGTCCAACGTCATGATGTCCTCGTCTGGGAAGTCAAATCTCATGGGTTGATAATCTTCGATAGCTTGATGAGCTAGATGGTCAGCTAGTACACTCCCTTTTATAGATTTTTGGGTAGTATACTGGATGTCATACTCAGTTAGGATCATCTGCCATCTAGCGATTCTTCCAGATAAAGCAGGCTTCTCGAAGATATACTTGATAGGATCCATTTTGGAAATCAATAGAGTGGTATGGGTCAACATATACTGCCTTAGTCGGCGAGCAGCCCATACCAAAGCGCAGCAAGTTTTCTCGAGCAGTGAGTAGCGAGTCTCACAGTCGGTAAACTTTTTGCTAAGGTAATAAATGGCATGCTCTTTTCGACCAGACTCGTCATGCTGGCCCAATACACACCCCATTGAGTTATCCAAGACGGTCAGATACATGATCAACGGTCTTCCTTCGACGGGTGGCATCAGAATAGGAGGTTCTAGCAAATACTCCTTGATTTTATCAAAAGAAGCTTGGCAATCGTCGTTCCATTCGACTACCTGATCTTTCTTCAATAGTTTGAAAATTGGCTCACAGGTAGACGTCAGATGAGAGATGAATCTGGCAATATAGTTCAAGCGTCCCAAGAACCCTCTAACCTCCTTTTCAGTACGGGGAGCAGGCATTTCTTGTATTGCTTTCACTTTCGCTGGATCGACCTCAATGCCCTTGTTGCTGACAATAAATCCTAGAAGTTTACCAGACCTAACTCCAAAAGTGCACTTACTTGGATTCAGCCTGAGTTTGTACTCCTTCAACATGGCAAACAGCTTTTGCAAATGTTCAAGGTGTTCCTCCTCTATTTGTGATCGAGCTATCATGTCATCTACGTAAACTTCGATCTCATGATGTATCATATCATGAAACAAAGCTACCATGGCGCGTTGATAAGTTGCCCCTGCGTTCTTCAGTCCGAACGACATCACCTTGTAGCAGAAGGTACCCCATTGTGTAACAAAGGTTGTTTTCTCCATGTCCTCGGGGGCCATTTTAATCTGGTTGTAGCCCGAGAATCCGTCCATGAAGGAAAACACCTCGTGTTGAGCTGTGTTGTCAATCAAAATGTCGATATGCGGTAGCGGGAAATCATCTTTAGGGCTAGCCCTGTTCAAACCCCGGTAGTCCACACACATCCTGACCTTGCCGTCTTTTTTAGGTACTGGCACAATGTTAGCAACCCATTGTGGATAGGATGTAACATCCAGAAAGCTAGCGTTGAATTGCTTCATTACTTATGCTTTAATCTTCTCAGACATGTCGGGCCTCATTCGGCGGACTTTTTGCTTGATCGGTGGACAGTCCTCTCTTGTAGGGAGACGGTGAACCACGATATCTGTGTCTAAACCCGGCATGTCTTCATAAGACCAGGAGAAGATTTCAACATATTCATTTAACAACTGTATTAAGTGCCCCTTGACACTTGGTTCCAGATTGGCACCCACTTGTATTTCTTTCCTGTCTTCCTCTGTTCCTAAGTTGACTGTTACCAACAACTCTTCATGAGGTAAGATGGCCCTCTCTTCTTGTTGTAGAAGTCTGGCTAGCTCTCCTGGTACTTCACAATCTTCGTCATCTTCGTATTCAGCCTGATTGACCAAATCTTCAGAGTTATTGAAGGATACAACATAATAGTCACCCATAGAATCCAGGGTGGATGGGTACCTGCATTTGTGAGTGTGGGTGTGTGTAAGGGATAGCCATCCTTAAATAAACAAAAATGCAAAAGGAAAGAAAATGAACACAGCAGTTTATAAATGAAAAACGTCCAATGATTCATTAAACATGGCATATGAATATGAAGAGAATCAAAACCCTTACAACTGGACCTACATGCCCCGGGCAAGGCATGAGGTGAAAAATTAGTGTGCAGATTGTTTAAAAGTAATTATTATAGACCAACAGAAAATGTTCGAAAGATAAGTTACTGATTAATGAAAGTAATGGGGACAAAGTCTTTCGCCTCCCAGTTGTGTAGTCCCCCCTTGATGGTTGGGAAGATCCAATCTTCAATGTTACCCTCTTCGTCTTCGTCTTCTAAAGCGTTGATTCCATGAGGAGAAATCTTGATGGGTGTCCTTTCGATCTTTGAGCGACGCATAGCTTTTTGCCCCGCAGCGGTAAATCCCAACCCAAACTTGTCTGTCTTGTGGGGAAAGTCAGGCAACTGACCCCATGTTGAGCTCTTTCCCTCCTTCATTGCAGCCTTTGCGTCTTTCAGAGATGCCATCCTGGCCACCTACTTGGGTACCTCAGCTACTGCCTTTGCTACTGCAACCTCGGGAGCAATTTCCTTGAAGTGTTAGAACGGTGTCTCAATGAATTCGCCCTCCACTTCCACATACCGAAAGGAGTTCAGGTGACTGATCATATATTCCTCTTCACCGTGTACAGTTATGATATTACCTTTGAAAGGGTACTTCAGCATCTGATGTAGGGAGGAAGTGACTGCGCCAACATTATGTATCCATGGTCTCCCTAGCAAGCAAGAGTATGACGGACGGATGTCCATCACATAGAAAGTTGAGTGGAATACTTCGGTGCCCACCTTGATGGGAATTTCGACCTCCCCATGCACCATTCTTTTAGACCCGTCAAAGGCCCTGACAATGATATTACTTGGTTTCAGTTCCAAGCCTTCACAATCCAATCGGTCCAGAGCTTTCTTAGGCAGCACGTTTAGAGAAGAACCAGTGTCGACCAAGACATGGGCGAGAGTAGTTCCTCGGCATTCAACTGACACATGCAATGCGTCATTGTGCTTTCTTCCCTTCGGAGTCAGGTCAGCATCAGAGAAACCTAGGCCGTTGTCGGCAGTAAGGATGGCTATGCAATCCTGGAATTGATCGGCTGAGGTTTCCTGGGGTACATGGGCTGTCTTCAAAAACCTTATCAAGGCCTTGGCATGAGCCTCCGAACAAAGCAGCAAAGCTAACATGGAGATCTTCGAGGGGGTTTGCCCCAGTTGCTCTACCACATCATAATCACTTTTCTTTATTATTTTCAGAATCTCCTCCATTTCTTTCTTAGAGGTTTCGGGGATGACCAATGGCTGAGCCCTCGTCCTGACGAGCTCATCTTGGATCCCTTTCCCCTTATCAGCAGAAGTAGGAGGGACAACCACAGGAGTAACAACTTCTTCAATCAATGGAGTTCTTGCAGAAAGTTTTATCGGTGCAGGGGTAACTTTGGCAGCAGCTGAGGGTCCAAAGATTGCCTTTGGAGGGGCAATCTCTAGAGAGAAAATTCTCCCACTTCGGGTAATCTTGCTCGTACCGGCAATGTTTCCAATGTCGGCATCTTCTTCGTCAGAGCTCTCTTCAGTTATCTTAACTTGCTTAACACCATGGTAGTAGATTTCTCCACCATAATTCCATGGTATTGATTTATCAGATTTGTAGGGGACAGGCCCAGGCATGGTTATTTTCAGAGGAACAATCTTCATAGCGGATGTAATCTTAACAAGCCTTTTGGGGACCTTGGAAAGATTGGTGGAAATGGTGATTATTGAAACATCTTTGATAGGAGTTGGAGTAGCAGTAATCTTTTCGAAAAGAATTTGTTGGTTGTCCATTAGGCCTTGGATGCCTATCTTTAGAAATGGACAGTCGATTGGTAGGGAGGAACAACAGTAGCAGTCTTCTTTACATCCTGGGAAAATCCCAGCTTTCAACAGATTCAACTTGATTGTCAGTAATGGAGTTACCAGATCATCAACAGCAGAAACATACAGATCTTCTTCAATGGCATGAACATGATGGCCATGCTTTGGCATCAGAGCGGATATTACGTTCGGCTTCTCGGGGGCGTCGAACTCAACTTCTTTTGTGTCTATCAAGTCTTGAATTTTATTCTTTAGCGCCCAACAATTGTTGGTGTCGTGTCTGGCGCTATCAGAATGGTAGGCACATTTGGCATTGGCATGATAGTATGGAGATGTGGTGTTAGGGTTTTTCGGTGCCTCCTTTAAACCAGTCAGATTCAACTTCAACAAATGGGGAAGAACTTGTGTAGGCGTCATATTGATGCGGGTGAACTGTCATTGTGGTCGTTCTACCCGTTGCTGATTTGGTCTGGATTGATTGTTACGAGGCTGATCATTTGACGAATTTTGAATCATCACGGCCCCTACAGTCGGTCGGTGCTCAGTTCTCCCCAATCCCTTTTGAGAGTACACAACAGCTGCCTCCTTCTTGGCTGGAAATGACTTTTTAACAGTTGTAGATGCAGAGGCATCCCTTTGAATCTTCCCATTCTTAATACCAGCTTCCACCCGTTCGCCAGTCAGAATCAATTTAGTAAACCCTGCGGAAGAGCTCCCAATCAAATGGTTGAAGAATGGGCCAGATAGGGTCCCCAAGAACATATCAACTAGTTCCCTATCAGAAAGAGGTGGCTGCACTCTTCCGGCCAAGTCGCGCCATTTCTGGGCGTATTCTTTGAATCCCTCATTTGAGGCCATCCCCATACTTTGTAGCTGAGTACGGGTTGGCGCCAAGTCAGCGTTATATTGATACTGGCGATAAAAGGCAGTTGCCAAATCCTCCCAACTATGTACCTCTGACCTCTCAAGCTTGTAAAACCAATCTAACTGTGTACCAAACAGGCTATCCTGGAAGAAGTGTACCCAAAGATTTCTATCGGATGAATGAGGTTGAATTTTCCTGACATACGACCTCAGGTGCATCTTCGGGCAAGACAGCCCGTCATATTTTGCAAAAATTGGCACCTTAAACTTTGGAGGGATCACAATTCCAGCAATCAATCCCAATTCTTCAAAATCTAACCCAGGAACCCTTTGCAGCTTCATAGCTGCCAGTCTATCCTCCAGGTTTTTGTATTTGTCGTCCGCTGGCGGGTATTGCTGCTCTGAGTAGTCTTCATCTTCCTCAACCTCTTCCTCTTCAGCCTCGGACTCAGAGGGTAATGCAACCCCTTTTCCTTTGTCGGTCCCCTCATCAGATGCGGAGGGGAATTCAAGAACTCTTCTAGCTTCATTCTCAAATCTTCTTCCCAGTGTAGCTACCCCAACTATTTTCTTCTTCTTTTTCCCTTTTTCTTGCTCTTTATTCCCCAACAGTGCTTTTAGATCCTCCTGACCTTTTGCCAAGGCCCTAAGGAGCTGTTGAAACTGCGAGTTTTGTGACTGCAGATCTTTGACCGTCTGTTCAAGATCCATCTTACTGAAATAAACAGCAGAAAGATAAGGAAACCTGGTGTGAAGACCTGTTTATGCATATGATGAATGATATGTTTATTCATGCAATGCATTCAAGGATTTAGACATTCAAAATTGTTGCAAACAAAAAGAACACACGTCATATTAATAAGAAGAAATTTTGTCAGTACATAAATGCCCCATGGGCCAAATATTACAAATACTTCTTAAGGCAAAAAGACGTTGCGCATCCTCTTTGGTGCGATGTAAGTGTTGAGGGTCTCCTCCTCGTGCAGTTGGCGGGTAAGCTCCAAAACCTTCTTCTCACTGGCGTAGAAGCTGGCTTCAAAAGTATTTCGTTCCTCTTTGAGTTGGATCCAACTCTTCTGCATCTCCTCCCATGATGTTGGCATGTCAGGATATAGGATGGTGTAGGGAACCTCTCCTTCCTTAACAGGCTCTTTAATCAAAGGGATAATATGAGGGTAAGGCATCATAAGACTCTAGGCTCGGGTCCTTACCCACTTGAGATAAGGCTCAAGAGGGATGGAGTTCTTGTGCCCCAGTGTCTTGCTATCTACCTTGTTAGGCATCCTCCAAGCTCTGATGAATCTTTGGCGAAGTCCTTGCGCATCGTTATCGAAGTAAAAAACTAGGTCAGGAATCAACATGTCATGAGGGCCATCCCTCCGTGCGTATCCAAATTGCCTCAAAGCTAGACAAGGGTTATAGGTAATGCCTCCCCTAATGCCAAGCAATGGAACATTAGGGAACTCACCACAATGATCGACGATGATGACATTTTCTCTGGACCGAGAACACCAATGTACATCAGAATGTGTGAGGGTCATCAACCGTTGTGACCACCTTAAGCCTTATTCATTCTTCAAAACAGATTGTGGAAGGTGAGAAATAAACCACCTTGCAAGGAGAGGAGTATAGCACATGAGAACACCTCTCTTCCTCATTGTTCGTGTGTAAAATGAGTGGAGGATGTCCCCAAGCAATGTAGGTATGGGATTCCTGGATAGGAAAATCTTGACAGCATTGACATCTATAAGTTGGTCAGGATTTGGGAACAAGACCAACCCATAAATGAGGAGTGCCACAATCTCTTCAAAGGCTTGTAGATCCAAAGAATTCCAACACTCTTGTGCCTTCTCAAACAAGAATTTTGCCAAGAAGCCTTTGACACCACTTCTAGTCTCCCAATGCCCCTTGATGTCAGATGGTTGCAAGCGTAGTGCTTGAGCAACATCTTCAGGCTTTGGTTCTTTTTCCATACCGTTGTAGGGTAGTTCATTAAGAATAGGAATTCTCAGGAGTTGAGAAAATTCCTCCAAAGTAGGCACCAATTGGTAGTCGGGGAATGTGAAACAGTGGTGAAGGGGATCAAAGAACTGGAACAACACTTTCACCATGTCTTCTTCAATGTTGGTGTTGACTAGGCTGAGCAGTCTACCATGTCTTTCACTGAAGAGAGAGCTTTCTGGAATTCTAGATGTGAGCTCCTTGAGTTGAAGAGGGATTCTCATAAGGTTGACTTGAATAGTTTTCCCGCGAAGAATTTCCATGACCTACAAAACAAGAACAAAGATGAAGATCCAAACCCTTGAAATGGTTAGTGGATGCATATGATGCTTTATGATGTTCATGATGTATGCACAAACATATGTACAAGCAAGTCACACAAAACCCTAGTTTCAGGCTTGCATGAGGTTTCATAGGTAAGTACCCTCTTGAGTGTAGTTGGCTTAAAAACCTGTCCTATAAATAGTAACCGGGTTCTAAGGAGCTCAATATCATTGGATTGTTTTCTATGTTCATTGTTTTGGTTTAGCCACTTAACTAGCGACCAAAATATTCCAAGAAAATAACCCTCAATGAGTGTAGTATCGAGTATCTACCAACTTCGGACTGCACCAAAGCCGGTCATCTCACTACCCCTAATGAAAGACCAAGATGGTCAAGTAAGGTTCTAGGTCATTAGTGCTTGGTGACATCACTCAGCGGCCCCGTACTCTCCTTGATTGAACTCAAGGGTTACCGGTACTCACAAATATGTCGCACTAATATAGCTATTGCTTCAACCGTGTCGGTATACCCCGCACAGTTTCCACAATGTATTGCTATCTATGAATGTTTCCCCAAATCCGGGTGTAGGATTTCAAGCCCAAAAAAAAGAACCAAGATGTAAAGCAATCAAAGCAAACAATTAGTCATGCAAAAGGGTGATCTAAGCCCTAAGGTTACTCCACTTTTAAATTTGTCCCCAGTAGAGTTGCCAGTTCTGTGATACAGTGGGAGAACTGACTTGAGGTTTCGCGTTTGTTTTCGCAAATGTTTTGGTTTAGCAAGAGTCGCCACCGACTTTTTATTTTATCCTAAGGAAATGTCAAAAAGCACAGAAAAAACCTTTGAGATGTTTTCTTGGGTTCGGAGAGTAGATTATAAAAAGGGAAGGTATTAGCACCCTTTCTATCCATGGTTATCCATGGGCTCTTAGTTACTTGCTTAGATCACTTGTCTTGCATTTTCAATTGTTTGAAATGGTGCTTTCAATTGTTTGAAATGGTGCTTTGTGTGTGATTTTGAAAGAGGTTTTGAAAAGAGGCCATTTGTTGTGGCAACCTTTGTAATGATCCATGTTTGAATGTATACAAAGGTTTATTTGTCTTTTGAAAAGTTTTCAATGTTTTGAAAGTTTGTTTTGAAATTGTGTTGTGATGTGTGTTTTGAAAAATGGCAAGGATTTGTTTTTGCAAGTTGGTCAAGTAACCAAGAGCTATCTACCCTAAATTTCTCAAAGATGTTTCCTATGTTTTAACCTTTTTAACAGTATTGTTCCACCATTGTATTTGGTGGACAATCTTGTGTTAGGATGTTAACGGGACGGGCGCGGGTCATCGTTTAGACCATGAATGCAATAGTGCCAAGTGTCTTTGGCAAATTTTCCTTTAAGGGACTTGATCATTTTTTAGGCAACTTGAGAAAGCGTCATCGAGGGACTATGATCATTTGATTTGTTTTTGTTTTGCCAAAGACACTCAACATACAACATGGCCCATTTTTGAAGGCAACAAGTGGAGTAACCCTAAGGGTGCAAGTGTGATTGGTGTTGTCCATTTTCATGCATTTTTGTCTTTTGAATTAGGTCAAGCTATTTGTTATTTGATTTGCATACAAACCCTAGATCTATCATGGCATAATTTGAAAGCTTTTAAATGCGGGAATTTAAAGTCCTAAATTATTACAACATGATTATAGGGATGGGGGTACAAATGTTTGAATGGGGGGATATTTGACAAGAAATTAAATCTAAAGCTATTACATCCATATTGAATATACAAATTATTTAATTGTACAATAATTAAATAAATACAATAAATATGCAAAATGTATTATGCACAAAAATGGTTTTTTATGTATGTAAAAGTATTTTTCAATGTAAAATATAAACAAAAATAAAAAGGTCAATTTTGGAGTATTTTTGTTGTTTTAGGGCAAAACCCTAATTTTGAATAAATAGCAATTATTTATTAATTATATACAATATTTATATATTAATTTATACAAAAGTAAAAAAGAAGTATATTGTAAAAAAAAGTATTTTTTATTGTCATATATTAATAAAAATAAAATATATTATTTTCATGTTTTTGTCCTAAACATTCTAATAAATATATACAAGTATTTATATTATATATTTTAATATACTAAATATATACAAGAATAAAAATATTAATTATTTACAAAAATGGTATATTTTAGAAAATGTTTTCAAAATGTAAATAAAAAATAATGACTGAAAATATATATATTTTTGTATTATTTTTTAATATTTTAAATAAAAAGTATTACATTTATTTACATGTATATTAAACAAAAAAACAAATAAATGCCAAATAAATGCAAAAAAAAAGAGGAAAAATATTTTTAATGTTTTTTCATGTTTGAATAAAAATATAAAATCAGAATCAAAAAGAAAAAATGAAAAATGATAAAGATATCACATAATGGGCCAGGGCGGTGCAAAAATGGAAAAAGTGTGCAAAAAGCAAAAACAACTCAGGCCCAGCCCAAGTCACCCTTCTTCAACCTCTAGCTTCTGTCTCAAAAACGCGTGCCCTCTATGCTTCATTCAAATTCCTGATTCTTTGACTTTTAACAAAAACTCATAACATAAACAATGTAGAGCATCAAGAGACGAATTCATACATATAAAAATCTTGACCTAACTCTCAGAAATGAGGGAGAATTTCTTTTCATCCCCAATTCCTGACCTAAGTTTTTTTCAATGTTCATGGCCAAAATTCTCATAGCATGCATAATATAAATGAAAAGTAAATACATGGATGGTTTCAGGGCTATGAGTAGAACATGTTTTCTTCACAAACCTAAGCTTAATCATGCTTGGATAGAGAGATAGAAGTTCATATTTTTACCTGTTCAGCTTGAGTCGTGTACAACAATGGAGGTATCTTCAATGGAGTTTGAACTTTGGTACAACTTGCCTGAAGTCCAAGGATGCTTCTCCTATGCTTGGCTTGCTCTGAAACTGCCTGTATCGTGCTATGGAAGTCCACCTGCACAGCTTGAAATCAAAAATGGCAAACGATGTTAAGGATGTTACAGCTAGGATTCAATGCTTGGGATAGCTTCAGTGGGTGATATGGAACATGTTTGAACTCTTTCTAGCCAAAATGCACGAGTGGAAATGTTTGTGGAAGTCAAGTTGCAGAACTTGCTCTGTTTCTGCAGCAAGAGGGTGTTTTTGTGAATGAGAAGGTTTGGGATCTGGTTCAGTCGTGCCTTAGGTCTGGTTTGATGTATGGAAAGTGTTTGCAAACTTTGTTTTGGTTGGTGTTTACAGGAATGAGAGCCTGGAGTCAGTTTGCAAGTTTTCTTGTTTTTGAAGTAAGAAAATGCAAGTTTCCATACAGGCCTCCGCAATGCCCTAAACTATGCTGCATATATCCTTCTTGATCAGGGGGATTTGTGTACAAATTCTAGCCTCAAAGATCTGGCCCATGCCTCTTGGATTTTGAATTTGACATAAAGTGCATCTTTTCAAAAATGGCAAATATGCTTTTTCCATTTAAAGATTAATCTTGCATGTAATGACCAAATGAACAAAATAACATCTTAGCACAATGGTTAGGCATTTAATTATGGTGTGTGAGACTGGTTTTGAGGCCTGCAAGCTAGCTTGTACAAGCTGATTTGAAAAATGCCAATGTATGAACATGTATTTGGTTATGAACAAAAGTGACTTTTGCCCAACTTTGCAAATTCGATTCTCCCTAACCACAAGGGTGTTTGAGAAGTTCTTGGACAATTTGGAAAGCTTGGAATGTGTACTACAATCCATATTTTTAATGCAAATTGAAATTCCAAGTGTAACCATGTGAAAAGTGGCCATGAAGTTGGACAAAAATCCTGCCTAAAATAGGTCAAAATATTTCTAAGAATGTTTTGCACCCTTGTTCCAAAAATCATAACTTGAGCTACAAGCTTCTTTTGAGAAAACTTTGTGAATCAAAGTTTTAGATTTTGCAATGTACTACAACTTTCATGTTTTGAGTTTTGTTTGAATCCATTTGCATCTTGGTGAAAAAATGGGACAAAGTTAGGAAAAAATAAGGAAATTTCATAACTTAGAAAATTTCTAAGTTATGAAATTTCTTCATTTTAAACCCTAATTTGCAATTTTGGATTTATTGATGAACAAGTTTCATAATTTGACATGTCTTGATGACAAATGAATCTTGGCCCTTGATTTTGACCAAAAAGTCAAAGTTTGACTTTTAAGTATACAATCAAATTTTGATCAGTTGACTGGAAAATTCATCTGTCAATCCTATGCATTTGTGATCTTTTGAACTTGTTGAATGTGTCAAGACAAAGCCATTGAGCCCTTGAGTCCATATCTGAACTTGGTTTGCCATTGGTTAGGTCAAACAGTCAAAAATTGCCTTTGTGCAGTCAAAACCCTAAAAATGACCATTTTGCCCTTTTGGTGATCTGATCAAATTTCTTGTGGAATTGTGATCCAAACTTGACCAAATGGTTCATATGAGTTCATTATGTTGATGTGGGTCAAATTTCATGAGGTTTGACTGTCAATTGGCCATAGTTGACTTTTCCCCCAATACAGCTGATTTTAGGTCAACTGTCCAATTGACTGGGCAAAGATTGGAATCAAGACTTGAAACTTGGTAAGGATAAACTTGTGAGTCCAACATGAAGCATGAGAGTCACTTTGGGCATTTTAGGTCAAAACATCTTTGTGCAAACTCAAACCCTAATTTGGGTCAACAGTGCAAGGAGAGGTCTTGAGCAGAGCAAACCCTAACTTGATCTTGAGTTCCAAGAGTCTTGTGGTGAGAAAATGTTGATGAAATGAGAGGGCAAATTTTGGGGTACAACAGGTAGGTCTTAAGTGAAGGAGATAATCTGGTTGGTTTATTCTTAAATTAATACCTCTTATAGTGAATTTCCTCCCTGGCTTGGTAGCCCCCAGATGTAGGTGTTGTTATATACTGAACCGGGTTAACAATTGATTGTGTTCTTTACTGTCTTTTAAATTACTGTTTGGTTTGTGTACAATTTGTCAGATACAGTGTCATAACATTCACTGTGACATTAAGTATCTGTTGGCAGAATTTCAGGTTTGATATGTAGAAGGTGTTTGAAGTGTCAAGCCACAAAACGCACGAGCCAAAAATGAAATGGCTATGATTTTGCAGCAGCTGTGTGTTTTGGCAAAAAATGGAGTTTTTGAGTTTGAGAGTGTTTCAGATGTTAAGCAATCATGTTTTGGTTTGTAACAAGTTTGTAAATATGTAGAGAAATGATACAAAGTCCATCTCTTACTAGCTGTACAAGTTCTAGCACTTTTTGCAACTTTTCTTGCATTTGAAGAAAAGTGAAGTGACCATACTAACAGGGCTATCCTTGCTTGCTTGAAAGCTAAAATGCACTTGTACAAATTGCTTGAGACCTGTGGAATTTGTTTGTACCAAAGGGACAGGTCCAAGGCTCAAGATTTGTAAAGTTGCAAAATCTCACCTTTATGAAAATGGCATTGTAACCTTTATGCCTAAAATGGAATTATCTCTTGTACAATGCTCCAAAAGAAAAGATAAATCCTTTTATATTTTTAGTTTGCATTTAATTATGGAGTTTAGAATGAGTTTAGGACCTGTAAAGCAAGATTCAAACATCAAAGATCTGATTTGCAACTTGATGCTTTATAAAAATGGCTTGATCAAAAGTGATAAAATGCCAACTTCCCTTCTTCGATTCTCCCTAACCAAAAATGATCTTGGAGAGTTCTTGGACATTTTGGAAAGCTTGAAATGTGCTCTATAATCCATATTTGAAATGTATTTTTAGATACCTCTTGGAACTAGGTGAAAAATGTCCATGAAGTTGGGTCAAAAACCTGCCTAAATTAGGGCAAAATTTCACTAAGTTAAGAAGTTCATGGACCTATATTCACAAATTCATAACTTGAGATACAAGCATCTTTTGGGAAAAGTTTGTGAAGAAAAGTTGTAGATTTAATGGAGGACTACAACTTTAATGTTGGAAGTTTTCTTTGAATCAAATTGCATCATGGTGAAAAAGTGGTGGAAAGTTGGGAAAAAATAAGAAAATTTCCATACTTAGAAAAATTCTAAGTTATGAAAATTTTCTAATTCAAAACCCTAATTTTCAAAATTGGTTTTCTTGGTGAAAAAGTTTCATATTTAGACATATCTTGATGAATTATGAACTTTGGCACTTGATTTTGACCAAAAAGTCAAAGTTTGACTTTTCAGTGTACAGTTGACTGCAAAATTCATCTGTCAATCCAATGAACTTGAGATCTTTTGAACCATGTAATTAGGTCAAGATGATGCCATTGAAATCTTGAAATCATGCTTGAAATCAATTGGTCATTGGCTAGGTTAAAAATCAGAAATTGCCCTTTCTCAGTCAAAACCCTAATTTTGACCATTTTGCCCTTTTGATGATTTGATCAAATTTCTTGAGGAGTTGTGATCCAAACTTGATCAAACGGTACATATGAGTCTAAAATGTTGTCGTGGATAAAAAATTATGAAGTTTGACTGTAAATTGGCCATGGTTGACTTTTTCCCCAATAAAGTTGATTTTTAGGTCAACTGTCCAATTGACTGATCAAAAATGTGGTTCAAGGCTTGAAACTTAACACGAGCAATCTTAGGGGTCCAAAATGGTGTATGAAAGTCACATGAAGCATTGATGATCCAAAAATCCTTGTGCAAACTCAAACCCTAATTTTGGGTTATCAGTGCAAGATGAGGTGTCTTGAGCTGACCAAACCCTAATCTTGTCTTGAGTCCAAGCAGTCTTGTGAGAAAAGTCTTGATAAATGAGAGGGAAAATTTTGGGGTACAACAATATTGTAGGATAAACTTAAGGCAAGATTTGGACATCCGAGGAAATTCTCAATGCCCTAATTGATGCATGAGTGAAATAAATTAAGGTTCCAAGATTATAAAAGTGTTGTTGCATATAACTTTGTCATGCACCAAATTATAACTTAATTAGAATTTTGTTGCAGAGTTACAACTGAAGAAGAAAATTTGGAAAAGACATTTTCAACCTTACATGCATCTCATGTATTGTCGCAAAAACAATATAAAACGAGGGGATTTACTGAGTACTCTAATTTCGTTGCAACCTTTCTAGTGGTAGAATAAAATAATGAGTTTATTATATAAAATAAAAACATTAATTACGTATCACATGAACAATAATATATCGTGAGATAAATGTCACGACACTTAATCAAGGGTGTGGTGGTTATAATTTTCCTAAAAGATGTGATGTTCATGCTCGATTCGATCACTATTATAAAAAGTATATATGACAACATCCATTTTACCATAGTTCTTTGAGAGACCATGGTGACATCTCTAAAATCATGCGCCATCATTTTTATTTATTTTTTAAATAAAAATAATTTACATATTACTATATGTGATCGGTGGATCTGGAACTGACTGTTTAACGCTGGTTCGCGAAATGTCGCGGAAGCAAGAGTCGCCACCGTCTTTTATTTTCTCCAAATGGAAAGGACAAAAGCACAGAAAAATTCCTTAAAGAGATTGCTCTCGGTTCGGGAGGTAGGTTATAGAAAGGGAAGGTGTTAGCACCCTTTCTATCCATGGTTATCCATGGGCTCTTAGATACTTGCTCATTGTGTTTTCAAAAAATGGTTTGTTTGCTTTTCAATGTGGGTTTTAAAAAGTTTCTTTGAAAATTTCAGTTCGACTCATACGTCAGAGTGTTTGAAAAATTTGCTTTGAAAGCTTTTGAAAAGTGTCAGTGTGAAAAGCCTTTTTGAGTTTGTTTTGAGATTAGAGCAAGTATCCTTGAGAACCTACCTACCCTAAGGAATTCGTCTGTGTAAATGTCCTTTAAAGTAGTGCCATCCCACCATTGAGAGGTAGGTAGCACCACCGTTGGAGGTGTTCGGGTCAATTCGAGTTTTAGGGACGTGGTGATCACCAGAGCAATGGGAAGACACCTTAGACGCTACCCTCATGCCAGGTTCCCGGATCATGAGGACTTACTAAGACGTCCTCTACTCGACGATCACCTTTCGAAAGGCAACAGTGAGGCGTACCCTAGGGGTGGTGTGTGCGATTCGTGTGTCATTTTCAGTTATCTGTCTTGTCATGTTTATTTGTGTTCTACGCTTGATTTTAATTAAGGCCATTCATTCTTGCATGCATATTTAACAGTTATAAAGTTTGCGGAAAAATAAATCTACAGCTATTACAAATGGCGCGGGTCCACATCGCCAAAATTAAACCGGACCCGATTTGACTGAAAAATAAATAAAGCGAATAAATAAAAGTGCGAGAAATTTAAATTACAGTGCTTTGGGAGAGATACAAAATTATAATAAATGACATAAAATAAATGCGCAAAAATAAAATAATTAAAAACAATGGGCGTTGGACCCTTTTGCAAAAAATTAAAGTTAATAAGAATTAATTAATTAAGAAAATTAAATGTTTTGGTATTTTGTGTTTTTTAGATTTAAAAGAAGAAAAAAAAGAAGGAATTAATTTTAATTGACTAACTCTAATTCTATTGTTTTTTTTTAAAGTTTATTATGAAAGATATTGAAATTTAACCTAATTTAAATCCTAATTCATTTGTATACATTTGATTATAAAATAAAATAAATAAATAATATTGTGGTAAAAAGGAAAAATTAAAAAGATATAAAAATTATTAACTAACCTAATTCTATATTTTTGGATTTTTATTAAAAAGGAATTAAAATTAAAAACCTAATTAAACTAAATATTTACATGTTATTTATTTATAAAAGTAATTAAAATAAAAATTATATTTTTATTTGCCCTTTTTCTGATTTTTATAATGTTTTTGTATTTTTGTAAAAAAATAAATTAATTAAATTGAGATGATAAATTAAATAAAATTGCAATTAAAAAAAAATAAGATATAAAAATAAATAAGAAAATGCAAACCAGGGGGGGGTAGCCCCAAAATTGGAGGTCTTGATCTTAGAAGGCTGGCCCAATTGATTTTGGCCTCATTGACTTTTTGGAATAGTGTGTAGATGCGTTGACTTAAGCCTACAGCATTCTTTGAATCTTGGCCCTTGAGTTGGACTGGATGGACGCGTGTATGTCTGGATGAGGATGGAATATGGTGTACATCACTATGAGCGCTGCATGGAATGATGTATTGAAAAATAATGTGAGAAATTGCACAGACCTGGGACTTGAACCCAGGTCTTGGAGGTTGAAACAATGGGAGTTTGCCAGCTGAGCTAAGCGCATATTCGATTATTATATAAACAAACAAATAATATAAAAGTAACCAGCGCATTAATAGATGGAAACGCGCGAATATTTAAATCAGCAAATCACAGACGGACAACACATCGTCTTCCTCACTTTTCTGAAAACAAGAACCTTCAGCCACGGTTTTGGATGCGTGGCCTTAAGCAACCTACAAGAAAATAGCGATTAGCATTCTATTGGTCATAAATTCATCGCGAGGGTCAAGCTCTCTTCGTCTTGGTGAGCTGGTTTGAATGATCATACTCTCATGGGCTAATTTTCCCTTATCACGAAAGCCCCAATTTACAATCCTGCAAAACCTAGAAATCGCGCATGGTGGAATTTGATATACAGGATGATAATGCAATTAAATATGATGGTTAGCTCACAAACTTCATCAGGAACATGAATATATAAACAAAAATGCAAAAAGACGTATGATTTATGATATGTGATTTCAAAAAATTCTTGATACAGTGAGAGTTCTGGATACCACTTCTTTGCGTTTTGGTTGATGTTCTTGATTGGAATTTGATCAGGAGTCCACGAGCAAGCTTTTGGTATAAGAATTAGGGCTTAAAACCACCTGTAACCTTGAAACCAGTTTTGTGTTTTATGGAAAAAAGTCAAGTTTGCAAAGGAGTTTTCAGCGCAGCTTAGAGTGTAATGGCCATTAGGGTTGATTCCTGATCATATAGTGAAGGCATTAGGTCAATAAAATTGAACAAAATCTCATGAATTCAATGTTTTGCATATTTGATTTTGTAAGATCTTTTTGAAATCTTTTCCATGTGCAATTTGTGTCAATCATGCTCCAATCACACCAAAACTTTCCATAATCAAACAAGCACGAAATATTGAGAGTAGAATGTGCACAAAGAGATTTTTTTAGGTCAAATTTATATTTTCTACATACTTAAATAATTTAAATGAATTAATATTAATATAAATTCAAATAAATAATTAAAAATTGAGAAAATACTTCCCCTTGGGCTTAATGGTCGTGCATAGGCTTGGCATGAAGAAACTTGGAAGAAAAATGGGCCCATTAGCATTTTTGGATCATTTGAACCATTGTTGACTTTTCAAAATTCCCAAAAATTTCCCAACTTCCACAAGGCATAACTTGCTCAATTTTTAATCTTTTCACATGTTCTTGGACATTTTGGAAAGGTCTTTGAGTCGTTTAACCAATGCCTTTGGTCCCATGTCATTTTGATTTACCAATCTCAAGTTATGGCCTTTGACTTAAAGTCCCTTTTTGTTGACTTTTGAAAATGACCTATAATGTTGAAATTGATAACTTTTTGTGAGAGCATTTCTTGGACTTGGAATATGAAGATGAGTTGTAGGAAATGTCTTTCTCTTCAAAATGAGCTTTGGATGGAATTTTTCTGATAATCCATGTGAAAGTTATGCCCTGGTCAATTTCAGTTGACTTTTTCAGCTGTCCAAATATAGTAACTTTTGCATCTTTGTGATTTTCTGAGCCAAATTTTGAGAATCATGATCAAGCATTGATCAAATGATGTTTGTGGCTTCAAAATGATATTTTGACCAAAAATTTGAACTTTTGACTGTCAAATGACCATTTTGCCCCTACAGTTGACTGTAGTGCAATCTAGGGTTTTGACTGTGCAATTTTGAGCTGAATGCCTTGAAAATTGATATGAGGATGTTTGACCACATTTGTAAGCATATGAGACTTGATTGGGCCTTTGAAAACTTCTTTTTCTTGATCAGAACACAAACCCTAGTTTTGACTGTATAGGAGACAGTTGAACTGCACAACCCTTGGGGAATTTTGTGACCTGGCTTGGCAATTTCTTGAAGAATATGGGAGGGCAAATTTTGGGGTACAACAGTTGCCCCTGTTCAATCTTCTTAGACCTGAGGATGTAGATTGGCTGACGTGCCTTTCGTAATCCGAGGGTAGAAGATGATTGGACACTAGAGTGCCCAGAAATTTGCGCTCACATAGTGACAGTGATGGTGGAATGGGCTTATAGGTGCCATTTGGAGATTGCTGGATAGGATGATGGGCTTATAGATGCCATCTGGATGTTGATCGCGTAGGAGATTCCTTAGCTAGAACCTGCATACCTGCAAAAGAGAAAATGAGTACCTGACACGTTGCAGGAGCTGATTTTAGATGCTTGGTATAGATGTGTCCTGACTGGTTACAGGAGCTGAGTCTGGAGCTTCAAATGCTGCTGAATGAACCAGGGATGGTTACTGCCTTAGCATGGATGGTAAGAGAACCTTGGGCGACTTTAACTCCAACAACGCTCGTTGAGAAAAATCTTGGGTGTCTTCTACTGGAATAAGAATCAGGGAGATCTTAGGGTTGATCTGACTGAACCAGAGAGGCCTTTGACTGGGTAAGAATCAGGAAAATCTTAGGGTCGATTTAACTGAACCGGACAAGGTCTTGAAATATCTTCAACTGGATAAGCATCAGGGAGATCTTAGGGTCGATCCGACTGAACCAAGAGAAGGCCTTTGACTGGATAAGCATCAGGAAAATCTTAGGGTCGATTTAACTGAACCGGTCTAGGTCTTGAACTATCTTCAACTGGATAAGCATCAGGGAGATCTTAGGGTCGATCTGACTGAACCAAGAGAAGGCCTTTGACTGGATAAGCATCAGGAAAATCTTAGGGTCGATTTAACTGAACCGGTCTAGGTCTTGAAACATCTTCAACTGGATAAGCATCAGGGAGATCTTAGGGTCGATCTGACTGAACCAGAGAAGGCCTTTAACTGGATAAGCATCAGGAAAATCTTTGGGTTGATTTAACTGAACCGGTCAAAGTCTTGAGACGTGATTGAGAATTTCAACTGTATCTTTCCTGAAAGGTAAGGGTCAGTCATATGCAATGCATGATATGGATCAAGCAATGATGTTCTCGATATAAATGAGACTTGTACGATGCAATGCGTTATGCATGTTATAATGATGTATGTGATGTTTTATGTATGTTTTTGTCTAGGAAAGTAAATCCTTGACGGGTGCCGGGAAGTCGTATCCTGGGATGATGTTGAAGAATAAGCTTTTACTTCCGCTGGGGATGATAACTGCAAGAATACCGGTAGGAGAAGATGACTCCGTTGCGGAATAAACTTGGCAAATGGAAGATTCTGCGGAGAGAAAAGATACTCTAGCGACCGTGCTGGGAAGCAATACTCTGTGGGGATAGAGATGCTTTGCTTTAATTATTGAGAATGACTTGCTGAGGATACCGTTGTTGCATGAAGGGTTGACAGACTTCGCTGGGGTAAGAAGACTTTGTCGACGACTCTCTTTCCCTGGCTTTTGGCTGAGGATAACCCAGTTATATCCTGTTAAGGAAATAACTCTTTAAATCAAGCCGGACGACGCGTTCGTGCACTGCGAGGGATAAGCTTCCAGAATCTACTGGGGATAAGCTTACTGCTTGGGGATATGGACTCCATCCTTCCTGGGGAAACCGGATTGGACTCTTCTGGGGGAGGTTTGATATGCTGGGGAAATGATTCCTTTGAATGTTGATACGCCGCCAGGGAACAATCTTTAGACCAAGACTGCCGGGGATGTTTATTACGAATATATGTATTGCTGCTGGGGAATGTTTGAGATCGGCTGGAGGATACTCACTTTCCTTGATATTTGATGATTTGCTTGGAGAAGAATGTATTGTTTTATTGAACCACTCTCTGGGGAATTAAGGTATCTGGTCATGTTCTTTAGCCGAACCTACCTTGGTACCTTGGAGGATAGAACAATCAGATTGCTTAGACAACTCTTTATTGCCCCTGTTTCTAGTGTCACCTGCAATTAATTCCTTTGTTTCGTATGCAAATATTCATGAGTTAGCAAACTATTGTCAATGCATACATCACAAATTGAACCTTGGACGTTCTTCGCAAAACAAAACAGGAAAAGAAAAACACTTGGCACGTTTAACTGAAAATATATTTGTATTGATTTTGAATGGCCTGTGAATAGGCGTTTAGTGTACAAGAGGCTGACGTCCTAGTAAGAGGTACGTTACCGAGCAAACGAGTTTATACAAGTTTTGTACAAAAGAAAATAAAACAGCTGTGTGAAATATGAATGATCCACTGAGTTTCAACTCTGCTATTGCCTTTATAACTCCGAGCGTCTCATCACTTGATGACCTTGGTTGAGGGTGAAGCTGACTGATCGATGCCGTTTGAGCTTGATGCAGATACCGGATTCTGGATGCAAAGTGATCCAATGAGACATAGTATTACGCTTTTATCCCTAATTTTTGCCTGGACCGCCCTTTCGGGTTTTCAGTCCACCGGGATACCCATTCTTGCCCAAGCCGCCTTTTCAGGTTTTCGACTTGCCGGGTGTACAGATTTTTTTCATTTTCATCCCTTCATTTTGCCCGAACCCTTTTGGTTCGACGGGAAGCCCTAATTTTTGCCTAGGCGTGTCAGCCTAGCGGGTCTTTTTTTCACGCGTAGTATTTTTTAACTATATCTGCATTGGCGGGGTGAGGAAGGTCGTCACCATCCATGTTGGTTAAAATCATTGCTCCTCCTGAGAACACATGCTTAACCACAAATGGCCCTTCGTATGTAGGGGTCCATTTGCCCCTTGGATCACTCTGAGGAAGGATGATTCTCTTGATTACCAGATCCCCAACTTGATATTCCTGTGGTCTGACCTTTTTGTTAAATGCCCTGATCATCCGTTTCTGATACGTCTGACCATGACAGATAGCAGCAAGTCTCTTTTCGTCAATGAGGTTGAGTTGATCAAGTCGTGTCTGGATCCAATCATCTTCGTTCAGATTTGCATCCTTCATTATCCGGAGAGAGGGAATTTGTACTTCGATCGGCAAGACTGCCTCCATGCCATAAACCAGAGAGAACGGAGTTGCCCCGGTTGACGTCCTAGCTGAGGTACGGTACCCATGCAGAGCGAACGGTAACATCTCGTGCCAATATTTGTAGGTTACTGTCATTTTTTGCACGATCTTCTTGATGTTTTTGTTAGCTGCTTCTACAGCCCCATTCATCTTCGGTCTGTAAGGAGAAGAATTGTGGTGCTGTATCTTGAACTGTTCGCAAAGCTCAGCAATCATCTTGTTGTTCAGATTGGTACCGTTGTCTGTAATAATCCGCTCCGGGACGCCGTACCGACATATCAGATTGTGCCGAATAAACCGTGCTACAACAGTCTTGGTTACTGTAGCGTAGGATGCTGCCTCAACCCACTTTGTGAAATAGTCGATCGCTACCAGGATGAAGCGATGTCCGTTGGATGCCGTAGGTTTGATTTCGCCGATCATGTCTATGCCCCACATTGCGAACGGCCAAGGCGCAGTCAGAACATTCAGGGGAACCGGAGGAACATGCACCTTGTCTGCGTAAATCTGACACTTATGACATGTCCTGGAGTGTTGGTAACAGTCAGCTTCCATTGTAGACCAGTAATATCCTGCCCGTAGGATCTTCTTAGCCATAGTATGTCCACTGGAATGCGTACCAAAGGTCCCTTCATGTAGCTCCTCCATGATTCTTTCCGCTTCAGTCTTATCCACACAACGCAGTAAGGTTGAATCATGGTTTCGCTTGTACAAGATGCCGTTGCTTAGGAAGAACTTGGCTGCGAACCTCCTCAGGAATTTCTTATCGTTGATGGATGCACCTTCCGGGTATTCCTGAGCCTCCAGATATCTCTTCACTTCGTGGTACCAAGGCTTCTCAGTTACCAATTCAGTTTCGAGATCACAACAGTATGCCGGTTCGTCCAGTTTCCAGATGATGATCCGGGGAGCTTCATTATCCCATTTAACCTTGAACATTGACGACATTGTAGCTAACGCGTCCGCTAACTGATTCTCTTCTCTTGGAAAGTGCTCAAAGGTTATCTCTGTAAAGTGGGGAATCAGGGTCAACACACATTCTCTGTAAGGAATCAAGTTTGGATGTTTCGTATCCCACTCTCCTTTGATCTGATTGATCACCAGAGCGGAATCTCCGAAGACACTTAGAAATTTGATCCTTAGGTCGATCGCAGCTTGAAGACCCATGATACACGCCTCATACTCCGCCATGTTGTTGGTACAGTTGAAACATAGCCGGGCAGTGAGTGGAGTATGAGTACCTTGTGGAGATATGATGATGGCGCCGATACCATTTCCCAAAGCATTGGAAGCTCCGTCAAAGTGCATAGACCATCGGGATCCTGGTTCAGGTCCTTCATCCGGTCCAGGTACTTCACAATCAGTCACTATCATGATGCTTTCGTCCGGAAACTCGAAGTTCATTGATTGATAGTCATCTACAGCTTGATGAGCTAAGTGGTCTGCCAATACACTCCCTTTGATGGCTTTCTGGGTTGTGTATTGAATGTCGTATTCCGTCAAGATCATTTGCCATCTTGCAATTCTCCCAGACAGAGCAGGCTTTTCGAATATGTATTTTATAGGATCCATCTTTGAGATCAGCAAGGTAGTGTGAGTCAGCATATACTGTCTCAGCCGGCGAGCAGCCCATACCAAAGCGCAGCAAGTTTTCTCAAGCAGTGAGTATCGGGTCTCACAGTCGGTAAACTTTTTGCTAAGGTAATAAATGGCGTGCTCTTTTCGGCCAGACTCGTCATGCTGCCCCAGCACGCACCCCATAGAGTTGTCAAGCACTGTTAGATATAGTATCAGAGGTCTCCCTTCAACCGGTGGCATAAGGATAGGTGGTTCTTGGAGATACTCTTTGATTCTGTCAAAGGCGGCCTGACATTCATCGTTCCAACGTACTACCTGATCTTTCTTCAGCAGCTTGAAGATTGGCTCACAGGTAGCAGTCAGATGTGAGATGAATCGAGCGATGTAATTTAGGCGTCCTAAAAAGCCTCTAACTTCCTTCTCTGTCTTAGGAACTGGCATCTCTTGAATAGCTTTGACCTTAGCAGGGTCCACTTGAATACCTTTGTCACTGACCACGAAGCCTAGCAACTTCCCAGATCTTACCCCGAAGGTGCACTTGTTCGGGTTCAATCTCAGCTTGTATAGTTTCAACCGGTCAAACAACTTCTGTAGATGATCTAGATGCTCTTCCTCAGTCTGGGACCTAGCGATCATGTCGTCCACATACACTTCTATCTCGTGATGGATCATGTCATGAAATAGGGCAACCATGGCACGTTGGTAGGTTGCCCCAGCATTCTTTAATCCGAACGGCATGACCTTGTAACAGAAGGTGCCCCACTGAGTAACAAATGTAGTCTTCTCCATGTCTTCAGGTGCCATCTTTATCTGATTATAACCTGAAAAGCCATCCATGAAAGAGAACACTTTGTGCTGAGCCGTATTATCAACGAGGACATCAATGTGAGGTAAGGGGAAGTCATCCTTGGGGCTGGCCCTGTTCAGATCCCTGTAATCGACACACATTCTGACCTTACCGTCCTTCTTAGGTACCGGCACCACATTAGCAACCCACTGAGGGTAAGACGTTACTGCAAGGAACCCGGCATCAAACTGTTTCATGACCTCGGCCTTAATCTTCTCGGACATCTCTGGACGCATCCGACGAACCTTTTGTTTAACTGGAGGGCAGTCTTCCTTAGTCGGCAAGTGATGGACAACAATATCGGTATCCAACCCTGGCATGTCTTCGTAGGACCAGGCAAAGATCTCCATATAGTCATGTAACATCTTGGTTAACCGTTGCTTCACGCTGAGCTCTAGGTTGGCACCAATCTTTACCTCTTTTCTATCTGCCTCAGTACCCAGGTTTATGGTTTCCACTGGCTCTTCATGGGGTTGAATTGCCCTCTCTTCCTGAAGTAACAGTCTTGCAAGCTCGCCAGGCACTTCGCAATCATCTTCACCTTCGTCTTCGGCTAAGTTGATCGGATTTTCGAAGTCATAATTGGCATTAGCAGAGCTGTTATCAGTGAGATCCAGGGTGGATTGGAACCTGTATGAGTGAGTGTATGTGTAAATACAGCTGTTTTGAAAATTATGTAAAGGAAAGGAAAGATAGAAAAGGAACACAATATTTGCAATGCGAAAAATACGTCCAAGATTTTCATTCATGATGTATAAAATGACAGTTTGTATGCCCTCACAAATAGAACCACGATGCCTCGGGTAAGACACCGGGCCATAGAGTTTATCATTGTTTATTACAAAAAAAATAACGAAACAAAGAAACTTATTACTGCGTCACAAAGGTAACATGAGTATGATCCTTTGCACTCCAATTGTTCAATCCTTCTTCGGCCGTCGGATAAATCCAGCTGTTGAATTATGCTTCGTCCACTTCATGGTCTTCCCCAACAGCAATCACTTCTGAACTTTTAATAAATACTGGAGGTCTTCCGATCTTTGCTTTCCTCATAGCCCTCTGACCTTCTGAGGTAAAACCCAGCCCAAGTTTATCAGTCTTCTGGGTGAAGTCTGGAAGTCTGCCCCAGTTGACACATTCACCCTTCTGCACCACAGCCCTGGCATCCTTTAGGGAGGCCATCTTCAAAGGACCACTTGCTTCTGTTGTTTCTGCCGCAATTGGAAACACCTCCTCGAAATGTTGAAAGGGAGTCTCAATGAACTCCCCATCCATCTCAATGTATCTGAACGAGTTCAGGTGACTCACCATATATTCTTCCTCACCTTGCACGGTGACAATCTTCCCTCTGACGGGGTACTTCAGCTTTTGATGCAAGGTAGAGGTCACTGCCCCAGCCTTATGTATCCAGGGTCGACCCAGCAGACAAGAGTAAGATGGACGGATATCCATCACATAAAAAGTGGAGTCGAACACCTGAGAGCCCACACGAATCGGAATGTCAACCTCCCCATGGACCATCCTCTTTGAACCGTCAAAGGCCCTGACGATGATGTTGCTGGGTTTCAAATCCAGGCCTTCACAATCTAGACGATCCAGAGCCTTCTTGGGTAGCACATTCAAAGATGACCCAGTATCAACCAACACATGTGCCAAGGTGGTGCCCCTGCATTCAATTGAGACATGCAGAGCATCATTATGATCTCTCCCCTTTGCGGTCAAATCAGCATCGGAGAAACCCAAGCCATTGTCTGCCGTTAGACTTGCCACGCAATCGGTGAACTGGACCGCAGAGGTTTCATGTGGCACATGGGCCGTCTTGAGGAATGAGATGAGGGCCTTTGCATGGGCCTCGGAGCACAGCAGTAAAGAGAGCATGGAGATCTTGGAGGGCGTATGCCCCAGCTGTTCCACAACATTAAAATCGCTCTTCTTTATAATCTTCAAAATCTCCTCCATCTCTTGTGGGGAGGCCTCAGCAGCTATGGGTATGGGTGCCTCCATCTGGGCAGGCTCAGTTTCGATTCCCTTGCCCCGAGCATTGGATGACTCGGCAGCAGGAGAAACAGCAGCAGGAACAACAACTTGATCAGCAACGGGAGTAGGTGTACTTGCAGGAATTATCAGGAGCGGTCTTCGGGCAGCAGGTGGCGCAATGTCAGGCGAGAAGAGCCTGCCACTGCGGGTAACTTTGGCCGGGCCAGTGATGTCACAGATGCTGGCGCCAGCGTTGAGCTCTTGTTTAACTCCGTTTATATATACATCTGCCCCATAGTGCCAAGGGACAGCTTTGTTAGATACATAGGGCAGGGGCCCAGGAACAGTGATAGTAACAGGTGCAACGGTCAGAATTTGGATGGGCTTCTTCTGGAGAGCCGGGATCGGATTATTGAAGATAGTCACCACAGAGACTTCTTCTATTGGAACCAAACGAACAGCAGATTTCTTGAATAGAATCTCCTTACTATCCATTAAGCTTTGGATGCCTAACTTTAGCAAGGGACAACCAGATGGGGACACGGCACAGAATAGGCAACCCTCACTACAACCCGGAAATAAACCGGCCTGCAGTAGGTTCTTCTTGACGATCTTTAGAGGAGTGGCTAGATCATCCACAGAAACAGCATAGACGTCTTCATCAACAGCATTTACCCCGTGCTGAGGCATAGGGGCAGTGACTACATTTGGCTTTGCAGGCGCTTCGAATTGTATCTCCTTAGCATCGATAAGGTCTTGCACCTTATTCTTTAACGCCCAACAGTCATCAGTAGAGTGCCCCGGGCTTTCTGAATGGTAAGCACAACGAGCATTCGGGTTGTACTTGGGGGATGCAGTATTTGGAAACTTCGGCGCCTCCCTGACAGTCACTAAATTAGTTGCGAGCAACTGTGGCAGGATCTGCGACAAGGTCATGTTTAAACGGGAGAATTCTCTCCGGGGTCTTTCCACCTTCTGAGTATTGTTTGGCCGGGGAGCGGCAGCAGGCTTGGCAATCATGACCGCACTGACAGATTGGCGGTGCTCATGTCTTTCTGATCTTCTGGAACCGTACACGGCACTAGACTCCTTCTTAAACGGTTTCTTTTCTGAACTAGATGAGGCACCCTTCGGAATTTTTCCAGATTTCAGCCCAGCTTCAATTCTCTCTCCAGTCAATATCAAATCAGTGAAACCAGCAGAAGAATTCCCAATGAGATGGTTGAAAAACGGCCCAGATAGGGTCCCCAAGAACATGTCAACCAGCTCCCGATCAGTCAATGGTGGCTGCACCCTGCCAGCCAGGTCTCTCCATTTCTGAGCGTACTCCTTAAAACCTTCACTTGCACCTAACGCCATACCCTGGAGTTGGGTACGTGTGGGGGCAAGGTCGGCATTATACTGATACTGCTTGTAGAAAGCAGTAGCCAGCTCCTCCCAGTTACGAACTTTGGTCCCATCCAGCTGATAGAACCATTCGAGATGAGTCCCTGAAAGACTCTCCTGGAAGAAGTGGATCCATAGATTCTTATCCGCAGAGTACGGCTGAATCTTCCGAACATAGGACCTTAAGTGCAGCTTGGGACAAGACGCCCCGTCATATTTGGAGAAAGTTGGTGCTTTGAACTTATGCGGGATAATCACACCAGTCGACAAACCCAGATCTCCGAAATCCAGCCCAGGTGTCTGTTGCACCTCCATAGCCTTCAACCTGTCCTCCAATTGTTTGTACCTGTCATCTGAAGGAGGGTACTGCTCTTCATCAAAATCCGTCTCGTTGTCGGAGACGACCGGACTAGGAACCTTTACTTCTGCCTGAGAAGGACTCCTGCCAACAGAAGAACCAGCCTCTTCATGCTGTAGAGTATTACCCAACCTTCGGCCCGAGTTGAACAGAACAGTTCTTCTCTTCTTCTTCTTCTCCTTCTTCAGGAGCATAGTCTTCAGTTCTTCTTGGCCTTTAGCTAGACCCATGATTAGTTCTTGAAACTGCGCATTCTGCGCCTGGAGAGCCTTGATTGATGTCTCTGTTGATTCAGATCCGGGATTCATGATGCTGAAATAAACAGCGAAGAACTGTAAGCAACCTGAAAAGGGGAAAAACCTGATATGCACATGATGTATGAAATGCGTATGCAATGCATTCAAGGGTTCGAAAGTTCAAATTTGTTATAGCCAAAAAGGAACACACGTTATCATTAAAGAAATCATTGTTTAATACATCAAGGCCTCATGGGCAAAAAAATACAAAAATCAAGTCAATCCCAAAATACACTGCGCATCCTTTTCGGAGCTATGTAGGTGTTGAGATTCCTCTCCTCATGCAACAGGCGAGTGAGCTCCAAGACCTTCTTTTCGCTGGCATGCAGACTAGTCTCAAGAGAATTCCGTTCTTCTTTAAGCTGGATCCAGCTCTTCTGCATCTCTTCCCAGGATGTGGGCATATCAGGGTGCTGGATAACATGAGACACTTCCCCTTCCAAGACAGGCTCTTTGATTACTGGAAGCATGTGAGGATAAGGCATCACTAACTTCTGAGAGCGGGCGCGTACCCATTTGAGATAAGGCTCCAAAGGGATGGAGTTCCTGTGCCCCAGTGTCTTGCTGTCTATCCTACTAGGCATCCTCCAGGCTCTGATAAATCTCTGACGAAGTCCTTGAGTATCATTGTCGAAGTCAAAAACTATGTCAGGAATTAACATGTCATGGGGACCGTCCCTCCGAGCATAACCAAACTGTCTCCAAGCCAGGCATGGGCTATAAGTAATACCTCCTCTGATTCCAAGTAAAGGAACATTAGGGTACTCCCCACAACGATCAATGATAGTGACATCTCCTCTAGATCTAGGACACCAATGTATATCTGTATGCGTAAGAGTCATCAACCGTTGTGACCATCTCAAACCCCGCTCATTCTTCAGGACTGATTGGGGAAGGTGCGAAATAAACCACCTTCCCAGGAGAGGAGTGCAACACATAAGGACACCTCTTTTTCTCATGGTTCGAGTGTAACATGAGTGAAGGATGTCCCCCAGCAACGTAGGTACAGGATTCCTGGACATAAAGATCTGAACGGCACTGATATCAATGAGCTGATCTGGGTTAGGGAACAACACCAAACCATAAACAAGGAGGGCCACAACCTCTTCAAAAGCTTGCAAGTCAAGGGAGTTCCAACATTCATGGGCCTTCTCAAACAGAAACCTGGCCAAGAACCCTTTGATACCACTTCTGACTTCCCAATGTCCCTTGAGGTCAGATGACTGTAGGTGCAAAGCTTTAGCAATCTCTTCAAGCTTAGGTTCCTTTTCTGTACCGTTGAAGGGTAGCTGATCAAGGATAGGGATCTTCAGGAGCCGGGAGAACTCCTCCAATGTAGGTACCAACTGATAGTCCAAGAAGGTAAAGTAGTGATGCAGAGGGTCAAAGAATTGGAACAAGACCTTTATCATATCTTCCTCAATGTTGGTGTTGACCAAGCTGATGAGGCTTCCATGCCTTTCACTGAATGAAGAGTTCTCGGGAATCCTGGATATAAGCTCCTTAAGCTGAGGAGGGATCCTTACAAGATTGACCTGAATTGTCTTTCTACGAACAGTCTCCATGTCCTACAAAACAAGAACAAAGATGAAAATCCGAACCCCTGAAATGGTTAGTCAATGCATATGATGCTGGATGATGTCATGATGTTATGATTAAACACACCACAGATATTTACAAAGACAAACATGTAGGGCACACAAGGCACACAAGACAAGCCCTTAAGGTTTAAGGCCAGCATGGGGTCTGGGTAGTACCCTCTTGAAGTTGGTGGGTTCAATCTGTCCTAATCAAAGTAGCCGGGTTCTAAGGTTCCCAATATCACGGGATTGCTTTCATTGTTCATCGTTTCGATTTAGCCACTGAACTGGCGACCGAAATATTCTAGGAAAGCAACCCTCAATTGAGTGTAGTATCGAGTATCAACCAACCTCGGACTGCACCAAAGTCAGTTATCTCACTACCCTAAAGAGGCCAAGATAGTTCAATTAAGGTTCCTAAGGTCTGTTGATGCTTCACGACACCACGCGGAGGCCCCATACTCTCCTTGACTGAACTCAAGGGTTACCGGTACACACCAAAGTGCCACATCAACGTAGCAGACTGTTTCAACCATGTCGGTATACCCCGCACAGTTCCCTCACAGCCTTGTTGCTACTTTCTAAGAAAGGTATCCCCCAGATCCGGGTTTAGGATCTATAGAACTCCCAAGCAACCCACAATTTAAAGCACACAAGGAAAACAATTGAAAACATAGTTATAAGCTAGCCCTAAGGTACACCTCACTTTAAGTTTAATCCCCAGCAGAGTCGCCAGTTCTGTGATCGGTGGATCTGGAACTGACTGTTTAACGCTGGTTCGCGAAATGTCGCGGAAGCAAGAGTCGCCACCGTCTTTTATTTTCTCCAAATAGAAAGGACAAAAGCACAGAAAAATTCCTTAAAGAGATTGCTCTCGGTTCGGGAGGTAGGTTATAGAAAGGGAAGGTGTTAGCACCCTTTCTATCCATGGTTATCCATGGGCTCTTAGATACTTTCTCATTGTGTTTTCAAAAAATGGTTTGTTTGCTTTTCAATGTGGGTTTTAAAAAGTTTCTTTGAAAATTTCAGTTCGACTCATACGTCAGAGTGTTTGAAAAATTTGCTTTGAAAGCTTTTGAAAAGTGTCAGTGTGAAAAGTCTTTTTGAGTTTGTTTTGAGATTAGAGCAAGTATCCTTGAGAACCTACCTACCCTAAGGAATTCGTCTGTGTAAATGTCCTTTAAAGTAGTGCCATCCCACCATTGAGAGGTAGGTAGCACCACCGTTGGAGGTGTTCGGGTCAATTCGAGTTTTAGGGACGTGGTGATCACCAGAGCAATGGGAAGACACCTTAGAAGCTACCCTCATGCCAGGTTCCCGGATCATGAGGACTTACTAAGACGTCCTCTACTCGACGATCACCTTTCGAAAGGCAACAGTGAGGCGTACCCTAGGGGTGGTGTGTGCGATTCGTGTGTCATTTTCAGTTATCTGTCTTGTCATGTTTATTTGTGTTCTACGCTTGATTTTAATTAAGGCCATTCATTCTTGCATGCATATTTAACAGTTATAAAGTTTGCGGAAAAATAAATCTACAGCTATTACAAATGGCGCGGGTCCACATCGCCAAAATTAAACCGGACCCGATTTGACTGAAAAATAAATAAAGCGAATAAATAAAAGTGCGAGAAATTTAAATTACAGTGCTTTGGGAGAGATACAAAATTATAATAAATGACATAAAATAAATGCGCAAAAATAAAATAATTAAAAACAATGGGCGTTGGACCCTTTTGCAAAAAATTAAAGTTAATAAGAATTAATTAATTAAGAAAATTAAATGTTTTGGTATTTTGTGTTTTTTAGATTTAAAAGAAGAAAAAAAAGAAGGAATTAATTTTAATTGACTAACCCTAATTCTATTGTTTTTTTTTTAAGTTTATTATGAAAGATATTGAAATTTAACCTAATTTAAATCCTAATTCATTTGTATACATTTGATTATAAAATAAAATAAATAAATAATATTGTGGTAAAAAGGAAAAATTAAAAAGATATAAAAATTATTAACTAACCTAATTCTATATTTTTGGGTTTTTATTAAAAAGGAATTAAAATTAAAAACCTAATTAAACTAAATATTTACATGTTATTTATTTATAAAAGTAATTAAAATAAAAATTATATTTTTATTTGCCCTTTTTCTGATTTTTATAATGTTTTTGTATTTTTGTAAAAAAATAAATTAATTAAATTGAGATGATAAATTAAATAAAATTGCAATTAAAAAAAATAAGATATAAAAATAAATAAGAAAATGCAAACCAGGGGGGGGGTAGCCCCAAAATTGGAGGTCTTGATCTTAGAAGGCTGGCCCAATTGATTTTGGCCTCATTGACTTTTTGGAATAGTGTGTAGATGCGTTGACTTAAGCCTACAGCATTCTTTGAATCTTGGCCCTTGAGTTGGACTGGATGGACGCGTGTATGTCTGGATGAGGATGGAATATGGTGTACATCACTATGAGCGCTGCATGGAATGATGTATTGAAAAATAATGTGAGAAATTGCACAGACCTGGGACTTGAACCCAGGTCTTGGAGGTTGAAACAATGGGAGTTTGCCAGCTGAGCTAAGCGCATATTCGATTATTATATAAACAAACAAATAATATAAAAGTAACCAGCGCATTAATAGATGGAAACGCGCGAATATTTAAATCAGCAAATCACAGACGGACAACACATCGTCTTCCTCACTTTTCTGAAAACAAGAACCTTCAGCCACGGTTTTGGATGCGTGGCCTTAAGCAACCTACAAGAAAATAGCGATTAGCATTCTATTGGTCATAAATTCATCGCGAGGGTCAAGCTCTCTTCGTCTTGGTGAGCTGGTTTGAATGATCATACTCTCATGGGCTAATTTTCCCTTATCACGAAAGCCCCAATTTACAATCCTGCAAAACCTAGAAATCGCGCATGGTGGAATTTGATATACAGGATGATAATGCAATTAAATATGATGGTTAGCTCACAAACTTCATCAGGAACATGAATATATAAACAAAAATGCAAAAAGACGTATGATTTATGATATGTGATTTCAAAAAATTCTTGATACAGTGAGAGTTCTGGATACCACTTCTTTGCGTTTTGGTTGATGTTCTTGATTGGAATTTGATCAGGAGTCCACGAGCAAGCTTTTGGTATAAGAATTAGGGCTTAAAACCACCTGTAACCTTGAAACCAGTTTTGTGTTTTATGGAAAAAAGTCAAGTTTGCAAAGGAGTTTTCAGCGCAGCTTAGAGTGTAATGGCCATTAGGGTTGATTCCTGATCATATAGTGAAGGCATTAGGTCAATAAAATTGAACAAAATCTCATGAATTCAATGTTTTGCATATTTGATTTTGTAAGATCTTTTTGAAATCTTTTCCATGTGCAATTTGTGTCAATCATGCTCCAATCACACCAAAACTTTCCATAATCAAACAAGCACGAAATATTGAGAGTAGAATGTGCACAAAGAGATTTTTTTAGGTCAAATTTATATTTTCTACATACTTAAATAATTTAAATGAATTAATATTAATATAAATTCAAATAAATAATTAAAAATTGAGAAAATACTTCCCCTTGGGCTTAATGGTCGTGCATAGGCTTGGCATGAAGAAACTTGGAAGAAAAATGGGCCCATTAGCATTTTTGGATCATTTGAACCATTGTTGACTTTTCAAAATTCCCAAAAATTTCCCAACTTCCACAAGGCATAACTTGCTCAATTTTTAATATTTTCACATGTTCTTGGACATTTTGGAAAGGTCTTTGAGTCGTTTAACCAATGCCTTTGGTCCCATGTCATTTGGATTTACCAATCTCAAGTTATGGCCTTTGACTTAAAGTCCCTTTTTGTTGACTTTTGAAAATGACCTATAATGTTGAAATTGATAACTTTTTGTGAGAGCATTTCTTGGACTTGGAATATGAAGATGAGTTGTAGGAAATGTCTTTCTCTTCAAAATGAGCTTTGGATGGAATTTTTCTGATAATCCATGTGAAAGTTATGCCCTGGTCAATTTCAGTTGACTTTTTCAGCTGTCCAAATATAGTAACTTTTGCATCTTTGTGATTTTCTGAGCCAAATTTTGAGAATCATGATCAAGCATTGATCAAATGATGTTTGTGGCTTCAAAATGATATGTTGACCAAAAATTTGAACTTTTGACTGTCAAATGACCATTTTGCCCCTACAGTTGACTGTAGTGCAATCTAGGGTTTTGACTGTGCAATTTTGAGCTGAATGCCTTGAAAATTGATATGAGGATGTTTGACCACATTTGTAAGCATATGAGACTTGATTGGGCCTTTGAAAACTTCTTTTTCTTGATCAGAACACAAACCCTAGTTTTGACTGTATAGGAGACAGTTGAACTGCACAACCCTTGGGGAATTTTGTGACCTGGCTTGGCAATTTCTTGAAGAATATGGGAGGGCAAATTTTGGGGTACAACACTATAGTTACATAATACAATCGTGGTGAAAGCTCATAAGTTACATGGGTTCGAATCTTAATGGCAGTAATTTTGTGATTTCTTTAAAATTGCAGTGATGTCTTTCTTTTCTTTCTTTTTTTAAAAATTAAAAATAAACATAATTTCACTATGGTTGATTAGCACAATCATGGTGATATCACTTACCTCCTTTTATTTTTTATTTTTTTAGTGGTGTCATTCATTTTCATTAATTTTTAATCTGAAAATATTCCATATTTCACTATGGTTATTTTAACCAACCCTTGTGATATATTTTATAAATTTTAATTAAATAAATCATATATCCATACGGTTGGTTTAAACAACCATGGTGAAATGTGTTATTCATAAACATGAAATACAGTTTAGTTTGTCTATTCAGTTGCCATTTTTTCATATCATCATTGAGAAACCATTCGACTCTAACACATTCAAAGCAAGTTGAACCTATTTTTTCATCTTCATTAACAAAAAGAATCACGCAATCAATATTTTATGTTCTTTGGTTAATGTACAAAGCCATCACTATTGTTCATTTTTGGGTTTTCCTTTTACAAAACAACGAAAGTTGTTATTACTATTGTTCGTTCATAGGTTTCCCTTTTACAAAACAACATAAAATAAAGTTAGAGTAGGAAGGCGAAGAAAGGAGGACAAATATATTTCACTTATTCATCACGTTTCTGGTACGTAAATTATTCACCATGCATGTACGGTATGTTGATGTTCTTGTTGTTGATGTTCATGTTTATGTTGTTGTTGTTAAACTTGACTGTTGTTGTTGAATGTTGATGTTATTGTTTATGTTATTATTGTTGTTGATGATTGTTGATTGTTATTGTTGAATGTTGATGTCGAATATTATTGTTGAAGGTTATTGTTGATGTTGTAGTTGAATGTTTTTGTTGTTGAATGTTGTTCTTGAAGGTTGTTGTTGAGTTTATGTTGTTGTTTATAGGTTGGTGTTGTTGAATGTTCTTGATGTTGAATGTTGTTGTTGTTGAATATTGATGTTGTTGTTGTTGTATGTTAATGTTGCTTATATATGTTATTGTTGTTGTTGAATGTGTATTAGACACATTGTTATTGTTTTTGTTGTTTATATGATGTTTTTATTGAATGGATATGAGACACATTTGTTTATATGTTATGTTTTATATGTTATTGTTATATGATGTGTTATTATTGTTATTTATATGTTGTTATTGTTATTTGTATGTTATTGTTGAATGTGTCTGAGATACATTTATTATTGATCTTGTGGTTGATCAGAACCTGGAGAGTGGCCGAAGGATGATCTTCAGTCGGGCAAAGGAGAGAGGAGGTTGTACCTGCAAGGTACTCCAACAATCAAGTAAGAGTGGGAGCAAGGAGGTACTAACAAAATATCAGGTAGTGAGTAGTGAATATGTGATACATGGCCCTCACAAGTGTGAGGGTTTATATAATGCCCCTGGCGGGTGGCCATTGGTTCCTGATTTCTCGCTTAGATATGCGGGTCTGGAAAATTAGGTAACTTCCAGGACTTGGTTAAACCGGGAAGATGTGCACGTAACTAGTTGTTGGTCCCAGGGGAGGGCTGGTTACGGGCATCCCCCTGGTCGGTTCTTGGAGACCCACACGACGTTGGTGTCGGGCAGGCTGATGAGATGCTTGAAGGGTATCTTGGGTTGGTGATGGGCCAGAAGGGCAAGAGGGGAGGCATTGCCCGACACGTGCGAGCAGCCTGGGCAACGTCCAGCGGTTGGCACTCATGAGATTTCTTAGATTGGGCCCAATCAAGCTGTCGGGCCAGTCCAGAACAATAGCCCCACAAGTCGTTGCTTTTGGATGCAAGAGCGATGACTTTGAAGTCTGCTCGAGGGATGGGGAAATGGGAGTTTGCCCGTTATACTTCTCTGTCGGGGAGGCGAAATGTTTGTCATTGGGACTTTTGAATTTGGAGAGGTAGCGTGTTTCGAGAAACATTTCAGTCGAGCGGCGTAAATGATGGCCTAGGGTTAGGGTGTCATAATGACGACCCTAGGGTTCTTAGGGCGTGTGTTTGATACGCGCGGGCCATTTCAGCTATAAATACGAGAGGAACAGGGCGATTAGTATTTTTCGCCTTCTCCTTCAACTACTCGTATCAGCTCGACATTCGACCACTAGCATTTATCAGTTTTTTTCATTCGCGGTCATCCAGCTTCGTCTCTTCTTCTTTTATTAGTGAGTTTTCGTTCCTCCATTATTGCATGTTCTAGTGCTTTCGTTTTTTTGCCTCTTAGACATGCATACGATTAGGATTTAGGGTTCTGTTGAGAAGGAGATTGTTAGAGACCCTAGGTAGTGGACGTCGCTCTCGCGGTGCATGGCTGCTAGAGCCGCCGCGGGGCTCCCTCGGGGGCCTGGCGCTGTGTTATAGGTGATTCGTTAGGGTTTGAGTTTTTTTGTGGACTCGTGCCCGTTAGAGTATCTCAGGGACTTCTGGGTCTTCCTGCGATTTAAGCCTGTTAGTGTGCCTTAGTGAGGGATTAGGGCTTTCTCCCGCATATTGATCCCGTCAATGTACCTCAGTGAGGGTTCTGGTCGGGGTTGTGATCCTCGTCTCCCAGCATCCTTTCACTTGTTTAGTGGTGGAAGGGTGGTTCTGGCATTGATGTCGAGCTCATCTATTTCCTCTGCTTTTCAGGTGCTATGGCTGACATCACACAGGTTATTATTTCGAGTGAGTCCACAGATTCCTCCTGGAGTTCTTTGAGCGAGACTAGCGGTAGCTCGTCGAGAATATTGGCAATATTCGGGGAACAACAAGATGTGGCGGAACAATAGATGGGGGAGCCCGACATGGGGGCGACTTCTTCGGATCGGGGCAGCCTATTTCCTCCTCGAGATGAAGAGGACCCTCGAGATTGGGTAGCTAAAGACCTTGGGAGTGGCAGTCATACTTTTATGAGCACGGGGAAGATGTTTTCACCGACGTTTATGTTCACGAGGAAGGAGCCCGGGAGGAGTGGTCGTTGTACATCCCCGAGAAAGATAACAGGATCTGCTCAAGATATGATAGGAGGCGCATTCCCATGTATGATATAGTTTTTTGAGAGATGGGTCTCCGCCTTCCTTTTCTGATTTTAAAGTGGTCGTTTTCAGACACCTGCATGTGACCCCCTTTCAATTGCACCCAAACGGGATTGCATTTGTGCGGGAGTTCCAGATAGTGTGTGACTATCTGAAGATTGAGACTATAATCCTGTTGTTCTTCTATTGCTTTCATATCCAGAGGAGCAGGACTGACGGGCGGTGGGGATGTGTTTCCCTCAAACAAGGCAATGAGAAGTTGTTCAAAGCTTACTTGGAGTTCGTGCGCCATTTTAAGGACAAGTACATTTTGGTGCAGCCTACATCGACGAAGGTGTTGCTGAATGTTTTTAGGAGTAGGGCGTCTCTCAACGAGGATGGGACTCCCCATATTAACGAGTTAAGGGAGCCTACCACGACGTTGGTCGCCAAGTTCCCGTTCTAGTGGACTAGCAGACATTTCGAGAAGGAGTTGGGCTCCTATGTCTGGAGAGAGGGGGAGCTTGGGGACAAGGATCTGTCGAGCTTCACCACTTTGACCTTGTTTGTTGCTCGAATTCCTCCGGTCCAGCGAGTCGGTCGAGGAGACAGGCGAGTGTTGGACAGAAACAGGGAACCCGTGTTCGAGACGGGTCTCATAGATCTCCAGGAGCTTCTTGGGAGTGAGAATCCCGTTAGATATCTGGGTACAAATTTTCTTTTTCTAGTATATGGTCCTCATTTGTTTGACCCGTCGTTTTATTGACTCTTATTTTCTTTGTTTTGCAGAAAATATGAATCCTGCTTAAGAACGCCTAGCCAAGACACTCGCTGCTCAGGCAAGAAAGGCCAAGAAGGATGCCCAGACTAGCGCGGGGCCGGTTCCTGCTCCTGGATCAGGTGGGCCATCTTTGACCCTGTCTACCACTGCTTTATCTTTGTCTGTTGTTTCCTCGAAGGCGAAGAGGCCTCGACCTGAGGGGAGCGTCGACCTTACCATAGAGATGGGAAAAGGGGTTTATGATCTGCCTCCTTGCTGGCTGGAGAGGTCTTTTTTTGAGAGTGCAACACTTCGTCTTCCCAGGGCCGAATCTCTCCTCCTCGAGGGAACGAGTCGTCCAGAAAAGAGGGCGACGCTGGCCCAAGACGCGGGCGGCTTGATGCGGATCCTGAAGATGGTTGTGGCGTATACCGAGGAGAGTTCATCCCAGGAGATGGAAATCAAGAACCTCCAAGCCAAGTTGGTGGTGTCCGAGAAGGCCTTAGTCGATAAAGACAAAGCCCTAAAGCTGGCCGAGGCAGAGTCGGGGAAGTTATCTGAGGAGCGCAGCACTTTCATGCTCAAGAGCGAGAGTCTATAAGGGAAGGTGGAGGCCTTGAATACCGAGCTAGCGCCCGCTAAGGACGAGTCAGAGGACACCAAGGATCTGAAGACTCGGACCAAGCTATTAGATCGTTTTCAACTTACAGTGGATGATGCTCAGGATGCTTCTGAGGGGAGCTTCGACAATGCGGTGAATCAAATACGTGTGTTGAATCCCGACATTGAGCTCAACACTTCGGGCATGGGGGTCAACTACTATGTGGCTGATGGACAGATTCTAGTTCCTGACTACTTGAGGGATGTCATCGACCAACCAGTTGGGGATCCTGCTCGACTGTCGCCTATCATCGAAGGAGAAGTACAGGGGTGACCGTCCATTTGTTTCGGTTTGCATGCCGTTTTTTATAATATTCGTTGTTTCTCGGGCTATTGCCCGTTTATGTAATATTTGCACGATTTTGGTCTAAGTGGTCGTTTTATTTATTTTCCAGCCATTGGTCGTTTTGCTTTGAATATTTAATATGTTATTTGCATGATTGTTAACAAGTTAGTCTGATTAGGACTTTTGTATTCTTCATAGTTTATATCGAGGATGTGCTCGTTTTGTATGCTCGTTGGTGCGGGGAATCCGATCGAGCTGCCAAGGCAAATGTCAGGCGAAGGCCGGAATCCAGGTCTCATTTTCGAGGGACCCAGGTTCGGCGACATGAACTTCCCCTTGCGAGTCAAGCGTTCTACCATCGTGGCACAAAGATTGTAGAGCTCGATCAAGTTGTCAACGTCGGGCTGAGGGTACACTCGTCAATAGAGCGGAACCTCGCCCCTTCTAAATACTTTTGGGTGCTACGCTTGTGCCTAGGCGCGTACGCGTGGTCGGGTTCAGGCGGGTCTATCTTGTCGACCGAACCTGTCGACAACTTAGTGTTTTCAACTGTAGTATTGTTTTAGCTTTTCAGTGTTCCATGATCGAACAAGTTGTTCCCCTTGTAAATTTTCTAGGTAATATGCTCCATTTCCCGTTTTGGCGTAGATGCAATAAGGACCTTCCCAGTTTTCCGTGAGCTTACCCTCGTGAGATTCTTTATGATTTCTCTTCAGGACAAGGCTGTCGACTTCGAACTCTCAACGTATCACCCTGGCATCGTAGCGCATGGTTATTTTTTGTTTGAGCGAGGCCTCTCGCATGGGCCTCTCTCATTCTGATTTCTTCCACCAGGTCGAGCTCTTCTCTGAGGGTGACGTCATTCATCTCCTCGTCGAGAGGTGCCTCAGTTTGTCTGGAAGGTTCCCCGATCTCTACGGGGATAACTGCCTCCATCCCATATGCTAACCAGAACGGAGATTCCCCAGTAGATGAGTGAGTGGTCATTCGATACGCCTAAAGCATGTTGTTACGTTCCTTAACCCATCACTTCTTGGTTTCGTCCAACCTTCACTTGAGGCCTTTGAGCATCACCCTGTTGGTAGCCTCGGCCTGGCCGTTGGTCTGGGGGTGCTCGATGGATGCGAAATTTTGGGTCGTATCGAGCTTTATGACAAATTCGTGAGAGGTGTGATCCGTGAACTGGGTCCCGTTGTCGGTGACTATCGCTTGTGGGATACCGAAACGAGCCAAAATATTTCTCTTGTAGAAGCGAAGGACGTTCTGGACAGTGATTTTGGCCAGGGCTTCGACCTCTATCCACTTAGTGAAGTAGTCGACCACTACAATCAGATATTTTTTCTGATTGGTTCCGACCATGAATGGGCCAAAGAGGTCTAGTCCCCACCAGGAAAAGGGCCAGGGAGAGGTGAGGGATTTGAGCTCGCTAGGAGGAGTTAAATGCATGTCCCTGTGTCTTTGACATTTATCACATTTCTTCACGTGTTCTCTTGCATCGTGCTGCATGATGGTCCAATAGTATCCTGCCCGCAAGGCTTTCCTCACGAGGAATCTTCCGCCCAATGCTGACTACCAATACCCTCATGAATTTCATGTAGTATATGCTCCGATGCACTTCGGTCGACACACTTGAGGAGTGGGATGGAAAATCCTCTTCTGTAGAGTTTGCCCTTGATCAATACGTACAAGCAGGCCCTTCGTCTGACGATGATTGACTCTTTTGGGTCGTCAGGGAGTTTGCCTTTAGTGAGGTAATCATGTACGAGGGTCATCCAGCAATTGATGTCCCTGATGGCGAATATTCCTAGGGTGGCAGATGGTTTCTGGGTGCTCGGTCGAGGGAGTGCATGTTGTATTACAAATTTATTTCCTCTCTTCTTCTTTGTGCTTGCCAGTTTGGATAAAACCTATGCACATGCGTTGTGCTCGCGAGGAACATGTTGAACGTCCACCTACCTGAATTTCTTCTTCGCCTCTTGGACCAGGGCCCAATATTCAGCGAGTTGGTCGTTTTTGACCTGATATTCTCCTAGGACTTGCGAGGCGACCAACTGGGAATTGGTGAAGATTTTTACTTCCTCGACTCCCAGATCTTCGGCTAGCCGTAATCCTGCGAGGAATGCCTCGTATTCGGCTTGATTGTTGGAGGTCGAGAAAGACAGGGTAAGGGAAAATTCGACCAGGGTCCCTTCCTCATTCTCTAATATGATGCTCGCGCCGCTTCCGGTTGTACTGGAGGTGCTGTCGACGAAGATCGTCCAGCGGCGCAAGCCTTTCGGATCCCCGAGTGATGTCATTTCTGCTACAAAGTCGGCTAAGGCTTAAGCCTCAAAGGCTTTCATGCTTTCGTATTGGATATCAAATTAAGAGAGTTCATAGACCATTTCAGCATTCTTCCGTCCATGTCTGGTCTTCTGAGCAGCTGTTTTATTGGTTGATCCGTTCGGACCACTATGGTATGGGCCAGGAAGTAGTGTCTTAACCTCCTCGCGATGTTAACAAGGGCCAAGGCTACTTTCTCGATTTATTGATACCTTGATTCCGGGCCTTTCAGGGCTTTGCTCGTGAAGTAAATTGGCCTTTGTCCCTCTGGGGTTTCCCTTATTAGTGTTGCGCTTATTGCCTCGGAGGCGACCGTTATATAAAGGTAGAGGACTTTGTCTTTCCGGGGCCGGGATAAGACGGGCGGTTGTGAGAGTGTTCTTTTCAAGTGGGTGAGGGCTTGCTCGCATTCAGGCATCCATTCGAAAGCGGTTTCCTTGCGCAGGAGTTTGAACAAGGGGAGTGTGTGCTGGGCGGATTTTGCCACGAATCGGGAAAGAGAAGTGAGCATGCCGTTTAAGATCTGGATGGATTTCTTTGAGGTAGGTGTCAGAAACTCGGAGAAGGCCCGACATTTGTCGGGGTTCGCCTTGATACCTCATTCTGTTAGATAGAACCCGAGGAACTTTCCTGCCCGTAGGCCGAAGGTGCATTTTTCCATATTGAATCGCATCATGCACTTTCGGGCTTGCTTGAACACCTTTTTCAAATGGGCGGCATGGTCGAGCTCTTCGGTGGACTTGACGATCATGTCGTCCATATAGACTTCGAGCATGTCGTCTATTTTATTGCAAAAGACTTTATTCATCATGCGCTGGTAGATAGCACCCGCGTTCTTCAGGCTGAAAGGCATTACATTGTAGTAATAATTGCCCGACTCGGTCATGAAGGTGGTATATTTTTTGTCCATTTTCGTCATGGGAATCTGGTTGTAACCAGAGTATGCATCCATGAAAGATAATAGTTTGAAACCGACCGAATTGTCGACCAGTTTGTCAATATTGGGGAGGGGATAAGCACCTTTCGGTCAAGCCTGGTGAGATCAGTATAATCAATGCATATTCGCCATTTTCCATTAGATTTTTTAACGAGGACTACATTGGAGATCCAGGTTGTGTACTGGGCTTCAGAAATAAAATGTGCCTATAGGAGGTCTTTTACAGCTAATTCAGCAGCGTGTGACTTCTCGGTCGACTGCTTTCTTCTGTGTTGCGCGACCGCCTTGATGGTGAGGTCAATGGTCAGGTGATGGCATGTGACCTTAGGGTCTAAATCGGGCATCTTAGCCGCACTCCAGGCAAAGAGATCAACATTCTCCCGCAGACAAGCTTTGAGTTACCTTTTATCCAGGTAAAGAAGGTCCGCTCCGATCTTTACTCCCCTGGTGGGGTCTTCTCCAAGGGGAACCAGCTCGAAGTCGTTGTCCGGGATAGGTCGTGTGTGACTTGAGAGCTCGTTGTGGCCAGTAGAGGAGGTTGGGCCTTCGTCTTCGACCATAGGCTTATCCCATTCTTTCTTTGCTCGACCCTGTCCTCCATGGAGAAGCGATTGTCGAGGTCAATGGTGTCGACCCTTGGCAATGGCCTGGATTCCTCGGAGCTGGAGGGCAGCATGGCTCGAGTGTCTGTTTGAGGCTGGGCGTTGATGGATCTGAGGCTCTTCGTAGAAGCTTTGAAGCATCTCCTGGCTGCTTGGATGTCCCCGTGAAGAGTGGCAACCAAACCTTCAGTCGTGTAGTATTTCATCTTGAGATAAACGGGGGAGGATACCGCGATGAGCTCAGCGGGAGTGGGTCTCCTGAAGATGCATTGATAGAGGGATGGGCAGTCCAACACCAAGAATTGGGTCTTGATGGCTCTGGCCGTTATCCCCCTCCCAAAGGTGACGATTAACTCCATGTACCCCTATGGCTTCGTGATGGCCCCGTTGAAACCTTGAAGATCAAAGCCCATGTATGGGGGGTAGGTGGCTCTCGTTCAGTTGCACAGTGTTGAATAATTGGGCGTACATAATGTCAACCGAAATGCCCCGGTCGACCAAAATGCGATGCACATCGAAGTTATCCATCTGAGCTCTCACAAGTAGTGGGATGCTCGAATTTGAGGCTCCTCCCGGTAACTCTTCCTTGTAAAATGCGATGGGGTGAGATCCTCCTCGAAACTTGTCGAGCATGGTGTCCATCTTAGAGTTGGCCTCGATGAGTTGGTCAAACCTTCTCTTCATCGATCTGACTGTATGCCTGTTGAACCCTCTGCCGGAAATGACCATGGCCGCGGGGAAGGATTCCCATGGACTGTGGGTGGATAAGTACAGGGGGGACGTCCTCCATGTCCGGAAAGTAGAAGTCTTTTGGCAGTGAGATGCTCAAGGCGACGAGAATGGTGTCGAGGTCGGGGAGTTTCTTCCCTTCTTCGACATTCTTTGTCTCTGGTGCTTCGCCACGAGCGACCTCTTTTTTCTTATACTACTTGAGGTGCCCGTATCTGATTAATATTTAGATTGCATCCTTGAGATGAATGAAATCCTATGTGTTGTGGTCGTGACTCTTGTGGAACCTGCAGTACTTGCTCTTGTCGGTTCTTGGCTTCGTCGGTGTTTGTCGGGGGAAACACATCCCGACTTGCTTGAACTCTGAATTAGCGCATTTGGAAAGAATACACTCTCTTGAGGTTGTCAGGGGGTGTAGTCGTGGAAATGGCCGTCCGGCCCCTTGTAGTCTTTAGGATCACGGGACTTGCCCTCCTGTTTCTTCTCCCCTCGATGGGATGTCGAGGGTTCGTCATTCTTCGAGGGTCTGGCACTCTCCATGTGCTTGGATTCCCGGGCGCTATTGGCTTCCTCCTTCTCCTCGTATTGTATGTACGCCTGGGCCTTTAGAAGAAGGGAATCGAGAGTGGCTGGTGTTTCTATGCCTACAGCCTTGGCAAAGTCGCTACGGGGACGAAGCTCGCGCTCGAGTAGGTATTTCTTCATGTTGTCCGTTGTCAGGACCTGGACCGCTTCTTTGTTGAAACGTTCAATATATGCCCGTAGAATTCGTCCCTGCCCTGTATGATTGCTTCGAGCGAAGCTTCTGATTTAAGGTGTCAGCGGGAGGCAGTGAAATGTCTTGAGAACATTCTCTCGAGTTGTTTCCACGAGGTGATGGATTCGTTGTGCAAGCTTTTGTACCACGCCGTCGCCCCCTTCTTGAGAGTGGTTGGGAAGAGTCTGCACTTGATGGCGCCCCTGACCCCTCTGTAGTCAAGGAGGGCATCGATGTTCTCGATGTGCTCATCAGGGCCTGTAGTGCCATCGTAAGTCCCTAGAGTGGGCGGATTCTATGGGCCGACAAGACGTGGAGATTCAGTGATCTCCCTCGATAATGGTCCGTGGGGCTCGTCATCTTCACTATTGATGGGAGATCGAGAAGGATACTGGTAGTTTCTCCCCTATCAGTCGTCGCGGTCCCGCCGAGGGAAGGGGCTCCTTCGCTTTTACTTTGGCTCGGGAGAGGGCAATCGAGCGTGGTCGATCTGCCGTTGTCCTTTCTCCTCTTGAACGAAGGGGAGTCTTGATCTCAGACAGGAGGTGTGCGATTGCGTTTCTTGAAGAAAGAAACGTCGCGTCTTTCCTTTTTGGGTGGTGGACCACGCCTGGGTGGTGATGCACTGGGGGAACTTTGTCTTTGGGCTCTCCGAGGAGGAGATCTTGAACGCCTATTTTCCAAGGCCCATATCCTCTAATTTTGTTGAAGGATGAGGGTGTTGGTCTGATTTAGGGCAGCGAGTAGTGCTGCCATGGCCGGATCGGTGTTGACAGGGATATGGACTGGTTGTAAGATTTCTGGGAGTTCCTCAGTAGGATTCTTGGAACGCCATTCGTCCAAGAGCTGATCGTCACTACACCGGGCATCAGCGGAATCAGGGGACGCAGTTTATCCGTCATGGGGGCCCAGGTTGTCCTCAAGGCGAGGGTGTTCCTGGCCTCCATTAGTCTTGCGAGCAGGGGAAATGATGGTCTTTCTGGACATGTAGAGATCATTATAATCGACCATAATATGAGAGATGGATCTTGAAAGAAGAGTTGCTTTGATATTAGGTTCCGAGGGAAGAAAGATAGGGATAACAGCTTCCCACAGACGGTGTTACTGATCTTGCAGTTGATCAGAACCTGGAGAGTGGTTGGAGGATGATCTTCAGTCGAGCAGAGGAGAGAGGGGGTTGTACCTGCAAGGTACTCCAATGATCGAGTAAGAGTGGGAGCAAGAAGGTACTAGCAAAATATCAGGTAGTGAGTAGTGAATATGTGATACCTGGCCCTCACAGGTGTGAGGGTTTATATAATGCCCCTGGCGCATGGCCATTGGTTCTTGATTTCCCGCCGAGATATACGGGTCCAGAAAATCAGGTAACTACCAGGACTGGTCAAACCGGGCAAATGTACATGTAACTAGCCGTTGGTCCCAGGGGAGGGCTAGTTATGGGCATCCCCCTGGTCGGTTCCTGGAGGCCCGCATGATGTTGGTGTCGCGCAGACTGAGGAGATGCTCGAAGGGCATCTTGGGTTGGTGCTGGGCCAGAAGGGCAAGAGGGGAGGCATTTCCCGACACGTGCGAGCAGCCTGGGCAACGGCCAACGGTTGGCACTCATGAGATTTCTTAGACTGGGCCCAATCAAGTTGTCGGGCTAGTCTAGAACAATTATATTATTGTTGTTATTGTTATTATTGTTTGTGTGTTGGTGTTGATGAATGTTTATTAGACTCATTGTTGTTGTTTGTATGTTTTTGTTAAGATCGGTATAATCTTTTGTTGTTGTTTTTTTAACATATATGGACTTTTCATCTAGCAAAGAAACTCATATGAATGATACTCATACAATTGATTCTTGTAACAATGAATCTCGAACTACAAAGGGAAAAAACATAAGAAACAAATAGGTGCTACAATGATGGCTAGATTAACAAAAGTCTGCAACTTGGGTAACAGATTGTCGATCAAGTTTAATATCGTAACTTAGCCATGTTATGGTGAAAATTATTCGTTTTTAGGAGTTATGTTGCATTTCTTGGACATGGAAAAAAGAGTATTTTGATTGATGATTGGATCCAATTACCAAAATATATGGAAAAAAACATATGAGCATGCGTTAAGGTAATAATTTGAATTTACATAATTCGATAGTATTTTTTACAATTATTAATACATACTTATTGATGCAACTGTAGCCGACTTTTGATTGTACTATTGATGATAAGTTGAAGAAAAAGTGGATCACTTATGTTAGTGAGCATTTGAGGGGCTTTAAGTCATAAACACACATAATTATATTATGAATCCTGAGGGTGATCTTGAGTATCTAACTCCGAAATATAGTTTTATTAGCAAGAAGGTTTGAGCAAAGTTTTTGAAGTCTCGTAATTTTGTTGATTTCTTGGTTAGTATAATAATATTATTTTCTCATAATTTTATGTTTATGCTTTATAGATAAAACCATAAAAATTAATATTTTCACTATGTTTATAATAGGTTAAAAGTGAACCATGAAAGATAAACAAAGCAAGAAATAAATACCTTTATAGATTGTCTCATGGGGTTTATGGGAAACTTGAGGAAAAATTGATTAATGAAAAAATAGAACAAATGGGAGATGAGGACTCTTTGAGATGTGATCGCTGCCCATCTCCACCATCATGACATGGGAAGTGGAAGCGGGCTCGACAAAGACCAACTAGAGAGTTAACTTCAAATTCCTCACGGGAAGTCGTTGAGAAAATTGTAAGTAGGTTTTGTTGTGTGTATGATTTGTTATGTGTAATTTAAATATCACTTTGATAGCAATTTATCTTATTCATGTTAAGTAGGATTCGTTGATTAATATGGCAAGTCAAGGTACATTTGTTCCACAACCACGACATGATATCTTAGTTAAAGCAATTGAACTAAAGGAGCATAGTGGTCATGTATGTGGTGTTGGAGAAGGCATCAACCTGAGATTGTGGTTTGGTACATCAAGAAAAATCACACACATGCAAAAGAAAGAGATGAGCTAGATTTTTGAGAAGAAGTTAGCAAGTGAACTTGAATCGAGAAAGAAAAGGTTGGAATATTTATAGGTGGTGTACAATAATAAGTTAGAAGATGCATTAGAACATGAGCGGGAAATTCGTAGGAAAGAGATGGTCGAGCTCGTTGAGGAATGTGAAAATAGTGTTTTATCAGGATAAATATATAGGATTTTAGTGTTTTATCTCAAGTGTAGGATATATTGTTTTGAACTTGTCCAACCATGTACAAATGAAGATGATGATGAATTACCTAGAAGAGTTGTTGTAGGTGGTGCAAGCACAAGAGAAATTTGTCCAGTCATCCATATCGATATCCATAAGGAGATATTGGTTCATTTTGAAGATTCAATTAGATAATTGGTATGTCACGTTAAGAATAAGAAATAACTAATTCCTCTTCAATTAAATCATGATCGAGAGGGTAGAGGTTTTATATGTTGATCCTAAAGATATAAATGATTTTATGTTTGGAAATGAGTGGTTGGACAGGGATATTATAGTTGTGGTACACTTAAGTATAAAATTAAATATATCATTATGGTACATTCATCATCTTTGTATAGAACTATTTTCTCACTTATTTTTTGAATTATGTTTAACCATTTAGGTACATTCATCATATTTATATAGAATTAAATAAATCAGTTATTTATGGATTCTTGGATCCATTTAGTATTCGATTTACAAATAATTCTCCAAAAGTAATTGAATCATCTATATCATCACAATTAAGTAAGGGGAATAAATACTATTACTTAGCATCATTTATCGATGAATGAGTAATTTTGCAATTATGGTTTATCTATTATAGTTAGTTTCCATGTTTTACCAAATACACATTAATTATGCTTGTGTTCACTCAATGGTCATTGTCAATTGATCATCATTCCCTTTGCACGAATATGGTAGTTATGCTATGTTCCTTAGGTAAACCACTTGAAAAAATGATGAACATATTATTTCTACGTAAGTTTATATGAGACATTTCAGAATATTTTCTTTGATTTTGTACTTAGCTTAGTGTGTAATTGTTGGACTTGAGACTTCATACACAAGATGAGAGTGAATTATGTAGTTTGGAAAAACTTGGTTTTAAAAACTTTTGCGTAGTATATTAAGAGTTTAAAAACATTTTTCAAATATTTGAGCAGCATAAATGAAGTACTGAATTTAAAGGTAGAAAATAAAAAGATAAAGGGAAGAAAGAGAACACCAAGAATTATAGAGGTTCGATCAAAAAAATCTACTCCTCTCGCCAAGACTTGGTCTTGAGAGTTTCCAATAACACTTTAGAGCTTTTAGTAGGAAAGACTCACAAACCCCCTTATACAAGAAAATAGTGGTTGTCCTACAACCAGATGGTATAAGATGATAAATATGTGCGGTTGCGTCTTTTCTCTAATAACTTGTTGAGATTAAAGTGGCCAAACTTCCTTCCCAACTGTAGATTGAAGCAGTTAGTCTCTCCACGAACACAAACCTTGTAGCCATTAGTCTTCAAGTTCCAAAATACCCGGGCTTCCTTTTGGTTTAATAGGATAACCAAATAACCTCTGAGATTTTAGCTAGGTTATCTTCAACCTATATTGGTTTTAGCCAAGCTAACCAAGAATCAATGAAGATTTTGGAGCAAGGCTAATCTTTAACCTATAACTAGGACTGATCACACAATCCCCAAAAGTAAGATTTTAACGGGTTTAGCTTATAACCACATACATAATTCTTATTTGGACAATATTCAACCAAGATTTATGAACATGATTACCTTGGTGAATTTTTACATTTCTACCCTTCCAGAATTACAATGGTAACCTCACTCACAAATGGTATTTTCCTCATAAAAGCATTTGCCTATAATAACTAGTGAGAGAAAGTTAAAATAAAACTTAGAGAGAGAGAGTGTGTGTCAATATACAAATTCGAGTTCTGGATGATTTGAAATGAGAAAGAGAGACTCTATTTATAAGCTCGAGGTTCCCCCAAAAAGGAAATAACATTTAAGCAATAAAGTCATCTTCTAATTGATTAGAACTTTTTACTAATCAGTTAATTTTTAAAAAATCAATAGTATATAAGTTTCTAGTATGGGAAAATAAGATATATAGTTGTTGTATAGAATCTGAGTGCATTCAACTTGCATTGCGTCTCAAGTTCACGCAAATCTAATCAGTTAGCATTTTTCTTCAACCGATTATATAGAGTAAAAGATTATTTTATGGCTTTTTGACTGCTTTCATTTTGTTCTATAGAACTTTTACATGTTTTTCAACGTATTTCCTTTTGGTAAATCCTTTAAGAAAAAGGTTTTAATGTGGGTGTGTGCACGCGCTTATAACCATGTACATCTATGAAAAAGTCCCTTTGCTTTTACATAATTTCACTCACTTACTATTTTAGAATATTTTTCTCTAAGCCTTTATCGATTGTAATCTTTTACTTGACACTTGCTTGAGATCTCTTTGAGGCTTTTGATAAAATACAATTTTTGTTGCCTTTATCTTTATATTTATGGTGAGATCACTTTGAGACATTTGATAAAATCTAGTTTGTTTGCCTTATCTTATAGTCAATTTGATCAAACCTTTATATTCATGGTTTGCGTCTTTAACCGCTTAAGTGCATTATTTGACTTATCATTGGTTGCATCCTTATCATGATGGATGTCAATGTTCTTTTCAATATAGTTGTCATCATCAAAAGATAATGTCTTGATTAAAAGTCATTTACTTGTAAAACAAGGTTCCACATTCTTTTTTTTAATGATAATAACACATTTATTAGGGGAGGTGATAAAAGATATAATATATATTTGGAGTGACAAAACTCTCATGTGTTGGATAAAATATATACCCTCTCCCTTGAGAGTATACTTCTTCCTCTTTATCAAAATCAAAAAGGCGGGTAGAGAATGTAACTGTGAATAAGTTAGATATGTAGACATTTGTATATTATATATTAGAGCAAGAATATCATATTGCATTTTTATAAGTATAGACATTTATAGCGAAAGAAGATATCACACTTAATGAAGAATCGTAAAAGGTAAGAAACAACATCATATATATTTATTTGCGTGTTTTGAGATAAATATATAAAACAAGATTTTATTAGATGCAAACATCATATTAAAAATATATTCTTGCATTCTATACTATAACATAGGTATCTTAGAAAAAGAAAAAATAAACATTTGTTTCAAAGTATGTCAACCAATGATAATTTTACAAAACAAAGATTTATTTATATGTTTTAAGCAAGAGATAAACATCATATTTGGACTTATGTGAAACAAGTATAGTAACAAAGTACGACATTTATCAAATTTATGCGATTCAATGGTAGTTTTCAAGTGCCTAAGAGTACCTTCAATGGAGGGTTTTTTCTTGTGTTGCTCCAACTTGGCATAGGATTTTTCTAGGTTCACCGTTGGAGTGATATGTTATTTATTCCATCTGGCACTATGGTTGCATTGCAATGCGACGTTGCTTTGATAATATTTACCTATTAAATACTATTACTTTATGAAATTAACTATTATTGTGGAGCCCAATGTCAGTATTTACAGAATTGCACTACAGGAGCTAAAGTTAAATGAGTTATTTAGAATTGATGTGGCAAAAAGACCCACAAAATAACTAATGGTGGGTTGCACCATTTGAGATCTAGTTGAGGAGATCTAGTCGAGCATATTTGGGAACGTTTTGGACATGAGAATGATGAAAATTAAATTTGAGTAATTCTGTTATGTTATTTATTTTTAATGTTTTTAATTATATGTCATGTATTTGAGATTAATTTTAATTATCATTTTAAATTTTATGTTTAATTTTAATTTGATTTATTTTATATTAATTTAAATTTAAATAATTATTTTAAATCAAATAAAATTTAATATGAATAAAATATTAATATATAAAGTAAAGATGTGAGACCTAATTTGAGTTTTTTAAAATTACACCATTGAAGTGAAAATTGAATGAGTTGCTTCAAGATAATGTGGCCTAATAGATCCCACAAAAAACCAAAAATTGAGTGGTACCATTGGTGGTACTCTAAGTCTAAGAACACCCTAAATTATCCTTCAATTCAAAATTATTTTACTCTAGACAATAACTTTTCTGGTAATTGACTAAATATAATATTTACCCAATGAAAATCAAAGCTTTAGCCAGGTGGCATCATTTTCCAATTTCAAAGTAAACCATGCCTTTTACCCTGTCTTCTTTTTTCTCTATTTCTCTCTTTCTCTCTCATTTCAATATAAATTCTTTCTCCCTTTCTCTCTTCTCTCTTCCGCTTTCTATATCCTCAAACCCTAAATCTCCGGCCGCCCCTTTCTCTTTCCTCTGCTACTCTCAAAAGGTATTTTCCCCTCTTCTATTGTTCTTTTATTCATCTCTTCTTCTTCTTTTTTTTCTTTCTTCTTCTTGTGTTCATAGCAGATTCTGTTCTTAACATATTTGTTATTCTTTTCTTTGATTTCTTATGTTGTTTTCATTTTCAATGTTTTTATGTATATGGTTTTCGTAACAGGATAATGACTTGACTTTTTTCAATGTTGATCTGCGACGCCGGGTGTATGAAGATTCACGAAAATACAACTGTGCGGAAACATGTATTATGGCTCTGAGCAGTTCAGACAAAGCACAACACATATCGATCGAAGACACCAAAAACACAGATTATATGATGAATAAGGGAAGTAGATCTTGGATGGCTAGGGTTTTATATTCATGGTGAGTATTTGTTTCCTTTCTATTTCTAATTTTATGGGTTTTATGTGTTTTTCATCATCTGAATAAGTTTGCTTGTGTTTTTCATCTAAGTATTTGTTGGAGACTGCACATTTTTACAGCCGGTTCACTAAAAACATTTTTTATGTATTCCTTTACCCAATACCATGGTAATAGAGGAAACAGTACAAAAGTACCAATACATAATTGCAGCATCAGGATCTTGTGAGATTGTTAGCTTGATGCTTTGAGAAAAAAAGAGAAACTACTTATCTATGAATATTTGCCCAACTGAAGCCTCAATATCCATTAGTTGCAGTTACATTTTACATAATTGCAACATCAGGACATTGGAAGATATTTTACAAGAATCTATACCTGTTGTGGAGACATATTTGATTGAATTTATACTTGTTTTATTAACTTATAATTAATGAATTCTCTATTATAATTAATGGAGACATATTTGTTGTGAATATTCATTGCATTTGTTGTCTGCAAAAAGCATGTATACATGTCTTCTACTTCATTACCAATTTATCACCTAAAATTTGTATTCACATTAGAAGTCCTGTAAATGACTTTGATATATAAATAATATATCCTTACAGGGAAATTATAAACCGATTAAAAAAGTGGAGCATTCCAAATTTTCTACTGGACTACAATTTTGAAGATGACAAAATTTGTGGGAATCTATCATTGCTTCAGACACAAACATTTGAAATAAGGTGAACAACACTGGTTTTGTTTGTTTTATTTTAGAAGGGACTCAAGTGTATGTTTGATCAAAGTTATTAATCCCGGATAGCGGAGTGGAGTGGCCGACCCTCGAGAATGGGAAAAGTGGGAATAGCGGGATCCCGTATAGCGGAATAACTTTTTGTATACTAATAATTATTTAATAATTTATAAAATATATGTCATGTGTTATACCCCAAAATTTGCCCTCCCATATTCCTCAAGAAATTGCCAAGCCAGGCTAAAAAATTCCCCAAGGGTTGTGCAGTGCAATAGTCTCCCATACAGTCAAAATTAGGGTTTTGAGTCTGATCAAGAAAAGGAAGTTTTCAAAGGCTCAATCAAGTCTCATATGCTTACAAACATGGTCAAGCATCCTCATATCAAGTTTCAAGGCATTCAGCTCAAAATTGCACAGTCAAAATCCTAAATTGCACTACAGTCAACTGTAGGGGCAAAATGGTCATTTGACAGTCAAAAGTTCAAATTTTTGGTCAACATATCATTTTGAAGCCACAAACATCATTTGATCAATGCTTGATCATGATTCTCAAAATTTGGCTCAGAAATCATCAAAGATGCAAAAGTTGCTATATTTGGACAGCTGAAAAAGTCAACTGAAATTAACCAGGGCATAACTTTCACATGGATTATCAGAAAAATTCCATCCAAAGCTCATTTTGAAGAGAAAGACATTTCCTACAACTCATCTTCATACTTCAAGTCCAAGAAATGCTCTCACAAAAAGTTATCAATTTCAACATTATAGGTCATTTTCAAAAGTCAACAAAAAGGGACTTTAAGTCAAAGGCCATAACTTGAGATTGGTAAATCAAAATGATATGGGACCAAAGGCATTGGTTAAAGGACTCAAAGACCTTTCCAAAATGTCCAAGAACATGTGAAAAGCTTAAAAATTGAGCAAGTTATGCCTTGTAGAAGTTGGGAAATTTTTGTGAAATGGCAAAAGTCAACTATCCTTGAAAATCCAATTTTTGACAAAAGGGCCCCATTTTTTCCACTTGGTTCATCCTTGTCATGCCACACACGTGTCCCATGGTTAATTTCAAGACCAAATATTGATTTTTTTATTTTATTTAATTTTTGATGATTTAATTCATTTTAATTCTTTGAAAATTCAAATAAAATTTAAAAACCAATGGAATAGTGTCATATGAACTTGGACAATTTCTATGAATCATGAACCAACTCAAGAAATCAGGTTAGGGTTCATTTGCACACTAGGTCTAGGTTTTGGCTAAAAAGGAGGAAAAATGGTTAAGAGTGAAAACCCTAAGACCAATTCTCTCACAAGCTTGAATCTAGGTCAAAGAGTAAGCCAATTCCATTCCATTATGATCATTGAGTCAAACCCTAACCATAAGAGACCAAATGATGCGCTGAAAAGCCATTGGACATTTTGAAAAATTAGCCTTATAAGCAAAATCTGAAATCAAGGTTAGAGGAAGTTTTGAGCCTCAATTTTTTTCCTAATAGCATCCTGGACAATTTCTGAGCACATCCCAATCACTAACATCAATCAAAACGCGAAGAAGCAGTAGTGACAACTCAAACTGTACAGAGATTTTTTTGAAATCGTATTCTCAATTCTAAGCATGATCATTGCATTTTAATCACATATTCACGTTCCTCACAAAGTTTCCAAGCTATTCATGGTGTTTAATTTCATTTTTGTTGATCATACGAGATTCTACCATTTTCGAATATTAGGGTTACAGTTTTCTTAATTTAGGGCTTTCAAAAATAGGCAAAATCAAAGCTCAAGACCATTGTCATTAAAACCAGCATGTTCCAACGAGCAAGAAACAACCATCGCGAACAATTTATGTAGCCTATATGGCTATTCGCTATTTTCCCATAGCATGCTTAAAACAACGCTTCAAAACCGTTGCTGTTGTGTTTTATGTTTCAGGGCACGCGAGGAAGAAGAAGTCGTGGCAGCCAATGATACGTTCATTCAAATCTCGCGCGCAGTTCAAATAGCACTAACCTTTTTCTTTTATATTGTTTATTGACTATTATATGTTAATTGAAATCAACGTGGCTCAGCTGGCAGGGACGTGCGCTAGGGACTCTCATGACCTGGGTTCAAACCCCAGGTCTCACACATTTCTCATATTATTTTTCATTTCCAGTTTCCATGCAACGCTAACATTGAGACTCACCATACACACTCAGAATGCATTGTCCACGTGTCCCAGGAGGCCTATCAAAGGGTTCAGAACAAAGGCATATGATGGATGCAAGTCAACAGGCGTGCATGTGATTGGAAAAGTCAACAAAACTCAAAGCAATTGGGCCAGAAAATCACCAGGCCTACACCCCCCTGGTTTGCCTTATTATTTATTTTTGTTTATTATTCTTTCTTTAATTTTTTTTTCTTTTATTTCTTTTACTTGCTATTTATTTAATTAATAATTTTTTTTACCAAAATACAAAAACATCACAAAAATCAGAAAAGACCAATAAAAAATATAATTTTAATTTTTTATTTAATTATTTTCTAAACAAATTGTATGTAAATTATTTAGTTTAATTAGGGTACAATTTTAATCTCTTTTTAATAAAAATCCAAAAAAACTAGAATTTAGGTTTAATGACTTTTATTTTCTTTTTTTATTTTTTCCCTTTTTTCAGAATAATAATGTTATTTATTTATTTTCATAAATTAAAAAATGTACATAAATTAATTTAGAATTAGATTAGGTTAAAAGTTAAAATTTTCATAATAAACTTAAAAAATAATAGAACTAGGGTTTAATATTTAATTCAATTTCAATTAATTTTTCTTTTTTTCTTTTAAATCTAAAAACACAAAAATACCATTTTTTATTTAATTTTAATTTTAGATAACTTAGTTATTTTAATTCCTTTAAAGGGTTCAACGCCCTCGCATTTGATTATTTCCTTTTTCGCGCGTTTCATTTATTTCTTTTGTGAATATAATGTACTTGTACCAAAGCCATGTAATAGCTATTAGACATTTCTTTTCTGCAATTTATTTTAAAACGGGTCTGGATTAATTTGGCGTTGTAGACCCTCGCCCTTTGTAATAGCGTAGGACTTTTATCTTTTCCGCACTTTAAATTCCCGCACTTTTAACTGTTAAACAATAACATGAAAGAATGAATGCCCAAAAATAAAATCGAATCGTTAGATCACTAATGCATGACAAGACAAACAATAAACTGAAAATGACACACAATTCGCACACACCACCCCTAGGGTACGCCTCACTGTTGCCTTTCGAAAGGTGATCATCGAGTAGAGGATATTTTAGTAAGTCCTTGTGTCCATTGATCTAGTTGCCTAAAACAAAGTTGCCTCGAATAAGTTGCCTCGGAATAAAAGATCAATGGCATAAGGGTAGCTTCTAAGGTGTCTTCCCATTGCTCTGGTGATCACCACGTCCCTAAAACTCGAATTGACCCGAACACCTCCAATAGTGGTGCTACCTACCTCTCAATGGTGGGATGGCACTACTTTAAAGGACATTTACACAGACGAATTCCTTAGGGTAGGTAGGTTCTCATGGATACTTGCTCTAATTTCGAACAAATCAAAATACTTTTCACACCAACACACTTTCAAAAACTTTCAAAACAAACTTTTCAAACACTCTGACGTACGAGTTGAACTGAAACTTTTCAAAGAATATTTTTGAAACCCACATTGAAAAGCAAGCAAACATTTTGAAAACACATTGAGCAAGTATCTAAGAGCCCATGGATAACCATGGATAGAAAGGGTGCTAATACCTTCCCTTTCTATAACCTACCTCCCGAACCGAGAGCAATCTCTTTAAAGGAATTTTTCTGTGCTTTTGTCCTTTCCATTTGGAGAAAATAAAAGACGGTGGCGACTCTTGCTTCCACGACATTTCGCGAACCAGCTTTAAAACAGTCAGTTCCAGATCCACCGATCACAGAACTGGCGACTCTGCTGGGGACAAACTTAAAGTGAGGTGTACCTTAGGACTAAGATCATTGTGTTTTCAATTGCTTTCCTTGTTTGCTTTACTATTGTGGGACTGTCTTGGGAGTTCTATAGATCCTAACCCGGATCTGGGGAATACCTTTTTAGAAAGTAGCAACAAGGCTGTGAGGGAACTGTGCGGGGTATACCGACATGGTTGAAGCAGTCTGCTACGTTGATGTGGCACTTTGGTGTGTACCGGTAACCCTTGAGTCAGTCAAGGAGAGTACGGGGCCTCCATGTGGTGTCATGAAGCATCAACAGACCTTAGGAACCTTAATTGAACTATCTCGGCCTCTTTAGGGTAGTGAGATAACTGACTTTGGTGCAGTCCGAGGTTGGTTGATACTCGATACTACACTCAATTGAGGGTTGCTTTCCTGGAATATTTCGGTCGCCAGTTCAGTGGCTAAATCGAAACGATGAACAATGAAAGCAATCCCGTGATATTGGGAACCTTAGAACCCGGTTACTTTGATTAGGACAGGTTGAACCCACCAACTTCAAGAGGGTATTACCCAGACCCCATGCTGGCCTTAAACCTTAAGGGCCTGTCTTGTGTGCCTTGTGTGCCTTACATGTTTGTCTTTGTAAATATCTGTGGTGTGTTTAATCATCGCATCATGACATCATCCAACATCATACGCATTGACTAACCATTTCAGGGGTTCGAATTTTCATCTTTGTTCTTGTTTTGTAGGACATGGAAACTGTTCGTAGAAGGACAATTCCAATCAGTCTTGTAAGGATCCCTCCTCAGCTTAAGGAGCTTATATCCAGGATTCCCGAGAACTCTTCATTCAGTGAAAGGCATGGAAGCCTCATCAGCTTGGTCAACACCAATATTGAGGAAGATATGATAAAAGTCCTGTTCCAATTCTTTGACCCTCTGCATCACTGTTTCACCTTCTTGGACTATCAATTGGTACCTACATTGGAGGAGTTCTCCCGACTCCTGAAGATCCCTATCCTTGATCAGCTACCCTTCAACGGTACAGAAAAGGAACCTAAGCTTGAAGAGATTGCTAAAGCCTTGCACCTACAGTCATCTGACCTCAAGGGACATTGGGAAGTTAGAAGTGGTATTAAAGGGTTCTTAGCCAGGTTTCTGTTCGAAAAGGCCTATGAATGTTGGAACTCCCTTGACTTGCAAGCTTTTGAAAAGGTTGTGGCCCTCCTTGTTTATGGTTTGGTGTTGTTCCCTAACCCAGATCAGCTCATTGATATCAGTGTTGTCCAGATCTTTATCCTATACCTACGTTGCTGGGGGACCTCCTTCACTCATGTTACACTCGAACCATGAGAAAAAGAGGTGTCCTTATGTGTTGCACTCCTCTCCTGGGAAAGTGGTTTATTTCGCACCTCCCACAATCAGTCCTGAAGAACGAGCGGGGTTTGAGATGGTCACAACGGTTGATGACTCTTACACATGCAGATATACATTGGTGCTCTAGGTCCAGAGAAGATGTCACTATCATTGATCGTTGCGGGGAGTATCCTAATGTTCCTTTACTTGGAATTAGAGGGGGTATTACTTATAGTCCATGCCTGGCTTGGAGACAATTTGGTTATGCTCGGAGGGATGGTCCTCATGACATGTTGATTCCTGACATAGTTTTTGACTTCGACAACGATACTCAAGGACTTCGCCAGAGATTTATCAGAGCTTGGAGTATGCCTAGTAGGATAGACAGCAAGACACTGGGGCACAGGAACTCCATCCCTTTGGAGCCTTACCTCAAGTGGGTACGAGCCCGCTCTCAGAAATTAGTGATGCCTTATCCTCACATGCTTCCAGTAATCAAAGAGCCTGCCTTGGAAGGAGAGGTGTCTCATGTCATTCAGCACCCTGATATGCCCACATCCTGGGAAGAGATGCAGAAGAGTTGGATCCAACTTAAGGAAGAACGGAATTCTCTTGAGACTAGTTTGCATGCCAGTGAAAGGAAGGTCTTGGAGCTCACCCGCCTGTTGCACGAGGAAAGGAATCTCAACACTTACATAGCTCCAAAGAAGATGCGCAACATATTTTGGGATTGATTTGATCTTTTTGTACTTTTGCCCATGAGGCTTTGATGTATTAAACAATGATTTTCTTAATAATAACGTGCGTTCCTTTTGGTCTACAACAAATTTGAATCTTCGAACTCTTGAATGCATTGCATAAACACATATCATTCATCATGTGCATCATAAATACTCTTCTTTTCAGGTTGTTTACCGTTCTTCGCTGTTTATTTCAGCATCATGAACCCTGAATCATCAACTGAGGCATCTATCAAGGCTCTTCAGGCGCAGAACGTCCAGTTTCAGGCGCAAAACGCCCAATTTCAGGAGCTGATCAAGGGCTTGGCTCAGGGTCAACAAGAGTTGAAGACCATGCTTCTGAAGAAGACTAAGAAGAAGAGGAGGACTGTGCTATTTAACACTGGGCGCAGACTCGGGAACACTTTGGTTGAACCTGAAAGGACTCCTCCATCTGTGACGGAAGGTAGTCACCAAGAAAGGGAGGTTGCTACTCCTGTGGGCTCTGATACTGAAACAGACTTCAACGACGAACAGTACCCTCCTGCTGAAGACCGGTACAAGCAGTTGGAAGACAGATTAAAGGCTGTGGAAGTTCAGCGGGTGCCTGGGCTGGATTTCGGAGACTTGGGGTTATCTACTGGAGTGGTGATTCCCCACAAGTTCAAAACACCTGCTTTCGTGAAGTATGATGGGGCTTCCTGTCCCAAGATGCACCTCCGTTCTTATGTAAGGAAGATCCAGCCTTACACAGCAGACAAGAACCTTTGGATCCACTTCTTCCAGGAGAGTCTTTCAGGGACTCACCTCGATTGGTTCTATCAGCTAGATGGAATCAGCATTCGTAACTGGGAGGATCTGGCCACTGCTTTTTACAAGCAGTATCAGTATAATGCCGACCTCGCTCCTACGCGTACCCAACTCCAGGGTATGTCGCTAGGGTCGGGTGAAGGTTTTAAGGAGTACGCCCAGAAATGGAGAGACCTGGCTGGCAGGGTGCAGCCACCATTGACGGATCGGGAGCTGGTAGATATGTTCTTGGGGACCCTATCTGGTCCATTTTTCAATCATCTCATTGGTAATTCCTCTGCTGGGTTTACTGATCTGATCCTGACTGGTGAAAGGATCGAGGCCGGTATAAAATCGGGGAAGATACAGAAAGTTGCCTCCTCCAGTACTGAGAAGAAACCCTTCAAAAAGGAGGCTAGTGCTGTATATGGCTCCCGGAGAACAGAGCGACCTGAACACCGCCAATCTGTCAGTGCGGTAATGATTGCCAAACCTGCTGCCGCTCCTCGGCCAACTAATCCTCAAAAGTTTGAAAGACCCCGGAGAGAGTTTACCCGGTTAAGCATGACCTTATCGCAGATCCTGCCACAGTTGCTATCCACCAATTTAGTGACTGTCAAGGAGGCTCCGAAGTTTCCCAATACTGCGTCCCCCAAGTTCAATCCAAATGCTCGCTGTGCTTATCACTCTGATAGCCCGGGGCATAACACAGATGACTGTTGGGCCCTAAGGAATAAGGTTCAAGACCTCATTGATGCAAAGGAGATACAGTTTGAGGCGCCCGAGAAGCCGAATGTTGTAACTGCTCCCATGCCCCAGCATGGAGTGAATGCTGTTGAGGAGGATTTGTATGTAGCTTCAGTGGATGATGTTGCTACTCCGTTGCTGATGGTCAAGAGGAATCTGTTGCTAGCCGGTTTATTTCCGGGATGTAGCGAAGGTTGCCCTCTATGTGTTGCTTCCCCTGCTGGTTGTTCTCTGTTGAAGTCAGGCATCCAAAACCTGATAGATAGTAGAGAGATTTTGTTCGAAAAGACTATTGTTCCTGCTGCTCCTGTTGAAGAAGTGTCGATCGTTACCATCTTCAACAACTATTCTGAGGCTCCTTCAAAGAAGCCTATACAAATTTTGTCAGTTCACAAGAGTGCTCCCATTACCATTACTGTTCCGGGGCCTATACCCTACAAATCTGATAAGGCTGTCCCATGGCACTATGGGGCGGATGTTTATGTTCTGGGAGTGAAACAAGAGTGCAACATTGATACTGGTGTCTCCAACATCACCGGGCCTGCTAAGGTCACTCGTAGTGGAAGACTGTTCTCGCCAGACATTGCTCCTCCGGCAATTCATAGGCCTTTGATCTTCACACCTGCCAGAGTGTCAGTTTCTCCCTCTGACCAAGTATCCACCCCTGCTACTGAGTCATCTAATACTCGGGGCAAGGGAATTGCTGCTGATACGCCTGCCAGGACGGAGGCGCCAAAGACCATTGTTGAGGCTTCCAAGCAGGAAATGGAAGAAATCCTCAAGATAATAAAGAAAAGTGACTTCAACGTTGTAGAACAGCTGGGGCACACCCCCTCTAAAATTTCCATGTTGTCACTGCTGCTGTGTTCAGAGGCCCATGCAAAGGCTCTGATTGCTTTCTTAAAGACTGCCCACGTACCCCAAGATACGACTGCTGACCAGTTCACCGATTGTGTGGCCAACCTAACTGCTGATAATGGCCTGGGTTTCTCTGATGCCGATCTGACAGCAAAGGGGAAGAACCATAATGATGCCCTGCATGTCTCCATTGAATGCAGGGGCACTACTCTTGCTCATGTGCTGGTTGATACAGGTTCTTCATTAAACGTGCTGCCCAAGAAGGCTCTGGATAGGCTGGATTGTGAGGGTCTAGAGCTCAAACCAAGTAGCATTGTTGTCCGGGCATTTGACGGGTCCAAAAGAATGGTGCATGGTGAAGTGGACATCCCAATCAGGGTTGGGTCACAAGTATTTGATTCAAAATTCTATGTGATGGATATCCATCCGTCCTATTCTTGTTTGCTGGGTCGCCCATGGATCCACAAGGCTGGAGCTGTGACTTCTACATTGCATCAAAAGCTCAAATACCCGGTCAGGGGGAAGATCGTAACAGTGCAAGGGGAGGAGGAATACATGGTCAGCCACCTCAACTCTTTCAGATATGTAGAAATGGACGGGGAGTTCATTGAAACCCCCTTTCAACATTTTGAGGAAGTACCACCAACCTTGGCAGCAGCAGAAGATGAAGAGGTTTCTCCTATGAAGATGGCCTCCTTAAAGGACGCCCGGGCTGTGATCGAAAAAGGTGAATGGGCAAACTGGGGCAAGCTCCCTGACCTTACTCCAAAGACTAACAAGTTTGGGCTGGGTTTCACCACAGAAGCTCAGAAAGCGGTGCGCAAGGCTAGAATTGGAAGACCTCCGGTGCTCATCACTCACTCTGAAGTGAATGCTATTGGAGAAGAAGTCAAAATGGAAGAGTCAGAGTTCGATAGCTGGATCTATCCGACGGCCGACGGTGGATTGACCAATTGGACTGCTAAAGATTTTACACCCATAACTTTTGTTCCTCAGTAATGAATTTCTTTGTTTTTTGATTTGTAATAAACAATAATTTGAGACTATATGGCCCGGTGTCTTACCCGGGGCACCGTGGTTTTTATTTGTGAGGGCTTTTGTTTGTCACTGTCATATATCATGAATAAAAGCATTGGACGTTTTTCACAATTCAAATTTTGCGCTCCTTTTCTTTTCTTTACATATTGCAAAACAGCTGTATTTACACACACACTCACTCATACAGGTTTCAATCCACTCTGGATCTCACTGGTAACGACTCTGCTACTGCCAGTTATGACTTCGAAAATCCGATCAACTTAGCCGAAGACGAAGGTGAAGATGATTGCGAAGTGCCTGGTGAGCTTGCAAGACTGTTACAACAGGAAGAGAGGGCAATTCAACCCCATGAAGAGCCAGTGGAAATAATAAACTTGGGTACTGAGGAGGACAAGAAAGAGGTGAAGATTGGTGCCAACCTAGAGCTCAGCGTGAAGCAACGGTTGACTCAGATGCTGCATGACTATAAAGAGATCTTTGCCTGGTCCTACGAAGATATGCCCGGATTAGATACCGACATTGTGGTCCATCACTTACCAACTAAAGAAGAATGCCCTCCGGTTAAGCAAAAGGTCCGCCGTATGCGTCCAGAGATGTCTGAGAAGATTAAAGCCGAGGTTATGAAGCAGTTTGATGCCGGATTTCTTGCAGTGACTTCTTACCCTCAGTGGGTTGCTAATGTGGTGCCGGTCCCTAAGAAGGACGGCAAGGTCAGGATGTGTGTCGATTACAGGGATCTGAACAGGGCCAGCCCCAAGGATGACTTCCCTCTACCCCACATTGATGTCCTTGTTGATAATACAGCTCAGCACAAAGTGTTCTCTTTCATGGATGGTTTTTCAGGCTACAATCAAATCAAGATGGCTCCTGAAGACATGGAAAAGACTACGTTTGTTACCCAGTGGGGCACCTTCTGCTACAAGGTCATGCCGTTCGGGTTAAAGAATGCTGGGGCAACCTACCAACGTGCCATGGTTGCTTTATTTCATGACATGATCCATCATGAGATAGAAGTGTATGTTGACGACATGATTGCTAGGTCCCAGACTGAGGAGGAACACCTTGATCATCTGCAGAAACTGTTTGACCGTTTGAAACTGTACAAGCTGAGGTTGAATCCAAACAAGTGCACCTTCGGGGTAAGATCGGGAAAGTTGCTGGGCTTCGTGGTCAGTGATAAAGGAATTCAAGTGGACCCTGCTAAGGTCAAAGCTATTCAAGAGATGCCAGTTCCTAAGACAGAGAAGGAAGTCAGAGGCTTTTTAGGACGTCTGAATTACATTGCTCGGTTCATCTCACACTTAACTGCTACCTGTGAACCAATCTTCAAGCTGCTGAAGAAAGATCAGGTAGTACGTTGGAATGATGAATGTCAGGCTGCTTTTGACAGAATCAAAGAATATCTCCAAGAACCACCCATCCTTATGCCACCAGTTGAAGGGAGACCTTTGATACTTTACCTGACAGTGCTTGATAATGCAATGGGGTGTGTGCTGGGGCAGCATGACGAGTCTGGCCGAAAAGAGCATGCCATTTATTACCTTAGCAAAAAGTTTACCGACTGTGAGACCCGATACTCACTGCTTGAGAAAACTTGCTGCGCTTTGGTATGGGCTGCTCGCCGGCTGAGACAGTATATGCTGACTCACACTACCTTGTTGATCTCAAAAATGGATCCTATAAAGTACATATTCGAAAAGCCTGCTCTGTCTGGGAGAATTGCAAGATGGCAGATGATCTTGACGGAATACGACATTCAGTATACGACCCAAAAAGCCATCAAGGGAAGTGTATTGGCAGACCACTTGGCACATCAGGCCGTAGATGACTATCAATCAATGAACTTCGAGTTTCCGGATGAAAACATCATGATAGTAACTGATTGTGAAGTACCTGGACCGGATGAAGGACCTGAACCAGGATCCCGATGGTCTATGCACTTTGACGGAGCCTCCAATGCTTTGGGAAATGGTATCGGCGCCATAATCGTATCTCCACAAGGTACTCATACTCCACTCACCGCCCGGCTGTGTTTCAACTGTACCAACAACATGGCGGAGTATGAAGCGTGTATTATGGGTCTTCAAGCTGCGATCGACCTGAGGATCAAATTTCTGAGTGTCTTCGGAGATTCCGCTCTTGTGATCAATCAGATCAAAGGAGAGTGGGATACGAAACACCCAAACTTGATTCCTTACAGAGAATGTGTGTTGGCCCTGATCCCCCACTTCACGGAAATAACATTTGAACACTTTCCAAGAGAAGAGAATCAGTTAGCGGACGCGTTAGCTACAATGTCTTCAATGTTCAAGGTTAAATGGGATAATGAAGCTCCCCGGATCATCATCTGGAAACTGGACGAACCGGCATACTGTTGTGATCTCGAAACTGAATTGGTAACGGAGAAGCCCTGGTACCACGAAGTGAAGAAATATCTGGAAGCACAGGAATACCCTGAAGGAGCATCTGTCAATGATAAGAAATTCCTGAGGAGGTTTGCAGCCAAGTTCTTCCTAAGCAACGGCATCTTGTACAAGCGAAACCATGATTCAACTTTACTGCGTTGTGTGGATAAGACTGAAGCGGAAAGAATCATGGAAGAGCTACATGATGGGACCTTTGGTACGCATTCCAGTGGACATACCATGGCAAAGAAGATTCTACGGGCAGGGTATTACTGGTCCACCATGGAAGCTGATTGCTACCAACATTCTAGGACATGCCATAAATGCCAGATCTACGCAGACAAGGTGCATGTTCCTCCGGTCCCCCTGAATGTTCTGACTGCGCCTTGGCCGTTTGCAATGTGGGGCATGGACATGATCGGCGAGATTAAACCTACGGCATCTAATGGACATCGCTTCATCCTAGTGGCAATTGATTACTTCACGAAGTGGGTTGAGGCAGCATCCTATGCTACGGTAACCAAGACTGTTGTAGCACGGTTCATTCGGCATAACCTGATCTGTCGGTACGGCGTCCCTGAGAGAATTATTACAGACAACGGTACCAATTTGAACAATAAGATGATCGCCGAGCTTTGCGAACAGTTCAAGATACAGCACCATAACTCTTCTCCTTACAGACCGAAGATGAATGGGGCTGTAGAAGCAGCTAATAAAAACATCAAGAAGATCGTGCAGAAGATGACAGTAACGTATAAAGATTGGCACGAGATGTTACCGTTCGCTCTACATGGGTATCGTACCTCAGCTAGGACGTCAACCGGGGCAACTCCTTTCTCTCTGGTTTATGGCATGGAGGCAGTCTTGCCGATTGAAGTACAAATTCCTTCTCTCCGGATAATGAAGGATGCAAATCTGAATGAAGATGATTGGATCCAGACACGACTTGATCAGCTCAACCTTATTGACGAAAATAGACTTGCTGCTATCTGTCATGGTCAGACGTATCAGAAGCGAATGATCAGGGCATTTAACAAAAAGGTCAGACCACAGGAATATCAAGTCGGGGATCTGGTGATCAAGCGAATCATCCTTCCTCAGAGTGATCCAAGGGGCAAATGGACCCCTACGTACGAAGGGCCATTTGTGGTTAAGCATGTGTTCTCAGGAGGAGCAATGATATTAACCAACATGGATGGTGACGACCTTCCTCACCCCGCCAATGCAGACATAGTTAAAAAATACTACGCATGAAAAAAAAGACCCGCTAGGCTGACATGTCTAGGCAAAAATTAGGGCTTCCCGTCGAACCAAAAGGGTTCGGGCAAAATGAAGGGATGAAAATGAAAAATCTGTACACCCGGCAAGTCGAAAACCTGAAAAGGCGGCTTGGGCAAAAATGGGTATCCCGGTGGACTGAAAAACCCGAAAGGGCGGTCCAGGCAAAAATTAGGGATAAAAGCGTAATACTATGTCTCATTGGATCACTTTGCATCCAGAATCCGGTATCTACATCAAGTTCAGACGGCATCGATCAGTCAGCTTCACCTTCAACCAAGGTCATCAAGTGATGAGACGCTCAGGGTTATAAAGGCGATAGCAGAGTTGAAACCCAGTGGATCATTCATATTTCACACAGCTGTTTATTTTCTTTTGTACAAAACTTGTATAAACTCTCTTATTCGGCGACGTTCCTCTTACTAGGACGTCAGCCTCTTGTACACAAAACGCCTATTCACAGGCCATTCAAAATCAATACAAATATACTTTTCAGTTAAACGTGCCAACTGTTTTCTTTTTCTGTTTTGTTTTGTGAAGAACGTCCAAGGTTCAATTTGTGATATATGCATTGATAATAATTTGCTAGCTCATAAATATTTGCATACGAAACAAAGAATTAATTGCAGGTGACACTAGAAACAGGGGCAATAAAGAGTTGTCTGAGCAGTCTAATTGTTCTATCCTCCAAGGTACCAAGGCAGGTTCAGCTAAAGAACCTAACCAGGCATCTTAAATTCCCCAGAGAGTGAGACAGCAAGTCAGTGCATTCTTCCCCAAACAAAGTTAACAGGTCTCAAGGAAATTGGGTATCCTCCAATAGATCCCAATATTCCCCGGCAGCATATATTCTTAACAAGCATCCCCGGCAGTCTTGGTCTAAAGATTGTTCCCCGGCGGCATACATCAACATTCAAGGGAATCACTTCCCCAGCATATCAAAACTATCAAAATTTCCCCAGGAGAGTCCCATCCAAGTTCCCCAGGAAAGATGGAATTCACCTCTCCAAGCAGTAAGCTTATCCCCAGTAGATTCTAGAAGCTCATCCCCTAGCAGAGCGCGAACGCGTCGTCCGGCTTTATTCAAAGAGTTATTTCCTTAACAGGATATAACTGGGTTATCCTCGGCCAAAAGCCACGGAAAGGTCATCGTCAACATAGTTCTTTCCTATCCCCAGCGAAGTCCATTAACACTTCCAACAACAAAGACATCCTCAGCAAATTACTACTATCAACACTCAGCAAAGCATCTCTATCCCCACAGAGTATTGCTTCCCAGTATGATCGCTAGAGTATCTTTTCTCCCCGCAGAATCTTCCATTCGCCAAGTTTATTCCGCAACGGAGTCATCTTCTCCTACCGGTATCCTTGCAGTTATCATCCCCAGCGGAAGCAAAACCTATTCTTCGACATCGGCCCAGGATACGACTTCCCGGCACCCGTCAAGGATTCACTTTCCTAGACAAAAACATACAAGTCATGAAATATCACATACATCATTATAGCATGCATAAAGCACTGCATCATACAAATCTCATTTATGTTGAGAACATCATTGCTTGATCCATATCATGCATTGCATATGACTGACTTTTACCTTTCAGGAAAGATCCAGTTAAGTTCTCAAGCTACATTTCAAGACCTAGACCGGTTCGGTTAAATCGTCCCAAGATTTTCCCGATGCTTATCCAGTCAAAGGCCTTCTCTGGTTCAGTCAAATCGTCCCAAGATTTTCCTGATTGCTTATCCAGTTGAAGACATTTCAAGACCTAGACCGGTTCAGTTAAATCGTCCCAAGATTTTCCTGATTGCTTATCCAGTCAAAGGCCTTCTCTGGTTCAGTTAAATCGTCCCAAGATTTTCCTGATTGCTTATCCAGTTGAAGACATTTCAAGACCTAGACCGGTTCAGTTAAATCGTCCCAAGATTTTTCTGATTGCTTATCCAGTCAAAGGCCTTCTCTGGTTCAGTTAAATCGTCCCAAGATTTTCCTGATTGCTTATCCAGTTGAAGACATTTCAAGACCTAGACCGGTTCAGTTAAATCGTCCCAAGATTTTCCTGATTGCTTATCCAGTCAAAGGCCTTCTCTGGTTCAGTTAAATCGTCCCAAGATTTTCCTGATTGCTTATCCAGTTGAAGACATTTCAAGACCTAGACCGGTTCAGTTAAATCGACCTTAAGATTTTCCTGATTCTTACCCAGTCAAAGGCCTCTCCGGTTCAGTCAGATCGACCCTAAGATCTCCCTGATTCTTATCCCAGTAGAAGACACCCCAGATCTTTTCTCAACAAGCGTCGTTGAAGTTAAAATCCCCTAGTCTTTTCTCAACAAGCGTCGTTGAAGTTCAAGTCACCAAGATTTTTCTCAAAAAAATCAGCTCCTGCAACGTGTCAGGTATTCATTTTTCTTTTGCAGGTATGCAGGTTCTCGCCAAGGAATCTCTTACGCAATCGAACATCCAGATGGCATCTATAAGCCCATTCCACCATCATTGCTAACATGTGAGCGCAAATTTCCGGGCACTCTAGTGTCCAATCATCTTTTACCCTCGGATTACGAAAGGCACGTCAGCCAATCTGCATCCTCAGGTCTAAGAAGATTGAACAGGGGCAACTGTTATACCCCAAAATTTGCCCTCCCATATTCCTCAAGAAATTGCCAAGCCAGGCTAAAAAATTCCCCAAGGGTTGTGCAGTGCAATAGTCTCCCATACAGTCAAAATTAGGGTTTTGAGTCTGATCAAGAAAAGGAAGTTTTCAAAGGCTCAATCAAGTCTCATATGCTTACAAACATGGTCAAGAATCCTCATATCAAGTTTCAAGGCATTCAGCTCAAAATTGCACAGTCAAAACCCTAAATTGCACTACAGTCAACTGTAGGGGCAAAATGGTCATTTGACAGTCAAAAGTTCAAATTTTTGGTCAACATATCATTTTGAAGCCACAAACATCATTTGATCAATGCTTGATCATGATTCTCAAAATTTGGCTCAGAAATCATCAAAGATGCAAAAGTTGCTATATTTGGACAGCTGAAAAAGTCAACTGAAATTAACCAGGGCATAACTTTCACATGGATTATCAGAAAAATTCCATCCAAAGCTCATTTTGAAGAGAAAGACATTTCCTACAACTCATCTTCATACTTCAAGTCCAAGAAATGCTCTCACAAAAAGTTATCAATTTCAACATTATAGGTCATTTTCAAAAGTCAACAAAAAGGGACTTTAAGTCAAAGGCCATAACTTGAGATTGGTAAATCAAAATGATATGGGACCAAAGGCATTGGTTAAAGGACTCAAAGACCTTTCCAAAATGTCCAATAACATGTGAAAAGCTTAAAAATTGAGCAAGTTATGCCTTGTAGAAGTTGGGAAATTTTTGTGAAATGGCAAAAGTCAACTATCCTTGAAAATCCAATTTTTGACAAAAGGGCCCCATTTTTTCCACTTGGTTCATCCTTGTCATGCCACACACGTGTCCCATGGTTAATTTCAAGACCAAATATTGATTTTTTTATTTTATTTAATTTTTGATGATTTAATTCATTTTAATTCTTTGAAAATTCAAATAAAATTTAAAAACCAATGGAATAGTGTCATATGAACTTGGACAATTTCTATGAATCATGAACCAACTCAAGAAATCAGGTTAGGGTTCATTTGCACACTAGGTCTAGGTTTTGGCTAAAAAGGAGGAAAAATGGTTAAGAGTGAAAACCCTAAGACCAATTCTCTCACAAGCTTGAATCTAGGTCAAAGAGTAAGCCAATTCCATTCCATTATGATCATTGAGTCAAACCCTAACCATAAGAGACCAAATGATGCGCTGAAAAGCCATTGGACATTTTGAAAAATTAGCCTTATAAGCAAAATCTGAAATCAAGGTTAGAGGAAGTTTTGAGCCTCAATTTTTTTCCTAATAGCATCCTGGACAATTTCTGAGCACATCCCAATCACTAACATCAATCAAAACGCGAAGAAGCAGTAGTGACAACTCAAACTGTACAGAGATTTTTTTGAAATCGTATTCTCAATTCTAAGCATGATCATTGCATTTTAATCACATATTCACGTTCCTCACAAAGTTTCCAAGCTATTCATGGTGTTTAATTTCATTTTTGTTGATCATACGAGATTCTACCATTTTCGAATATTAGGGTTACAGTTTTCTTAATTTAGGGCTTTCAAAAATAGGCAAAATCAAAGCTCAAGACCATTGTCATTAAAACCAGCATGTTCCAACGAGCAAGAAACAACCATCGCGAACAATTTATGTAGCCTATATGGCTATTCGCTATTTTCCCATAGCATGCTTAAAACAACGCTTCAAAACCGTTGCTGTTGTGTTTTATGTTTCAGGGCACGCGAGGAAGAAGAAGTCGTGGCAGCCAATGATACGTTCATTCAAATCTCGCGCGCAGTTCAAATAGCACTAACCTTTTTCTTTTATATTGTTTATTGACTATTATATGTTAATTGAAATCAACGTGGCTCAGCTGGCAGGGACGTGCGCTAGGGACTCTCATGACCTGGGTTCAAACCCCAGGTCTCACACATTTCTCATATTATTTTTCATTTCCAGTTTCCATGCAACGCTAACATTGAGACTCACCATACACACTCAGAATGCATTGTCCACGTGTCCCAGGAGGCCTATCAAAGGGTTCAGAACAAAGGCATATGATGGATGCAAGTCAACAGGCGTGCATGTGATTGGAAAAGTCAACAAAACTCAAAGCAATTGGGCCAGAAAATCACCAGGCCTACACCCCCCTGGTTTGCCTTATTATTTATTTTTGTTTATTATTCTTTCTTTAATTTTTTTTTCTTTTATTTCTTTTACTTGCTATTTATTTAATTAATAATTTTTTTTACCAAAATACAAAAACATCACAAAAATCAGAAAAGACCAATAAAAAATATAATTTTAATTTTTTATTTAATTATTTTCTAAACAAATTGTATGTAAATTATTTAGTTTAATTAGGGTACAATTTTAATCTCTTTTTAATAAAAATCCAAAAAAACTAGAATTTAGGTTTAATGACTTTTATTTTCTTTTTTTATTTTTTCCCTTTTTTCAGAATAATAATGTTATTTATTTATTTTCATAAATTAAAAAATGTACATAAATTAATTTAGAATTAGATTAGGTTAAAAGTTAAAATTTTCATAATAAACTTAAAAAATAATAGAACTAGGGTTTAATATTTAATTCAATTTCAATTAATTTTTCTTTTTTTCTTTTAAATCTAAAAACACAAAAATACCATTTTTTATTTAATTTTAATTTTAGATAACTTAGTTATTTTAATTCCTTTAAAGGGTTCAACGCCCTCGCATTTGATTATTTCCTTTTTCGCGCGTTTCATTTATTTCTTTTGTGAATATAATGTACTTGTACCAAAGCCATGTAATAGCTATTAGACATTTCTTTTCTGCAATTTATTTTAAAACGGGTCTGGATTAATTTGGCGTTGTAGACCCTCGCCCTTTGTAATAGCGTAGGACTTTTATCTTTTCCGCACTTTAAATTCCCGCACTTTTAACTGTTAAACAATAACATGAAAGAATGAATGCCCAAAAATAAAATCGAATCGTTAGATCACTAATGCATGACAAGACAAACAATAAACTGAAAATGACACACAATTCGCACACACCACCCCTAGGGTACGCCTCACTGTTGCCTTTCGAAAGGTGATCATCGAGTAGAGGATATTTTAGTAAGTCCTTGTGTCCATTGATCTAGTTGCCTAAAACAAAGTTGCCTCGAATAAGTTGCCTCGGAATAAAAGATCAATGGCATAAGGGTAGCTTCTAAGGTGTCTTCCCATTGCTCTGGTGATCACCACGTCCCTAAAACTCGAATTGACCCGAACACCTCCAATAGTGGTGCTACCTACCTCTCAATGGTGGGATGGCACTACTTTAAAGGACATTTACACAGACGAATTCCTTAGGGTAGGTAGGTTCTCATGGATACTTGCTCTAATTTCGAACAAATCAAAATACTTTTCACACCAACACACTTTCAAAAACTTTCAAAACAAACTTTTCAAACACTCTGACGTACGAGTTGAACTGAAACTTTTCAAAGAATATTTTTGAAACCCACATTGAAAAGCAAGCAAACATTTTGAAAACACATTGAGCAAGTATCTAAGAGCCCATGGATAACCATGGATAGAAAGGGTGCTAATACCTTCCCTTTCTATAACCTACCTCCCGAACCGAGAGCAATCTCTTTAAAGGAATTTTTCTGTGCTTTTGTCCTTTCCATTTGGAGAAAATAAAAGACGGTGGCGACTCTTGCTTCCGCGACATTTCGCGAACCAGCTTTAAAACAGTCAGTTCCAGATCCACCGATCACATCATGTAATACTAAACTAATTTCACAACACTCATAAAGTATTTACAAAATCTAATGTCAAACAAAGAACAATGCTTAATCAAGATTCAAAACATAAAGATTCAAATTCAAACTCAGTACTATCATATGAAAATTCAAGCAAACATAGAAATCATGTAACATCATCAAAGTATTCTTCCAATTTTCCATATTAAACTTCTTCAACATATTCCTCAAATTCTTCATCTTCAACTTCTTTAACATCTTCCATCACTTATTGTGTCATTGGTGCTCTAAGTGTCATTATTGCTCTTGGTGAAATTATACGCTCATTACCCCACTAGCATTGGCAACTTGACTCCAAGTTAAATCATGATTTGGATGAACCAAGTCTTCACCATCATCTCCTATATTTTCCATCTCTCCCACCAACCATTCGGTGTGGAGATTAATTCTGTTAAATTCCATAGGATCAATTTTATCCTGAATTTCAAACCTCTCTACCAAAGCTTGATTATACTTGATAAACACAAAGTCTTGCAATCTTTGATGTTCCGATTTATTTCTCTTCTTGGAATGAATCTAAAATACAATAATTTGAAGTATTAATTTAATAATACTTGCATGTAAGATACTTTAATATCCTAGTAAAAAATTAATACTCACATGATCAAAGATGCTCCAGTTACGCTCACATCCGGAAGCACTGCAACTCAAACTCAACACTTTAACAACCAACAATTGCAACTCCGGAGTTTCGGCTCCATAAGACTTCCACCACTCAGCTGCAAGTAATTGTAAAAAATCATTCCATTTCCATATACATAACACAAAGTGTATCATATGTAAAAAATAAAAAAATCATTTCATCTTACCTGGAGATAATGTTGACCTTTGTCTAATTACCACTCTTATAACAAAGAGACCCGTAGCACCCCTGTATTGTGACAATTGTTCTGAAATCAAATCTTCCACTGCATAACTTTCCCTAAGTGTCTCAATGCACTTACAGAGGCCTCTCACCAATCCACCATTATTCTCAATTTCTGGTTTAGAATAATAATATCCAGGATTGAGATAGTGACCTACAGAATGTAGCGGATGATGAAGTTGACACTCCTATCTTTTAGCAATGATTTCAAATACGGCTTTGTACTTGCTTGAATTTGAACTAAAAGATTTCTCAATTGATTCCTTTGCTACCCCCATTGCGGCATATATGTATCCCATTACGGGCTTCCTTTCATTATCAACCATTCTTAGCACATCTACAAGAGGTGCCATGCACTTAAGAGTGTAGAGAACATCATTCCAAAATAATTTCGTAAGTATAGTAGTAGCTGCCCTTTGTCCTTTAACATCTTTGGCACACTTGGAACTCGTCCATTCTTCACAATGGAATATCTCTCTAAGATTTCCTTTTAGTTCTTGCATCTTTTGTAGACAAAGGAAATGGGTAGCAAACCTTGTCACTCTTTGTTTAACCAATTAAACATTATCGATAGTCTTTCTCATTAGATTCAAAGCAAAAGTATGATCATAAATGTAGTCCACAACCTTAACCCCTTTTTGTATAACCTTTTGAACCTTTGGAATTTTGCCTATGTCTTCTAACATAAGGTCTATACAATGGGAAGCACATGGAGTCCAAAACATGTGAGGCCTCCTCAAACACAATTCTTTACCCGCCGCTACATAATTACTTCCATTGTCGGTAATCAATTGAACAACACTTTTTTCACCCATTTCCTCAATAAAAGTGTCCAACAACTCGGCTAGATTTTCCCCCGTCTTGGCATAGTTAGAAGCATTAACACTTTTCATAAACATGGTCCCCGTCGGTGTTGGCTCCTAAATTCGACACTTGCTATATTTGGTCTCTTTGACCAAACAACTGGAAATGAACTGCACCAGGAGATGTAATTCGACGCATGAGATAATTTAAGGAAAAGGATCCAAGATATAATAATAAGCTTCGACCAAAGGTTCATTCGACCGAGGCAGATGTAGGTTGTTCGACTGAAGGGAAGTGTTCGCGCCTTGGCACATGGGACGAAGACCATTTTTAAATTTGAATTATTGGAGGGAAAGGTGGTTTTCATCAGCGTCTAAGGGAAGGAAACGTGGAAAAAGGTTATGGGTCGAGAGGCATGCAGAAGACACTTGTCTTCATCCTAGCGCAGAATGTCCCCTCGATGGTTACCTATTTTTAGTATAAATTAAGAAGTTTGTGTAATTTTTAGTGTGTTCAACTTATAGTACTAAATCTCTCAAATATTATCCAAGTAACTACTGCGTGAGAAAGGATAAAAAGCAGAGCAATGTACGTTAGAAACACCTTTTTTACTTAATAAAAGTCTTTTTACTTTACTTTACCATTATCTTGCAAAGTTACCTTTTACTTCTTTTACTTGCATTTTTATGCTTTCATTTACTGTTCAACAATCTTAAACATCTCTCCCCTGGGTCGAACGTGCGTTCTTCCTTCTCACTCATTTTACATAAAGATTAGCATATGTTCTGGGATTAGTTTGGTCGATCCCGCAAGTAAACCAAAAAACTTACCTTTTTTGGAGACCAGCGGTTGTTTACCAAAAACAACGGTAAACAAATTGGCACACCTGGTGGGACGTTGCTAATTGTCTATGTTATTGTGTTTTTTTCCTGTATAGTTATAACATTGCATGTTATTACGAAGTGGTAGAATAACCAACAAATATACTGTTAGGAAATAAAGCGGAGAGAGTAGTATGGCTAATGAGCCAAACCATGGAGAAATACCTCCACCGATCACAGGATTAGCAGTTACTACTATTGTCGAAGGGAATATCCCAACTTCTTTCGGATCCATACCAGCGTTAACCATGAATCAAACTGGACCCTTACTTACGTATATGGGTCCAAGAGGTCCTTTAGGAACACCCCCACCAAGGATGAACCTAGGGTCTCGATCAACTGTACCACCAGGCTTTTCGACAACCTGGATGGGTCGAGAACAGCCATATGGCATGCCAACTACTGAAATGGCTAGCCTTATGAATGCTGTGTCTACTTTCTCAAAACCTTTGGTAAATGTCACATCACCATTACAGGGATCTGGAGCCAGTAGAAACCAATTTTTAGGAGGGCCATCTCATATGATACCAAGTCTCACAAATGCTTCGACAACAATTTTGAGGCAACAGATGGACGAAAGTAACCATGAAATGGTACAAATGTTAGCACAAACTCTAAGTACAATACTAAATCCCCTCATTCAGACTGCCACGCAGTCAAATCAACAGATGACAGCGCAAATAACGCGCATGGCTGAATTCTTTGGGGTGCCTCAAGTTGCTCAACTACCCCAAGTTGTTCGACAACCCCAGAGGGTACCAATAAGATTAAATCAAGGGGTAATCATGGAAGAAGATTTGACCATTAATCCAAATCCCCAAGTTCCAAGGGTCGAAGTAGAACAACCAAGATTAGAGATACCTCGAAACCATCGAGAAATCGACCAGGGCGTTATTCTGGCTAATAGAAACCAAAATGCTGACGAATTAATACAACAAGTTCGACACCAGAACTATGGGGCGGATAATAATTTAACCGCTATGATCGAGAGAATCATGCTTCAAAACGGGATGAATGTTGGTTTCCATAGACCAAACTTTACATCCCCATTATCAGAATATATTCTGCAAACGGACTTACCACCTAGGGGAAAAGTCCCAAAATTCACTAAATTTTCAGGGGATACGACAGAGTCGACTGTCGAACATGTGGCTAGGTATTTGATAGAGGCGGGAGAAATAGCAAACAATGAAAACCTCAGAATCAAATACTTCCCAAGTTCCTTAACTAAAAATGCTTTTACTTGGTTCACTACCCTCCCAGCCAATTCGATCCACAACTGGAACCAATTAGAAAGATTGTTCCATGAACAATTTTACATGGGTCAGACCAAGATAAGTCTAAAAGAATTGGCTAGTGTAAAAAGAAGGTTCACAGAGCCAATTGATGAATATCTAAATAGATTTCGACTACTCAAAGCCAGATGCTTTACCCAAGTACCTGAGCATGAATTAGTTGAAATAGCAGCAGGTGACCTGGATTATTCGATTAGGAAAAAGTTGGATACACAATACCTAAGGGATATGGCCCAACTTGCTGATAGGGTTCGACAAGTAGAACGCCTTAAGGCTGAAAAAGCCAAAACTGCTAAAACTCTTCGACGAGAAAGGGTAGCTTATGTAGAAATGGATGATGACGATCCAGAGACATACAACGATCCTATAGATATCGAAGAAGGAAAAATTGATTTAGCTGAATTAAAACATGGACCACCATATGCTTGTAAATTGTTGGTGCCATCAAATGGAAAAAATCCTGTGGAACCTGAGAAAAACAGTGATAAATTTCCTAAGAAAACTTATAGTTTCGACATATCCAAGTGTGACGAAATATTCGATCTATTAGTTAAAGATAGACAGATGATAGTGCCCCCAGGGGCCAAATTGCCTCCTTTAGAACAGAGAAAGAAAAGAGGTTTTTGTAAATATCATAATTTTTTAGGACATAAAACCTCACAATGTTTCCTTTTCAGGGATCTCGTTCAACATGCACTGAATGAAGGAAGGCTGAAATTTGCTGATAAGCCAACAATGAAAATCGACACAAACCCACTACAAGCAGAAGCTCATTATGCCGAACCAGTTGGCATTCATATGGTAGAAGTGTCTGAAGATTTCATCACAAAACCCATCTTTGGAAGTTTCACTGGGAACATCTCCAGGAAAACAATCGAAGGGGTGAGAAAGGCCACTGAAGGCCTGGATTCGAAAAAAGAAGTTGACCAAGCGTCAAACAAAAAGGCTGTTGTTGGCCTGAAACTGATCAAAGGAGTTGCTGAAAGCTCCAACAAAAGAACAATCACAGGTTCTTATTTGGATGCTGCAAAAGGTTCGATAGAAGCCTTGGAGGCCAAAATGCAGAAGATGAACCTGACTGCCAAAAGCAACTTGCAGGTTAATGTGGTCGAAGTCTCTGGAGCCAGAGTTTCAGAGGAAAACCTTCGACAAGAGGAGGTAAACAAAACTGCATTCCCAAAGGAGGATGAAAATTTGGCAGATTTTTTGCATAGATGTCAAAAGAAGAAATCAGAGGTTATGCTATGCCCTAGGTGTAGCTCCATTTTTGATAAAAAGGTCGCTGAACACATACAGGTGATGCGGACTGTAAAAGCAAAACAGGGTACCAATGCCCAACAAAGAATGGGTCAAGAAATTCGATTTGACCCTAGAAGGGGACATCAACAAAGACCCATGACTCAAGAAAGAAGGCCAACAACTTTTAGTCCTCCAACTAATGTGCCTACTGATACCTGGCTGAATACCATGGGAAGAAAATGACCAAATGAAGAAAGGTGGCAGACATTCGACGTACCAAGAGGTTCCTCTCTAGATTACAGAAAGGAATACCATGCCTCTGCATCGAACAAAATGACCCATGTGTCGAGCAACTATAAAGGAAAGAATCCTATGTCTCGTTCACAATGGAGGAGGTTTCAAAGACGGCGAAAGGCTGAGAAAGAGGCAGCTGGGCCTCATCCAGAAGTTAGCACCAATGTGCAGAAAAGACAAAGGAAACCTCTGGAGAGAAATCCTATGCCCTGGGCGGAAGAGTGTGGGTCGAATGATGATGACTCCGACTCTAGTGACAGTTTGGACATCATGGTGAATGTCATATTTGTGCTGCCCAAAGAATATAACCAAGAGGTCGAAGTCGAAGAGACTGACCTAATGGTTGAACAGGAACTGGCTAGACATAAGCCAGTATGTTATTATATAATGAACAATGGATGCATGGAAGAACAAAACGCATTCTTTGAACTCCTAACAGAGGCAATGAAGAGCCATCTGAAACCACTGTTCATTAGAGCTAAAGTTGGGGAGGTAACCATAAACAAAATTCTGGTTGATTATGGGGCAACCATTAATATCATACCGCAATTCATGCTGGAAAAGTTAGGCAAAGGAGATGCCGACATAAAGCCACACAACATGGTCTTATCCAACTATGAAGGGGGCATTGGCACCACAATGGGTGTCATTCAACTCGACCTCAAAGTGGGCTCAATCCTTCGACCCACCATGTTCATGGTTATTTCAGCAAAGCCCAACTACAATCTACTCCTTGGTCGAGAGTGGATACATGGCATTGGAGCAGTGCCATCTTCGATGCACCAAAGGGTCATAATGTGGCGCCCAGATGACATTGTGGAGAACATTGAAGCAGACCAAAGTTACTACCTGGGTGAAATAAATAGTGTCGGAAATAATGATTTCGACAGGAATTTGGCTCACATAGGGCCTTGTAACCTACCAGAGTTTGATTTGACTCCAACTCCAAATGCGTTCTACTCTCTATACCTGCACTCCGATTATGTTTCCAGTGGGATAGAGAAGATTTATCCAACATAGACTTTGGAGGAATCAGTGATATACGGCCAACAGGCTGGGGTAGCGAATTTTATGATGATGACTGAGTCATCAACTCTCCAAAAGATTTCGGCCTATGTGGCCGAAAACAGAATGATAGCGGCTTTAGAGGCTGAAGTTAAATATGTGGCTTCCAAGGCCAATGAACAAGTTCTGTCGAAGACAGGACCTGGGAAATATTTCGATCCTGAGCCTCCCGACTTGGGAACGAAAGACTTTATAGACCAGAGGTTAGACGCCATCTATGACGACGAACCTCTTGGTTTCGAAAAGGACCCGCTGGCGCACAATGTCAAAATGTTGGCACAAGATCCTCTAGAAGAGGTAAATCTAGGCGAAGGTCCTGTGAACAGGCCCACATACATAAGCGAAAAGATGGATCCAGGACTCAAGGTCGAAATGATTAAATTACTGAAAGAGTTCAAGGATTTCTTCGCGTGGGACTATGACGAGATGCCTGGTCTCGACAGAGGATTGGTCGAGCTGCAGTTACCAATAATGCATGGAAAGAAACCCGTTAAGCAGACTCCAAGACGGTTTGCACCAGAGATTTTATCAAAAATCAAAACGGAAGTCGAAAGGCTGCTGAAGTGCAAGTTCATTAGAACGACCAGGTATGTCGAATGGATTGCAAATATTGTACCTGTTATAAAGAAAAATGGTACCTTGAGGGTGTGCATTGATTTCAGAGATCTCAATGCTGCGACCCCCAAAGACGAATATCCAATGCCAATGGTGGAAATGCTTGTGGATTATGTCGCTGGTTTCAAATACATGAGTATGCTGGATGACTACTCTGGATACAATCAAATCTTCATTGCTGAAGAAGATGTGTCGAAAACGGCCTTTCGTTGCCATGGGGCTTTAGGCACCTATGAATGGGTAGTGATGCCTTTTGGCCTAAAAAATGCAGGGGCAACGTACCAAGGAGCTATGAATTCGATCTTCCATGACTTTATTGACACTTTCATGCAAATTTATATTGATGATATTGTTGTCAAATCTGTTTCAGGGAAGGCTCATATGGATCATCTTCGACAATCCTTTGAGAGGATGAGACATTATGGCTTGAAGATGAATCCTCTGAAATGTGCTTTTGGTATAAGAGCAGGAGATTTCTTAGGTTTTGTGGTCCACAAGAAAGGTATCGAGATAAATCAAAACAAGACCAAAGCTATCTTGCAAGCCAAAGCGCCAACTAACAAAAAGGAATTGCAATCCCTGCTTGGGAAAATAAATTTCCTAAGGAGATTTATATCCAACCTTAGTGGGAAAACGCAAGCCTTTTCGCCATTAATTCGACTCAACAAAGGAGGATTTGAATGGAAGGAAGAACATCAAGAGGCCTTCGACAAAATCAAAGAGCACCTCACTAAACCACCTATTCTGGTGCCTCCTTGTCGAAGTAGAAGTATGAGACTGTACATAGCTGCGTCAGATAAGACTTTAGGGAGCATGTTGGCTCAGGAGGACGAACATGGTGTCGAAAGGCCCATATACTACCTCAGTAGAGTTTTAAATGATGCAGAAACTAGATATAACGAAGTTGAAAAACTGTGTTTATGTCTATATTTTTCATGTACAAAACTTAAGCAATATATAAAGCCAGTTAATGTTTATGTTTCGTCTCATTTTGACGTTTTCAAGTATATGTTTCGTCTCATTTTGACGTTTTCAAGTATATGTTGTCAAAACCCATTCTGCATAGTAGAGTTGGCAAGTGGGCACTTGCATTGACTGAATATTCATTAACTTTCATGCCTGTGGTCGGTGGATCTGGAACTGACTGTTTAACGCTGGTTCGCGAAATGTCGCGGAAGCAAGAGTCGCCACCGTCTTTTATTTTCTCCAAATGGAAAGGACAAAAGTACAGAAAAATTCCTTTATAGAGATTGCTCTCGGTTCGGGAGGTAGGTTATAGAAAGGGAAGGTGTTAGCACCCCTTTCTATCCATGGTTATCCATGGGCTCTTAGATACTTGCTCAATGTGTTTTCAAAAATGTTTGCTTGCTTTTCAATTGTGGGTTTTAAAAGTTTCTTTGAAAAATTTCAGTTCGACTCGTACGTCAGAGTGTTTGAAAAATTTGCTTTTGAAAGCTTTTGAAAATGTGTTGGTGAAAAGATGTTTTGATTTGTTTGAAATTAGAGCAAGTATCCTTGAGAACCTACCTACCCTAAGGAATTCGTCTGTGTAAATGTCCTTTAAAGTAGTGCCATCCCACCATTGAGAGGTAGGTAGCACCACCGTTGGAGGTGTTCGGGTCAATTCGAGTTTGTAGGGACATGGTGATCACCGGAGTAATGGGAAGACATCTTAGAAGCTACCCTCATGCCAGGTTCCCGGATCATGAGGACTTACTAAGACGTCCTCTACTCGACGACCACCTTTCGAAAGGCAACAGGTGAGGCGTACCCTAGGGGTGGTGTGTGCGAATTGTGCGTCATGTTTCAGTTATTTGTCTTGTCATGTTTATTTGTGTTCTACGCTTGATTTTAATTAAGAAATTCATTCTTGCATGCTTTTTAACAGTTATATATTTGCGGGAAAATAAATCTAAACTATTACAAATGGCGCGGGTCCACATCGCCAAAATTAAACCGGACCCGATTTGGACTGAAAAATAAATAAAGCGAATAAAAGTGCAAGAAATAAAATTATTACAAGGCTTTGGGACATGTACATAATTATAATAAGCGACAAAGTAAAATGCGCGAAACAAAATAATTAAAGCGACGGGCGTTGGACCCTTTTGCAAAATATCAAATTAATGAGGAATTAAAATGAAAGTTAAAAATTAAATGTTTTTTGGTATTTTTGTGTTTTTTTAAGATTTAAAAGAAAAAGCACTTTTTAGAATGAAATTTGAAATGCAAATCCTAATTCTAATGTTTTTTAGTTATTGTGAAAATGCTATATTAATCTAAATTAAACCCTAATTTTTACTTATGTACATTTAATTATAAAAATAAAATAAATAAATAAGTAATATTGTGATAAAAAAAAGAAAATTTAAAAGGTATAAAAAGTCATTAAACCTAATGCTATATTTTTGGATTTTTAGTTATTAAGAAAGTAGTAAAATCTAACCTAAATGCAACCCTAATTAGTTTACAAGTTTAATTATGAAAATTACTAATATTATGGCAAAAAACAAGGAAAGTTAAAAGGAATAAAAAAAGTCATTAACCTAATGCTATATTTTTGGATTTTTTTTTATGGAAGAAAGAATTAAAGTTAAAACCTATTTTACTAAATTTATTTACATGTAATTTATTTATAAAAGTAATTAAAATAAAAATTATATTTTTTGCCTTTTTCTGATTTTTTATGATATTTTTTCATATTTTTGTAGAAATAATTAATTAATTAAAACAAATAAAATAAATAAATAACATAACAATTGAGAAAATGAAATATAAAAAGAAAATCAAACCAGGGGGGGTAGCCCCAGAATTGGAGGTAAGGCCTAGCATTCTGGCCCATTAACATTGAAATCCACTTGACTTTTCAGTTCACGTGCCAATGCGTTGACCATAGCGTATCATGTGCCTTGAATCTGAGCCCTTTTGATTGATCTACTGGGACGTGTGGACGATGAGTTTTGAGTGTGTATGGTATGCCCTGGACGTTAGCGCTGCACAAGATCTTGTATTGAAAAATATTATTGAAATTTATACAGACCTGGGGTTCGAACCCAGGTCTTAGACAATGCAAAGGAATACGCCTGCCACTGAAGCACTTGAGTTACTTTTAACATATAATGATTAATGAATATAATAAAAAGAAAAGAGAGTTAGTGGCCTTCAACGCGCCAATTTTTGAACTGACGAATCACAGCGTGCCATGTACTCATCTTCCTCGCGTGCCTGAAATACAAAACACAGAGGCAACGGTTTCAACGCGTTGTGTTAGGCATGTTTATGAAAAATAGCGACTAGCGCTGTGACATCAATAAATTGATCGCGAGGGTCCATATCTCCTCGTCTTGATGAGCTGGTTTGAATGGCATAAGTCTGGAACCCTAATTTTACTGTATTGTGAAAGCCCTAAATCAAGCTCTGAAAAAACCTAGAATATGAAAATGGTAGAATCGCGCATGGCCAATGAAAACTCAATTGAACATGATGGTTAGTCTCAAAACATTATGCTAAACATGAATCAATGGACAAAATGCTGTAAAAATGTTTAAATCATGATGCACGATTTTGGAAATTTTGCTATACAGTTCGAGTTCTAACTACCAATTCTTGGAGATTGGCTTGTTGTTTGTGATTGATACACGTTCAGAATTGCCCAAGGAAGCTAATGGGATGATTTTTATGCCTTGAATCCACCTCTAACCTTGAAATCAGTTTTGTGTTTTTATGGAAAAATTTTCAAGTTGTCCATAAGCTTTTGAGCGCAGCCTTTGGTGTATTATGATTAGGGTTTGACTCAGTGCTTATGAGGGAAGAGAATTAGCTTGTTAGTTGGCCTTGATTTATGCTCATGAGAGAACAAGTCCTAGGGTTTTCACCATTAACCAATTTTTCCTTCTTTTAAGCCAAGACCAAGACTTAGTGTGCAGTTTAACCCTAGCATAAGTTTGTGAGCTGGCACATGATACATGGAAGCTATCCCAATTCCAATGACACTATTTCATTGACTTTTGAATTTTATTTGAATTTTTAAAGATTTAAAATGAATTAAATTATCAAAAATTAAATAAAATAGAAAAATCAATATTTGGTCTTGAAATTAATCATGGGACACGTGTGTGGCATGACAAGGCTGAATCAAGTGGAAGAAAGTGGGCCCTTTTGTCAAAAATTGAAGTTTCAAGGATAGTTGACTTTTGCCATTTCTCAAAAATTTCCCAACTTCTACAAGGCATAACTTGCTCAATTTTTAAGCTTTTCTCATGTTCTTGGACATTTTGGAAAGGTCTTTGAGTCCTTTAACCAATGCCTTTGGTCCCATGTCATTTTGATTTACCAATCTCAAGTTATGTCCTTTGACTTAAAGTCCCTTTTGTTGACTTTTGAAAATGACCTATAATGTTGAAATTGATAACTTTTTGTGAGAGCATTTCTTGGACTTGAAGTATGAAGATGAATTGTAGGAAATGTCTTTCTCTTCAAAATGAGCTTTGGATGGGATTTTTCTGATAATCCATGTGAAAGTTATGCCCTGGTCAATTTCAGTTGACTTTTTCAGCTGTCCAAATATAGCAACTTTTGCATCTTTGATGATTTCTGAGCCAAATTTTGAGAGTCATGATCAAGCATTGATCAAATGATGTTTGTGGCTTCAGAATGATATGTTGACCAAAAATTTGAACTTTTGACTGTCAAATGACCATTTTGCCCCTACAGTTGACTGTAGTGCAATTTAGGGTTTTGACTGTGCAATTTTGAGCTGAATGCCTTGAAACTTGATATGAGGATGCTTGACCATGTTTGTAAGCATATGAGACTTGATTGAACCTTTGAACACTTCATTTTCTTGATCAGAACCCAAACCCTAGTTTTGACTGTATGGGAGACTGTTGCACTGCACAACCCTTGGGGAATTTTGTAGCTTGGCTTGGCAATTTCTCGAGGAATATGGGAGGGCAAATTTTGGGGTATAACAGTTGCCCCTGTTCAATCTTCTTAGACCTGAGGATGCAAATTGGCTGACGTGCCTTTCGTAATCCGAGGGTAAAAGATGATTGGACACTAGAGTGCCCAGAAATTTGCGCTCACATAGTGGCAGTGTGGTGGGAATGGGCTTATAGATGCCATTTAGAGATTGACCGCGTAAGAGATTCCTTAGCGAGAACCTGCATACCTGCAAAAGAAAAAATGAGTACCTGACACGTTGCAGGAGCTGATTTTAGATGCTTGGTATAGATGTGTCCTGACTGGTTACAGGAGCTGAGTCTGGAGCTTCAAACGCTGATGAATGAACCAGGGATGGTTACTGCCTCAGCATGGATGGTAAGAGAACCTTGGGCGATTTTAACTTCAACAACGCTCGTTGAGAAAAATCTTGGGTGTCTTCTACTGGAATAAGAATCAGGGAGATCTTAGGGTCGATCTGACTGAACCAGAGGAGGCCTTTGACTGGATAAGCATCAGGAAAATCTTAGGGTCGATTTAACTGAACCGGTCTAGGTCTTGAAATATCTTCAACTGGATAAGCATCAGGGAGATCTTAGGGTCGATCTGACTGAACCAAGAGAAGGCCTTTGACTGGATAAGCATCAGGAAAATCTTGGGACGATTTAACTGAACCGGTCTAGGTCTTGAAATGTCTTCAACTGGATAAGCATCAGGGAGATCTTAGGGTCGATCTGACTGAACCAGAGAAGGCCTTTGACTGGATAAGCATCAGGAAAATCTTGGGACGATTTAACTGAACCGGTCTAGGTCTTGAAATGTAGCTTGAGAACTTAACTGGATCTTTCCTGAAAGGTAAAAGTCAGTCATATGCAATGCATGATATGGATCAAGCAATGATGTTCTCAACATAAATGAGATTTGTAAGATATGATGTGTACATGCATGCTATAATGATGTATGTGATGTTTCATGTATAGTTTTGTCTAGGAAAGTGAATCCTTGACGGGTGCCGGGAAGTCGTATCCTGGGCTGATGTCGAAGAATAGATTTTGCTTCCGCTGGGGATGATAACTGCAAGGATACCGGTAGGAGAAGATGACTCCGTTGCGGAATAAACTTGGCGAATGGAAGATTCTGCGGGGAGAAAAGATATTCTAGCGATCATGCTGGGAAGCAATACTCTGTGGGGATAGAGATGCTTTGCTGAGTGTTGATAGCAGTAATTTGCTGAGGATGTCTTTGTTGTTGGAAGTGTTAATGGACTTTGCTGGGGATAGGAAAGAACTATGTTGACGATGACCTTTCCGTGGCTTTTGGCTGAGGATAACCCAGTTATATCCTGTTAAGGAAATAACTCTTTGAATAAAGCCGGACGACGCGTTCGTGCTCTGCGAGGGGATAAGCTTACTGCTTGGAGAGATGAATTCCAATTTTCCTGGGGAAACTGGATTGGACTCTTCTGGGGAGTTTTGGAATGTAATTTTATAAGTTGAAAGGGGGAACCTATGTAGGGTTGCATGCTGATGAGTTTGTGTAAAACTGTATCTGAAATGGAGAAGGAACCTGGGTAGGGTTACTTTGATGATGAGTTCGTGTAAAACTTCGTTTTTTTGGAAAGGGAGAACCTGTGAAGGGTTTCTGGGTGACGAGTCCATGTAAAACTGCATCTTGAAGAGAGGGAACCGATGTAGGGTTGCTTGGTGAGGTAAGTTCATGTAAAACTTCTTGATGAACCGGGGTGAGGTTATCTTGAGCTAAATCCATGTAAGACTTCTGGGGGGAACCAGGGTTAGGTTGCCGCAGGATAAGTTCGTGTAAAACTTCTTGACGAACCGAGGTAAGGTCATCTTGAGATAGGTCCATGTGAGACTCTTGGAGGAACCGGGGTTAGGTTACGGCAGGATAAGTTTGTGTAAAACTTCTTGATGAACCGGGGTTAGGTCATCTTGAGATAGGTCCATGTGAGACTCTTGGAGGAACCGGGGTTAGGTTACGGCAGGATAAGTTTGTGTAAAACTTCTTGATGAACCGGGGTTAGGTCATCTTGAGATAGGTCCATGTAAGACTTCTGGAGGAACCGGGGTTAGGTCACTTCGGGATAAGTTCGTGTAAAACTTCTTGACGAACCGGGGTAAGGTTACTTGTGATAAATCCATGTAAGATTTCTGGAGGAACCGGGGTAAGGTTACTTGGATAAGTTTGTGTAAAAACTTCTGGAGGAACCGGGGTAAGGTTATTTGGTTGAGTTTGTGTAAAAATCTCTGGAGGAACCGGGGTAAGGTTGCTTCGGGATAAGTTTGTGTAAAACTTCTTGATGAACCGGGGTTAGGTCATCTTATGGAGGAGGAGTCTGTGTATGACTTTGTCTGAAGGTTGAGCAGAAACCGGTGTTGGGTTGCATGATTTTGATTAAGTGGATAATTGTCCTGTTTGGTCTCGGACGTTAGCCCACGATCTGGAATTTGTAAAGGTAGATGGTAATCATTTTTATGTTGATCTGTCCTTTGTAATTTGGTTGACAGAGCAATTGGATCGCCTGGATAGCTCATTATTACCCCTGCTTCAGAGGTGAGGGAAGAGGATACCTGTGCGGGTGATCGACAAATCTTCGGGTAGGCAAGTGACGAGATACCGGAACATAGTCGTACGCTTCGATCCCTAACTTTTGCCTGGACCGCCCTTTCGGGTTTTCAGTCCACCGGGATACCCATTTTTGCCCAAGCCGCCTTTTCAGGTTTTCGACTTGCCGGGTGTACATGTTTTTCGTTTCATCCCTTCATTTTGCCCGAACCCTTTTAGTTCGCCGGGAAGCCCTTATTTTTGCCTAGGTATGTCAACCTAGCGGGTCTTTGATTATGCGCAGTATTTTTTCGACTATGTCCACGCTCTCAGAATGTAGGGAGTTGCCCCTGTTGGAAGTATTTTGCCATGCCCCAGATAATGAGCAATGTGCCCCTTGATTGGAGGTTCTTCTGTTCACAAGGTGTTCATCGTGCGAATTTCCCTGCTTGTTCAAACAAGTAGTCATATGCAAACAAGGTTATTTTAAGAATGCAAAAGTCTATGTCTGTCTTGAATTTTGAAAATGCATTTTTTGTAATACAGTGCGATGTCAACTCAATATTTTACAGCAAACCTTCAGGAGTCAGGATACCTTCGTAACAGTATGCTTTCGAACTAACCCATGCTTCAGCTAGGACTTTTAAGAGTTATATCGTGGCCTGGTTCACGGTTTAAGAAACAAAGGATAAAGGCTCAAATTATTTGTACCCACCCGCTCTTCGTGATGTTCTCCAAACCTAAACTCAGTTGATCGTGCGTTAGACCTTGTTTGAGTCTTTGCTCTGATTTTCCGGTGATGATTCGGATATTGAACGTTTATCTGAATAGGCAATCATCCCCTTTTTTGCTGAGGGTTTGTGAGACCTCTTTTTTTTTGATTTAGTTATCCCTTTCTTTTTTTTTTGCCTGAACTGTTTCCTTTTTGGGATTACAGTCAGCGGGATGCCCCAGTTTGGTAAGTCTTCTTTATTGGTTTTGACTTTTTGGGCTTTTCATTCATGAATTTTTTTTGATAATGACTGCCTGTCCTTATGATTGTTCGGAACCATCACTGTCTTTTGTTTTTGAAAAACTCATTTAGTGACATTCATTGTGCACTTGGATCGACTGAGAGAACTACCCTGCCCCAGGTTATGATTAAGGGTTTTGATTTTCGAAAATACAAACTCCTACTTCTTTGGCTCTGATGGGTTGACGAGGGATTATCATCCTTATAACTCCAGTGTTTAGGAATTGAAACAATGCCTGTACCTCATCAGCGGGGTCTGTTCAAAAGCATACTGTAAATTGTGGTATTGTTTTCGTCATCCTCCCTCAAGAGGTTTAGAATTTTCAATTAAGAATTGACCATCGCAAAAAATATGAAAGCAGTTTTAAGCATAGTAAACATAATTAATTCAAGACAGACATGTGTAATGCATTCATGAAATAAAAGAGTTTAACACAATAATTGTTTATCTGAACAAGAAAAGGAAAAATACAACTTGAAATCAAATGAACAAAAATTTAGCCATGCTTTGGCAATGGAGCGGTGATCACGTTGGGAGTCTCCGCAGGCTCGAACTCGATCTCTTTGGCATCGATCATGTTCTGAATTTTGTACTTCAGTGCCCAACAGTCCTCAGTATCGTGCCCCGGGCTATCAGAATGATAGGCACACCTTGCTTCTGGATTGTAGCTAGGAGAGGAGGTCTTAGGATTGGCAGGAGGGTTGATTACTGCAATCAGGTTCATCTTCACCATATGCTGCAATGCTTGTGACCAAGGCATGTTAATGTTGGTGAATTGCCTTTTAGGCCCTTCCGGCCTTTGCTGGTTTCCCCTTTGTGGTTGACGGCGTGGTGCAGAACCAGAGATCATGACTGCCCCTGCATGTTGATCACGGCGACTCTTTTGACTGTATACAGCATTGGATTCCTTCTTTCCCGTGTAAGGCTTTTTATGAATATCAGAAGGTGTGGCCTCTTGAATCTTCCCCGACTTGATACCAGCTTCAATTCTTTCGCCAGTCAGGATGAGGTCGGTAAATCCAGCAGATGAGTTACCAATCAGGTGGTTGAAGAATGGCCCGGACAGGGTCCCCAAGAACATGTCAACGAGTTCCCGGTCAGTTAATGGAGGTTGTACCCTTCCAGCAAGATCTCTCCATTTCTGTGCATACTCTTTGAAACCTTCGCTTGATCCCAACGACATACCCTGGAGTTGGGTACGTGTAGGAGCAAGGTCGGCATTATATTGATACTGCTTATAGAAAGCAGTCGCCAACTCCTCCCAGTTACGAACTTTGGTCCCATCCAGTTGATAGAACCATTCGAGGTGAGTCCCTGAAAGACTTTCCTGGAAGAAGTGGATCCACAAGTTCTTGTCTGCTGAGTATGGTTGGATTTTCCGAACATAAGACCTGAGATGCAACTTGGGACAAGACGCCCCGTCATACTTGGTAAAGGATGGTGCCTTGAACTTCCGAGGAATAATCACACCAGTTGACAAACCCAGATCTCCAAAATCCAGCCCAGGTACCTGTTGGATCTCCATAGCATTCAGCCTATCCTCCAACTGTTTGTACTTGTCCTCAGCCGGAGGGTACTGTTCGTCGTTGAAATCTGTCTCGCTGTCGGAGACCACTGGACTAGGAACCTCTCTCTCATGGTGACTGCTTTCCCTCACAGATGGGGTTGTCCCCTCAGTTTCCTTCTGCGGTGTATTCCCAGATCTGCGTCTAGGGCTGAACAGAACAATCCTCTTCTTCTTCTTGTCCTTCTTCAAAAACAAAGCCTTCAGATCTTGTTGACCCTGAGCCAAGCCTTTGATCAGCTCCTGAAATTGGGCGTTCTGCACCTGAAATTGGGCGTTCTGCGCCTGAAGAGCCTTGATAGATGCCTCGGTTGATGATTCAGGATTCATGACGAGACTCGTGGGGTAAATAGAGAAACTTGTTAGAGTTGGAAACTGGCAACTTGATTGAAAGTACTTCATGTTGTTGAGAGTCCTTCGTCACGGGTCAAAGGCTCACCATATCCAGTGGGTCATAGCCCCTGACTTTAGTCATCATGTCTGGTTTTGATTTCCAAACAACCTTGGTTAGGGAACCTTCTTCAGGAGTCAGAGCTCACCATATCAAGTGGGTCATAGCCTCTGACAACATTGGCTAGAGGAAAATAAATCCTCTTTGCCCCTTGCTAGATGTTTGATTTATATGACCTGTATCACAAGCCCTTGAGATCCTTGAAATGGGTTAGGAGGTATGCAATGGTATGATGTCATGATATGCATGGGGTAATGTGAGTAACCCTGTTATGAGCCCTTATTAAGGACTATAAACAAACCCTGCAAGAAATTCAGTACTTTGTTATGAGCCCCAATTAAGGACTACAAACACAACCTGCAAGAGACAAATGTCAGGTAATAAGCATGCAAGTAGTTCAAGTAGGAAGGCACACAAGTCACACAAGAGAAGCCCTTAAAGTTTAGGCCGGCATGGGGTCTGGGTAGTACCCTCTTGAAGTTGGTGGGTTCAACCTGTCCTAATCAAAGTAACCGGGTTCTAAGGTTCCCAATATCACGGGATTGCTTTCATTGTTCATCGTTTCGATTTAGCCACTGAACTGGCGACCGAAATATTCCAAGAAAGCAACCCTCAATTGAGTGTAGTATCGAGTATCAACCAACCTCGGACTGCACCAAAGTCAGTTATCTCACTACCCTAAAGAGGCCAAGATGGTTCAATTAAGGTTCCTAAGGTCTGTTGATGCTTCATGACACCACATGGAGGCCCCGTACTCTCCTTGACTGAACTCAAGGGTTACCGGTACACACCAAAGTGCCACATCAACGTAGCAGACTGTTTCAACCATGTCGGTATACCCCGCACAGTTCCCTCACAGCCTTGTTGCTACTTTCTAAGAAGGTATCCCCCAGATCCGGGTTAGGATCTATAGAACTCCCAAGACAGTCCCACAATAATAAAGCAAGCAAGTCAATACAATTGAAAACACAATGATCTTAGTCCTAAGGTACACCTCACTTTATAAAGATTCCCCAGCAGAGTCGCCAGTTCTGTGGTCGGTGGATCTGGAACTGACTGTTTAACGCTGGTTCGCGAAATGTCGCGGAAGCAAGAGTCGCCACCGTCTTTTATTTTCTCCAAATGGAAAGGACAAAAGCACAGAAAAATTCCTTTATAGAGATTGCTCTCGGTTCGGGAGGTAGGTTATAGAAAGGGAAGGTGTTAGCACCCCTTTCTATCCATGGTTATCCATGGGCTCTTAGATACTTGCTCAATGTGTTTTCAAAAATGTTTGCTTGCTTTTCAATTGTGGGTTTTAAAAGTTTCTTTGAAAAATTTCAGTTCGACTCGTACATCAGAGTGTTTGAAAAATTTGCTTTTGAAAGCTTTTGAAAATGTGTTGGTGAAAAGATGTTTTGATTTGTTTGAAATTAGAGCAAGTATCCTTGAGAACCTACCTACCCTAAGGAATTCGTCTGTGTAAATGTCCTTTAAAGTAGTGCCATCCCACCATTGAGAGGTAGGTAGCACCACCGTTGGAGGTGTTCGGGTCAATTCGAGTTTGTAGGGACATGGTGATCACCGGAGTAATGGGAAGACATCTTAGAAGCTACCCTCATGCCAGGTTCCCGGATCATGAGGACTTACTAAGACGTCCTCTACTCGACGACCACCTTTCGAAAGGCAACAGGTGAGGCGTACCCTAGGGGTGGTGTGTGCGAATTGTGCGTCATGTTTCAGTTATTTGTCTTGTCATGTTTATTTGTGTTCTACGCTTGATTTTAATTAAGACATTCATTCTTGCATGCTTTTTAACAGTTATATATTTGCGGGAAAATAAATCTAAACTATTACAAATGGCGCGGGTCCACATCGCCAAAATTAAACCGGACCCGATTTGGACTGAAAAATAAATAAAGCGAATAAAAGTGCAAGAAATAAAATTATTACAAGGCTTTGGGACATGTACATAATTATAATAAGCGACAAAGTAAAATGCGCGAAACAAAATAATTAAAGCGACGGGCGTTGGACCCTTTTGCAAAATATCAAATTAATGAGGAATTAAAATGAAAGTTAAAAATTAAATGTTTTTTGGTATTTTTGTGTTTTTTTAAGATTTAAAAGAAAAAGCACTTTTTAGAATGAAATTTGAAATGCAAATCCTAATTCTAATGTTTTTTAGTTATTGTGAAAATGCTATATTAATCTAAATTAAACCCTAATTTTTACTTATGTACATTTAATTATAAAAATAAAATAAATAAATAAGTAATATTGTGATAAAAAAAAAGAAAATTTAAAAGGTATAAAAAGTCATTAAACCTAATGCTATATTTTTGGATTTTTAGTTATTAAGAAAGTAGTAAAATCTAACCTAAATGCAACCCTAATTAGTTTACAAGTTTAATTATGAAAATTACTAATATTATGGCAAAAAACAAGGAAAGTTAAAAGGAATAAAAAAAGTCATTAACCTAATGCTATATTTTTGGATTTTTTTTATGGAAGAAAGAATTAAAGTTAAAACCTATTTTACTAAATTTATTTACATGTAATTTATTTATAAAAGTAATTAAAATGAAAATTATATTTTTTGCCTTTTTCTGATTTTTTATGATATTTTTTCATATTTTTGTAGAAATAATTAATTAATTAAAACAAATAAAATAAATAAATAACATAACAATTGAGAAAATGAAATATAAAAAGAAAATCAAACCAGGGGGGGTAGCCCCAGAATTGGAGGTAAGGCCTAGCATTCTGGCCCATTAACATTGAAATCCACTTGACTTTTCAGTTCACGTGCCAATGCGTTGACCATAGCGTATCATGTGCCTTGAATCTGAGCCCTTTTGATTGATCTACTGGGACGTGTGGACGATGAGTTTTGAGTGTGTATGGTATGCCCTGGACGTTAGCGCTGCACAAGATCTTGTATTGAAAAATATTATTGAAATTTATACAGACCTGGGGTTCGAACCCAGGTCTTAGACAATGCAAAGGAATACGCCTGCCACTGAAGCACTTGAGTTACTTTTAACATATAATGATTAATGAATATAATAAAAAGAAAAGAGAGTTAGTGGCCTTCAACGCGCCAATTTTTGAACTGACGAATCACAGCGTGCCATGTACTCATCTTCCTCGCGTGCCTGAAATACAAAACACAGAGGCAACGGTTTCAACGCGTTGTGTTAGGCATGTTTATGAAAAATAGCGACTAGCGCTGTGACATCAATAAATTGATCGCGAGGGTCCATATCTCCTCGTCTTGATGAGCTGGTTTGAATGGCATAAGTCTGGAACCCTAATTTTACTGTATTGTGAAAGCCCTAAATCAAGCTCTGAAAAAACCTAGAATATGAAAATGGTAGAATCGCGCATGGCCAATGAAAACTCAATTGAACATGATGGTTAGTCTCAAAACATTATGCTAAACATGAATCAATGGACAAAATGCTGTAAAAATGTTTAAATCATGATGCACGATTTTGGAAATTTTGCTATACAGTTCGAGTTCTAACTACCAATTCTTGGAGATTGGCTTGTTGTTTGTGATTGATACACGTTCAGAATTGCCCAAGGAAGCTAATGGGATGATTTTTATGCCTTGAATCCACCTCTAACCTTGAAATCAGTTTTGTGTTTTTATGGAAAATTTTTCAAGTTGTCCATAAGCTTTTGAGCGCAGCCTTTGGTGTATTATGATTAGGGTTTGACTCAGTGCTTATGAGGGAAGAGAATTAGCTTGTTAGTTGGCCTTGATTTATGCTCATGAGAGAACAAGTCCTAGGGTTTTCACCATTAACCAATTTTTCCTTCTTTTAAGCCAAGACCAAGACTTAGTGTGCAGTTTAACCCTAGCATAAGTTTGTGAGCTGGCACATGATACATGGAAGCTATCCCAATTCCAATGACACTATTTCATTGACTTTTGAATTTTATTTGAATTTTTAAAGATTTAAAATGAATTAAATTATCAAAAATTAAATAAAATAGAAAAATCAATATTTGGTCTTGAAATTAATCATGGGACACGTGTGTGGCATGACAAGGCTGAATCAAATGGAAGAAAGTGGGCCCTTTTGTCAAAAATTGAAGTTTCAAGGATAGTTGACTTTTGCCATTTCTCAAAAATTTCCCAACTTCTACAAGGCATAACTTGCTCAATTTTTAAGCTTTTCTCATGTTCTTGGACATTTTGGAAAGGTCTTTGAGTCCTTTAACCAATGCCTTTGGTCCCATGTCATTTTGATTTACCAATCTCAAGTTATGTCCTTTGACTTAAAGTCCCTTTTGTTGACTTTTGAAAAATGACCTATAATGTTGAAATTGATAACTTTTTGTGAGAGCATTTCTTGGACTTGAAGTATGAAGATGAATTGTAGGAAATGTCTTTCTCTTCAAAATGAGCTTTGGATGGGATTTTTCTGATAATCCATGTGAAAGTTATGCCCTGGTCAATTTCAGTTGACTTTTTCAGCTGTCCAAATATAGCAACTTTTGCATCTTTGATGATTTCTGAGCCAAATTTTGAGAGTCATGATCAAGCATTGATCAAATGATGTTTGTGGCTTCAGAATGATATGTTGACCAAAAATTTGAACTTTTGACTGTCAAATGACCATTTTGCCCCTACAGTTGACTGTAGTGCAATTTAGGGTTTTGACTGTGCAATTTTGAGCTGAATGCCTTGAAACTTGATATGAGGATGCTTGACCATGTTTGTAAGCATATGAGACTTGATTGAACCTTTGAACACTTCATTTTCTTGATCAGAACCCAAACCCTAGTTTTGACTGTATGGGAGACTGTTGCACTGCACAACCCTTGGGGAATTTTGTAGCTTGGCTTGGCAATTTCTCGAGGAATATGGGAGGGCAAATTTTGGGGTATAACAATGCCTCTTAAGGCTATAAAAGGCCAAGTGGTTGCAGACTTTATAGTCGACCACTCTGTACAAGAAAGATCATTAAATTATTTGGAGATCGAACCATGGAAACTCTACTTCGATGGATCTCGTTATAAAGATGGAGTCGGAGTCGGAGTCGGAGTCCTTATTATTTCTCCAAATAAAATTCCAACAACATTTAAGTACAAAATAGATGGAGATTGTTCGAATAATGAGGCTGAATATGAAGCATTAATTATAGGCCTTGAAATTTTGTTGGAATTGGGGGCAACTCGAGTCGAAATAATGGGAGATTCGGAGTTAGTCCTAAAACAAATTATGAAAGAATATAAATGCATAAAAGAAAACCTTATTATGTATTTCGTAATAGCCAGACGGTTGTTGAAAAATTTTGAGGCAGTTAATATTCGACACATACCCAGATTAGAAAATCAAGCAGCCAACGATTTGGCACAAATTGCTTCTGGGTATAAAGTTTCGAAAGAGAGGTTGAAACAGGAAATCAAAGTTAGGGGGAGAGTAACTGCCACCAAATTATTTCCATCAGACTTAAAGACCACAAAGTTGGGATATAGTGATCAGGAGAATTTTGAAATATCGTTCATAGACAATCTAACAGAGCAGGATTGGAGAAAGCCTGTAGTGGATTATTTACAAAATCCAGCAGCTTCGATAGAACGAAAGATAAAGTACAGAGCATTGAGTTATGTGTTGATGGGAAACAAACTATTTAAGAAAACGCCATAAGGTGTACTCTTGAAATGCTTAAGTGAAACAGAAGCATATGTGGCCCTTTCTACCACACACGCTGGGGCATGTGGAGCACACCAAGTAGGCCAAAAAATGAAATGGTTATTGTTTCGACAAGGCTTATATTGGACCACTATGCTAAAAGATTGTGTTGAGTTTGCCAAAGGATGCCAAGAATGCCAAAAGCATACAGGCATTCAACATGTGCCAGCAAATGAACTTCACTCGATTGTGAAACCTTGGCCTTTTAGAGGATGGGCTTTGGATCTCATTGGAGAAATTCGACCAGCATCTTCTAAAGGTCAGAAGTATATATTGGTGGGCATTGATTATTTTACTAAATGGATCGAAGCGATTCCTTTAATCAATGTAGACCAGGAGAATGTCATTGAATTCATTCAAAATCACATCATATACATGTTTGGGATCCCTGAGACAATAACTACAGACCAAGGATCAGTCTTCACTGGTCGAAAAATGCAAGATTTCGCTGCAGAAGTGGGGTTTAAGCTATTAACGTCTACGCCTTATTATGCACAAGCTAATGGTCAGGTCGAAGCAGCAAACAAAGTGGTGATCAGTTTAATATAGAAAAATGTGGGAAAGAAACCCAGAAACTGGCACAAAACACTAGATCAAGTCCTGTGGGCATGTCGAACGTGTCCTAAAGAAGCTAAAGGGACAACACCATTTCTCCTAACCTATGGTCATGATGCAGTGTTACCAGTGGAAATCCACTTGCAAGCGACAAGGATTCAAATACATCACGAGATCCCACAATCGAAGAGTAAAATCCAAGATGTTTCAGCCTGAAGATCTAGTTTGGAAAGTAATACTCCCAATGGACCGAAAGGACTGAAGCTTGGGAAAATGGTCCCCTAAGTGGGAAAGACCTTTTAAGATTGTGCAGGATTTCTCAGGTGGAGCCTATGAGATCGAAGAGTTAAGCGAAGATCGAAGACTCTTGAAGGTAAATGGTAAATACTTGAAAACATATAGACATATGCTTCAAGAGATAAAAATAAATAATATATATAATCACTAATTATAAATAATGCCAAAATGGAAACTTAAATGATTTTCATTAAAGAGGCCAAATGGCTTTGAAATTGTTACAGAAAGTGATTACATAATAGAGAGGAACAAGATTCAGAAGGGAAGATTAGCTTTAATCTGGAGGTACTTGATCCGTTGCAATTCTATCCTTCGATCACAAAGAGCTTTTGATTGGTTAAGGGTTTCGAGCTTAGCATCCAGAGATTGAGCTCGATCGACATGTCTTAACCCTTCAGCCAATTCTTCTTGGCTTTCTAACTCAGTGTTCATAGCAAGAAGCTCCTCTTTCTTTTTGTCGTTGGCAGCGAGTTTTGCTTCCAACTCTGTAATCTGTGCTCTCAACTGAACATTGTCTTGATCAATCTCCTTGACTTCCTTTTGCCTAGCCTCCTGGGCCTTCGACAAGTCCTTTACTCTAGAAGTGGATTCAGTGGCAGCATGCCAGGCAGCAGCCACTTGGCCATTGGCTTCCTCAATATCACGATTAATGATTCTTTGACGATTGAAGTCTGCTAATACTTGCTTGACAATAGAAAGTAAATCCAGGATTACACTGGCTACATCTGGAGGGGCAACAAGAAGATCGACAACTTTCAAGATAGTCTTCAGATAGGAAGGCGCTGCTGGTTCCCCCTCTAAAGTTAACATCAAATCTATTTTAAAGATTTGTGCTTTAACCTTTTGAAGAGCTTCGTCGAGAGGGGAAGTCGAGGTAGATCTGCCAGATGCAGTTGAGGCGCTACGATCAGAGGAGCTCTCTCGACCCTCCAAGATTGCAGTCAGATAACCTAACGGATCTTGTTGCTTCAGTAAAGCCAAATCCTCTTTGGTTCTGGACCCCGTCGAAGGGATGCTTGCGTTGGCTGTAATAACCATGTTAGGTACTTGAGTAGGAATTGCCTCAGTACCTGGAGGATTTTGGTTTCCTTCAGCAAGAGCTTCTTCACCCTCAGCTTCTGGGATCTCCACATGTTCCCTCTCTGTTTCAACTTCGACCATAGGAGTCCTAACCTCCTCTTGACTTCCTTCAGCTTCTTCTTCATCAGCTTCTTATATGGTTTCATGCTGGGGTTCAGAAGTCTGATTCACTTCGTCAGTTGAACTCATGAAGGAGTCTTTTGCTGAAGAGGGTCTGTAGGTAGGAATCCCTTCACTATTCAAGCAAGTGGTTGAGTCCTCGACATGAGTAGGATTTTGTGTCGAAGTGCCAGCAGTGTCCTGGAAAATAGAAAGAATTTATTGCTTTTAAAAGCGTCACAAAGTAAGAGAGAGTGAGAAGTACATAACAAGCAGTCAAAGTGGATACCTGTATTCGGATTCCAGCACCAGGACTAGAATTGTCACTTTCACTAGGATCGTTTAATCTGGCGATTACCTCCTGTTCAGTGGGTTCATTGATGATGACAGGAGGTAGCCTCCCCGCCGTAGTTTTAATCCTGATTTTTGGACGGGTTTCGACAGCAGGAGTTGGTTTTTTCAATCTTCATCTCTGTAAAGGAACAGGTGGAGACTCCTCTTCCTCATCGCTAGAGATTTGGATCTCTTGAACCTTCCGTTTTTTGGGGGTTTATTTCTAAGCATATAGAAAACCAAGTCGAGAAGATCAATAACTACGTCAGATAAAACTAAGGGTAAAAAAGGAAAGGTAAGTACCTTAGGAGAGGGATTGATAACAGAGTCTCCCCCTTTTGTACTCTCAGCGGTTTTCTTCGAAGCAACCCGCTTGACAGCTAAACGAAAGGCAAAACAGCTATGGTTAGTTAGGAGTTGGGAAAAACAAATCTAAAACGAAGGGATGGAAAAAGGAATACCTTTTTTGACTCTGTCAAGAACCAACTTGAATGCCTCACACAGATGGTGGGCAAAGTCCTTCTCGTCGAAGAACTCTTCCTCATAATAATGTCTCCACCACGTCTCAGAAGTGGTAGAATTCAGAAAATGAAGGTTAAAGTCGAACATGGTCAGTGTAGTTCGACCAGAATACCTACCAATATGCTTGGTAGCGGCATCCTCTGAGTAATCTGCATTATAAAAGAGTAGCAGTTTCTCTCAAGGGTATATAGGCGAAGGAAGCGATTGAGCAATGCCAAACTGTCGAGAGACAAGATTGGGTTGATAAGCAATTAAGCTCAATTGGTTCTTCGAGCTCTTAAATCTTAAAGGCATGATCCTGGGGCGGAGAAACGCTTCCCACATGCTCATGAACTCATTAACCACATCATCTTCTTCTGAAGGATATGGTCTAGTAAACCATTCCGGGCCAACTTTTCGACTGACAAAGGGAGCCATAGTCGAATCAAAGCTTTTTCGCTCCACAAACATCATTACGAAGCTTGTAAAGGCTTTTTGAAACTGTTGGCCTTCATCAGTAGGAGTTAGCAATGCCAACCTGGTGCCTTCGACTCTCCTGTTTAAAATTTCAGGAGCTTCTTCATTGATCTTGTTCTTTTGAGGGAGGAAGGATTCGAAGGTGGCGTTAAGCCACAGTTGCAGAAGCCAGAAGGGACCAGATAGCAGCAAACTTCCTCTGTCTCCTAGAACCTTAAGTTGAGTCACACCATTACTGATAGACTCATATAAGTTGGCCATAATCAATTTGGCCAAGCAAAGAGGGTATTTGTGATGGAGCTGTGTTGCAAGCGTCAGCATCTTTTTCGTCACCTGCAGTGATTTAGTGCAAAAAATGAATCGAGACAGCCACATGGCCAAGAAGGCTATGTGCTCCACCTCCGACACGGTATTTGAAGCCTTGTCATGAAAGTGGTTTATGAAGGTGGTATAAGTGGGTTTGGTAGCAGCAAACCCAATGGGATCCTCAGACAAGTCTTCAGGGTCGAAATAGTCACCAGTGGGTCGAAGACCAGTAACGGCAGCTATGTCGAACAAGGTAGGGGTCATCATCCCACAAGGAAGATGAAAGGTGAAATGTGCACTGTCCCAAAAGTACAATGAGGATACCATCATAAGGGGGCAATAAGGTAACCCTGTCTTCGACAGCATCACTAAGTCATAGATGCCCATCTCCTTCCAGACAGAAGCTTGCACCCTCTCCATTTTATTCAACCAGTCGGAGTATTCAGAAGAAAGGTTAGGGCTTGATCGAAAGATTCGATTCCCTTTATTCATGAACTGGAGGTTGATATCATCAGTAGTTTGAGGATGTTGCTGGTTAGCCGGTGTAACATCTTTAGCATCTGCCCTAGGTTTTTTGGCACAACCTATGGGTTTAAGCCTTGAGTGTGTAGGGAAAAAGGCACGGTTTTTTAAGGGATTTTCGGCACATGAAGATAATGGGCCAGACATAGCATATATCTTTCCGCCATATCTGACGGGAATAAGGAGTTGAGAATCATAGGCTTCTCGCCATTCTTCCATAGGTTCAGCAATGTACCTGTTAGTCGAGGAAGAAGGAGGGTTGGTAGAAAAAATCTCTGGTGGTTTCTGAACATCATTAGCATTCTTTGGTTGCGGATTGTTTGGGGCAATAGAGAGAAAGGCCATTGTTAAAGACTTAAGAGAAAAAGTGAAGGTGACAGTACAGTGTTGTGAGAATGCAAGGGGTTTGGAAAAGCTGAGGATGATAAAAGTTCTAAATAGAGAAGTTTGGAAGTATTTATAGCCTTCAGAAGTGGGAAATGTCTCGTCAAAAGCATTTAATGTTTCGCAGGTAGTGGGGCACGTGGCAAGGAAGGAAACGATTACCGTGCAGGTGTTGGGAAACGTTGGGACATGCTTGCCTAGATTATAGGAACGAGGCCATCATGGCGAGCGTGGTAACGGCAGTTTTGAAGAGACATTTTGGAAAAAAGTAATGATGGTTTTATCAAATATAGCAGCTGTTGGAAGGCGAAAAGTACACGTCAAAGCCTGGTGGACAACTGGTAAGACAGGTGTCGAATGGAAGTTCAAAGAATGACTATTTCTTTGGGCGTCGAAATAGACATTCTTGGGGGGCAATTTGTTGGCTCCCAAATTCGACACTTGCTATATTTGGTATCTTTGACCAAACAACTGGAAATGAACCGCACCAGGAGGTGTAATTCGACACATGAGATAATTTAAGGAAAAGGATCCAAGATATAATAAGAAGCTTCGACCAAAGGTTCATTCGACCGAGGCAGATGTAGGTTGTTCGACTGAAGGGAAGTGTTCGCGCCTTGGCACATGGGACGAAGACCATTTTGAAATTTGAATTATTGGAGGGAAAAGTGGTTTTCATCAGCGTCTAAGGGAAGGAAACGTGGCAAAAGGTTATGGGTCGAGAGGCATGCAAGAGACACTTGTCTTCATCTTAGCGCAGAATGTCCCCTCGACGGTTACCTATTTTTAGTATAAATTAAGAAGTTTGTGTAATTTTTAGTGTGTTTAACTTATAGTACTAAATCTCTCAAATATTATCCAAGTAACTACTGCGTGAGAAAGGATAAAAAGCAGAGCAATGTACGTTAGAAACACATTTTTTACTTAATAAAAGTCTTTTTACTTTACTTTACCATTATTTTGCAAAGTTACCTTTTACTTCTCTAACTTCTTTTACTTGCATTTTTATGCTTTCATTTACTGCTCAACAATCTTAAACATCTCTCCCCTGGGTCGAACGTGCGTTCTTCCTTCTCACTCATTTTACATAAAGATTAGCATATGTTCTGGGATTAGTTTGGTCGATCCCGCAAGTAAACCAAAAAACTTACCTTTTTTGGAGACCAGCAGTTGTTTACCAAAAACAATGGTAAACAGTCAGACAATTGACCAAGAAATTAATCAATGTTCTACCTTTTCTATCCATCCAACCATCCGACATAATTGAACATCCATATTTATTCCTTTGCACCTCTTGGTTTTTCAATAAACCTTTTGTATATTCCAACTCATTTCGAAGGATTGGAACCCTGAGTTCATGATAACTTGGCGGTTTCAAATGAGGACCATATCTTTCAACGGCTTCCAACATCAACTTAAAAGCTCTTGCATTTGCTACGTTAAAAGCAACTCCACACGTATAAAAAAAGCGACCGATATATTGGATGGTTCTTGCCCTTGCTTCTTTATCACACGCATCATTGATGCTTGTGTCCTTACTCTTCTTATACACCAAATCCAACGACCCCTTAGTCCTCTTGACAGCCATTGAAGAGGTCTCACTCTCAACAATCCTCTTTTCGGTTCGAATTCTACACATTTCCTCAATATCAATGGTATCATCCGCATCTAATTATACCGAAACCTCTTGTATTCCTTTCTTAATTCTCTCTTTCTCAACCATGTCCGCACGTAATATAGCCTTAACATCCTTGGGTGTTTTCGTGCAAGAAACTGCATCACCGGTAATTGTTAATTGATGCCTTTTGACTCTATTTATTCCCCCACTGCTAGTTAAATTACAAAAATCACATGTCACCTTCTTGTTATTCAAATCCTTCAAACGATTGTATTTTCATCCTATGTCTTTACTATTGGTTGGTTTGAACGTTGGAAGGCAACCGACGCAGAATTCGGTGTCGACGAAGAAGCTGTCATATTTACCCGAAAACAGAGAATGGAACAGTACAAAAAAAAGGATATTTACCCGAGGCTGGCTGAGAGTGAAACGGAGAATTGGAACGGAGAAGTCGAACGGAGAAGTCCTTGCTGTCTGCTGCTGGAACGGCGGAGAAATGGAACGGAGAAGTAGAAAAAGGCTTGCTGGAATGGCGGAAATGTGGAACGGAAGTAAAAGAAGATGGAACGGTGGAGAAGATGAACCTATATGTTGTTGTTGCTAAAACGGTGGAATGGTGGAGAAGCAGATGGAAAAATAGGGCACAAAAGAAATAGGACACGAAGAAACGAAGAAGCAGAATGAGAATAGAAATCTGTTTTAAAAACTATTTTAAAACAGGGGTAAAACAGTAATTTTGTCCAAAAAAAATTAATATAAGTTCTAGCAAATTAGATTCACTTTCCAAATTTAAATTTATTGGTTTTGTTTTAGAGGGGACTTAAAATATGCATACGACTAAGAAAAAGTTGAACATATGCAGTTGGAAGTACTTGTGACCAACGACTTGAGAAAGTCCATGGAACTGAGCATTTCCATATTCTTCAAGTTCCCTTAAGGTAATTGTTCGCAACTGGAACATCACAAATTGTTTCTGTTACTTGATTTCTCTGACACTTCAAGTATGTTTTCATAAAACTTCGCAAATTGTTGCATATTTGGTTCGAGTAATCTATTTATGTCACTTGATTTCTTGTACACTTAAGTGTGTTTTCATGTTTTTTATTCATAACAAAACTTTTGAACATAGTTAAGTTCTCACCACGTTAGATTTGCGGGAATACCTCTATTTGCAAAATGATAAACCATATTAATAAGCAAAATTCTCATTCTCACTATATATTTACTAGCTTCATGTATTTCATTTACTAGCTTCATGACTATTAAGAGAAAATAAAATCATGATTCATTTTGAGCAATGTGACAAGTATTATGGTTAATTAAATACTGAACAAACCATTGGTCTTGTTGCATTTTCTGTAAAATTCAGATGGATGTAAAGCTGATATGTGATGTTGATGTTTTGGCTGCATTATTTCCATGATTCCAGGATTTAAAGGAACTATAGCAGAGCATGTACCAAGCAACTCTCTACACTTTTCGATGCAAGCAGCAGAACTGTACAATCTATCTTGTCTACTTAGGCTGTGCATAACACCTCAATGTTACCTAATCTAGGTAAGTAGAGTTTCAAACTAACTAGAATTTAGCATTCAAATGATGAAACAAAGGGAAACCAAATTCCAATCCATACATTCATTATGATAAGGACACACGATGTAGGTGGCAGAAGCTAGCAAAGGCTGTTGGAGGAAAAACAAAAGAGGATGTGAAAAGACATTTTGAGATGTTGGTTGAAGATTTGAAACAGATTGAAGAAGGTCGTGTTCTATTACCAAAATACATAAATGCTCTAACAATAAGAGGAGGTAGCATTAAAAGTTACACTTTTACATATGAACAACAAAGGTAACTTTTACTCCTTAATCCTTATTTGTCATACTTTATGAGTATTTTTTTGTTTTAGATTTTGCATGTTTTAGAAAATATGGATATTTTTATTATGGTTGTGGGCTGAGTCTAACTATGTTACATTCATTGTATTTGTATTTGTAATGCAGTTTGAAGTTTCTAAGCATTCTGTGAGGTATCAATCATTAATAAAGCAAAGCAAAGCTAAATTGGTTGACATATTCATATATTATTACACTTAAGTTTCTGTTAGGTTCATTTTAATTTGTGTTTAGGATGAATAAAAATGATGATAGCGAGAGGAGTTAGAGGCGAGCTAAGGTCTTCGTGATTTCATAAGTGTATGAACTATGCTTTTTATGATACTTTAATCTTGTAACAATTGATATACCAAACCCTCACTATGGAGCTGGAAATGGCACTTTGTTTAAGTGTAACATATTTAATCTTAAATGAATATTTGTTTATAGATGCTGATATAAAATGTTGACAGAACTCCTTTTCAGTTTCAATCTCCAATTGCTTTGAAATTAAATTTTACTGTGAGATATAATAGAGGTTCCTCTTATGATCTACTTTGCATTTAAATACTTTCATCTTTTTTTTTGATCAAAAGGTAAAGTAAAAACATTAAATATTATAAATAATGTTTCTCGATAAAAAAAATATTATTATAATTTATATCAAAATAAACAAATGTTGTTAGTTTTGGTGTACTGATTTATATATGTTTTGTTTGTATGTCATTCTCCATTACCACATATATCTTGCTAGATAATCACCATAGTCTGAAATTCATTTTTACTAATGACAAATAGTTAGGGGGTGAATATATAAAATCAGATCATTATACTTATTTGCATTCATACACTTTTCAATGATTATACATATTCCACAATATTGATATTAGTTGACGAAGTTATTGAAGAAGTAGTGCAAGTGAAACTCATTTTTCTGCTTAAGAAAGTATAATTACTAGATATGTTCGTTAATTATAATTATATTTTTATATGATTAGATTTTTAATTATATTTTTATAAAGTAATATCAATATTCCACAATATTGATATTAGTTGACGAGGTTATTAAACAAGTAGTGTAAGTGAAACTCATTTTTCAAAGTATAATTATTAAATATGTTCGTTAATTATAACTATATTTTTATATGATTAGATTTTTAATTATATTTTTATTATACAGTAATATCAATATTCCACAATATTGATATTAGTTGACGAAGTTATTGAACAAGTAGTGCAAGTGAAACTCATTTTTCTGCTTAAGAAAATATAATTACTAAATATGTTCGTTAATTATAATTATATTTTTATATGATTAGATTTTTAATTATATTTTTATTATACAGTAATATCAATATTCCACAATATTAATATTAATTGACGAAGTTATTGAATAAGTAGTGCAAGTGAAACTCATTTTTCAAAGTATAATTACTAAATATGTTCGTTAATTATAATTATATTTTTATATGATTAGATTTTTAATTATATTTTTTTTATACAGTAATATTAATATTCCACAACATTGATATTAGTTAACGAAGTTATTGAAAAGTGAAACTCATTTTTCTGCTTAAGAAAATATAATTACTAAATATGTTCGTTAATTATAATTATATTTTAATATGATGAGATTTTTAATTATATTTTTATTATACAGTAATATCAATATTCCACAATATTGATATTAGTTGCCGAAGTTATTGAACAAGTAGTTCAAGTGAAACTCATTTTTCTGCTTAAGAAAGTATAATTATTAAATATGTTCGTTAATTATAATTATATTTTTATATGATTAAATTTTTAATTATATTTTTATTATACAGTAATATCAATATTCCACGATATTGATATTAGTTGACGAAGTTATTGAACAAGTAGTGCAAGTGAAACTCATTTTTCAAAGTATAATTACTAAATATGTTCGTTAATTATAATTATATTTTTATATGATTAGTTTTTTAATTATATTTTTATTATACAGTAATATCAATATTCCACAATATTGATATTAGTTGACAAAGTTATTGAACAAGAAGTGCAAGTGAAACTCATTTTTGTGCTTAAGAAAGTATAATTACTAAATATGTTCGTTAATTTATATTTATATTTTTAAATGATTAGATTTTTAATTATATATTTATTATACAGTAACATTAGTTAAATGACTATTTTTATTATAACTGTATATTAATTTTAATTTATTGTCTACGTTATTGTAATGTGATGATTTTGTCTTTTTTTAATCAATTTTTATGAATTTGATTAGTGAATCTAACTATTTTCGTGGGTTGTTATACAATACCTTTTAATTATATTTGTAAATATTAAGAGTTATTAGTGATATTTGTAAATATTTGTAGTTTTTAGATATTTTGAATTCATCATGTTGATAATTTACTACATATTTATTTTAAAATATTTTTAGTTATTGTGATTTTATAATAACAATTATATATCAATGACATTCAAGTCTTATCAAATGATGTAAGATGTGAATGAATTTATCTGTTCGGACGTACAAATCTTCTACTAGTTAAAATAATATGCAAACAAAGACACCAAAGACATTTAGAAAAGGAAAACATTATACTTATGTTAACGATTGAAGTGCAAAAGGGAAATACAACACAAAGGAAAAATGAAGTATATAAGTGAAAACCGAAATTAACAAAATCCTAAAAAGATAATTCTTTATCAAGATCATCAAAGATTAGTTAGTTTTAGTTTGTGATGAGGTTTTGATCTATGAATTCATTGATGTCTTTGATTATGGATTGTTGAGGAAGATAGTTTTCTGGTAGGGATATCTTTTTATGTCTTTTGCTTTATTATTTTTCAATGACTCTTTTGTTTATAAGTCTAAGCTTTATTGATGATATAATGAATTTTCTTATTTGAGATGATTTATCTTGAATTTTTCAATTAAAAAGTTGTATCATGTTTCTTCCCAATTTTACCTATTCCTTTATTCATGTCACTAGGACTATGTATTTAAGTTTCTTGAAGCCCCCATGGTTTGATCCACTAATAGCATTTCATTTGCATAAGTCAAAGTCAAAGAATTTTTACTTTCCACTTAGCCATTCATCATCCATGTGCATATGACGACTATATTCATGTAGTCTAAATTACAAGGTTTAAGGCAGGGCAAACAGACATACTGTCCGGAGCCTCTAAATTACAGAGGCGTAAAAAAATATTTATTGGAATTCATTTAACTTAGTTCAAACAATATAAAAAGTAGGACCAACAAAACAATAGTAACCTAATAATTTTTTTTACATCTTCCTCTACATGCTTTCTACTTCAACTCAATACCTTTTCATCTCTCTCTAAAACAGCAGAAGGGGAAAATAGAAAGGTTAGTTCTTAGTTACTTAAAACTTTGGGCTTTGAATTATGTTTTATCACTTAAAGCCTTAACCGTTGGTTCATATTTCTATGCTTTGATTTAGGGATTGGTCATTTTTCTTAGACTACATCGTACTTGGATTTTGAACAAGCCCATATCAAGTTCATTTTGTTTCAAGGGCCGAGTTTCATTCATGGCCATTTATTTGAAATTCAAGTCAAACTATCATCATCACAACACATGAATTAGCAATCATCAACATTCGCATTCATATAACATCATCATGTATTTCAAATGAAAATAAAATGAGATGGAAGATGCTAATTTGAATTGACTACCATTGGAAATCAAGTTAACATAGTGCTACAAGATTGATTCACAAGTTTCTTTACGACTTATACAAGACTACAGTTTCACATAAAGGGTGTTTAAAATTCAAAGGGTGCATTAGGTTTCTCAAATGTTACAAGATACATCATGTGTTACAACAAGGGAGAAGTGTTACAAGCCTTTACAAGATACAAGTTACTTAACACTTAAGCAATTCCTAAACCTATTGGGTTTACAAGCTAAGTTACTTCTTTATGCCAAACCATACAAAGCACGAAAAACCTAATGATCAAAACCTATCAAAACCCATTAAAATGCCAAGCATGGTATCAATATAACAAAGTCATAACCTAACATGCGATGATTGAATGGATCTCTCCTTGACACACAAGTCACCAACCTGCCAAGGATACCAAGGAGAAGTTTCAGTTTCACATCAAATGAAATCAACTGGTATAAGGTATACACCACAACAAATTGATCAATAGAATTTCATGTTAGGCTATCATTAAGCTAAGTATCAACAACAAGAGTTACAACAAAATTGCTCATTAATCACGTGACATAAAGGTAATGAGAAGGTAAGATGCAGTATTTTGACTTCATCAACAAGTAACACCACAAGATCGAAGTGTATGAGGCTCGGTTTGCACCTTCAAATTTGTGAGATCAGCATAAGGGACCACGCCTCTTCTAGAAGGCCTATCATATTTACTACACTCACAAATCACAGATAGTAAAAGAAGAAGAGATCAGGGATGCATAACTAGAAGAACTTTTTTACTCAGAAACATTGTCTGTGCTCCTTCATCACCCTGCTTTGTTTACTTTAATTATGTCCTGTTTTCATTTACTCATATTGCTTTGTACAATGTAACCTTGAATATTTAGTGGAAAATGGTAAAAGGGACTGTGGGGGTGTGCTTGTGTTGATACTACGTTTCTTGCTTATTCATCCGCAGGTCCGGTAAGGGTTTATTTTAAGGGATTGGGGTTCGATTTTAGGTTTTTTCTTTGGTTTATTTTATCCGGGTGTTGGTTTTGTGAAGAAACGATAAATCGTTGAATACTTGTGCTTTCCCTTGCTCTATTCCTGGTGAGTGGTGATGATTATTGTATGAGGCGGCCAAGGGTTGGTTAGAGAAGAAAGCGAGAGAGGGGGATGAAGGATAGAAAGTTGGGTTTCAGAATTGAGAGAAAACCAGACCCCCTCTACGCTGTATCCGTTTCTCACCCTCCGATGTTTTTTAGGTTAAAATATTTTTGGTCCCCATTAAATTATTAAATTTCATTTTTGATCCCTATAAAAAATGACAAGTTTCCCTATCTCAAAGATTGTTATAAAGAAAATTGATGCAATCTGTAGGACGTTTATCTAGACATGTGCTATAGATATTAGTAGAAAAAGTCCTCTTGCCTAGAAAAAAGTGTGCATCTCTAGAAAGCAAGGTGGCACGAGCATTGTGAAGTTGACAGTATGAAATGAAGTGGCTTTGTTGAAATGCCTTTGAGATTTGTGTAAAAAATCTGATAATCTCTGAGTCAAATGAATCCATATCCATTATTTTAAAATTGAGAATGTTATGCAGGTAAACATTAGTAATAACAAAACTTGGATTATAAAGAACATCATGAAGCACAGGGATAAAATTGACATAGTGCAGAACCTTTGGAATCTAAATCAAAATAAGTTTCCTATTAAAGCAATCTATGAGGATCTAAATGATGATGATACCACTGTTCCTTGGAGTAATTTGTTTAGTTAGAACAGGGCAAGGCCCAGAGCTAAGGTCTGCTTGTGGCTAGCATGCCATGGTAAGCTTGCTTCTAAAGATCGTCTGAAGAAATTTGGCATGCTGCAAGACAGTAGTTGCAGTCTTTGTTATGTTAAGGAAGAATCCATAAAGCATCTATTTTTTGAATGCAATTTTCCTGCCAAAGTTTGGGCTAGAACATTGGAGTGGTTGAATATTGCTCATGTTTCTAGAAGGTGGGATGAGGAGCTCCAATGGCTCATTGGCAAAACCAAAGGAAAATGATGGAAAACAACTTTGCTCAAGATAGTCATAATCCAAACTGTTTATAGTTTATGGCAATATAGAAACAATGTTTTGCTTTGGGAAAGATATAGAAAATAAAAATATAAAATATAAGATAAAAGAAAATATTGTCTATAGAGGCTGGGTTAGTGATAACCTTAGAGTCCATATAGCAAGTTTATTGCTATAATGGATCTCCTTCTCTTTAGTCTCTTTGAATGGATGGATCTTGATCACCTTGTATTCGTTGCTTTTTTGAATTAATATATATTTTTTGATTAAAAAATGGTAAGTTTTGGTCCCTACAAAATTATTATGCACGTAGTTTTAGTCCTTGTTGTTAAACCAATGTGTATTTTTGAATGATTATTTTAAAAACATGTTTAGAATGTTACAAAAAGTTTCTAAAAAAAAGAACTCAAAATTTGATCTCTAAGTCGACATTTTCATTACTTCTATCATTATCTTTTGAAATTTAAAAAAAATATATTTAATTCTTCTCATTTTAAAAAATTTTAAAATTTGGAAAAATTGTACCTATTGATTTTGTCTCCTAACTTGGTGAGGTGGTCTTCATGAGAAAGGTCAAGAAGTTTTCTAAATTATTCTACATAAAGGCTTATGTGGTGTTTTCTTACTTCACTTTGAAGAATTCCATTAGTTAGTTGAAGGTTTGAGAAACACATTTTCACTAAGGTGGTATAAATTCTTTTTGTAGGCGTGCAAAGAAAGTTTGTGAGTTTGAGTTCTTCTAGAGTTTTAAATAAGTTTCATGCTTTGAACTCTTCGGAATCTAAGGAATGAACTCTCATGACTGTTCGAGTGGCAAAATGTTTGAAGAATCTGATTTCTTGTTGTTTAGTTATAAATTCATTGGTGTGAGAGTTGGAGGTGAAGCTCAATCTTCTAGGATTCATGGTGAACTTTTTTAGAACAATCCTATTAGTGTGCAGAGAAAAAAAAGAGCACGAGATACAAGAGAAGGTGAGAATACAATATCCATTTATAACATATGTTATGATGGATTTGGGTTTGTATTCGGAGTAAGAATTAAATGAGGATTGTGATGTCCAAAAATCGTATCTAAATTCGCCATATTTAAGTCTCCTAATCACTTGTATTTTGCTTTAACCAATTAGATTTCTCAATCTTTCAGTTATTGATGAGATTTTCATTAATGTTGAGATTTGATCTTCTAAGTGTATCATACTGATTTGGATTTGATGATGAGATTTATTGTGTTTTAAGATGATTTTATTATATTTATTATTATTATTAAGGTTATTATTATTAATGACTATTTGGATTTTTTTGATATATCTTTGAATTTATTATTAAATTGAAAATTATAAAGATAATGGAAAGGGAGTTGAAAGGACAATTTTAGTGGGGAAATAAATATATAAAAAGTTGATTAATTTAAGAGAGGTAGATAGAGAAAATGAGAGAAATAGAGAAAATGAAAGAAATGGAGAGAGAAAGAGAAAAATAAGAAAAACATGTAATCTCTAAGAAAAATCCCAATTATTGCAAAATTTATTGACAAAACTCTTCTTCTCCAAAACACCCCAATTCAACAGGAAGATATGCAATAATTAGATCAAGGATGAGTTATTTCCCTTTTTAAGAGCTTTGTAAAAAAGTTTCTACAAATACAATATAAGGGGGAGATTAATCAATAATTGAATATTTTGACGTATAGGATAGTTGGGTCTCCCTTAAACTCCAACTTCGGTCTAATTCACTATGAGAATTTTTATAAGGGGTGATTATTCATGAACCCTAGATCATGAATCTCTCTTGTATTATATATATATATATATATATATATATATATATATATATATATATATATATATATATATATATATATATATATATATATATATATATATATATATATATATATATATATATATATATATATATATGTGTGTGTGTGTGTGTGTGAAATGATACATTTATTTATGGGTATGTGTATGATCATTAATTCATTTTTTATGATGATGTGTTATGATGGTTTAGTTGTGCTCAGTTGATGTTAGACGATGCTTTGATGTGTTATAATCCAAAATTTGCATGCCTGTAGTGTTTGTTGGCGTCTTTGAGTTTAGGGAACTATAGATGACATCTAGATACAAGACTATGATAAATATTGTTTTTTTGTTCTGGTAGGAGTGGTAGTCGAATACAACTATTCGGTATTGGACTACCAATGTTAAAAATACGAAATTCCGACTTTTGGATGAGTTGTAGTTGACTACCTCTATTTCGTATTCGACTACTAGTGTTAAAATTTTGAGGCATAATTGAAAATATCATAACTTGAGGTTGGTAGCTCAAATTTAGGTGGGATCACTTATGTTAGAATACTAATTCAAAGATATATCTTTTGGTAAAGTTTCATGATACTTATATGTATGTGTAATGATGTTATTAATAAATAATTGTGAGATAAAGTAGGACATGAATAAAATGTTTGGTAAAACTATTGCAAAGTCCTAACGTGGCAATCAAAGTGAATGTGTGGTAAAAATACTGTGAAAACCTAATGTGACAATCAAAGTAAATGTGTTTCAAAAGAGGAAGGAGGTTTAAGAGGAACTTGCGTATGTCTGGTCATCATGCATCATATTAGAGTGAGAGTAGGTTTGTGTCTAGAGATAGTGTCGTAGTACAGAAGTAGCTCTCGTGTACTCCTAAACTTTTGAGTTTAGCTAGAGTGCCGTGGTACATACATAGCTCACATATAATCCTAGATTAGAGTTTAACGAGAGTGCTATAATACGTACCTAGCTCTCATGTACTCTTAGATTATTGAGTTTAGCGAGAGTGTTGTAGTACGTACGTAACTCTCATGTACTCTTAGACTATTGAGTTTAGCGAGATTATTGCAGCACATAGCGTAGCTCACATGTGATCCTAAACTAGAGAACTTAGGGATAATGTTTTGGTACATAATCTAGCCTGTATGTACTCCTAGAATATGCCACGAGTTCAGTGATTAGTGCCACAAGCATATAAAATAGAGGATAAGGTGCATTGTGTAACGTTCTGGATTTTAATCCAAGACATTAGTTAAAAACTATATTTACTTTAAAAAAAACTTTGTTTTTGATATAAAATTATAACTACAAGTTTGGAAAGAGATGCAAATTAAAGTAAAACAAATGAGTTTGATAAAATCCCAGTTTTCTCCCCACGATCACGTGAAACATCATATCATTTTCACTTCACATCTTCAAATTCATTGGTACCTAAAATATTGGTTGTAAGGGGTCAATCTTTCATTGTCCATATCAAATCAAACAAAACATACATTACGATATTATAAAACAAATCATACAAAATATAATAGCTTGATAGAAATCAAATTCATAAAAATCATTATTTTACAAATATCTTTAGGTATGAATATGCATGCTTTTAGAACTACATTATCCAAATATAATCATCCTTCCATTAAGGCACCACACAAAATTCATCACATATTAATGGGGAAAATAACCTGCCACTAAGGCAACCCACCACTAAGGCAAACAATACATATGCCATGAAATGATGATGCAAATGCAAGCATACCACTTAGGAAAATCCCGTCACTTAGGCAATCATATCGTCCAAATAACAATACATCATCATGCACATGACTAAAATCATAACTTCTTAATAATCAATGTCGCCACTTAGGCAGATACAACTCAAACAATATGCAAACATATACATACATTTACAATGTACAATCACATCAACACGATTCATCGAATTCACATCGTGACTACACACAATAATGACAAATCACAAATAACACAATGTTTCATCCACATCACATCAACACACTCCAAAAATACAATATATATATATATATATATATATATATATATATATATATATATATATATATATATATATATATATATATATATATATATATATATATATATATATATATATATATATATATATATATATATATATATATATATATATATATATATATATATATATATATATATATATATATATATATATATATATTCAATATTCTTATTTTTAAATTACCGAATAATTACATTTCAATTACCCTTTTCTCTTTAGAACAATTACGCATTATATCATTTTATCCTATAATACATGACTATTATTTTTCTTATAATCAATATGTGAAAGTGCCATTACCTTAGACGTTTTTCTCCCCACCCACATTTAAAGATCACCCCAAGTAAGTTCCTAACTTTATCATGCTTCCACATATTGATTTGCGTCTACGTGTAGAAATTTTCCTCTCTTGACTCATCATCCAATTGTTACGTTTTCGATCATTTATGAATAAATATTTAAAAATATAATATTAAAATACACTAAAAATATCAATTTCGAAATTAGGTAAAAAAAAATTATTGCAAAATAAAATTCAAACTTAATGAAAATATTACTTATGTTCCCCCGATCGTTTTGGCCCTGGTTTCGTGCAAATCAGAGTTACAGTAAAAAAAGATACAAATAAAACATTGACACTAATCAAATTGAGAAAACAATTATTTAAACGAGATAAAAGAAAATCTAGAAAATAAAAAGAATAGAAATATTTCACCTAATAATCGATAGAAATAATATATTGAAATTTGAAATGAAATGGAGAAACTTTTCTACGTAATTGATTTGACATCATAAGCAAATTGGCTTCTTTTATCTGTTATTGGTACGGTAGCACCACTAATTCACTTTCACTTTGATAACCAATACATTTACTTTTCTTTATTTTATTTTGTTTTATTTATTGGTTAGTTAATTGGTTCATTAACTTAGTAATTTATCTACCGATTCACCTCATTTTATTTCTAACACTAATCAATACTTAATATAAATTTAAAATTATTATAATGAAAACTCTAGACAAAATCCTAACTACAAGTTTATGTGTCAATCTCATAAAAAAAACTTTTAAATTAAAAATATTTATAAAATTGATATAATTATAATATTTTAAAATTGATATAATTTATAAATAATAATAATGATAATAATACTTCTAATATTCCTATTCCAATTATAATTATAAATAAATAAAAAATAAAAAAAAATAAAACTCATAAAACTCTTCATTTTTTTATATTTTAATTCAAAAAATAAGAAATGAATATCATTTCAATAAATGTTAAATATGTTTTTGGTCCCTATAAATATCTCTAATTTCTTTTTTAGTTCTTATTAAAAAAAAGGTTAAATGCCTTTTACCCCCTGCAATAGTAGCGATATTTGATTTAATCCCCTTTTAAAAAAAAAATACTTTTCGCCCATTAACAAACATAGATTCCATAACCAAAAATCTTTTAGCCCAAGATTCCATTTGAAATACAAGTGGCCAGGATCTGTTTGCTGTCTGGGCTAAGTTTACTGTCTATGTCATATTCTTTGAAATTCATATGAAAAAATCTCAAAAAATTGCACCTCCAAGGATTCGAACCCATGAACCTTCCCTCATTCATCGTACATCCAACCATTACACCATCAGCTTTGTTGTTGCAAATATACACTTTGGCTGATATACACTATATCTTTATCATGTACCTTTAATAAATTTCTTCAACCATCACTTTATCGCTACTTTCATGACAACACGCTAGAAGCTTTAGAGATGCATTCTTTATCTCTCTCTATTTTCTTTTGTGACTTTCCTCTTTCTTTTCTGGAAACTGCTCTCTTCAAAATTCAAAATAAATTGCAGACAAACACACCCAATTAACTTCTTCTCATACAAAAATCATGAAAGATAACAAACCTGGTCTGAAGTCGTGCGAGTGAGAAGACGACTGGCCGCAGCGGAGGGAAGCGAATATGGAAACCAAAACAGAAATTAAAACGAAAACGCCACTCAGAGCTGCACACAAACCACTTTAGGACTTCAAAGGTATATCATTATAATGCTCCTGGCATGGATGAAAGGTTTAGCGTGATACTGAAGAAAGCGTAAACGAATTAGAAAAGTTACCGAATGAAAGATAGCGTCTGTCGTGTTCTTACTTATGCTCAAAATCCAGACAACTCTACCTTTAGATTCAAATATCCTCCACGACGAAAGATGCATATTCACTCACTTCAAACCTTGCTGAATCTTTAATGATAAACTCAGGTGCTTGAAAAAGATGAATCAATGGTGGACAATGCTCCAAGATATATGCAACTGGATCTAACAACTTCCCTTCTCAGCGTGGATGCAAAGAATATGAGAAACTCATAGAAAAGCTTTGAGAGATGTGAGATGAGAGAGCTTCCAATTTGTTGAATGGGAGAGAGAAGTTTTTTATTATGATTTTTGATAACTGAGTGAAAGAGAAGCTGTTATGATTTGTTGAGAGAGAGAGAGAGAGAGAGAGAGAGAGAGAGAGAGAGAAAGAATCTGTTATGATTTGTTTTTGTGAGTATAAAGTGAATGATTGTGGATTCACTCAAGATGAGAGCTTGAGAGAGTTTTTGGTGAGAGAGAAGGTTGGTTATGGATCTGTAACTGATTTTCAGAATTTTGTTAGCTTTTTTTTAATAGAGCGAGTGAAAGTCTTCTTATGAACGAAGTGAGAGAGTGAGTCAGAGTTTCCTTCTCTTTTTTCTATATGTTGTTGTTGTTGTTGTTGTATACTGTGTTTAAAAATCATCAAGAAGTGAGGGAGAAGAAATCCGTTATGAAGAGAGAGAATGAGGTCTCCTTATTGGCTGTCATGGTTTTGTATTATCATTTTATTCCCTGAGAGAACGTACAAGACAAAGATATAGTGCATATCAGCCAAAGTGTATATTTGAAACAACAAAGTTGATGGTGCAGTGGTTAGATATTTGATGAATGAGGGAAGGTTCCTGAGTTTGAATCCTTGGAGGTGCAATTTTTTGAGATTTTTTCATATGAATTTTAAAGAATATGACACAGTCAATAAATTTAGCCCAGTCAACAAACAGATCCTGGCCACGTCTGTATTTCAAGTGGAATCTTGGGTTAAAAGATTTTTGGTTATGTAATCTATGTCTGTTAAGGGGCGAAAAGAACTTTTTAAAAGGGGGGTGAATCAAATCTCGCTACTATTGTAGGGGGGTAGAAGACATTTAACCCTTAAAAAATGATAAATTTTGGCCCTTAAATTTTTTTATTCATGCAAATTTAGTCTCTGCTATTTTTAAAAATTTTAAAAACTGTTTAATTACCTTTAAATTTTTGATTAATTTTTTTCATACATGTTTAGTATAGTATAAAATGTTTCTTTATCAAATATTATAATTTTTAAAATTAGAATATTTAAATATGAATTTTTTAAATTTCAAAAATATTGATAAAAGTAATTAAAATCTCAATTTAGAAATCAAATTTTGAGTTTATTTTTATCTGAGGAATTTTTTATAACGTTCTAAACATATCTGTAAAATAATCATTCAAAAATACACATCAGTTTAACAATAGAGACTAAAAATACGTGCATAATAATTTTATAGAGACTAAAACATCTCATATTTTTTATAGGGATCAAAAACAAATTTTGATAATTTATAAGGATTAAAAATATATTTAATCCTTTAAATAATCACTAACATTATAACTAATACACTACAATGATGATAATATATAAAAATAAAAATAAAACATGAATTTTATTTTAAGAAGAAGGATTAAATATGTTTTTGATCCCTATAAATATCTCAATTTTGGCTTTTAATCTCTATTAAAAAAGTCGAATTTTAGTCTCTATAAAATTATTTTTGCATGCAAAAATAATTTTATAGGAACTAAAACTCAACTTTTTTTTATAGGGACTAAAAATCATTTTTGGTGATTTTATAGGGAATAAAAATATATTTAACTATTTTAAGAATCATCAATATTAACAAATACAATATAATGACAAGTTTATCTTCATGAGCTATTTCATTAATTTGTAAAAATAAATTAAATTATTTTTATGAATTTTGTAAATTATGTCTTAATTTACAAAAAAAAAAAAATCTTAATTAAAAATAATTTTTTTTCCTAGATAAGAGAGAATCTTCATCGATTAGATTATTATATTTAAATATAGGTATTATTAGTAAATAAATTAGAGAATTCGAATTTTGAAGTGTAATACTCTTTTTAATAACTATCAATATAATTTTTAATAACCGTTTTACAAATATTAAAAAAAAATAGTTTAAATTTTATATAAAATAATAAATAATTCTATTCTTACTCGATTTATTTTATTGAAAAATGTGTTTCAATAACCATTACTAATTTATACAAACAAATTCTTTCTAGTTTTTAAAGTTATCATCATTATATTTATATTGTATTTTAATTGTAATTTATTTTTGGAACAAAAATCAGTTACAATTTTTTAATTATATTAATTTTATAATTATTGCAAAAATTAATGTTTATAAAATGATGAGTTTTATTGTAGTATCCTAATTTCTCCAAACATAATAATAATGAGTATTTTATGTTTATTTGGAATAGAACTGATGGGCACTATGGTCATTAGTGTATAGTTGGGGGGCAACTTAATCACTTTACCAATTAAATGAAACATAACACAAAACCAGATTTCTGCGTAGAGAAAAAGAGATACGAGAAAAGGAAGAAAAAGAGAGAAGGAAGTTTAAGCCCAACTCTTTAATCCTTGCATGCAACTCAAGATTCACTCTCATCTTCATCCTTCCTTTTGAATTTTCGCATCCCTCCTTCTATTTAGCAAGGTGAGTCTCATAGATAGAGAGACATTGGGATATTTTGTGGGTTAACATGATTTTGGGGATCGAGGATTTGAAGTGAAAATGATGTTGCATGTTTGTTCTAAGTGTTGATTAGTATGTATATGTACTGAAATTTATACTTAATTGCTATGGGTACTTGAGATGAATGGTGGAAATGGGGTTTTGGAACCCCAAGATAGAACTGTTTCGTTCTGGCTTTCTGCAAAAATCGCAGACCGTGCTTAGTGTGTGTGGTCGCACTTAGCGCGCTTCTTCAGAAATTAAAAAAATAAAAGCTCCATGTCGTGCTTAGCACGAGCCTGCCCGCGCTTAACGCGAAAACTACTGCCCCGAGATTTTGAACTCACTCATAGAGTGCAGTACCATCCCGTAACGATAATCAGACACATCCTTAGTCTTCTAAGACTTCTATGATCATGGTACGTGGCAAAAGAAGCCTTATAAAAACCACTTATTTCTAACACTAATTATGAGTGTTATGTTGGGAACTTATATGAAGTGATTAATCCCCTTGAGCGTGACTCTGTCCTATATGTGAAACTTATGAGTGTTATGTTGGGAACTTATATGAAGTGATTAATCCCCTTGAGCGTGACTCTGTCCTATATGTGAAACGGACGCCTCTGTAATTTCCGTGAATTAAAGAAATAGTATGATGATATGGATGCCACTTATTTGTTCGATTGTTGATTACATGTGCTTAATATATGTATATGATGAAAATGTATTATGTGATAAATGATATTGTATGAATAATTGTGGTTGCCCGTCGTTCCGGTTGAACGTTCAAATGTAATTGTTGTGTGGCTTGATGCATTATGTGATTTCTTATACCGTGTTGTGTGATCTCAGTGAAAATATGCTTGAATCAAAGTAGACCAACTATTAGGCAGCAAACTAAATACGATGGAAAAATACCGTTGCGATGGGGTTGTGTGGGCCAAATGTAAAAAAAGGCGTTTCCACCAGTCGTTAATAGCATCGCTATTCTCAGTATGTCATAAACACCTGAGCTACTATTACGGTGATGTAAGTGAGGGTCTTAAAGGCGTTTCCCACTTGGATTACTCATCGACGTGTTTGGTATGGTGAGGTAGTGATACCACATAGGTGTTGGCATGTACGCAATACCACTAGGATTTCGCCTGGTGGTCTTGTGCGTTTAAGAAGGTGTGTTGCACTTGGTTACTCATATGCGTTAGGATGATTGGCGAGGTATTGATGCCACGTAGGCAATATCATTGCGGTAACTCATCACGGGTGGGATGGTGTAGCCATGTAGGCGTCAAAGCACCTGTATACTCATTCGAATTCATCATGCGGTGTGCATGTGCAAGTCTCTTGATGAATAGGCATGAGGGATAACTCATCGAGGATGTTGTAGGGTAGCTTAAGTAGGTAAGTAACGTACTTCTAGATTCCTTGTACACGGGTCGGGTCTGCATATTATTTGTGGCCTTGTGCCAGTTATGTTTTCTTACTACCTCATTAGTTGTTATGGGACTTCTAATGGTGGTGTTACCTTTTGTGTATATGCACCTAGCCGTGAGGAAACCCAGATTTGCAGTGAATCTGTTTTGATGCATGCACCATGTAGAACGAGAAAACCCTTAACACAAGGAGGTTCACTGAGATTTAGTAATCTCACCCTATTCCAATTATTATTTTCCAGGTTCTTCGAGGAAGGATCGTGGCAAGGGTAAGATGGCTTAGTCTTGTGATGGTGTTTCTTGGCGATGTTTCGTTTCTCTTTTGGATCCTTCTGCTTTTGTATTTTGGATTTGTATTAGTAATTATGGGATTGTATCTTTTGGCATGGTTTGTTTCGACTTTTGTAACCTTTACTACTACTTATCTATGTTCCGATGCTTATGTATGAATGTTTACGTACCATATTAATGTCAAATGCATATATCCTAGGAAATGTATGTGTGGGGTGTTACAGTTGGTATCGGAGTAGGTTGATTCTCGGCTTTGCTATGAAACATCATAAGTCAGCTCAATTCTACCTCATATGTGTAATTGTTGGCATGATTCCTTATGTTCTAATTATGGCATTGAGCCTGATCAACTTGATTCTATGTGTAGGACAACTAGGAAGATGGATGATGGACATAGAGGTCCCGAAAGGCCCAGAACTAGGAATATGGAACCTGAGACTGAAACTGGAGATGCTAATGCACCTTGGCTATAGATGATGTAGTAGATGCAGTAGCAAAATCAAATGATGATGCAGATGATGTAGGGGATGCAAGGACAATAACCAGTCACTCCTGCTCCTATTCCACAAGCTTCAGTGGGTCCATATTTTCGTGCCTTTTTCAGAATGAAACCCCCAGAGTTCGTAGTAGGCTTGGATCCCGTAGCTTCCTGTGATTGGCTCTATAGCATGGAGAAGGTATTTCAGGCCATCAAGTGTACAGAGGAAGACAAGGTGATGTTTGCTGCTCAAATGTTGAAAGGTCTAGTTGGAAGGTGGTAGGATACTGCATCTACCCACTTCGCTTTTCAAATGATTCCGAGATTGGCAACACTTCAAGACAACCTTCTTAGAGAAGTATTATCTGAATAGCTTGCGTACCCAAAAGGAACGTGAGTTTCAGTTATTCAAGCAAGGTAACATGTCGGTGTCCAAGTATGTTGAGAAACTTGAAGAAATGGCTGCCTACTCCAGACAAGCTGTTTATGCATCTGATGAGTTATGGAATACCGATTAGTTTCTACTTGGGCTGAATATAGTGTGTCTTAAAGAGAATTTTACACTTATGCTGAGTGTTTGAGGCAATTCTATGTTGCCGAAAATAGTTTGAAAAGAGTTCGAGAAGAAAGGGAACATAATAGGTCGGTGTGTAAGGACCACGGAAAGGTGAGCCAATATCTGAAACCTGGAAGCTCTCCTCCAGTGAGGAAACCAACTTATGGTGACCAGTTAACTCAAATCCCTCAGTGTATCAAGTGCAACAGGAGGCGTCAGATGGGAGTGTAGGCCATAGTAGAAAAGTGCTAAAAATATGGATTATCAGGTCACTACAGGAAGGATTGTTCCGCACAAGATGTTCCAGAAAGAGCTGCAAGTCGTGTTTACACATTGGATGCTAGGAAGGCCCAAGGGAACAACAACCTTGTTGATGGTACGTGTTATGTTAACAATCAACCTTTATTTGTTTTAGTGGATTATGGAGCAACACATTCTTTCATTTCTAATTCATGTGTGAGACGACTTGGCTTTGAAGCAAGTCTTCTTCTGAGTCCTATGAATATCTGACCTGCTACGGATGATGTAGTAGAGGCTTAGAAAGTTGGCAAGGATTGCTCTGTTACTCTCAATAATCGTAACTTCTTGATTGATCTTATTTGTCTGCCACTCAAGAAGATCAATGTGATATTGGGTATGGACTATTTATCAGCTAACTTAATGTACATTGGTTGTAAAGAGAAGGATATATTTATTCCAGTTGAGGAGACCAATCTTGTAAATGCTATTGGAAATCTGATTGAAGGTACAATTAAGTTGGTCAATTTCCTTTTTACTCAAGAGAATTCTTTTCTTTTGGTTCTCACTACAGATCTTGAAAGTAAGAGGAGTGTATAAGAGACTCCTGTTGTGTGTAAATTTCCTGATGTATTTTCGGAGGATGTCATTTCTCTTCCACCTGAGATGGAAGTTGAATTCTCTATTGACCTTGTTCTTGGAACCGCTCTGGTTTCTATTGCTCCATACCAAATGTCTCTCGTGGAGCTGAGAGAATTAAAGAGCCAATTGGAAGAATAGTTGGTGAAACACTTTGTTCGGCCTAGTGTTTCTCCATGGGGTTCTCTTGTCTTGTTAGTTAATAATAAGGAAGGTAGTATACGGTTGTGCATTGACTATTGCCAATTGAATAAGGTGACCATAAAGAACAAGTATCCTCTACCACAAATTGATGACCTCTTGGATCAGTTGGAAGGAGCCTGTGTGTTCTCAAAGATTGATCTCAGGTCACGATATCATCAGATTCGAGTTAAGATTTCAGATGTGTTGAAGACCGCGTTTAGGACACGATATGGTCATGATGAATTCTTAGTTACGTCATTTGGAGTGACCAATGCTCTTTTCTTCTTTATGGATTACATGAACCAAGTTTTCCAACCATATATGGATCAATTCGTGGTAATCTTCATAGATGACATTCTGATTTATTTACGGACTGTGGAAGAACATATGGAACACTTGAGGATTGTGTTGTCTGTTCTTCGTGAGAAACAAATGTTCATAAAGTTGAGCAAGTGTGAGTTTTGGATGTCGGAAGTTAAGTTCCTCGGACATGTTATTTATGGCGGTGGTGTAGCCGTAGACCCATCTAAAGTAGAAGCTGTGATAAATTGGGAACAACCTAAGAATGCAACTGAAGTCTGAAGTTTCCTAGGCCTCACAGGTTACTATCAGAGGTTCATTATGGGATTTTCCAAATTGGCATTACCTATGACGAGGCTTACGAGAAAAGAGATTCCCTTAAGTTGGAATTTCGAATGTGAGCAAAGTTTCCATAGGTTGAAGGAGAAACTAACTACTGCTCCGGTATTAGTGGTTCCAGATCCAAAAAGATATTATGAAGTTTTATGTGATCCTTCTAAGAAGCGATTAGGCGGTGTTCTGATGCAAGATGGTCAGGTTGTAGCATATGCGTCTAGACAGTTAAGACCACACGAAGAGAGCTATCCTACCCATGACCTTGGGCTTACCATAATTGTCTTTGTGCTTATGGTCTGGCGACATTACTTATATGGAGTCCACTTTGAGATATTTAGTGATCATAAGAGCTTAAAATATCTCTTCGATCAGAAAGAGCTCAACATGCGCCAGAGAAGGTGGATGGAATACCTTAAGGACTATGACTTTGATTTGAGGTATCACCCCGAAAAAGATAACAAAGTGGCTGATGCTATGAGTAGGAAAGAGATTTAAGTTGCAAAGCTAATGGTGTTAGAGTTTGATCTATTAGAGAAATTCAGAAACCTTAATTTACAGTTTAAATGGGCTCCAACAGGCATATTGATAAGTAATCTGAATGTTGAGAATGTTTTGTGGGAGAGAATTCGCCAAGCACGGTGCAATGATGCATTGCAATCTAAGGAAAGTCTTCCAGATTTCTTTCGAGAATCTGATGGAGCCATTCTATTTAGACAAAGGGTGTTTGTACCCAATGATACAGTGTTAAAGAGAGTGATTCTTGACGAGGCCCACAAGAGTAATTTTACCATTCATCCCTGATCGACCAAGATGTACCAAGACTTGAAGAAGAGTTTTTGGTGGCCCAATATGAAAAGAGATGTTGCTAGTTATATGGAGCAATGTGTGATTTTTCAACGAGTGAAAATAGAGCACCAGAGGCCCGACGATATGTTGCAACCATTGGACGTTCCTATATGTAAATGGGACAGCATATCTATAGATTTTATCGTGGGATTACCTAGTACCTTATATGGTCATGACTCTATTTGGGTGATTGTGGATCGGTTGAAGAAGTCCGCACATTTCTTGACGGTTAAGACGAATTACAAGGTTGTACACATCACAATACTTTTTATGGCGAAAATAATGAGATTACATGGTGTACCGTCCAACATTGTATCAGATAGGGATCTGAAGTTTACTTCGCGATTTTGGAAGTCGTTTCACTGTGAGATGGGAATGAATTTGAATTTTAGAACTTCTAACCATCCTCAAACTGATGGACAAATAGAAAGAACTATTCAAGCAATAGAGGATATGTTAAGGGCTTGTATTCTTGAAAGTGGTTGGAATCGGAAGGATCATTTACCTTTGGTGGAATTTGCGTACAACAATAGTTACCACTCAAGTATAGGAATGGATATGAAGCCTTATATGGAAGGAAATGTCGGTCACCATTGTGTTGGTCAGAAGTTGGTGAAAAAGGAGTTCTTGGATCAGAGATAATTCAAGAAACAACGGAAAAGATTAAGACGATCCAAGAAAATATGAAGAAAGCGTAATACCGCCAAAAGAGTTATGCAGATAAGAGGAGAAGACCTTTGGAATTTGATGAAGGTGATCATGTGTATTTGAAAGTTATTCTGAGGATAAAGTTGAAAGGACCATTTAAGACAAGGAAGCTTAGTCCAAGATATGTGGGACCTTATCAGATCACGGGACTGGTAGGAGAAGTTGCATACCAGTTAGCGTTGCCTCCTTCACTATCCGGGCTGCATTATGTATTCCATGTATCTCAGTTTCAAAAGTTCGTGCCAGATTCGTTTCATCCTATTCTCCCAGAAACGATTGAGATAGAACCAGATCTTTCCTATCAGCCACAACCCACTTGTGTTTTGGAGCATGCTAGTAAATGCTTGAGGAGTAAGGAGATACCTCTTGTGGAAGTGTTATGAAGCGTCTTGTCCTAAGGAAGCTACTTGGGAGCTCGAGTCGAAGATGCGGAAGCTTTACCCTCGTCTGTTCTGGTAAGTTTTTGAATTCGAGGACGAATTCTATTTTAAGGGGGGAGAATGTAATATCCTAATTTCTCCAAACATAAGAATAATGAGTATTTTATGTTTAGTTAGAATAGAACTGAGGGGCACTATGATCATTAGTGTATAGTTGGGGGGAAACTTAGTCACTTTACTAATTAAATGAAACATAGAGGTTATTTGGCATATCTCATTTTTCATTTTAAACATAAAATCAGATTTGTGTGTAGAGAAAGAGAGACACGAGAAAAGGAAGAAAAAGAGAGGAGAAAGTTCAAGCCCAACTCTTCAATCATTGATGCAACTCAAGATTCACTCTCATCTTCATCCTTCCTTCTGAATTTTTGCAACTCCCTTTCTACTTAGCAAGGTGAGTCTCATAGATAGAGACATTGGGGTCTTTTGTGGGTTAACATGATTTTGGGGATTGAGGTTTTGAAGTGAAAATGATGTTGCATGTTTGTTCTAAGTGTTCATTAGTATGTATATGTACTGAAATTCATACTTAATTACTATGGGTACTTGAGATGGATGGTGGAAATTGGGTTTTGGGACCCCAAGACAGAACTATTTCATTATGGTTTTGTGCAGAAATCATAGACCGTGCTTAGCGTGTATGGTCTCTCTTAGTGCGCTTCTTCAAAATTCTAAAAAATAAAAGCTCCAGGCCGCGCTTAGCGCGAGCCTGTTCGTGCTTAGCGCGAAAGTTACTGCTCTGAAATTTTAAACTCACTCATGGAGTGTAGTACCACCTCGTAACGATAATCAGACGCATCCTTAGTCTTCTAATACTTCTATAATCATGGTACGAGGCAAAAGAAGCCTTATAAGAACCACTTATTTCTAACACTAATTATGAGTGTTATGTTGGGACACCTCTGTATGTGAAGCGGATGCCTCCATAATTTTCGTGAATTAAGGAATGAGTAAGATGATATAAATACCATTTATTTGTTTAATTGTTGATCACATGTGCTTAATACATGTGTATGATGAAAATGTATTATGTGATAAATGATATTGTATGAACAATTATGGTTGCCTGTTATTCCGGTTGAAAGTTCAGATGTAATTTCCGTGTGGCTTGATCCATTTTGTGATTTCTTATATCGTGCTGTGTGATATCGGTGAAAACATGATTGAATTGAAGTAGACCTATTATTAGGTGGAAAACCAAATATGATGGAAAAATATTATTGCGACGTGCTTGTGTGGGCCAAATGTAAAAAAAGGCGTTTCCACTAGCCGTTAATAACATCAACATTCTCGGTATGTCGTAAACACCTGAGCCACCATTACGATGATGCTACTGAGGGTCTTAAAGGCATTTCCCACTCTGATTACTCATCGGCGTGCTTGGTATGGTGAGGTAGTGATACCATATAAGATACACTTCTCAGTCAACTCACCTCTAGTGGTTCCATGTAAGCAATATCACTAGGCTTTCGCCTGGTGGGCTTGTGCGTTCAAGAATGCGTGTTGCACTTGGTTACTCATCTGTGTTAGGATGATTGACAATATAGTGATGCCATGTAGGAAATATCATTATGGTAACTCGTCACGGGTGGGATGGTGTAGCCAAGCAGGCGTCAAAGCACCTGGATACTCATTCGAATTCATCACGCGGTGTGCATTTGCAAGTCTCTTGATGAATAGGCACAAGGGATAACTCATCGAGGGTCTTGTAGGGTAGCCTAAGTAGGTAAGTAACGTACTTTTGGATTCCTCATACGCCGGTATAGGTCTACATATTGTTTGTGACCTTGTGCCGATTGTGTTTTCTTGCTACCTCATTAGTTGTTATGGGACTTCTAATAGTGGTGTTACCTTTTGTGTATGTGCACCTAGCTGTGAGGAAACTCGAATTTGTAGTGAATCCATTTTGATGTATGCAACCTGTAGAACAAGCGAACCTTTAATATAGGGAGGCTCACTGAGATTTAGTAATCTCACCCTATTGCAATTATTATTTTTTAGGTTCTTCGAGGCAGGATCGTAGCAAAGAGAAGATGGCTTAGTCTTTCGATGGTGTTTCTTGGCGATGTTCCGTTTCTCTTTTGGATCTTTCTACTTTTATATTTTGGTTTGTATTAGTACTTATGGGATTGTATCTTTTGGCCATGGTTTGTTTCAGTTTTTGTAATTTGTACTACTACTTATCTATGTTCCGCTGCTTATGTATGAATATTTACGTACCATACTAATGCCAAATGCATATGTCCTAGGCAATGTATGTGTGAGGTGTTATATTTATGAAACGAACAATCATAATATCATTTTATTAGTTTGAAATCGATAAATTTGTCCCACTTTCTTCCTTAAATAGATAAACTTCTCTCACTTTATTTATCACGCGTATATTTTAGAATTTCGTGCATAACCTAACAAAGCATGGGATGAATGGTTGAACTATTCTACGTGATTCAAAAAGAGAATTGATTTTTCTATGTTTATCTAATCCAAAAACTCTTGGAATGTTCCATCTTTTTTTACATTTATTTAAATTTATTTCATAAATACTATTTTGATCATATTCAAATTCATTTCATACTCATATTCATATTGTAAAATATAATTTCTAATTATTATTTTGCAGGTTTTGCAATTTGAATGAGAGTCTAAATGGCACAAGCTCCTACAAATAACAATCTTATAATGAATATTGAAATATATGTCTCTTGCAATTATCTGGAGAATCTAAATTCTAGAAACTTTAATACTTATTCTTATGTTAAGTTATTTTTATTTTTGTATTAATTTTTAATTTTTTTTGGTTTGATTTCCTTCCTCTTTCTTCACAATTCTAGAATGGTACTACTTATGTTTTCTTTTGGATATAAATTCTTATTTTCTTCTATAGTATAAAGTATAATTATTATTTTAATCATATTTTATACTCATATTTATTTTGAAATATGTTATTTATTATTGTTGTAATAAATATGCATATAAATTTATCGGTCTTTCAATTTGAAAGTTTATCGGCTTCTACAAATAACAAATGAATATTGAAATATATGACTTTTGCAATCAACACTACAACAAATAATACTTTTCATGATGAAACTTTCACGTCATCCAGAAAAAAACCTAGGTTTTATACCAAGGCACTCCATATATTTATTTATTAAAAAAAACAACTTGATCTCTCGTTTATTTAGAAAGCCAATGTGACATATCATTTCAGAAACGCTTCGAATCCCAGCTACTGTACTTTATGTTTCTACTAGTAAAAAAATGTAAAATAAATGATCTAGCCCTTCAGTTTATTTAATAAACCTAGGGATAAATAATCCAATTTTTATTATAAAAATACTCGTTGAACAAATTTAACCATAATATTATCTTACTTGTAGCCGCCCCACCATTTTTTTGGATGGATTGTGTCATACCCCAAATTTTCCCTACCCTTATTTAGGGTTTTATTTAAATAAATCATATTATAGGTTTTATTTCTATGGGGGTGTTTAAAGTCAAAGGGGGTGTGTAAATGTAAAATAGACTATCAATATCTGATGGCCCATTAAATTTTTAAAGTCCGTTTCAAGTTTAAAAGAGAGGTGTATTGTTTTAACCAAGGAGGTGTGAGCAAATCGTTTTATTTAAAGCCCATTAAGATCTCATTTTTTTAGGGTGTATAAAGTAATATGTTTTTTTTGCTCAAGGCCAACAATGGCCCATTTCTGTTTTTGAAATTGTTTTGAAAAATAATGACAATTTTATTATTATCACTATTACTGTTATTTTTCTTTTATTATTATTAATATTACCGTTATCCTTATTAATAATATTGATGCTTATTATAGCTATTAAGTATCACATTTTAAATTTAATTAAAAAATGATTTATGTTTTTGATGAAAAGGCTTTCTTTTTATGACCTATTTTTCAATCCCAAATCCAAATCCTTTCAAGGCCCAAGTCTGAATTAAAAAAAACATTTGTATCAAACAAACAAATGCACACAGTACAAATTGATTGAAGAAACACACACGTTATTTGTCTTACCCATTACTAATGAAAATCATTGAAAGAGAGCAAAAACTACGCATGCTTTACAAGTACTGTACGAATCGAACATAAAAAAGAATCTTTTTTCTTCTTATTCGAAATGTTTACAGAGCTAAAACAGACTGAGGCAGAGTAAATCCAAACGTTATTGCAAATAAAAATCCTTACAATTACATGAACAAAATCAACACAATTACGGAAACAAATTAATTCCTAATCAAACTAAATCAAAACCTTGTACCTAAATTACAGACATAATAACTTTGTTTCCTAAATCTAAACCCCTAAAAAAAACTATAAAACTTAAACTAATTTGATAGAAAAGGAGTAGGATAATAAATGGTTACATGGGGGTAATTTTAGAAACAAAATTACAGAGCAAATTTTTTTTATAGAAAGAGAGGACAAAATTACAGTGGGGGGGGAGTAAACAGAGACAAAAGAACAGACAGGGAAAAAAATCAGTACAAGAGAAACAAAAATTATTACAAGACTGGAGGGAGAAAAAACTGTTTTGGAGCCTGAAAATTCTCAGTTGAAAAAGTAACACTCTCCAACACACCGTCACTGACAGCCTGTCCAGTTTCTGTGCAAGACATAACCGGAACCACTGCCGCCATGGATATCAATCGAACCACCACGAGGCACCAAACCAACATACAATACCGAGCCATCACCGCGATTCCGATTCCTCCAACAAACACCATCGCCGTCGGGTACTAGGTTTTCAGTGTTGTTTGGAAGGATAAAGAAGAAGAACAAGGTAGAAGAAGGGAAGGGAAACGCCGCTATTGTTTAGGAGTAACTAGGGTTTCTATAAGAGAGATAAGGAAGAGAGGCGGAGAGAGGAAAGAGGTAAACAAAAAAATGAAAGTTCTATAAAAATATAATGTTTTTTGTTTTGTAATCTGATGCGTGTCACATACAGTTGTTATCATACTCCTTCGCTCATATCCGTTTGATCCCAATCAAGCCACCCAAAACACGTTTCCACTGTAAGAATTCATACACCCGCTCACACGTAATCCTAGAGGACCCCCTCCCCAAGAGCTCTGGGCCAGGCCCATTCGCTACTCACACCCACCTTTTTTTGTTGTTTACTAACGCTTAGAAAAAATGCACCCCTAGACCAATTGGGCCAAGTCCAAAATATGGACTTGGGCCCTGTCTTCTTGCACCCCCCAATTTGCTGCATAGGCCAATAGTGTACCCCCTTTCCTTTTGGGCCTGAATTCAAAATATGAATTTAGGCCCATGCTATTGGCACCTCCTCATTTTACTACCATAATATAATTCACACCCTCCATGTTTTATTTTATTTTCTTTATTATTTTAAGTATAATTATTTTTTATATTTCTTATTTTTATTTTTTTAATATACTTAATGTTATTTAATGTTATTTTATAATCGTAATATTATATCATTTGTTATTATCACATAAATCATAATATTGTTTTCCAAACTCTTAAAAAATATTTACTATTTAAATTGCATTAAAATTGTTTTTTTAGCATGCATTAATAAAATATTTTTTGCAATTAAAACTCTAAAAAATATCAACCAACCACAAGTAATTTTCATAAATAAATTAATTCAATTAACTTTTTAAAAAGGATTACGATAATATTTAAATCAACTGCGCGCTTCGTCTAAAAATCTCTGCTACTTCCAATACCTAGGCAAAGCACACGGGAAGTTCAAATACTTTTCGTAATCCATAAAAAATATAAAACAAACCCACGAACTACGAAATGGGACTCTGATTCCTCCTAAGAGGATACGTAGACATACAATCAAAAACCCGTGGTGAGTTCCCCTAACTAAAATTAAAACTCTTTCCCCCTAATTAAAATTCAAACCCTTTTCCCCTAATAAAATAATAAAAACCATATTTCCTAAAAATTGCGCTTCTAAACCTAGTATCCTTGTGAACAAGGTAGATGAGAGGCGCCTAACACATTCCCTTAGTCTAAAACCGACTCCAAACCTAGAATCTCTAATCTTTTAGGGTTATTACTTTATACTCCCTCCCTTTAGGATAAAAATTAAGGGTGGTGACTCTGATTAAAAAACCAGTTGCAATAGCTGGCAACTTTGATGACGATTCAACCCTAGGTTTCGAAGCCTCTCCTTTAGGTTTTAGGGTTTTTCTTATTTTTTGGATTTTATTCTTTCTTATTTATTTATTTATTTATCTTTTTCTTGCTTATTTTGTTTTTATTATTTTATTATGTTTATTCATTTGTGGTAGGATTCAAAATTTTGCAAATACTATTTTCAAAAACCCTTAGAAAGAAGGCCCGTCTATTAGCCAAGGGGTTACATCAACCCTATGAGTTTATGTGACGATTTAGCCTAGAGTCGGTGGAATTCCACAAAAGGAATACCTTTGAGAGACATCCTCTTGGGAAGTAGGACTTTGGAATGACACCTATGACTCTTTGTACCACCTTTAAAACAAAAACTCATGATGAGACCTTTCATGACCTAGAGACGAAAGTTTTGGTCTGTAAAGAGAATTCGCTTAAGGGAGGCCCTTATGCCTTTCCCTCTAGTGTTATTCATGATACCCTTAAGGAGATTACCTTATGGGAAGGGTAGAATATCCGTAGGCCAATACTAAGAACCTACCTTCTAAGGATACCTTTCACAAATCCCACTACAATATACAAACCCACAAAGGTTATCCCTTCATCCACTACTATCTTTAGCTCGTAGGGCTTCCATCTATATCATCATCCCTATCATGTAAGGACTCCTCGTCGTCTTTCATTGGCCATGATCCTCAAGGAGTTTCTGCATGTCTCAATCTTTGAGTCAGTATAGGGTATCATCACATTAAACTTATATAGAGTACCCTTACGTCTACTATAATACGGTGGGAGAACTGACTTGGGATGTTTTGTGTTTGATTGCAATTGTTGCGGTTAGCAAGAGTCGCCACCGACTTTTATTTTATCCAAAAGGAAAGGTGGAAAATAACAGGAAAGACCTTTGAGATTATTTCTTGAGTTCGGGGGGTAGATTATGAAAAGGGAAGGTGTTAGCACCCTTTTCATCCATAGTTATATATGGGCTCTTAGTTGCTTACTAGATCACTTGATTTATTTGAAAATATGCTTTGTGGTGGTTTTTAAAAGTATTTTGAAAAGTCGCCTTTGTTTAGGCAAACTTTGTAATGGTTCTCGTTCGTAAGAACGTATACAAAGTGTTGGACTTTTGAAAATATTTTAAGTTTTGAAAGTTTGTTTTTGAAAGTGTTTGGTGTTTGTTTTAAAAATGAGTAAGGGTGTTTATTTTGAAAGTGAACAAGCAACTAGAAACAATCTACCTACTCAAAAGTCTTTTGTTCATTTCTTCCTTTCTTTTGATATTGCTATCTTACCATTGATTGGTAAGAAGCCTTATCTTTGGATGTAAAAGGGACGGGAGTGGGTCATCGTATAGTCATGATAGCAATATTGTAAGACATCTTAGCATTTCTCTTTAAGGGACTAAGATCATTTGAAAGGAAACATTTATAGCATCATCGAGGGGCTATGATCTTGTATTTTTGATTGTTTTTGCTAAGATGTCTCACATGCATAACATGATCATTTTTGTAAGGCAACGAGTGGAATTACCCTAAGGGTGCATGTGTGAATAGTGTGTTTGATTTGCATGCATTGTTTATCTTGGATTAGGTTTATCTACTTATTGATTTTATCTTTCCATACAAACCCTAATTACTAGCATTTATATGAAAGCGATAAATTGCGGAAAGTAAAATTACTACGCTATTACATCATTAGGGGGATGGGGTATACAAATTTACAAACGAGGATTGCAAGAAATTAAACCTAATTATCTATTACAACCATATTGAATAATGAATAATGTACAAGAAATGAAAATATAATATACAAGGATATAAATGGAAAATAAAAGGATTTTTATTTGGATTTTTAAGGAAAGGGTTTTAACTTAATTATATAAAAGAAACTTATTAATTAAAAATTACCATAAACTAATTAAGAAAAAGGAAATAAGTTAGAAAGCATTTTTTAGGGTTTTTTAGAAAAGGGTTTAAGTTTAATCAAAATAATATGAAAATTAATTAATTAAAAGAAAAACCTAAATTCTAAGTGGATTTTAATTAGAAAGTAAAATAACTAAACCTAAATCTAATTATTAATTTATTAAGAAAAAGAATTAAATTTGTTTAAGAAAATATTTTTGTCTTTTTGTTTTATAAAGAAAATGAAAATATAAGTATATAAAATGCAAATAATAAATAAAAATATATTTTTAGTTTTTTTATTATAATAATAATAATAATAATAATGATAAAAATAATAAAGAAAAATAAAATAAAAATAAAAAATAAAAATAAAATTCAGGGGGGTTTGAAATGGGATTTTGGGTGTACGTTAGAAAAAAAACAGTTTTGGAAGGCTTGGCCCAATGGGATTTTTGTAAGCAGAAAAATGAACAAAATAAAAAAAAGTGGGCCTGTGTTGTGTAGTGAAGTGGGGGCGTGTTTCAGCAAAAATGGCAAGGTCCAATGCTTGGAGGCCCAACGCGCTTGATTTGTAACAAAAAAAGAAGAAAATATGAAAAAAATGACAAAAGGCAGCGCTGGGTCTTGAACCCATGACCTTGACCATAAACGCGCAATGTCTTTACCACTGGGGTGACTGTACATCCGTTAACTTAAATGAAACAATAAATATATAACATAAATCAAGTCTTAGAAATGACTTCATCTTCAACCTCCAGCCATGGTTCTTGTAACTCAACCATTTCTCATCCATTCACAAAACCTCCAACATCAAACTTGTTAGAAATTTCACCACGATTATGAATATGTAAATAACTTAAGCTAATTCTCAAAGATGAACAAGAATTTCTAAAAGTACCAAATCCTGACCTAACTTTTTCCAGAGATTCAAACCTAAAATTCTCTAAGCTCAATCAATATAAATGAAAACTATAAACATGTACAGCTTTAGGGCAATGATATCTACATTTTATCTTCTTAAATCAGAATCAAATGATGCTTGTATGAAGAGATATAAGTTCAAAAAAATTACCTTGTAGATGGAGGTCGTGTTTTTAGTTTGAGCAAGCTTTGAGGTTTCCCAATGATCTATTTAGCTGGCCTGGACCTCCTTGAGTGTATTCCAACTCCTACTTTGCTTTGAGGATGGCTGAAACTCCTAACTCAAGTTGCAAGCTTCAGTTTTAAAAATGGTGGATGGTGATGGAGGGGTTACAGTAAGGAAAAAGGGGTCTGGATCACTTGTATATGATGTATGTAAGGGGTTTGGATGTTTATAAATCAAAACGCATGAGTGAAAATGGAGATGATGAGTTTTGGCTCAAAACTGTCAAGTTTGGAAGATTTTATGTTGTAGGGGGCTTGGGAGGTTTCGAGGGTGCTTGAACTCATGTGTTAGCTTGCAAATAACCTGTATAGTTATATGAAAAAGGTTAGAGGGTTTGAAGTTGACAACTCTGAGATATAGAGTGATGGCTATGTGTTGTACCCCAAAATTTTCCCTCTCATTTCATCAACATTTTCTCACCACAAGACTCTTGGAACTCAAGATCAAGTTAGGGTTTGCTCTGCTCAAGACCCCTCCTTGCACTGTTGATCCAAATTAGGGTTTGAGTTTGCACAGGGATGTTTTGACCTAAAATGCCCAAAGTGACTTTCATGCTTCATGTTGGACTTACAAGTTTATCCATACCAAGTTTTAAGCCTTGATTCCAATCTTTGCCCAGTCAATTGGACAGTTGACCTAGAAATCAGCTGTATTGGGGAAAAAGTCAACTGTGGCCAATTGACAGTCAAACCTCATGATTTTTGACCCACATCAACATTATGAACTCACATGAACCATTTGGTCAAGTTTGGATCATAATTCCACAAGAAATTTGATCAGATCACCAAAAGGGCAGAATGGTCATTTTTAGGGTTTTGACTGCACAAAGGTAATTTTTGACTGTTTGACCTAACCAATGGAAAACCAAGCTCACATATGGACTCAAGGACTCAATGGCATTGTCTTGACCCATTCAACAAGTTCAAAAGATCTCAAATGCATAGGATTGACAAATGAATTTTTCAGTCAACTGATCAAAATTTGACTGTATACTGAAAAGTCAAACTTTGACTTTTTGGTCAAAATCAAGTGCCAAGATTCATTTTTCATCAAGACATGTCAAATTATGAAACTTGTTTATCAAGAAACCCAAAATTGCAAATTAGGGTTTAAAATGAAAAAAATTCATAACTTAGAAATTTTCTAAGTTATGAAATTTTCTTATTTTTTCCTAACTTTGTCCCATTTTTTCACCAAGATGCAAATGGATTCAAACAAAACTTGAAACATTAAAGTTGTAGTCCATTGCAAAATATACAACTTTGATTAACAAAGTTTTCTCAAAGGAAGCTTGTATCTCAAGTTATGATTTTTGGAACAAGGGTGCAAAACATTTTTAACTTAGAGAAATTTTGCCCTATTCTAGGCAGGATTTTTGTCCAACTTCTTGGCCATTTTTCACATGGTTCCACTTGGAGTTTCAATTTGCATTACAAAGATGGATTATAGTAAATTTTCTAAGCTTTCCAATTTGTCCAAGAACTTCTCAAACACCCTTGTGGTTAGAGAGAATCGAATTTGCAAAGTTGGCCAAAACTCACTTTTGTTCATGGCCAAGGCTTGTTCATAACACTTGCATCTTCAGATCAGTTTGTGTATTGCTAGCTTGCAGGCCTCAAAACCAAGTTTACACTCCTTAATTTAATGCCTAACCATTGTGTTAAGGCATTATTTCATCCATTTGGGCATTACACACAAAATTAAGCCTTAAGTAGTAAAAGGTGAATTGCCATTTTTGCTTAAAGTTGCTTTATGTCAAATACCAAATCCTTGAGGCATGGGGCCAAATCTGAGAGCCAAATCAAATCTACACATTCTAGTTACCAAGAGCTTTGTTTTGCTGCATACATTAGGCATTATACTGGCTTGTATCCAAACACACACTTTCTTACTTACACTTGAAGCAACTTTGCAAAAACACTCTAACTTCCATTTCCTGTCAACACAGCCAAACACAAACCTTGTGAACATTTTTCATACATCAAGCCAAGCCTAAAACACGATTCAACCATTCCTCATACCTCCCAAAACACAAAAACACTGTTTTGCTGCAAAAACAGGGCATCCCTGCAGTTTGACTTGCCTAGCATTATCGACTCGTGCGTTATTGCCCAAACAAGTTCCAACACATTCCTTTCCATCCACCTAAACTATTCCAAGCCCTAAACACAAGCTGTAACACCCCTAATCTCACTTGCCATTTTCAGTTTTCAGTTTTACAGGTGGACTTCTATAGCATAATACAGAGTGATTCAAAGCAAGCTAGGTGTTGGAAAAGCTTCCTTGGACCTCAGGCAAGCTGTACAGAAGCTCAAACTCCATTGAAGTTGGCCATATTGCTCTGCACGATTCAAGCTAAGACTGGTAATCCATGGACTTCTATCTCTCAATCTAGGAAGAGTTAGGCTTAGGTTTGTGAATGAAACATGTCCTACTCATTGCCCTGAAGCCATACGTGTGATCACTTTTCATTTATGTTAAGCATGCTGTGAGAATTTTAGCCATGAACATGATGAAAAAATTAGGTTAAAATTTAGGGCCAGAGAAATTCTCTCTGGCCTTTGAGTGTTAATCCAAGTTTTTTACATGTTTGAACTCGTGATTTGATGCTCTATAATGTTTATGTTATGAGTTTTGCAAAATAATCAAAGAATCAGGAGTTTGTGTTGGACAAGGAGAGGCGCGCATTTTCTGTTTGAACAAGGAGCTGGAGGTTGAAGATGATGGCTTGGGCTGGGCCTGAGCCATCCTTACTTTTTGCACCCCCCTTTTCCATTTGCACCCCCTGGCCCATTTGATTAAATATTTGTCATTTTTGACTTTTTATTTTTTATTCTGATTTCATATTTTTTGCTTAAACATAAAAAACACCAAAAATATTTTTCCACATTTTTTTCATATTTATTTGATATTTTTTCCATTTTAATAGCTTATGTATGTAAATAATATAAATACTTTTTTACTAAACCCTAAAAAATAATACAAAAATATTTATTTTTTAGTTATTATTTTTTATTTACATTTTGAAAACATTTTCTTAAATATACATTTTTGTAAATAATCAATATTTTATTTTTGTACATATTTAGCATATTTAATATATAATATATAAATACTTGTATATTTTATTTTATTAAATAATTAGGACAAAAATATAGAAATAATACATTTTTATTTTTATTTAATATTTGACACTAAAATACTTTTTTTCTACAATATACTTCTTTTTTATTAGTTTTGTATAAATTAATATACCTTGTACATAATTAATAAATAAATACTATTTGTTCAAAAATTAGGGTTTTGCCCTAAACAACAAAAATAATCAAAATATGACTTTTTTTTTTATTTTGTTTATACTTCAAACATGAAAACCCTTTTTTACATACATAAAAAAAATCCTTTTTTGCATAATACATTGCATTTTGATATTTATTTAATTTGTATTTATTTAAATGTTAAATATTTGTATATTCGATATGGTTGTAATAATTTAGATTTTATTTCCTTGTCAAATATCCCCCAAATCCAAATTTGTACCCCCTCCCTATATCATGTTGTAATAGCTTAGCCTTTAAATTTTCGCATTTAAAAGCTTTCAATTATGCCATGATAGACTTAGGGCTTGTATGCAAAATCAATCAACAAATAGCTTGACCTAATTCAAGATAAACATGCATGAAAAAAACAAACACAATGCACACTCACACCCCTAGGGTTACATCCACTTGTTGCCTGCAAAAATGTGCCATGTTTGCATGTCAAGTACTTTGACAAAACAAAACAAAAACAAACAAAATGATCATAGTCCCTCGATGATGCTATCTTGTTGCCTAAGCAAAATGATCATAGTCCCTCAAGAAAATTGCCAAAACACTTGACACTATTGCATTCATGGTCTATACGATGACCCGCGCCTGTCCCGTTAATATCCTAACACAAGGTTGTTCACCAAATACAATGGTGAAACAACATTGTTAAAAGGGTTAAAACATGAGAAAGATCTTTGAGAAATTTAGAGTAAATAGCTCTTAGTTACTTGATCAAACTTGCAAAACACACTTGCCATTTTCAAACACACTTCACAAACACAATTTCCAAAACAAACTTTCAAAACATTGAAACATCTTTTCAAAAAGACAAACACCTTTGTAAAACATTCGAGTAAAGAATTGTTACAATGGTTGCCTAGACAAGGCATCTTTTTCAAAACATTTTCAAAACCACACACAAAGCACCATTTCAAACAATTGAAAAGCAAAGGCAAGTGATCTAAGCAAGTAACTAAGAGCCCATGGATAACCATGGATAGAAAGGGTGCTAATACCTTCCCTTTCTATAATCTACTCTCCGAACCCAAGAAAACATCTCAAAGGTTTTTCCTGTGCTTTTTAACCTTTCCTTAGGATAAAATAAAAAGCCGGTGGCGACTCTTGCTAAACCGAAATATTTGCAAATAAAAACGCAAAACCTCAAGTCAATTCTCCCACCGTATCACAGAACTGGCGACTCTGCTGGGGATGTAACTTTAAAAGTGGAGTAACCTTAGGGCTTAGATCACCCTTTGCATGATTAATTGTTTGTTTTGATTGCTTTACATTTTGGTTCTCCTGTTTGGGCTTGAAATCCTACACCCGGATTTGGGAAACATTCATAGATAGTAATATGTTGTGGAAACTGTGCGGGGTATACCGACACGGTTGAAGCAATAGCTATATTAGTGCGACATATTTGTGAGTACCAGTAACCCTTGAGTTCAATCAAGGAGAGTACGGGGCCGCTGAGTGATGTCACTAAGCACTAATGACCTAGAACCTTACTTGACCATCTTGGCCTTTTATTAGGGGTAGTGAGATGACCGGCTTTGGTGCAGTCCGAAGTTGGTAGATACTCGATACTACACTCATTGAGGGTTGTTTTCTTGGAATATTTTGGTCGCTAATTAAGTGGCTAAACCAAAACAATGAACATAGAAAACAATCCAATGATATTGAGCTCCTTAGAACCCGGTTACTATTTAGGACAGGTTTTAAGCCAACTAAACTCAAGAGGGTACTTACCTATGAAACCCCATGCAAGCCTAAAACTAGGGTTTTGTGTGACTTGCTTGTACATGTGTTTGTGCATACATCATGAACATCATAAAGCATCATATGCATCCACTAACCATTTCAAGGGTTTTGATCTTCATCTTTGTTCTTGTTTTGTAGGTCATGGAAATTCCTCGCAGGAAAACTATCCAAGTCAACCTTGTGAGAATCCCTCCTCAACTCAAGGAGCTTACATCCAGAATTCCAGAAAGTTCTCTCTTCAGTGAAAGACATGGTAGACTTCTCAACCTAGTCAACACCTGCATTGAAGAAGACATGGTGAAAGTGATGTTCCAGTTCTTTGACCCCCTTCACCACTGTTTCACATTCCCCGACTACCAATTGGTGCCTAATTTGGAGGAATTTTCTCAACTCCTGAGAATTCCTATTCTTAATCAACTACCCTACAACGGTACGGAAAAAGAACCGAAACCTGAAGATGTTGCTCAAGCACTACACTTGCAACCATCTGACATCAAGGGGCATTGGGAAACCAGAAGTGGTGTCAAGGGCTTCTTGGCAAAGTTCTTGTTTGAGAAGGCACAAGAGTGTTGGAATTCTTTGGATCTGCAAGCCTTTGAAGAGATTGTGGCACTCCTCATTTATGGGTTGGTCTTGTTCCCAAACCCTGACCAACTTATAGATGTGAATGCTGTTAAGATCTTCATATCCAGGAATCCCATACCTACATTGCTTGGGGACATCCTCCACTCATTTTACACACGAACAATGAGGAAGAGAGGTGTTCTCATGTGCTGTACTCCTCTCCTTGCAAGGTGGTTTATTTCTCACCTTCCACAATCAGTTTTGAAGAATGAACAAGGCTTAAGGTGGTCACAACGATTGATGACCCTCACACATCCTGATGTACATTGGTGTTCTCGGTCCAGAGAAAATGTCATCATCGTCGATCGTTGTGGTGAGTTCCCTAATGTTCCATTACTTGGCATTAGGGGAGGCATTACCTACAACCCCTGTCTAGCTTTAAGGCAATTTGGATACGCTCGGAGGGATGGCCCTCATGACATGCTGATTCCTGACCTAGTTTTTGACTTCGACAACGATGCGCAAGGACTTCGCCAAAGATTCATCAGAGCTTGGAGGATGCATAACAAGGTAGATAGCAAGACACTGGGACACAAGAACTCCATCCCTCTTGAGCCTTACCTCAAATGGGTACGAACCCGCGCCCAGAGTCTTATGATGCCTTACCTTCACATTCTCCCTTTGATCAAAGAGCCTGTTAAGGAAGGAGAGGTTCCATACACCATCCTACATCCTGACATGCCCACATCATGGGAGGAAATGCAGAAGAGTTGGATCCAACTCAAGGAAGAAAGGGATACTTTTGAAGCCAGCTTCTACGCCAGTGAGAAGAAGGTTTTGGAGCTTACCCGCCGACTTCACGAGGAGGAGACCCTCAACACTTACATCGCACCAAAGAGGATGCGCAACGTCTTTTTACCTTAAGAAGTTTTTGTAATATTTGGCCCATGGGGCATTTATGTACTGACAAAATTTCTTCTTATTAATATGACGTGTGTTCTTTTTGTCTGCAACAATTTTGAATTTCTAAATCCCTGAATGCATTACATGAATAAACATATCATTCATCATATGCATAAACAGGTCTTCACACCAGGGTTCCTTATCTTTCTGCTGTTTATTTCAGTAAGATGGATATTGAGCAGACAGTCAAAGATCTGCAGGGACAAAACTCGCAGTTTCAACAGCTCCTTATGACCTTGGCAAAGGGTCAGGAGGATCTTAAAGCACTGTTAGGGAATAAAGAGCAAGAAAAAGGAAAAAAGAAAAAGAAAAGAGTTGGGGTAGCTACATTGGGAAGAAGATTTGAGAATGAAGCTAGGAGAGTTCTGGAATTCCCCTCCACATCTGACAAGGGGACCGACAAAGGAAAAGGAGATGCATTACCCTCTGAGTCTGAGGCTGAAGAAGAAGAGGTTGAGGAAGATGAAGATTATTTAGAGCAGCAATACCCACCAGCGGACGACAAATATAAAAACCTGGAGGATAGATTGGCAGCCATGGAGTTGCAACGGGTTCCCGGGCTAGATTTTGAAGAATTAGGACTGATTGCTGGGATTGTTATCCCTCCCAAATTCAAGGTACCAACTTTCGCAAAATATGATGGTATGTCTTGCCCAAAGATGCACCTGAGGTCGTATGTCAGAAAAATTCAACCTCATTCATCCGCTAAAAATCTTTGGGTACACTTCTTCCAGGACAGCTTGTCCGGTACTCAGCTAGATTGGGTTTACCAGCTTGAGAGGTCAGAAGTGCATAATTGGGAAGACTTGGCAGCTGCCTTCTACCGCCAGTATCAATATAACGCTGACTTGGCGCCGACCCGTACTCAGCTACAAAGTATGGGGATGGCCTCAAATGAGGGGTTCAAAGAATACACCCAGAAATGGCGCGACTTGGCCGGAAGGGTACAACCACCGCTTTCAGATAGGGAGCTAGTTGATATGTTCTTGGGGACCCTATCTGGCCCTTTCTTCAACCATTTGATCGGGAGCTCTTCTGCAGGGTTTACCGAACTGATTCTGACTGGCGAACGGGTGGAAGCTGGTATTAAGAGCAGAAAAATTCAAAAGGATGCCTCTGCATCTACAACTGTTAAAAAACCATTCCCAGCCAAGAAGGAAGCAGCTGTTATATACTCTCAAAAATGATTGGGAAGAACTGAGCACCGGCCGACTGTAGGGGCCGTGATGATTCAAAATTCGTCAAATGATCAGCCTCGTAACAATCAGTCTAGACCTAATCAGTAACGGATAGAACGACCACAACGGCAGTTCACCCGCATCAACATGATGCCTGCACAAGTTCTTCCCCATTTGTTAAAGCTAAATCTCACCAATATTAGAGAGGCGCCAAAGAATGTGAATACCGCTTCCCCACATTACCGTCCCAATGCAAAATGTGCCTATCATTCTGACAACGCCGGGCATGACACCAACGATTGCTGGGCGCTTAAGAATAAAATTCAGGATTTGATAGACGCTAAAGAGGTTGAGTTCGACACCCTTGAGAAGCCGAATGTAATCTCCGCTCCAATGCCAAAGCATGGTCGCAATGTCCATGCTGTTGAAGAAGATCTGTTTGTTTCTACTGTTGATGATCTGATAACTCCACTACTGACAATCAAGTTGAATTTGTTGAAAGCTGGGATTTTCCCAGGTTGTAAAGAAAATTGCTACCTTTGTTCCTCCTTACCAACCGACTGTCCACTGCTGAAGATAGGCATCCAACGCCTAATGGACAACCAAGAAATTCTTTTCGAAAAGACTCATGTTACTCCAACTCCTATCAACGAAGTTTCAATAATAACCATTTCCGCCAATCTTTCCAAGGTCCCCAAAAGGCCTGTTAAGATTACATCCGCTCCGAAGACTGTACCGTTGAAAATAACCATGCCTGGGCCCGTCCCATACAAATCTGACAAATCGATACCATGGAATTATGGTGGAGAAATCTACTACCACGGTGTTAAACAAATTGAGATAACTGAAGAGAGCTCTGACGAAGAAACTGCCGACATTGGAAACATTGCCGGTACGAGCAAAATTACCCGAAGTGGAAGAATTTTCTCTCCAAAGATTGCCCCTCCAAAGGCAATCTTTGGACCCTCAGCTGCTCCCAAGGTTACTCCTGCACCGGTAAAACTATCTGCAAGAACTCCAATGATTGAAGAAGCTGTTACTCCTGTGGTTGTCCCTTCTGCTGCTGCTGGTAAAGGGAAAGGGATCCAAGAAGAGCTCGTCAGGACGAGGGCTCAGCCATTGGTCATCCCCGAAACCTCTAAAAAAGAAATGGAGGAGATTCTGAAAATAATTAAGAAGAGTGATTATGATGTGGTGGAGCAACTGGGGCAAACCCCCTCGAAGATCTCCATGTTGGCCCTGCTGCTTTGTTCGGAGGCTCATGCCAAAGCCTTGATAAGGTTTTTGAAGACAACCCATGTGCCCCAAGAAACCTCAACCGATCAATTCCAGGATTGTGTAGCCAGCCTTACCGCCAACAACGGCCTGGGTTTCTCTGATGCTGACCTGACTCCGAAGGGAAGAAAGCACAATGACGCACTGCATGTGTCAGTTGAATGTCGAGGACCCACTCTCGCCCATGTCTTGGTCGATACTGGTTCTTCTCTAAATGTGCTGCCTAAGAAAGCTCTAGACCGGTTGGATTGTGAAGGCTTGGAGCTGAAACCAAGTGATATCATTGTCAGGGCCTTTGACGGGTCTAAAAGGATGGTGCATGGGGAGGTCGACATTCCCATCAAGGTAGGCACTGAAGTGTTCCACTCAACCTTCTATGTGATGGACATCCGCCCATCTTACTCTTGCTTGCTAGGAAGACCGTGGATACATAATGTTGGGGCAGTCACTTCTTCTCTACATCAGATGCTGAAATACCCTGTTAAGGGAAAAATCATAATTGTACATGGTGAGGAGGAGTACATGATCAGTCATTTGAATTCCTTTCGGTATGTGGAAGTGGATGGCGAATTCATCGAAACACCCTTTCAACATTTTGAGGAAGTTTCTCCCGAGGTGGCTGTAGCAAAGGCAGTAGCTGAGGTACCCAAGCAGGTGGCCAGGATGGCATCTCTGAAAGACGCAAAGGCTGCAATGAAGGAGGGGAAGAGCACCGTGTGGGGTCAGTTGCATGACTTTCCCCACAAGACAGACAAGTTTGGGTTGGGATTTACGGCTGCGGGGAAAAAGGCTATGCGTCGCTCAAAAATTGAAAGGACACCCATCAAGATTTCTCCTCATGGAATCAATGCTTTAGAAGACGAAGACGAAGAGGGTAACATCGAAGATTGGATCTTCCCAACCATTGAAGGGGGACTGCATAACTGGGAGGCGAAAGACTTCCTTCCCATTACTTTCATCAATCAGTAATTTATCTTTCGAACATTTCCTGTTGGTCTGTAATAATTATTAAAACAATCTGCACACTGTTTTTCACCTCATGCCTTTCCCGGGGCATGTAGGTCCATTTGTAAGGGCTTGATTCTCTTCATAATCATATGCCATGTTTAATGAATCATTGGATGTTTTTCATTTATAAACTGCTGTGTTCATTTTCTTTCCTTTTGCATTTTTGTTTGTTTAAGGATGGCTATCCCTTACACACACCCACACTCACAAATGCAGGTACCCATCCACTCCGGATTCCATGGGTGACTATTCTGTTTTATCCTTCAAAAACTCTGAAGATTTGGTCAATCAGGCTGAGTACGAAGATGACGAAGATTGTGAAGTACCGGGAGAGTTAGCCAGACTTCTACAACAAGAAGAGAGGGCCATCTTACCTCATGAAGAGTTGTTGGAAACCGTCAACTTAGGAACAGAGGAAGACAGGAAGGAAGTCAAAGTGGGTGCCAATCTGGAACCAAGTGTCAAGGAGCGCTTAATACAGCTGTTAAATGAATACGTTGAAATCTTCGCCTGGTCTTATGAAGACATGCCAGGGTTAGACACAGACATCGTGGTTCACCGTCTCCCTACAAGAGAGGACTGTCCACCGATAAAGAAAAAAGTCCGCCGAATGAGGCTCAACATGTCTGAGAAGATTAAAGCTGAAGTAATGAAGCAATTCAATGCTGGCTTTCTGGCTGTTACATCCTATCCACAATGGGTTGCTAACATTGTGCCCGTTCCCAAAAAAGACGGCAAGGTCATAATGTGTGTGGACTATCGGGATTTGAACAGGGCTAGCCCTAAAGATGATTTTCCGCTACCACATATCGACATTTTGATTGACAACACAGCTCAACACAAGGTATTTTCCTTCATTGACGGATTCTCGGGCTACAACCAGATTAAAATGGCCCCCGAGGACATGGAGAAAACAACCTTTGTTACACAATGGGGTACCTTCTGCTACAAGGTGATGCCGTTCGGACTGAAGAACGCAGGGGCAACTTATCAACACGCCATGGTAGCTTTGTTTCATGATATGATACATCATGAGATTGAAGTTTATGTAGACGAAATGATAGCTCGATCACAAACGGAAGAAGAACACCTTGAACATTTACAAAAGCTGTTTTCCAGGTTGAAGGAGTACAAACTCAGGCTGAATCCAAGTAAGTGCACTTTTGGAGTTAGGTCTGGTAAACTTCTGGGATTTATTGTCAGCAACAAAGGCATTGAGGTCGATCCAACAAAAGTAAAGGATATACAAGAAATGCCCGCCCCCCGTACTGAAAAGGAGGTTAGAGGATTCTTGGGACGCTTGAACTATATCGCCAGGTTCATCTCTCACCTGACGTCTACCTGTGAGCCAATTTTCAAACTATTAAAGAAAGATCAGGTAGTCGAATGGAACGATGATTGTCAATTTGCTTTTGATAAGATCAAGGAGTATTTGCTAGAACCTCCTATTCTGATGCCACCCATCGAAGGAAGACCGTTGATCATGTACCTGACTGTTTTGGACAACTCAATGGGGGTGCGTACTGGGCCAACATGACGAGTCTGGTCGAAAAGAGCATGCCATTTATTACCTTAGCAAAAAGTTTACCGACTGTGAGACTCGCTACTCACTGCTCGAGAAAACTTGCTGCGCTTTGGTATGGGCTGCTCGCCGACTAAGGCAGTATATGTTGACCCATACCACTTTGTTGATTTCCAAAATGGATCCTATCAAGTATATCTTCGAGAAGCCTGCTTTATCTGGAAGAATCGCTAGATGGCAGATGATTTTGACTGAGTATGACATCCAGTATACTACCCAAAAAGCTATAAAAGGGAGTGTACTAGCTGACCATCTAGCTCATCAAGCTATCGAAGATTATCAATCCATGAGATTCTACTTTCCGGACGAGGACATCATGACTTTGGACAACATTGAAGGTAACGAACCGTATGACGGACCTGAAAATGGATCCCGATGGACCCTGTACTTTGATGGTGCTTCAAACGCACTTGGAAACGGTATCGGTGCGGTACTTATTTCCCCAGAAGGTTTCCATACACCTTTCACTGCCCGACTTTGTTTCAGCTGTACCAACAACATGGCCGAATATGAATCTTGCATCTTTGGTCTCAAGGCTGCTATAGACTTGGGGATCAAATCTTTGATCGTATTTGGGGACTCGGCTTTGGTTATCAGTCAAATCAAAGGAGAGTGGGACACCAAACATCCTAATCTTATCCCATACAAAGAACATGTTTTGACATTGCTGCCGCATTTCGAGCAGATTGCTTTCGAGCATTTCCCGCGAGAAGAAAATCAGCTAGCAGATGCTCTGGCTACAATGTCTTCCATGTTTAAACTCAACTGGGATAACGAGGCTCCCCAAATCACCATCGAGCGAATGGATGAACCTGCGCATTGTCATGAGATTAATACCGAAGAAGTAGTGGAACAACCTTGGTTTCATGAAATCAAAAGGTATCTCCAGACCAGAGAATATCCTGAAGAAGCTTCCGTAAATGACAAGAAGTTCTTAAGGAGATTTGCGGCCAAGTTCTTCCTAAGCAATGGCATCCTTTATAAGCGCAGCCATGATTGTGTTTTACTCCGATGTGTAGACAAAGCTGAAGCAGAGTTAATCATGACTGAGATACACAGTGGCACATTTGGCACCCACTTGAGCGGACATACGATGGCTAAGAAGATTCTAAGGGCAGGCTATTACTGGTCTACCATGGAAGCTGATTGCCATCAACATTCCCGTACTTGCCACAAATGTCAAGTCTACGCCGACAAGATTCATATTCCTCCTGTTCCTCTCAACGTTCTGACAGCTCCTTGGCCATTCGCAATGTGGGGCATTGACATGATTGGAGAGATCAAGCCCACAGCGTCCAATGGACATCGCTTCATCCTGGTCGCCATTGACTATTTTACCAAGTGGGTTGAAGCAGCTTCCTTTGCCTCTGTTACAAAAAATGTGGTTGCCCGCTTCATCAAGCAGAACCTCATATGCTGGTATGGTGTCCCCGACAGGATCATCATAGACAACGGTACAAATCTGAACAATACTATGATCACCACTCTATGCGAACAGTTCAAGATTTATCATGACAATTCATCCCCCTATCGGCCGAAGATGAACGGTGCTGTTGAAGCTACAAACAAAAACATCAAGAAGATCATTCAGAAAATTACAGTTACCTACAAGGACTGGCATGAGATGTTACCGTTTGCTCTGCATGGGTACCGTACCACGACACGTACTTCAACAGGGGAAACCCCATTTTCTTTGGTATATGGCATGGAAGTTGTCCTACCCATAGAAGTTCAGATTCCTTCTTTAAGGATTATGAAGGACTCTGGTTTGAGTGAAGACGATTGGATTCAGACCCGGCTTGATCAACTCAATTTGATCGATGAGAAGCGACTCACTGCTGTTTGCCATGGTCAGACGTACCAAAAACGGATGATCAAGGCTTTCAACAAGAAAGTCAGACGTCAAGTATATCAAGTCGGAGATCTTGTAATCAAGCGGATCATCTTGCCGCAAAGTGATCCCAGGGGCAAATGGACTCCTACTTACGAAGGACTGTTTGTGATCAAAAGCATCTTTTCTGGTGATGCAATAATTCTGACCACCATGGACGGTGACAATTTGCCACACCCTGCGAACGCAGACATAGTCAAAAGACACAACGCATAAAATAACCCGACAAGTCGAAAACCCGAAAGGGCGACTTGGGTAAAAATGGGCATCCCGGTGAACCGAAAACCCGAAAGGGCGGTTCAGGCAAAAATTAGGGATAAAACAAAAAAATCTTTACACCCGGCAAGTTGAAAACCCGAAAGGGCGGCTTGGGCAAAAAAGGGTTTCCCGGTGGATCAAAAACCCGAAAGGGCGATTCAGGCAAAAGTTAGGGAATTGAAGCGTATGACTATGTCTCGTCGGATCACTTTAAAGAACAATCTCTTCATCAACAAGTTCTGAGCTTCTGATCAATCCAATCATCGGCGGACGAAGCAGTGAATGGACAAGATATTCAGAGTTGTGAAGGCTATAACAGAATGGGAATCCCATGGAATTGTTACACATAGCCATCTTTCTTTTGTATAAATTTTTCAATGTTTACGACAACATCCTCTTACTAGGATGTCTGTCTCCTTTGTACAAAGATACTCATAAAAAGTTAATACAAATACTTTTCCAAATACAAAAATTTGCTTTGCCTTCTTTTTCTTTTTCACACTTATGTTTTATTTGAGAAACGTCCAATGTTTTGTTAAATAGGCATATGCGTTTGAACATAATCATTTGCTTACAAATCAAGAAAAGAGGATTGCTGATAGGTTAAAGGTGTAGGTAGATATCTTGATACCCTTCCAGAAGAAATCCCCAACGGAGCTAAAAACTTCCAACTATCAATCCCCAGCGGAACCGGATTAGTAAACATTCTCCCCACAAAGATACTTCCCATCAGATTGAAGATTCTCTGTCTCACTTTTCCAGCATAAGTCTCCCGGGTTTCAAATTCCCCAGTAGAGATCGTCAGAATTCTCATTCCCCACATTTCACCAAGGATTTTCAATCCCCAGCAGTGGTCCTAAGATCCCTCAACAATTGAAGATCTTGTTCCCCAAGCAATCAGCAGTCAACAAGGATTTCTCACCCTCAGTAATCAAAGGATTTTCAATCCCCAGCTTCGGTTATGGGTTTATTTCCCCAACATTTGTCAAGGATTTATTCTCCAAAACAAATTACATTTCAAATTGATCGGTCATTCAAAAGTTCCTTCATCACCTGTTAGAAATTACGGTCGTCAAAGATCAAATTCTCACAAAATTCAAGTTATGAAGCCCGAATTCGACCGGATAGTATTTTGATCTCTACAGCATATTGTGAAGCCCGGATTACGACCGAATAACAGTGTCAGACTACCGTGAAGCCTGGATTACGACCAGATAGTGGTATCTCCTAAGAGCAAGCCGTGAAGCCCGGATTTGACCGGATAACAGCTTAGCAAGTTATTGTGAAGCCTGGATTACGACCAGATGACAATACAAGTTTCTGTGAAGCCTGGATTACGACCAGACAGCAGCCAAGAATACTACGAAACCTGGAGTCGACCAGATAGTGGTATATATTTAACACAAGCCGTGAACCCAGGTTTGACCGGATAACAGCTTAGCAAGTTATTGTGAAGCCTGGATTACGACTAGATGACAATACAAGTTTCTGTGAAGCCTGGATTACGACCAGACAGCAGCCAAGAATACTATGAAACCTAGAGTCGACCAGATAGTGGTATATCTTTAACACAAGCCGTGAAGCCCGGATTTAACCAGATAACAACTTAGCAAGTTATTGTGAAGCCTGGATTACGACCAGATGACAATACAAGTTTCTGTGAAGCCTGGATTACGACCAGACAACAGCCAAGAATACTACGAAACCTGGAGTCGACCAGATAGTGGTATATCTTTAACACAAGCCATGAAGCCCGGATTTGACCGGATAACAGCTTAGCAAGTTATTGTGAAGCCTAGATTATGACCAGATGACAATACAAGTTTCTGTGAAGCCTGGATTACGACCAGACAGCAGCCAAGAATACTACGAAACCTGGAGTCGACCAGATAATGGTGTATCTTTAACACAAGCCGTGAAGCCCGGATTTGACCGGATAACAGTTTAGCAAGTTATTGTGAAGCCTGAATTACGACCAAATGACAATACAAGTTTCTGTGAAGCCTGGATTACGACCAGACAGCAGCCAAGAATACTACGAAGCCTGGAGTCGACCAGATAGTGGTATATCTTTAACACAAGCCGTGAAGCCTGGATTCGACCGGATAGCAGCTCAACAAGTTATGGTGAAGCCTGGATTACGACCAGATAGCAATACAAGTTTCTGTGAAAACCTGGAGATCAACCAGATAACAGTTAACCGTTAACGGAATGAAGATTCCCATCCTTGAAACCTCAGAAGATTGGTATGCTCCCAATTTCTGACCCTTAACAGAGTGAAGACTCTCGTCCTTAAAAACCCAGTAGATTGGCATACACCCAAGCTCCTGATATTCCCAACAGAATGAAGATTCTCATTCTCAAAGTGGCATATAACCTGAGTTCATGATATCCCCAAGCAGAATGAAGACTCTCATTCTCAGTTCCTCACAGAGTATTCAGTTAATTCCCCAGTGAAGATCTCCTCAAAACAGGAATCCCCAGTAGATTGGCATACAACCCAAGCTCCTGGGTCCCCAACACTGGTCCCGGGACTTCTCATTTTCAATGATCAAAGGATTTTCAATCCCCTACAGCAATCAAGGATTTACTTTCCCCAGCAGCAGTCAAAGATTTCATTATCCAGGATTCATCTATCCTCAGCAAGACAACTCATCAGCTTACATGCGTATTCACTACATTCATATATCATAAACATTGATATAACATATATTGCATCATACATTTCATGCAACATAACTTTGTGTTTCAGCTAATATTTTACCCTTTTCAGGATAAGATTAATAAGCTTCAACTTCGACTTCTGAAAACAGTTTATGGATTCTCCAAACACGGATGTTAATCTATCGCTTGTTCAGACTCAACTTTTGAAAACAGTTTACGGACGCTTCCCAACATGGATGCTAATCTATTGCTTATTCAACTTCAAGACTTCTGAAAACAGTTCACAGATTCTCCAGATACGGATCTTAATCTATCACTTGTTCAGATTCAACTTTTGAAAACAGTTTACGGATGCTTCCAGATACGGATGTCAATCTATTGCTTATTCAAACCCCCAGCTCAGAGATGTTCCAAAACATGGACACATTTCTGATACTCATTTCTTTCACCTACAAAAGACATTCCAGATGGCATCTCTAAGCCCATCCCCCGAAAAGATTCTGTCACATCTCCAGATGGCATCTTTAAGCCCATCTCCAAATGGCATCTTTAAGCCCATTCCCTCTGTGGTACGGTGGGAGAACTGACTTGGGTTTTGCGTTTGTTTTCGCAAATGTTTCGGTTTAGCAAGAGTCGCCACCGACTTTTTATTTTATCCTAAGGAAAGGTTAAAAAGCACAGCAAAAACCTTTGAGATGTTTTCTTGGGTTCGGGGAGTAGATTATAGAAAGGGAAGGTATTAGCACCCTTTCTATCCATGGTTATCCATGGGCTCTTAGTTACTTGCTTAGATCACTTTCCTTGCATTTTCAATTGTTTGAAATGGTGCTTTGTGTGTGATTTTGAAAGAGGTTTTGAAAAGAGGCCATTTGTTATGGCAACCTTTGTAATGATCCATGTTTGAATGTATACAAAGGTGTATTTGTCTTTTGAAAAGTTTTCAATGTTTTGAAGGTTTGTTTTGAAATTGTGTTGTGATGTGTGTTTTTGAAAAAAATGGAAAGGATTTGTTTTGCAAGTTTGATCAAGTAACTAAGAGTTGTCTACCCCTAAATTTACTCAAAGATCTTTCCTATGTTTTAACCCTTTTAACAGTATTGTTCCACCATTGTATTTGGTGGACAATCTTGTGTTAGGATGTTAACGGGACGGGCGCGGGTCATTGTTTAGACCATGAATGCAATAGTGCCAAGTGTCTTTGGCAATTTTTCCTTTAAGGGACTTAATCATTTTTAGGCAACTTGAGAAAGCGTCATCGAGGGACTATGATCATTTGAATTGTTTTTGTTTTGCCAAAGAAACTCAACATGCAAACATGGCCCATTTTTGAAGGCAACAAGTGGAGGAACCCTAAGGGTGCAAGTGTGATTGGTGTTGTCCATTTTCATGCTTTTTTTTGTCCTTGTATTAGTCAAGCTATTTGTTGATTGATTTGCATACAAACCCTAAGTCTATCATGGCATAATTTGAAAGCTTTAAAACGCGGAAATTTAAAGTCCTAAATTATTACAACATAATTATGGGGATGGGGGTACAAATGTTTGAATGGGGGGATATTTAGCAAGAAATTAAATCTAAAACTATTACATCCAATTTGAATATACAAATTAATTAATTGCACAATAATTAAATAAATACAATAAATATGCAAAATGTATTATGCACAAAAGTGTTTTTTTATGTATGTAAAATTATTTTTCAATGTGAAATATAAACAAAAATAAAAAGTCATTTTTTGATGATTTTTATTGTCTTAGGGCAAAACCCTAGTTTTCTAAATAAATGATATTTATTTATTAATTATATGCAATATTTTTTAATTATATACAAAAAATAAAAAAAAAGTATATTGTAAAAAAAAGTATTTTTTAGTGTCATGTATTAATGAAAAATAAAAATGTATTATTTTCATATTTTTATCTTAAATATTTAATAAAATATGCAAGTATTCATATTATATATTAAATATACTAAATATATATATATATATATATATATATATATATATATATATATATATATATATATATATATATATATATATATATATATATATATATATATATATATATATATATATATATATATATATATATATATATATATATATATATATATATATATATATATATATATATATATATATATATATATATATATATATATATAAATAAAATATTAATTATTTACAAAAGTGTATATTTTTAGAAAATGTTTTCAAAATATAAACAAAAAATAATAACTAAAAAATATATTTTTGTATTATTGTTTTGTGTTTTAAATAAAAAGGAAATATATTTGTTTATATATATATGCTAAATAAAACAAATAAATGCCAAATAAATGCAAAAATGGATGGAAAAATATTTTTAATGTTTTTTATGTTTTGACTAAAAATATCAAGTCAGAAGAAAAAATAAAAAGTAAAAAATAAAGGATATTCCACACAATGGGCCAAGGGGGTGCAAAATGAGAAAAGGGGTGCAAAAAGCAAGGATAGCTCAGGCCCAGCCCAAGACATCATCTTCTTCCTCCAGCTTCTGTCAAAAATGCGCGCCCTCTATGCTTCATTCAAATTCCTGATTCTTTGACTTTTAACAAAAACTCATAACATAAACAATGTAGAGCATCAAGAGACGAATTCATACATATAAAAAACTTAACCTAACTCTAACAAACGAGGGAGAATTTCTTCATCCCCAATTTCTGACCTAAGTTTTTTTCAATGTTCATGGCCAAAATTCTCACAGCACGTGTAATATAAATGAAAAGTAAATACATGGATGGTTTCAGGGCTATGAGTAGAACATGTTTTCTTCACAAACCTAAGCCTAATCATGCCTGGATAGAGAGATAGAAGTTCATATTTTTACCTGTTCAGCTTGAGTCCTGTACAACAATGGAGGTATCTTCAGTGGAGTTTGAACTTTGGTACAGCTTGCCTGAAGTCCAAGGATGCTTCTCCTATGCTTAGCTTGCTTTGAATCTCTCTGAATCAAGCTATGGAAGTCCACCTGCAAAACTGAAAATAGAAAATGGCAAGTGATGTTAGGGATGTTACAGTTTGTGTTCAATGCTTGGGATAACTTCAGTGGGTGGTAGGGAGTGGGTTTGAACAAGCTTTGGCCAAAACGCACGAGTGGAAGTGTTTGTGGAAGTCAAACTGCAACAGGTGCCCTGTTTTGCAGAAAAAATGTGATCTTCTGTATTAGGAGGGATTAGGGATGATTGAGTCGTGTTTCAAGCTTGGTTTGATGTATGGAAAGTGTTTGCAAACTTTGTTTTGGTTGGTGTTTACAGGAATGAGAGATTGGAGTAAGTTTGCAAGTTTTCTTCTTTTTGAAGTAAAGAAATGCAAGTTGGGTTATAGGCATGTATCAAGTCCTTGAGCATGCTGCATATCTTGTTCTTGATCAGAGTGATTTGTGTACAAATGATAGCTTCAAAGATCTGGCCCATGCCTCTTGGATTTTGAATTTGACATAAAGTGTACCTTTTCAAAAATGGCAAATATGCTTTTTCCATTTAAAGATTAATCTTGCATGTAATGACAAAATGATCAAAATAATGCTTGAACACAATGGTTTGGCAATTAATTATTGAGTGTGAAGAGGATTAGAGGCCTGCAATCTAGCTTGTGCAAGCTGACTTGAAAAATGTCAATGTATGAACATGCATTTGGTTATGAACAAAAGTGACTTTTGCCCAACTTTTCCAATTCGATTCTCCCTAACCACAAGGGTGTTTGAGAAGTTCTTTGACAATTTGGAAAGCTTGGAATGTGTACTACAATCCATATTTGTAATGAAAATTGAAATTCCAAGTGGAACTATGTGAAAAGTGGCCATGAAGTTGGGCAAAAATCCTGCCTAGAATAGGTCAAAATTTTTCTAAGTTAAGAATGTTTTGCACCCTTGTTCCAAAAATCATAACTTGAGCTACAAGCTTCTTTTGAGGAAACTTTGTGAATCAAAGTTGTAGATTTTGCAATGGACTACAACTTTCATGTTTTGAGTTTTGTTTGAATCCATTTGCATCTTGGTGAAAAAATGGGGCAAAGTTAGGAGAAAATAAGGAGGTTTCATAACTTAGAATAATTCTAAGTTATGAAATTTCTTCATTTTAAACCCTAATTTGCAAATTTGGGTTTCTTGATGAACAAGCTTCATAATTTGACATGTGTTGATGAAAAATGAATCTTGGCACTTGATTTTGACCAAAAAGTCAAAGTTTGACTTTTCAGTATATAGTTAAATTTTGATCAGTTGACTGGAAAATTCATCTGTCAATCTTATGCATTTGGGATCTTTTGAACTTGTTGAATGTGTCAAGACCATGCCATTGAGTCCTTGAGTCCATATGTGAGCTTGGTTTGTCATTAGTTAGGTCAAACAGTCAAAAATTGCCTTTGTGCAGTCAAAACCCTAAAAATGACCATTTTACCCTTTTGGTGATCTGATCAAATTTCTTGTGGAATTGTGATCCAAACTTGACCAAATGGTTCATATGAGTTCATTATGTTGATGTGGGTAAAATTTCATGAGGTTTGACTGTCAATTGGCCACAGTTGACTTTTCCCCCAATACAACTGATTTCTAGGTCAACTGTCCAATTGACTGGGCAAAGATTGGAATCAAGGCTTGAAACTTGGTATGGATAAACTTGTGAGTACAACATGAAGCATGAAAGTCACTTTGGGCATTTTAGGTCAAAACATATTTGTGCAAACTCAAACCCTAATTTGGGTCAACAGTGTCAAGAGGGGTCTTGAGCAGAGTAAACCGTAACTTGATCTTGAGTTCCAAGATTCTTGTGGTGAGAAAATATTGATGAAAAGAGAGGGAAAATTTTGGGGTACAAAAGTTGCCCCTGTTCAATCTTCTTGCACCTGAAGAGTTAGATTGGCAGGTTTGCCTTTCGCGTCTCGAAGGTGAAGGAGATTGGACACTAGAGTGCCCTTAAATTTGCACTCGTCAAAGCATGGGCGCAGGAATGGGCTTAAAGATGCCATTTGGAGATGGGCTTAGAGATGCCATCTGGAGATTGCTGGTAGGAGGCTGGGCTTAGAGATGCCATCTGGAATGTTTGTTGAACTGTAATGTGATAAATCAGAAAAAGAGGATACAAAATGGTATCCATGTCTTGAATGCATTTGAACTATATCCGGAGACCGAGTTTGTATGAGCAAAAGAATGGCCTTCGTATCTGGGGCGTATATGGGCTGTAACTATGTTTGAATGTAGAATGAATATCAGAATGACTGCCGTGTCTGAAGTGTATCTGTATTGTATCTGGGTAACAGAGAAACGTCTATTCATGGAGCAATTGTGTGCTGGGGACAAATTCTGAATGAGTGACAGAATGGCAACCGCGTCTGGAGCGTGTCTGGACTGTATCTGAAGTTGAGATTTGTATGAGTAGCAGAATGACTTCCGTGTCTGGAGTGTATCTGAAACTGTAACGGGGATCTAAATAAATGACATAATGATTTCCGTGGCGAATGCACTAGGGAGAATCAAACTGCTGTAATAAGGGTCAGAATGGTATCCGTGTTTGGAATGCATTGAACCTTGAGATGAATAAATGAATCTGAATGAGAGATAGAATGGCTGCCGTGTCTGGAGCGTATCTAGTCTGTATCTGATTGCTGTAGTCTGAATGAGTAGTAGAATGACCGCCGTGTCTGGGGTGTATCTGTACTGTATCTGACTTGAAATTCTGAATGAGTAATAGAATGACCGCCGTGTCTGGGGTATATCTATACTGTATCTGACTTGAAATTCTGAATGAGTAATAGAATGACCGCCGTGTCTGGGGTATATCTGTACTGTATCTGGATAATTGTTAATGATAGCCTTTTAATCTTATCCTGAAAAGGATGAAATGTTAGCTAAAACACAAAGTTATGTTTCATGATATGTATGATGTAATATATATGTTATGTCAATGTTTATGATATATGCATGTAATGAATGCGCATGTAAGTTGACGAGCTGTCTTGTTGAGGATAGATGAATCCTGGATCGCCGGAGATGAGAGAATCTTGACTGTTGCCGGGGAAAATGAATCATTGACTGCTGCGGGGGATTGCAGGAATCTCTGAGTGCTAAAGCTGAAATATCCTTGTTGACTGCCGACTGCTCGGGGAACGAGATCTTCAATTATTGAGGGATCCTAGGACCACTGTTGGGGATTGGAATTCCTTGGTGATCCCTACTGGGAAGTTCAGAACCTGGGAGACTCATACTGAAGAAGTAAGACTGAGAATCTTCAGTCTGGCGAGAAGTATCTCTGTGGGGAGAAGGTTCACTAGTCTGGTTCCGCTGGGGATTGATAGTTGGAAGTGTTAGCTCCGCTGAGGATTGATAGTTTTGACTTCAACTGGGGATAATATTTCCAGATTTTTAAGGCTCCACTGGGGATTCTGAAACTTAACTCTGAGGGGGATTGAGTTCTAGAAGGCCCTCTGGCTGGGGAAATCAGTTTTGAGAAAACTTCTGTTCTGCTGAGGATCCTGAAGTTTAACTCTGTTTGGGGAATTAAGTTCTGGATTGAGGAATTTGGGAATTTAAATCTGCTGGGGATTCCTTCTGAAAGGGCATCGAGATATCTACCTGTACCTTCAACCTATAAGTAATCGGCTTTTTCTTGGTTTGTAAGAAAATGATTATGTTCAAATGCATATGCCTATTTAACAAAATATTGGACGTTTCTCAAATAAAACATAAGTGTAAAGAGCAAAAGGAAGACAAAGCAAATTTATGTATTTGGAAAAGTATTTGTATTAATCTTTTATGAGTATCTTTGTACAAAGGAGACAACCATCCTAGGATGTTGTCGTAAGAAATTGAAAATTTTATACAAAAGAAAGATGGTTATGTGAAACAATTCCATGGGATCCCCATTCTGCTATAGCCTTCACAACTCCGAATATCTGTCCATTCAATGCTTCGTCCGCCGATGACTGGATTGATCAGAAGCTTGGAGCTGGTTGATGAAGAGATTGTCCTTAAAGTGATCCGACGAGACATAGTCATACGCTTTAATTCCCTAACTTTTGCATGAATCGCCCTTTCGGGTTTTCGATCCACCGGGAAACCCTTTTTTGCCCAAGCCGCCCTTTCGGGTTTTCAACTTGCCGGGTGTACAAATTTTTTGTTTTATCCCTAATTTTTGCCTGAACCGCCCTTTCGGGTTTTCGGTTCACCGGGATGCCCATTTTTGCCCAAGCCGCCCTTTCGGGTTTTCGACTTGTCGGGTTATTTTATGCGTAGTATCTTTTGACTATGTTTGCATTCGCAGGGTGCGGCAAATCGTCGCCGTCCATGGTGGTCAAAATCATTGCACCACCAGAAAATATGCTCTTGATCACAAATGGTCCTTCGTAAGTAGGAGTCTATTTGCCCCTGGGATCACTTTGCGGTAAGATAATCCTCTTGATTACGAGATCTCCGACTTGATATACTTGACGTCTGACTTTCTTGTTGAAAGCCTTGATCATTCGTTTTTGATACGTTTGACCATGGCAAACAGCGGCGAGTCGCTTCTCGTCGATCAAATTGAGTTGATCAAGTCGGGTCTGAATCCAATTGTCTTCATTCAAACCAGCGTCCTTCATAATCCTTAAAGAAGGAATCTGCACTTCCATGGGTAGGACAGCTTCCATGCCATACACCAAAGAAAACGGGGTTGCCCCTGTTGAAGTACGTGCCGTGGTACGGTACCCATGCAGAGCAAACGGTAACATTTCATGCCAGTCCTTGTAGGTGACTGTCATTTTTTGAATGATCTTCTTGATGTTTTTGTTCGCAGCTTCAACATCACCGTTCATCTTCGGCCGATAGGGAGATGAATTGTAATGATAAATCTTGGACTGTTCGCATAGAGCGGTGATCATAGTATTATTCAGATTTGTACCATTGTCTTTGATGATTCTGTCGGGGACACCATACCGGCATATGAGATTCTGCTTGATGAAGCAGGCAACCACATTTTTAGTAACAGGGGCGAAGGAAGCTGCTTCGACCCATTTGGTAAAATAGTCAATGGCGACCAGGATGAAGCGATGTCCATTGGATGCCGTGGGCTTGATTTCTCCGATCATGTCAATGCCCCACATTGCGAATGGCCAAGGAGCTGTCAGAATGTTGAGAGGAACAGGAGGAATATGAATCTTGTCAGCGTAGACTTGACATTTGTGGCAAGTACGGGAATGTTGATGGCAATCTGCTTCCATGGTAGACCAGTAATAGCCTGCCCTTAGAATCTTCTTAGCCATCGTATGTCCACTCAAGTGGGTGTCGAATGTACCGCTGTGTATCTCAGTCATGATTAACTCTGCTTCAGCTTTGTCCACACATCGGAGTAAAACACAATCATGGCTGCGTTTATAGAGGATGCCGTTGCTCAGGAAGAACTTGGCAGCAAATTTCCTTAGGAACTTTTTGTCATTTACGGAAGCTCCTTCGGGATATTCTCTAGTCTGGAGATACCTTTTGATTTCGTGAAACCAAGGTTGTTCCACTACTTCTTCGGTATTAATCTCATGACAATGCGCAGGTTCATCCATTCGCTCGATGGTGATTTGGGGAGCCTCGTTATCCCAGTTGAGTTTAAACATGGAAGACATTGTTGCCAGAGCATCTGCTAGCTGATTCTCTTCTCGCGTGAAATGCTCGAAGGTGATTTTCTCGAAATGAGGCAATAATGTCAGGACATGTTCTTTGTATGGGATAAGATTAGGATGTTTGGTATCCCACTCTCCTCTGATTTGACTGATAACCAAAGTCGAGTCCCCAAATATGATCAAAGATTTGATCCCCAAGTCTATAGTAGCCTTGAGACCGAAAATGCAAGCTTCATATTCAGCCATGTTGTTGGTACAGCTGAAGCAAAGTCGGGCCGTGAAAGGTGTGTGGCAACCTTCCGGGGAAATGAGTACCGCACCGATACCGTTTCCAAGTGCATTTGAAGCACCATCAAAGTACAGGGTCCATCAGGATCCATTTTCAGGTCCGTCATACGGTCTGTTACCTTCAATGTTGTCCAAATTCATGATGTCCTCGTCCGGAAAGTCGAATCTCATGGACTGATAATCTTCGATAGCTTGATGAGCTAGATGGTCCGCTAGTACACTCCCCTTTATAGCTTTTTGGGTAGTATACTGGATGTCATACTCAGTTAGGATCATTTGCCATCTAGCGATTCTTCCAGATAAAGCAGGCTTCTCGAAGATATACTTGATAGGATCCATTTTAGAAATCAACAGAGTGGTATGAGTCAACATATACTGCCTTAGTCGGCGAGCATCCCATACCAAAGCGCAGCAAGTTTTATCGAGCAGTGAGTAACGAGTATCACAGTCGGTAAACTTTTTGCTAAGGTAATAAATGGCATGCTCTTTTCGACCAGACTCGTCATGCTGGCCCAGTACGCACCCCATTGAGTTATCCAAAACAGTCAGATACATGATCAGCGGCCTTCCTTCGACGGGTGGCATCAGAATAGGGGGTTCTAGCAAATACTCCTTGATTTTATCAAAAGTAGCTTGGCAGTCGTCGTTCCATTCGACTACCTGATCTTTCTTCAATAGTTTGAAAATTGGCTCACAGGTAGACGTCAGATGAGAGATGAATCTGGCAATATAGTTCAAGCGCCCCAAGAACCCTCTAACCTCCTTTTCAGTACGGGGGGCAGGCATCTCTTGTATTGCTTTCACTTTTGCTGGATCGACCTCAATGCCCTTGTTGCTGACAATAAACCCTAGGAGTTTACCAGACCTAACTCCAAAAGTGCACTTACTTGGATTCAGCCTGAGTTTGTACTCTTTCAACCTGGCAAACAGCTTCTGCAGATGTTCAAGGTGCTCCTCCTCTGTTTGTGATCGAGCTATCATATCGTCTACGTAAACTTCGATCTCATGATGTATCATATCATGAAATAAAGCTACCATGACGCGTTGATAAGTTGTCCCTGCGTTCTTCAGTCCGAACGTCATCACCTTGTAGCAGAAGGTACCCCATTGTGTAACAAAGGTTGTTTTCTCCATGTCCTCGGGGGCCATTTTGATCTGGTTGTAGCCCGAGAATCCATCCATGAAGGAAAACACTTTGTGCTGAGCTGTGTTGTCAATTAAAATGTCGATGTGCGGTAGCGGAAAATCAACTTTAGGACTAGCCCTATTCAAATCCCAGTAGTCCACACACATTCTGACCTTGCCGTCTTTTTTAGGTACTGGCACGATGTTAGCAACCCATTGGGGATAGGATGTAACAGCCAGAAAGCCAGCGTTGAATTGCTTCATTACTTCAGCTTTAATCTTCTCAGACATGTCGGGCCTCATTCGGCGGACTTTTTGCTTGATCGGTGGACAATCCTCTCTCGTAGGGAGACAGTGAACCACGATGTCTGTGTCTAAACCCGGCATGTCTTCATAAGACCAGGCGAAGATTTCAACGTATTCATTTAACAACTGTAGCAAACTCTCCTTGACACTTGGTTCCAGATTGGCACCCACTTGTACTTCCTTCCTGTCTTCCTAAGTTGATTGTTTCCAACAAATCTTCATAAGGCAAGATGGCCCTTTCCTCTTGCTGTAGAAGTCTGGCTAGCTCTCTTGGTACTTCACAATCTTCGTCATCTTCATACTAAGCCTGATTGACCAAATCTTCAGAGTTATTGAAGGACATAGCATAATAGTCACCCATAGAATCCAGAGTGGATGGGTACCTGCATTTGTGAGTGTGGGTGTGTGTAAGGGATAGCCATCCTTAAACAAAAAATGCAAAAGGAAAGAAAATGAACACAACAGTTTATAAATGAAAAACGTCCAATGATTCATTAAACATGGCATATGAATATGAAGAGAATCAAAACCCTTACAAATGGACCTACATGCCCCAGGCAAGGCATGAGGTGAAAAGGTAGTGTGCAGATTGTTCAAAAGTAATTATTACAGACCAATAAGAAATGTTCGAAAGATAAGTTACTGATTAATGAAAGTAATGGGGACGAAGTCTTTCGCCTCCCAGTTGTGCAGTCACCCTTCGATGGTTGGGAAGATCCAGTCTTCAATGTTACCCTCTTCGTCTTTGTCTTCCAAAGCATTGATTCCATGAGGAGAAATCTTGATGGGTGTCCTTTCAATTTTTGAGCGACGCATAGCTTTCTGCCCCGCAGCGGTAAATCCCAACCCAAACTTGTCTGTTTTGTGAGGAAAGTCAGGCAACTGACCCCATGTTGAGCTCTTTCCCTCCTTCATTGCAGCCTTTTCATCTTTCAGAGATGCCATCCTAGCCACCTGCTTGGGCTCCTCAGCTACTGCCTTTGCTACTGCAACCTCGGGAGCAATTTCCTCGAAGTGTTGGAACGGTGTTTCAATGAATTCGCCCTCCACTTCCACATACCGAAAGGAGTTCAAGTGACTGATCATATATTCCTCCTCACCGTGTACAATTATAATTTTTCCTTTGACAGGGTATTTCAGCATCTGATGTAGGGAGGAAGTGACTGCCCCAACATTATGTATCCATGGTCTTCCTAGCAAGCAAGAGTATGACGGACGGATGTCCATCACATAGAAAGTTGAGTGGAATACTTCAGTTTCTACCTTGATAGGGATGTCGACCTCCCCATGTACCATTCTTTTAGACCCGTCAAAGGCCTTGGCAATGATATTACTTGGTTTCAGCTCCAAGCCCTTGCAATCCAATCGATCCAGAGCTTTCTTAGGCAGCATGTTTAGAGAAGAACCAGTGTTGACCAAAACATGGGCAAGAGTAGTTACTCGGCATTCAAGTGACACATGCAATGCGTCATTATGCTTTCTTCCTTTCGGAGTCAGATCAGCATCAGAGAAACCTAGGCCGTTGTCTGCGGTAAGGCTGGCTACAAAATCCTGGAATTGATCGGCTGAGGTTTCCTGGGGAATATGGGCTGTCTTCAGAAATCTTATCAATGCTTTGGCATGAGCCTCAGAACAAAGCAGCAATTCTAACATGGAGATCTTCGAGAGGGTTTGCCCTAATTGCTCTACCACATCATAATCACTCTTCTTAATTATTTTCAGAATCTCCTCCATTTCTTTCTTAGAGGTTTCGGGGATGACCAATGGCTGAGCCCTTGTCCCGACGAGCTCATCTTGGATCCCTTTCCCCTTATCAGCAGAAGTAGGAGGGACAACCATAGGAGTAACAGCTTCTTCAATCAGCTGAGTTCTTGCAGAAAGTTTTATCGGTGCAGGAGTAACTTTGGCAGCAGCTGAGGGTCTAAAGATTGCCTTTGGAGGGGAAATCTCTGGAGATAAAATTCTCCCACTTCGGGTAATCTTGCTCGTACCGGCAATGTTTCCAATGTCGGCATCTTCTTCGTTAAAGCTTTCTTCAGTTATCTCAACTTGTTTAACACCATGGTAGTAGATTTCTCCACCATAATTCCATGGTATTGATTTGTCAGAATTGTAGGGGACAGGCCCAAGCATGGTTATTTTAAGAGGAACAAACTTCGTAGCGGATGTAATCTTAACATGCTTTTTAGGGACCTTGGAAAGATTGGTGGAAATGGTGATTATTGAAACATCTTTGATAGGAGTTGGAGTAGTAGGAATCTTTTCAAAAAGAATTTGTTGACTGTCCATTAGGCCTTGGATGCCTATCTTCAGCAATGGACAGTCGATTGGTAGGGAGGAACAACAGTAGCAGTCTTCTTTACATCCTGGGAAAATCCCAGCTTTCAACAGATTTAACTTGATTGTTAGTAATGGAGTTACCAGATCATCAACAGCAGCAACATACAGATCTTCTTCAATAGCATGGACATTGCGACCATGCTTCGACATTGGAGCGGATATTACGTTTGGTTTCTATGGAGCATCGAACTTAACCTCTTTCGCGTCTATCAAGTCTTGAATTTTATTCTTCAGCGCCCAACAATTGTTGGTATCATGTCCGGCGCTATCAGAATGGTAGGCACATTTGGCATTGGCATGATAGTATGGAGATGTGGTGTTAGGGTTTTTCGGTGCCTCCTTTAAACCAGACAGATTCAACTTCAACAAATGGGGAAGAACTTGTGCAGGTGTCATATTGATGCAGGTGAACTGCCGTTATGGCCGTTCTACCCGTTGCTGATTTGGTTTGGATTGATTGTTACGATGCTGATCACTTGATGAATTTTGAATCATCACGGCCCCCACAGTCGGCCGATGCTCAGTTCTTCCCGATCCTTTCTGAGAGTACACAACAACCGGTTTCTTCTTGGCTGGAAATGGCTTTTTAACAGTTGTAGATGCAGAGACATCCCTTTGAATCTTCCCACTCTTAATACCAGCTTCCACCCGTTCGCCAGTCAGAATCAATTCAGTAAACCCTGCGGAAGAGCTCCCGATCAAATGGTTGAAGAACAGGCCAGATAGGGTCCCCAAGAACATATCAACTAGTTCCCTATCAGAAAGAGGTGGCTGCACTCTTCCGGCCAAGTCGCGCCATTTCTGGGCATATTCTTTGAATCCCTCATTTGAGGCCATTCCCATACTTTGTAGCTGAGTACAGGTTGGCGCCAAGTCAGAGTTATATTGATACTGGCGATAAAAGGCAGCTGCCAAATCCTCCCAACTATGTACCTCTGACCTCTCAAGCTTGTAAAACCAATCTAGCTGTGTACCAGACAGGCTATCCTGGAAGAAGTGTACCCAAAGATTTCTATCGGATGAATGAGGTTGAATTTTCCTGACATACGATCTCAGGTGCATCTTCGGGCAAGACAGCCCGTCATATTTTGCAAAAATTGGCACCTTAAACTTTGGAGGGATCACAATTCCAGCAATCAATCCCAATTCTTCAAAATCTAACCCAGGAACCCTTTGCAGCTCCATAGCTGCCAGTCTATCCTCCAGGTTTTTGTATTTGTCGTCCGCTGGCGGGTATTGTTGCTCTGAGTAATCTTCATCTTCCTCAATCTCTTCCTCTTTAGCCTCGGACTCAGAAGGTAGTGCAGCTCCTTTTCCCTTACTGGTTTCTTCCTCAGATGCGGAGGGAAATTCAAGAACTCTTCTAGCTTCATTCTCAAACCTTCTTCCCAGTGTAGCTACCCCGACTCTTTTCTTCTTCTTTTTTTCCTTTTTCTTGCTCTTTATTGCCTAGCAATGCTTTAAGATCCTCCTGACCCTTTGCCAAGGTCATAAGGAGCTGTTGAAATTGCGAGTTTTGTGCCTGCAGATCTTTGACCGTCTGTTCGAGATCCATCTTACTGAAATAAACAACAGAGAGATAAGGAAACCTGGTGTGAAGACCTGTTTATGCATATGATGAATGATATGTTTATTCATGTAATGCATTCAAGGATTTAGAAATTCAAAATTTCTTGCAAACAAAAAGAACACACGTCATATTAATAAGAAGAAATTTTGTCAGTACATAAATGCCCCATGGGCCAAATATTACAAAAACTTATTAAGGTAAAAAGACGTTGCACATCCTTTTCGGTGCGATGTAGGTGTTGAGGGTCTCCTCCTCGTGAAGTCGGCGGGTAAGCTCCAAAACCTTCTTCTCACTGGCGTAGAAGCTGGCTTCAAAAGTATCCCTTTCTTCCTTGAGTTGGATCCAACTCTTCTGCATCTCCTCCCATGATGTTGGCATGTCAGGATATAGGATGGTGTAGGGAACCTCTCCTTCCTTAACAGGCTCTTTAATCAAAGGGAGAATATGAGGGTAAGGCATCATGAGACTCTGGGCTCGGGTTCGTACCCACTTGAGGTAAGGCTCAAGAGGGATGGAGTTCTTGTGCCCCAGTGTCTTGCTATCTACCTTGTTAGGCATCCTCCAAGCTCTGATGAATCTTTGGCGAAGTCCTTGCGCATCATTGTCGAAGTTAAAAACTAGGTCAGGAATCAACATGTCATGAGGGCCATCCCTCCGTGCATATCCAAATTGTCTCAAAGCTAGACAAGGGTTGTAGGTAATGCCTCCTCTAATTCCAAGTAATGGAACATTGGGGAACTCACCACAACGATCGACGATGATGACATTTTCTCTGGACCGAGAACACCAATGTACATCAGAGTGTGTGAGGGTCATCAACCGTTGTGACCACCTTAAGCCTTGGTCATTCTTTAAAACAGATTGTGGAAGGTGAGAAATAAACCACCTTGCAAGGAGAGGAGTACAACACATGAGAACACCTCTCTTTCTCATTGTTCGTGTGTAAAATGAGTGGAGGATGTCCCCAAGCAATGTAGGTATGGGATTCCTGGATAGGAAAATCTTGACAGCATTGACATCTATAAGTTGGTCAGGATTTGGGAACAAAACCAACCCATAAACGAGGAGTGCCACAATTTCTTCAAAGGCTTGTAGATCCAAAGAATTCCAACACTCTTGTGCCTTCTCAAACAAGAATTTTGCCAAGAAGCCTTTCATACCACTTCTAGTTTCCCAATGCCCCTTGATGTCAGATAGTTGCAAGTGTAGTGCTTGAGCAACATCTTCAGGCTTTGGTTCTTTTTCCATACCGTTGTAGGGTAGTTGATTAAGAATAGGAATTCTCAGGAGTTGAGAAAATTCCTCCAAAGTAGGCACCAACTGGTAGTCGGGGAATGTGAAACAGTGGTGAAGGGGGTCAAAGAACTGGAACAACACTTTCACCATGTCTTCTTCAATGCTGGTGTTGACTAGACTGAGCAGTCTACCGTGTCTTTCACTGAAGAGAGAGTTTTCTAGAATTCTGGATGTAAGCTCCTTGAGTTGAGGAGGGATTCTCACAAGGTTGACTTGGATAGTTTTCTTGCGAAGAATTTCCATGACCTACAAAACAAGAACAAAGATGAAGATCCAAACCCTTGAAATGGTTAGTGGATGCATATGATGCTTTATGATGTTCATGATGCATGCACAAACATATGTACAAGCAAGTCACACAAAACCCTAGTTTCAGGCTTGCATGGGGTTTCATAGGTAAGTACCCTCTTGAGTGAAGTTGGCTTAAAAACCTGTCCTATAAATAGTAACCGGGTTCTAAGGAGCTCAATATCATTGAATTGTTTTCTATGTTCATTGTTTTGGTTTATCCACTTAACTAGCGACCAAAATATTCCAAGAAAACAACCCTCAATGAGTGTAGTATCGAGTATCTACCAACTTCGGACTGCACCAAAGCCGGTCATCTCACTACCCCTAATAAAAGGCCAAGATGGTCAAATAAGTTTCTAGGTCATTAGTGCTTAGAGACATCACTCAGCGGCCCCGTACTCTCCTTGATTGAACTCAAGGGTTACCGGTACTCACAAATATGTTGCACTAATATAGCTATTGCTTCGACCGTGTTGGTATACCCCGCACAGTTTCCACAACGTATTGTTATCTATGAATGTTTCCCCAAATCCGGGTGTAGGATTTCAAGCCCAAACAAGAGAACCAAGATGTAAAGCAATCAAAGCAAACAATTAGTCATGCAAAAGGGTGATCTAAGCCCTAAGGTTACTCCACTTTTAAATTTTTCCCCAGCAGAGTCGCCAGTTCTGTGGTACGGTGGGAGAACTGACTTGGGTTTTGCGTTTGTTTTCGCAAATGTTTCAGTTTAGCAAGAGTCGCCACCGACTTTTTATTTTATCCTAAGGAAAGGTTAAAAAGCACAGCAAAAACCTTTGAGATGTTTTCTTGGGTTGGGGGAGTAGATTATAGAAAGGGAAGGTATTGGCACCCTTTCTATCCATGGTTATCCATGGGCTCTTAGTTACTTGCTTAGATCACCTGCCTTGCATTTTGAATTGTTTGAAATGGTGCTTTCAATTGTTTGAAATGGTGCTTTGTGTGTTATTTTGAAAGAGGTTTTGAAAAGAGGCCATTTGTTGTGGCAACCTTTGTAATGATCCATGTTTGAATGTATACAAAGGTGTATTTGTCTTTTGAAAAGTTTTCAATGTTTTAAAGGTTTGTTTTGAAATTGTGTTGTGATGTGTATTTTTGAAGAAAATGGCAAGGATTTGTTTTACAAGTTTGATCAAGTAACTAAGAGTTGTCTACCCCTAAATTTACTCAAAGATCTTTCCTATGTTTTAACCCTTTTAACAGTATTGTTCCACCATTGTATTTGGTGGACAATCTTGTGTTAGGATGTTAATGGGACAGGCGCGGGTCATCGTTTAGACCATGAATGCAATAATGCCAAGTGTCTTTGGCAATTTTTCCTTTAAGGGACTTGATCATTTTTAGGCAACTTGAGAAAGCGTCATCGAGGGACTATGATCATTTGAATTGTTTTTGTTTTGCCAAAGAAACTCAACATGCAAACATGGCCCATTTTTGAAGGCAACAAGTGGAGGAACCCTAAGGGTGCAAGTGTGATTGGTGTTGTCCATTTTCATGCTTTTTTTTGTCCTTGTATTAGTCAAGCTATTTGTTGATTGATTTGCATACAAACCCTAAGTCTATCATGGCATAATTTGAAAGCTTTAAAATGCGGAAATTTAAAGTCCTAAATTATTACAACATAATTATGGGGATGGGGGTACAAATGTTTGAATGGGGGGATATTTAGCAAGAAATTAAATCTAAAACTATTACATCCAATTTGAATATACAAATTAATTAATTGCACAATAATTAAATAAATACAATAAATATGCAAAATGTATTATGCACAAAAGTGTTTTTTTATGTATGTAAAATTATTTTTCAATGTGAAATATAAAGAAAAATAAAAAGTCATTTTTTGATGATTTTTATTGTCTTAGGGCAAAACCCTAGTTTTCTAAATAAATGATATTTATTTATTAATTATATGCAATATTTGTTAATTATATACAAAAAATAAAAAAAAAAGTATATTGTAAAAAAATTATTTTTTAGTGTCATGTATTAATGAAAAATAAAAATGTATTATTTTCATATTTCTATCTTAAATATTTAATAAAATATGCAAGTATTCATATTATATATTAAATATACTAAATATATATATAAAAATAAAATATTAATTATTTACAAAAGTGTATATTTTTAGAAAATGTTTTCAAAATATAAACAAAAAATAATAACTAAAAAATATATTTTTGTATTATTGTTTTGTATTTTAAATAAAAAGGAAATATATTTGTTTATATATATAGATGCTAAATAAAACAAATAAATGCCAAATAAATGAGAAAAATGGATGGAAAAATATTTTTAATGTTTTTTATGTTTTGACTAAAAATATCAAGTCAGAAGAAAAAATAAAAAGTCAAAAATAATGGATATTCCACACAATGGGCCAGGGGGTGCAAAATGAGAAAAGGGGTGCAAAAAGCAAGGATAGCTCAGGCCCAGCCCAAGACATCATCTTCTTCCTCCAGCTTCTGTCAAAAATGCGCGCCCTCTATGCTTCATTCAAATTCCTGATTCTTTGACTTTTAACAAAAACTCATAACATAAACAATGTAGAGCATCAAGAGACGAATTCATACATATAAAAAACTTGACCTAACTCTAAGAAACAAGGGAGAATTTCTTCATCCCCAATTTCTGACCTAAGTTTTTTTCAATGTTCATGGCCAAAATTCTCACAGCACGTGTAATATAAATGAAAAGTAAATACATGAATGGTTACAGGGCTATGAGTAGAACATGTTTTCTTTAGAAACCTAAGCCTAATCATGCCTGGATAGAGAGATAGAAGTTCATATTTTTACCTGTTCAGCTTGAGTCGTGTACAACAATGAAGGTATCTTCAATGGAGTTTGAACTTTGGTACAGCTTGCCTGAAGTCCAAGGATGCTTCTCCTATGCTTAGCTTGCTTTGAATCTCTCTGAATCAAGATATGGAAGTCCACCTGCAAAACTGAAAACAGAAAATGGCAAGTGATGTTAGGGATGTTACAGTTTGTGTTCAATTCTTGGGATAGCTTCAGTGGGTGGTAGGGAGTGGGTTTGAATAAGCTTTGGCCAAAACGCACGAGTGGAAGTGTTTGTGGAAGTCAAACTGCAACAGGTGCCCTGTTTTGCAGAAAAAATGTGATCTTCTGTATGAGGAGGGATTAGGGATGATTGAGTCGTGTTTCAAGCTTGGTTTGATGTATGGAAAGTGTTTGCAAACTTTGTTTTGGTTGGTGTTTACAGGAATGAGAGATTGGAGTGAGTTTGCAAGTTTTCTTCTTTTTGAAGTAAAGAAATGCAAGTTGGATTATAGGCCTGTATCAAGTCCTTGAGCATGCTGCATATCTTTTTCTTGATCAGAGTGATTTATGTACAAATGCTAGCTTCAAAGATCTGGCCCATGCCTCTTGGATTTTGAATTTGACATAAAGTGTACCTTTTCAAAAATGGCAAATATGCTTTTTCCATTTAAAGATTAATCTTGCATGTAATGACCAAATGATCAAAATAATGCTTGAACACGATGGTTTGGCAATTAATTATTGAGTGTGAAGAGGATTAGAGGCCTGCAATCTAGCTTGTGCAAGCTGACTTGAAAAATGCCAATGTATGAACATGCATTTGGTTATGAACAAAAGTGACTTTTGCCTAACTTTGCCAATTCGATTCTCCCTAACCACAAGGGTGTTTGAGAAGTTCTTGGACAATTTGGAAAGCTTGGAATGTGTACTAAAATCCATATTTGTAATGCAAATTGAAATTCCAAGTGGAACTATGTGAAAAGTGGCCATGAAGTTGGGCAAAAATCCTGCCTAGAATAGGTCAAAATTTTTCTAAGTTAAGAATGTTTTGCACCCTTGTTCCAAAAATCATAACTTGAGCTACAAGATTCTTTTTAGTAAACTTTGTGAATCAAAGTTGTATATTTTGCAATGTACTACAACTTTCATGTTTTGAGTTTTGTTTGAATCCATTTGCATCTTGGTGAAAAAATGGGGCAAAGTTAGGAGAAAATAAGGAGGTTTCATAACTTAGAAAAATTCTAAGTTATGAAATTTCTTCATTTTAAACCCTAATTTGCAAATTTAGGTTTCTTGATGAACAAGCTTCATAATTTGACATGTTTTGATGAAAAATGAATCTTGGCACTTGATTTTGACCAAAAAGTCAAAGTTTGACTTTTCAGTATACAGTTAAATTTTGATCAGTTGACTGGAAAATTCATCTGTCAATCCTATGCATTTGGGATCTTTTGAACTTGTTGAATGTGTCAAGACCATTCCATTGAGTCCTTGAGTCCATATGTGAGCTTGGTTTGTCATTAGTTAGGTCAAACAGTCAAAAATTGCCTTTGTGTAGTCAAAACCCTAAAAATGACCATTTTACCCTTTTGGTGATCTGATCAAATTTCTTGTGGAATTGTGATCCAAACTTGACCAAATGGTTCATATGAGTTCATTATATTGATGTGGGTCAAATTTCATGAGGTTTGACTGTCAATTGGCCACAGTTGACTTTTTCCCCAATACAACTGATTTCTAGGTCAACTGTCCAATTGACTGGGCAAAGATTGGAATCAAGGCTTGAAACTTGGTATGGATAAACTTGTGAGTCCAACATGAAGCTTGAAAGTCACTTTGGGCATTTTAGGTCAAAACATCTTTGTGCAAACTCAAACCCTAATTTGGGTCAACAGTGTCAAGAGGGGTCTTGAGCAGAGTAAACCCTAACTTGATCTTGAGTTCCAAGAGTCTTGTGGTGAGAAAATATTGATGAAAAGAGAGGGCAAATTTTGGGGTACAACACCCTCAAACTACGCTTTGACGAGTGAAAATTTTTTGGGCACTCTAGTGTCCAATCTCCTTTTACCTTCGAGTCGCGAACGACAAAACTGCCAATCTAACTCTTCTGGTTCAAGAAGATTGAACAGGGGCAACTGTTGTACCCGAAAATTTTCTCTCTCATTTCATCAACATTTTCTCACCACAAGACTCTTGGAACTCAAGATCAAGTTAGGGTTTGCTCTGCTCAAGACCCCTCCTTGCACTGTTGACCCAAATTAGGGTTTGAGTTTGCACAGGGATGTTTTGACCTAAAATGCCCAAAGTGACTTTCATGCTTCATGTTGGACTTACAAGTTTATCCATATCAAGTTTCAAGCCTTGATTCTAATCTTTGCCCAGTCAATTGGACAGTTGACCTAGAAATCAGCTGTATTGGGGAAAAAGTCAACTGTGGCCAATTGACAGTCAAACCTCATGATTTTTTACCCACATCAACATTATGAACTCACATGAACCATTTGGTCAAGTTTGGATCATAATTCCACAAGAAATTTGATCAGATCACCAAAAGGGCAGAATGATCATTTTTAGGGTTTTGACTGCACAAAGGTAATTTTTGACTGTTTGACCTAACCAATGGCAAACCAAGATCACATATGGACTCAAGGACTCAATGGCATTGTCTTTACCCATTCAACAAGTTCAAAATATCTCAAATGCATAGGATTGACAGATGAATTTTTCAGTCAACTGATCAAAATTTGACTGTATATTGAAAAGTCAAACTTTGACTTTTTGGTCAAAATCAAGTGCCAAGATTCATTTTTCATCAAGACATGTCAAATTATGAAACTTGTTCATCAAGAAACCCAAAATTGCAAATTAGGGTTTAAAATGAAAAAATTTCATAACTTAGAAATTTTCTAAGTTATGAAATTTTCTTATTTTTTCCTAACTTTGTCCCATTTTTTCACCAAGATGCAAATGGATTAAAACAAAACTTGAAACATGAAAGTTGTAGTCCATTTCAAAATATACAACTTTTATTCACAAAGTTTTCTCAAAGGAAGCTTGTATCTCAAGTTATGATTTTTGGAACAAGGGTGCAAAACATTTTTAACTTAGAGAAATTTTGCCCTATTCTAGGCAGGATTTTTGTCCAACTTCTTGGCCATTTTCACATGGTTCCACTTGGAGTTTCAATTTGCATTACAAAGATGGATTATAGTACATGTTCCAAGATTTCCAAATTATCCAAGAACTTCTCAAACACCCTTGTGGTTAGAGAGAATCGAATTTGCAAAGTTGGCCAAAACTCACTTTTGTTCATGGCCAAGGCTTGTCCATAACACTTGCATCTTCAAATCAGTTTGTGTATTGCTAGCTTGCAGGCCTCAAAACCAAGTTTACACTCCTTAATTTAATGCCTAACCATTGTGTTAAGGCATTATTTCATCCATTTTGGCATTACACACAAAATTAAGCCTTAAGTAGTAAAAGGTGAATTTCCATTTTTGCTTAAAGTTGCTTTATGTCAAATACCAAATCCTTGAGGCATGGGGCCAAATCTGAGAGCCAAATAAAATCTACACATTCCAGTTACCAAGAGCTTTGTTTTTCTGCATACATTAGGCATTGTACTGGCTTGTATCCAAACACACACTTTCTTACTTACACTTGAAGCAACTTTGCAAAAACACTCCAACTTCCATTTCCTGTCAACACAACCAAACACAAACCTTGTGAACATTTTCCATACATCAAGCCAAGCCTAAAACACGATTCAACCATTCCTCATACCTCCCAAAACACAAAAACACTGTTTTGCTGCAAAAACAGGGCATCCCTGCAGTTTGACTTGCCTAGCATTATCCACTCGTGCGTTATTGCCCAAACAAGTTCCAACACATTCCTTTCCATCCACCTAAACTATTCCAAGCCCTAAACACAAGCTGTAACACCCCTAATCTCACTTGCCATTTTCAGTTTTCAGTTTTGCAGGTGGACTTCTATAGCACAATACAGAGTGATTCAAAGCAAGCTAGGTGTTGGAAAAGCTTCCTTGGACCTCAGGCAAGCTGTACAGAAGCTCAAACTCCATTGAAGTTGGCCACATTGCTCTGCACGATTCAAGCTAAGACAGGTAATCCATGGACTTCTATCTCTCAATCTAGGAAGAGTTAGGCTTAGGTTTGTGAATGAAACATGTCCTACTCATAGCCCTGAAGCCATACATGTGATCACTTTTCATTTATGTTAAGCATGCTGTGAGAATTTTAGCCATGAACATGATGAAAAAATTAGGTTAAAATTTAGGGCCAGAGAAATTCTCTCTGGCCTTTGAGTGTTAATCCAAGTTTTTTACATGTTTGAACTCGTGATTTGATGCTCTATAATGTTTATGTTATGGGTTTTGCAAAATAATCAAAGAATCAGGAGTTTGTGTTGGACAAGGAGAGGCGCGCGTTTTCTGTTTGAATAAGGAGCTGGATGTTAAAGATGATGGCTTGGGCTGGGCCTGAGCCATCCTTACTTTTTGCACCCCCCCTTTTCCATTTGCACCCCCCTGGGCCATTTGATTAAATATTTGTCATTTTTGACTTTTTATTTTTTATTCTGATTTCATATTTTTTGCTTAAACATAAAAAACACCAAAAATATTTTTCCACATTTTTTCCATATTTATTTGATATTTGTTCCATTTTAATAGCTTATGTATGTAAATAATATAAATACTTTTTTACTAAAACCCTAAAAAATAATACAAAAATATTTATTTTTTAGTTATTATTTTTTATTTACATTTTGAAAACATTTTCTTAAATATACATTTTTGTAAATAATCAATATTTTATTTTTGTACATATTTAGCATATTTAATATATAATATATAAATACTTGTATATTTTATTTTATTAAATAATTAGGACAAAAATATAGAAATAATACATTTTTATTTTTATTTAATATTTGACACTAAAATAATTTTTTTCTACAATATACTTCTTTTTTATTAGTTTTGTATAAATTAATATACCTTGTACATAATTAATAAATAAATACTATTTGTTCAAAAATTAGGGTTTTGCCCTAAACAACAAAAATAATCAAAATATGACTTTTTTTTATTTTGTTTATACTTCAAACATGAAAACCCTTTTATACATACATAAAAAAAAATCCTTTTTTGCATAATACATTGCATTTTGATATTTATTTAATTTGTATTTATTTAAATGTTAAATATTTGTATATTCGATATGGTTGTAATAATTTAGATTTTAATTCCTTGTCAAATATCCCCCAAATCCAAATTTGTACCCCCCTCCCTATATCATGTTGTAATAGCTTAGCCTTTAAATTTTCGCATTTAAAAGCTTTCAATTATGCCATGATAGACTTAGGGCTTGTATGCAAAATCAATCAACAAATAGCTTGACCTAATTCAAGATAAACATGCATGAAAAAAACAAACACAATGCACACTCACACTCCTAGGGTTACATCCACTTGTTGCCTGCAAAAATGGGCCATGTTTGCATGTCAAGTACTTTGGCAAAACAAAACAAAAACAAACAAAATGATCATAGTCCCTCGATGACGCTATCTTGTTGCCTAAGCAAAATGATCATAGTCCCTCAAAAAAATTGCCAAAACACTTGACACTATTGCATTCATGGTCTATACGATGACCCGCGCCTGTCCCGTTAATATCCTAACACAAGGTTGTTCACCAAATACAATGGTGAAACAACATTGTTAAACGGGTTAAAATATGAGAAAGATCTTTGAGAAATTTAGAGTAAATAACTCTTAGTTACTTGATCAAACTTGCAAAACACACTTGCCATTTTCAAACACACTTCACAAACACAATTTCCAAAACAAACTTTCAAAACATTGAAACATCTTTTCAAAAAGACAAACACCTTTGTAAAACATTCGAGTAAAGAATTGTTACAATGGTTTCCTAGATAAGGCATCTTTTTCAAAACATTTTCAAAACCACACACAAAGCACAATTTCAAACAATTGAAAAGCAAAGGCAAGTGATCTAAGCAAGTAACTAAGAGCCCATGGATAACCATGGATAGAAAGGGTGCTAATACCTTCCCTTTCTATAATCTACTCCCGAACCCAAGAAAACATCTCAAAGGTTTTTCCTGTGCTTTTTAACCTTTCCTTAGGATAAAATAAAAAGTCGGTGACGACTCTTGCTAAACCGAAACATTTGCGAACAACAACACAAAACCTCAAGTCTGTTCTCCCACCGTATCACACTATGTTACTTGATTTTGAAGAAATGTGAAAAATATGGTTTCAAGGCATAGTACAAGCATGGCCTAAGTTTATGAGAGGCTCTAGACATGTTTCTTTTGTCTTTGACATTGCTTGTACTAAGATGAAACAAGTTGGGAGCTCTATGCATTAACTTTTCCAATAAAGATTGCTTTTCCAAAATGGAAGTGTTACCTTTGTGCCATTAATGGAATAAACATTTGGACAATGCCTCAAATGCTTGGATCAAAGATCTAACAGTTGTGTAAACATTTAACTATGGAGTGAAAGGCAAGTTAGAAGCCTGCAAAGTGGGATTTGTGCAACATGCTTGAAGATTGGATCAAGTGTTCTTCACAAATTTGCCTTGTAAACCAAGAATGAAACCCTAACTTCATGGCTTCGATTCTCTTAGCATAAACATGATATCAATAAGTTCTTGGACATTTTAGAAAGCTTGTAACATCCTCTACAAACTTCATGTTGGACATTTTTGAAGATTCATCTTGGAACTAGGTGAAAACTTTCCATGAAGTTGGTATCAAAAATCTGCCTAACTAGGGAAAAACTTCACCAAGTGTTTTAGATCTCATTTATATCTACAACTTTCATGTTGGAATTTTCCCTTGAATCATCTTGTGTCATGGTGGAAATTTGGCACAAAGTTGTGAAAAATGTGAAATTTCCAACACTTAGAAAAAATTCTAAGTTTTAGAATTTTGACTTTTCAAAGATGAATCTTGACTTTTTGATTTCTTGGTGAACAAGTTTCATATTTTGACATGTCTTGGTGAATTTTAATCTTTGAAACTTTATTTTGATCAAAAAGTCAAAGTTTGACTTTTCAGTGTACATTTGACTTTTCATCAGTTGACTGAAATTCAACTATCAATCAATTGATCTTGAGAAATGTTTTGAGCCATGCCATTAGGTCGAAATGATGTATTTTAATCCTAGAGATCATGTCTTAAACCAATAAGTCATTGGTTAGGTCAAAAGTCAAAAATTGCACCTTCTCAGTAAAAACCCTAAGTTTGACCATTTTGCCCTTTTGATTATTTGATCAAATTTCTTGAGGAATTGTGATCCAAACTTGATCAATTGACATATATGAGTTCATGATGTTGATATGGATCAAAAATTATGAAATTTTACTGTAAATTGACCATAGTTGACTTTTTCCCCAATACAACTGATTTTAGGTCAACTGATCAATTGATTGAGCAAAAATGTGATCCAAGGCTTGAAACTTGACATGAGCAATCTTGAGGGCTCAAAATGATTCATGAAAGTCAATTTAGGCTTAGAAAGTTCAATTATCCTTGTACAAACTCAAACCCTAATTTTCAGTTGTCAGTGTTGAGGAAGTGTCTTGAGCTGATCAAACCTTGTGTAGTCTTGAACCAAAGGAGATCTTATGAGAGATTTCTTGAGAAATGAGAGGGAAAATTTCTGGGTAAAACAACTGCCCCTGTTCAATCTTCTTAAACCTGAAGAGTTAGATTGGCGGATCCGCCATTCGTGACTTGAAGGTGGAAGATGATTGAACACTAGAGTGCCCATAAATTTGCACTCGAAGATAGATGTATTGGGAATAGGCTTATAGATTCCTTTTGGAGGAATGATGGTAAACACTGGAAGAAGTATCAACACAAATCTTTGGTCGATTTATACTAAAACTTGATGTTTTATCTGTGGGAAAAAGGGTTAGTTAAATGCAGATGTATGCATGATATTCACAAGATGTGGTATTATGCTAAACGCATCTTGTATGTATATGCTATGATGTATGAATGTGGGATGCATATTTGTCCAGGAAAATAAATCCCTGACTACTGCTGAGGAGTTCTGGGAAGCTGAATCCCATATGGCTATTGGGGATGAAGAATATACATATCTTAAAACTTTGTTGAAAGGATGCTTCCGTCGGGGATTATCTCTTGCTTGTTAGATGTTATCTAATCGGATCCAGGCTTCACAACAATTTGCTGAGGATAAGGAAGTCAACTGCTATCTGGTCCGATCTAGGCTTCACAATAACTTACCGGGGAAGAATAAATTAACTATTATCTGGTCGGATTCCAGGCTTCACAAAAGATTTCTTGAAACTGAACTGTTATCTGGTCGGATCCAGGCTTCACAGTAACTTGAAGTGGTAACTACTACCTGGTCGGGTCCAGGTTTCATAGTTTTTCTTTGAAAAGTTATACTATTATCTGGTCGGGTCCAGGCTTCATAGTGTCTCGCTGTGGATTGTAGCTAGTTGTTATCTGGTCGGACTCCAGGCTTCACAGATTTTGATGTGGATGAAGTTAATTTCTATCTGGTTGAGTCCGGGCTTCATAATAAACTTGTCTGAAGAGATAGAGTTGAACTGATATCTGGTCGGATCCAGGCTTTACAGTTACTTGCTTAGAACTTAGTTGTTATCTGGTTGGATTCCAAGTTTCACAATGAACTTCTGAGGGGAATTGCTATCTGGTCGGATCCAGGCTTCACAATAACTTACTTGAAAAGATGAAGTTGAAAACTAATATCTGGTCGGATCCAGGCTTCACAGTAACTCGCTGGGGTAGAGGCAAACTCTACTGGGTAAAAGAAGTTAAACCCTGGCCTGGTTGAGTCCAGGTTCTTAAATATCTCGAAGAGTTAAACTATTATCTGGTCGGGTCCAGGTTTCATAGTATTTGAAAGTTGTACTATTATCTGGTCGGGTCCAGGCTTAATAATATTTGAAAGTTGTACTATTATCTGGTCGGATCCATGCTTAATAGTATCTCGAACAAATGAAGTTGACTGCTATCTGTTCGGATCCAGGCTTCACAATAACTTTTGGAGAAAGCAAACGCTTTGTTGGAGACTTCACTGTGGATTAGGGGTTGTTGCCCTCTGATTTGTAATAGTCTAAAAAATAAACTCAAGCTGGAGAGGATAGACTATGCCGGGGAATTTTTCCGTTCGTTGTTTGTTGTATGTTGTTTGTTGGGGAAATAAACCCTGTTGACGAGTACTTTATGAACTGCTGACGAGGTGAGTTCTTTTAGGAAGAGATCCATAAGGCTTCTTAAATTAGATGGAGAGAGAGAGAGAGAGAGTTGTCAAGAGATTGAGACTTTGGTTGGGTATCAACCTATGCAAAGAGATTTTATGGGCAACTATGTTGAGGATTGGTTTATTGTAGCTGGTCTTGTGAGGATAATGTTAATGAAATAACTCTTTGGGGGATATTCCATATACATTAAAGAGATGCTTGCTGCTGCTTAGCAGGACACATGTGCCAAATAGTTTTAATTATGTTCACATGCATATGTTCATTCAATTTTAGTCATTGGACATTTTTGCGTTCACAACAAAAACAGAAAGTTTGCACTTTAAAGTATATTTGTATTGATATTTCTCCCATGAATAGGCATTTTTTGTACAAAGAGACGAAGATCCTAGTAAGAGGAAATCATCGAAAGGAAAACAAAAATTGAAAACAAAAACAAATAGCCATGTGTAAATGATCTCATTGTGTTCCAACTCTACTATTGCCCCAATGTCTTCGAATGCCCCTTGCCGTTGACAGAAGTTGATTGGATTGATCTTGGACCGTTTGAACTCGGACCTTTGTAATAAAGTCGACTGTGGTGATTCCACGGGACATAGTCATACGCTTTCAATCCAATTTTTTTGCCTGGACCGCCCTTTCGGGTTTTCAGCCCACCAGGATACCCATTTTTGCCCAAGTCGCCCTTTCGAGTTTTTAACTTGCCGGGTGTACAATCTTTTGCATATATCCCTAATTTTTGCCTAGGTGTGTCAACCTAACGGGTATCATGCGTAGTATTTTTTAACTATGTCTGCATTCACAGGATGCGGGAAGTCTTCACCGTCCATGGTAGTCAATATCATGGCACCACCAGAGAACACTCTCTTGACAATAAATGGCCCTTCGTAGGTGGGAGTCCATTTGCCCCTGGGGTCTCCTTGTGGCAGAATGATGTGCTTTATCACCAAGTCACCAACTTGATATACTCGAGGCTTGATCTTTTTGTTGAAAACCTTAATCATGCATTTTTGGTACATCTGACCATGACAAACAACAGTCAGTCGCTTTTCATCGATCAAGTTCAACTGATCCAATCTTGTCTGAACCCATTCGTCTTCGCCTAGGCCTGCCTCCTTCATAATTATTAGTGAGGGAATCTAAACTTCCACTGGCATAACAACTTCCATGCCATAGACCAAAGAAAATGGAGTTTCCCCAGTTGATGTCCTAGCTGAAGTATGGTAGCCATGAAGAGCAAACGGTAACATCTCATGCCAGTCTTTGTAGGTTACTACCATCTTCTGCATAATATTCTTAATGCTTTTGTTGGCCACTTCGACTGCGCCATTCATTTTAGGTCTATAAGGAGAAGAATTGTGATGCTTGATTTTGACCTGAGTGCAAAGTTCGATAATCATAGCATTGTTGAGGTTAGTCCTATTTTCGGTGATGATCCTTTTGGGGATACCATAGCGGAAAACGAGGTTATGTTTAATGAATCTGGCTACCACGTTCTTTGTGACTGAGGCAAATGAAGCGGCTTCGACCAATTTGGTGAAATAATCAATAGCGACAAGAATGAAGCGATGTCCATTGGAAGTAGTGGGTTTGATCTCCCAAATCATATCAATGCCCCACATTCCAAATGGCCACTGAGCGGTCATGACATTCAGATGGATAGGAGGAACATGGACCTTGTCAGCATAGACTTGGAATTTATGGCAAGTTCTTGAATGTTGATGGCAATCAGTCTCCATTGTTGACCAATAGTAACCAGCTCTCAGGATTTTCATGGCCATAGTATGCTCGCTAGAGTGAGTGCCAAAGAGACCATCGTGCATGTCTTCCATAATTTCCTCTGCCTCCTTATTGCCCACACATCGGAGTAGAGTAGAGTCATGGTTACGCTTATACAATATTCCGTTACTTAGGAAGAATTTGGCTGAAAATCTTCGTAAGAACTTTCTGTCATTAATGGATGCTCCTTCAGGGTACTCTTGTGCTTCCAGGTATCTCTTCATCTTGTGGTACCATGGATTTTCTATGTCAGTGTCGAGCTCATAGCAGTGTGCAGGTTTTTTGAATCTCTAAATTGTAATCAAAGGAGCTTCATTGTCCCATTTGACTTTGAACATCGAAGACATGGTGGCCAAAGCATCAGCTAACTGATTTTCTTCCCTAGGGAAGTGTTCAAAGGTGATCTCTTTGAAGTAAGGAATCAGAGATAACACAAGCTCCTTGTACAATATGAGATTAGGGTGTTTAGTATCCCAATATCCTTTTACTTGGCTAATCACTAGAGCGGAATCTCCGAACATATTCAAATGCTTGATTCTCAAATCAATGGCAGCCTTCAGACCTAAAATGCATGCTTCGTACTCAGCCATGTTGTTCATGCAATCGAAGCATAATCTGCAGTGAAAGGAGTGTGGAAAGCTTCAAGGGAGATAATCACAACATCTATTATGTTACCCAAGGCGTTGAAAGCCCCATCAAAAATCATAGTCCATTGGGATCCTTATTCAGGTCCGTCATACGGACCAGGTTTCGCACAGTCGGTCACTAGCATGATATTCTCATATGGGAAGTCAAAGTTCATAGACTAATAATCATAAACATCTTGATGGGCCAAATTATCTGCTAATACACTCCCTTTGATGGCCTTTTACATTGTGTATTGAATGTCGTACTCAGTCAAGATCATTTGCCATCTAGCTATTCGTCCGAAAAGAGCAGGTTTCTCGAAGATGTACTTGATTGGGTCCATCTTAGAAATCAACAGAGTGTGTTGTACCCCAAAATTTCCCTCTCATTTCTCAATTAATATCTCACAAGATCTCCTTTGGTTCAAGACTGCACAAGGGTTGATCAGCTCAAGATACCTCCTCTAACATTGATGACTGAAATTTAGGGTTTGAGATTGCACAAGGACAAATGAACTTTTAATGACTCAAATGATTTTCATGGATCATTTTGGACCCTCAAGATTGCTCATGTCAAGTTTTAAGTCTTGGATCACATTTTTGTTCAGTCAATTGATCAGTTGACCTAAAAATCAACTGTATTGGGAAAAAAGTCAACTGTGGTCAATTTACAGTCAAACTTCATAATTTTTGGTCTATATCAACATTATGAACTCATATATATAATTTGATCAACTTTGGATCACAATTCCTCAAGAAATTTGATCAGATCATCAAAAGGGCAAAATGGTCAAAATTAGGGTTTTGACTGAGAAGGTGCAATTTCTGATTTTTTTGACCTAGCAAATGATTGGTCGGTTTAAGTTATGATCTCAAGGATTAAAATGCTCCATTTTTACCTAATGGCATGGCTCAAAACATCTTTCAAGATCAATTGATTGACAGATGAATTTCAGTCAACTGATGAAAAGTCAACTGTACACTGAAAAGTTAAACTTTGACTTTTTGGTCAAAATCAAGTATCAAAGATCACAATTCATCAAAAAATGTCAAAATATGAAATTTGTTCATCAAGAAATCAAAAAGTCAAGATTTCATTTTGAAAAGACAAAATTTCTAAACTTAGAAATTTTTCTAAGTGTTGAAAAGTTCATATTTTTTCACAACTTTGAGCCAAATTTTCACCATGATGCAAGATGATTCAAAGGAAACTTCAAACATGAAATTTATAGATATAAATTATATCTAAAACATTGTAGAACACAACTTCTCCTATAAATGCATGTATTTCAAGTTATGATTTTGTGAATACATGTTCATGAAACTTGGAAACTTAGTGAAATTTTCCCCTAGTTTAGGCAGGATTTTAACCTAACTTCATGGCAATTTTTCACATATTTCTAAGATGAATTTTAAAAAATGTCAAACATAGAGGTTGTAGAGGATGTTACAATCTTTCCAAAATGTCCAAGAACTCATTGAGATCATACTTGAGCAAGGAGAATCGAAGGCAAGAAGTTAGGGTTTTCAAACTTGAATTACAAGCCATTTCTTGATGAACACATGAACCAAATCCATGCTAGGCTGCATAATATTTGCTTTGCAGGCCTCAAACTTGTTTGTCACTCCATAATTAATGTTTTGCACAGCTGCTAGAATCTTTAATCCAAGAATTCATTGCATTTCCCATGCTTAATACCATTTTAGGAAGAAAGGCAACATTACCATTTTGGAAAAGTGGCTTTATGCACAAAGTCCACTCTTCTTGAGCCTCTAACTTGTTTGTTCAGCACACACTCAACATACAAAGTCAGATAAATATGTTTAAAACTTGTAACCACTCTAGATAGCCTTGTACTACGCATTGGGACAATGTGTATCAAGCTTGCTTCAAAAACAAGAAAAAGAGCCATAACGTGTGAACTTGTACTTCTGATCAGCAAAAGCTCTCAAAACCTTTTCCTATACATTGAGACACTATTATGCAAATTATCACAGGAGCATTAACACCCTAAAACTCACTCAAACTCCCTGAAAACTCAAATTTCACAAAAACTCCATTGTTGTGCAGAACCTGACCAAAAACTCCCATCTCTCAAACCCCTCGTACGTTTTCTCTCCAAATAATCTCAAAATCTTCCTTACTTCAAATACAACTCATCCTAATCCATGTTCCTAAACTGTAACACCATTTTCACCATTGTCCAAGCTCAAAAACAGGGGTCTGCAACTTGACTTCTCCAGGTCATTTCAGCCACTCTCAACTCAAGCTAAGCATTGCATTAGCTTCCTAAAGACTCAAGGAAGATAACCTTATCATTGCAACACCTTGAATCAAGCTCAAACTCATTTCACGATTTCCATTTTTGAGGTACATTTTTTGACTTTTCATCTCATTGTTTAGGCATTGTTAGGCTTGCATTTGTGAAGATAAAATGTAGACATCATTGTCCTGGAACTATACATGTCCATAGATTTAATTTATATTGCTTGAGTAGTGAGAATTTTGAGTTTGAACTTCCTGAAATAACTAGGTCAGAATTTGGTACTTTTAAAAATTCTCATTCATCTTTGATTTATAGCTTTAGTTGTTTACATGGTTGGATTCGTATGGAAAAATGGAGCAACTTTCATGTTTGCATATTTCATTTTTATTGAGAAATGGTAAAGTTACAGGATCCATTGCTGGAGGTTGAAGATGAAGTTGTATTCAGGGCATAACTTAGATTATATATTTATTGTTTTGTTTATATCAACAGATGTATCACTACCCCAGTGGTAAAAGCACGCGCCTTTCACCTTTAGGACCTGGGTTCAAGCCCCAACATCCGTTTTGTGATTTTTCCCACATTTTTCAGTTTCTTTTTTTGCAGCCAGGCGCTTGGGTCTCCCCCTTTGGGCCTTCCCTTTTTTTGCTTTCTCAAACCCCCTGCTATGCTTTTGCACTTGGCCCAACTTTATTTTTTATTTCATTTTCTTTTTTTATTTTATTTTCATTTCACATTTTCTTTATTTTTATTTTTATTATTATTATTATTATTATTATTATTATTATTATTATTATTATTATTATTTTTATTAATAAAAAATATTTTATTTATTATTTTTACACTTATTTATTTTTATTTTCTTTATAAAGACTGTTGTACCCCAAAATTTGCCCTCCCATATTCTTCAAGATTTGCAAGGAGCATGCTTCAAAATATCCCAAGAGTTGCACAATTCAAGGGCCTCCTAACAGTCAAAAATTAGGGTTTTGGTTCTGGAAAAGAAATTGAAGTTTTCAAGGGTCCAAACAAGTCCCATATGCCTACAAACATGGTCAAGCATCCATATGCCAAGTTTCAAGACTTACAGCACAAAATTGCACAGTCAAAAACCCTAATTGCCCTACAGTCAACTGCAGGGGCAAAATGGTCATTTGACAGTCAAAAGTTCAAATTTTTGGTCAACATCTTATTTTGAAGCCACAAACATCATTTGATCAATTCTTGATCATGATTTTCAAGGCATAGCTCAAAAAGTCTCAAGATGCAAAAGTTTCCATATTTGGACAGTTGAAAAAGTCAACTGTAACTTGACCAAGGCATAACTTCCACATGGTTCATCATAAAAATTCCATCCAAAGCTCATTTTGAAGAGAAAGACATTTCCTACAACTCCTCTTCACACTTAAAGTCCAAGAAATGCTCTCACAAAAAGTTATCAATCTCAACATTATAGGTCATTTTCAAAAGTCAACAAAAAGGCACTTTAAGTCAAAGACCATAACTTGAGATTGGTAAATCAAAATGACATGGGACCAAAGGCATTGGTTAGAGGACTTCAAGAACTTTCCAAAATGTCCAAGAACATGATCAAAGCTTAAAAATTGAGCAAGATATGCCTTGTGGAAGTTGGGAAATTTTTGGGAATTTTGAAAAGTCAACTTTACTTCAAATGCCTCAAAATTGCTAATGGGCCACATTTTCTTCCAAGAATCATTATCCAAAGGCTATGCACGACCATTTGGCCCAAAGGGCAGTTATTTCATCATTTTTTATTATTTATTTGAATTTTTAATCACCATTAATTCATTTAATTAAATAAAATATGAAAAAAATACTCAAGCATGTATTCTAAATCTTTTTATGCAGCTAATAGGTCTAACATAACCTCAAGATTTCGTGCATATTCAATATGGAAAGAATCTCCAATGATTGGCATATTTGGCATGAAGAAAAGATTGGAAAAATCATGGAAGATCACAAAATTCAAAAGCATTGATTCCTTGGATATTAGGCTTGTTTTGTTACCCTAATTCATCCCTCATATAAGTCAGAACCTAAACCTAATGAAAGGAACCTTGAAGCTGCGCCTCAGACCTCATACAAACTTTTCAATTTTTGTCAAAAATTCCAAAACTGAAAACACTCATAGGACGTGATTCAAAGCCTATAATCCATCCAAAAAGCTTGCTGAGGTCTCCCTGAACCTAACTGAATCCTTTTCCAGTCCCCACGCATCAAGAATTGGTATATAGAAGTCAAGCTTTCTCAAACTTTTTGCATAATCGTGTCTCATAATTCATGCCATATTTTTGATTTCTAACGCTTGATTTGTATTAGTTTAATCATTCTGAAGCTAACCATGCCATTCAATTGAGTTTTCGTGCCTTATACATGAATCCACCATTGGAGCTCGTTAGGGTTTCAAAGCTGTAAAATTGGGGTTTCTCTCGTCCGGTAAAATTGAGACACAAGACCTATACCATTGAAACCAGAAGCTCATGACAAATCAATTCCATACCTCGCGATCAATTTATGATAAACCAGGGCCTAATCGCTATTTTGTTCTTCATTTAGTGGGGGTTTAAAACCCCCACTATCTCTTTTTATTTACAGGCTGCAGGAAGAAGATGGAGGACGTGTCCATTGATCATAGGCGCGTTTGAATTTTCGCGCGAAGGACACCACTAATCATTGTTTTACATTATATTCTTTATTTTCCATATTATATTCCAAACGCGCTAATGGCTCAGTTGGCAGGCATATGGCTTGGTAAGCACTGGGACCTGGGTTCGATTCCCAGGTCCCCTCCCTTCTCAATATTATTTTTCTTTCCATATTTCCATGCAGCGTTCCCTTCAGAAGACCACCATACAGCTCTATTTCTGGGCGTGCCACACGTCCCCCAACCTCAATCCAATGGCCATGATCTGAAGAACATCCTACGCATTGGTCAATGGAGCCACACGCATCCCAGAAAAGTCAACCAGGCCTCCTTCAAATGGGCCAAAATTGCTGGAAAATACCTCCAGAATTGGGGTCAACACCCCCCATTGGTTTGCATTTTATTTTTCATTCTTTTTATTTTTTCTATTTATTTGTTTTATTTATTTTTAGTTTAATGCATAAATTAATTTTAATAACATAAAAAAATAACAAAAAAAATCAGAAAGACAAAAAAATAAAAATCTATTTTATTATTTAATTCACTAATGTTTTTATTTTGTAAATAAATGTAATAATTAATTTAGTTCTAATTCTAGGTTTTAATTTTAATATTTTTGTAATAAACTAAAAAATGTAGAATTAGGGTTTTATACTTTTATCCCTTTTTTTTTCTTTTTCACCATATTTAATTAATTGTTTTTTTTTGTAAATAAATTGCCATGTAAATAATTAATTAAAACTAGGTCAAATTTAAACATTTTTTTTAATAATTTAAAAATAGTTTAGAATTAGGGTTTTAATTTCATTTAATTTTCTTACTAAATTCCATAAATACAAAAACTCAAAAATAATTTCCTTTTCTCATTTAATTTAATTAATTTCGTAATTTTAATTCAATTTCTTTAAAAGGGTCCAACGCCCTCGCATTCCCGACTTTACTTCTTTTCGCATTTTACTTTTATTTCTTTTTGTGAATATAATGTATTTATCCCAAAGCCGTGTAATAGATTAATTAGACATTTATCTTCCCGCATTTTACTTTATTTCAAATCGGGTCTTGGATTTATTTGGCGATGTAGACCCGCGCCTTTGTAATAGCGTAGGACATTTAATTCCGCATCTTTTTAACTGTTGATAACCTGCATGAAAGAATGAATGCCAAAAATAAAAACAAAGTGTAGATCACCAATGCATGAACAAGATAAACGCTAAACTGAAAATAACACACAAATCACACACCACCCCTAGGGTACGCCTCACTGTTGCCTTGCCCCTCGAAAGGTGGTCGTCGAGTAGAGGATGTTTTAGTAAGTCCTCATGTCCATGAACATGGCATGAGGGTAGCTTCTAAGGTGTCTTCCTATTGCTCCGGTGATCACCATGTCCCGAACCCTCGAATTGACCCGAACACCTCCAACGGTGGTGCTACCTACCTCTCAATGGTGGGATGGCACTACTTTAAGGACATTTACACAGACGAATTCCTTAGGGTAGGTAGAGAACTCGTAGATATTTGCTCTAATTTTAAAACAAATCAAAAACTTCTTTTCACACCGACACCTTTCAAAAAGCTTTCGAAAGCAATTTTTCAAACACTCTTGAGGACTGATACAAGAGTCGAACTGAAATTTTCAAAGAAACTTTTTCAAACCCACTCACAGTTGAAAAGCAAACAAACATTTTGAAAACACAAATGAGCAAGTATCTAAGAGCCCATGGATAACCATGGATAGAAAGGGTGCTAACACCTTCCCTTTCTATAAATCTACCTCCCGAACCGAGAGCAATCTCTATAAGGAATTTTTCTGTGCTTTTGTCCTTTCCATTTGGAGAAAATAAAAGACGGTGGCGACTCTTGCTCCCGCGACATTTCGCGAACCAGCGTTAAACAGTCAGTTCCAGATCCACTGATCACAGAACTGGCGACTCTGCTGGGGATATTTATAAAGTGAGGTGTACCTTAGGATAGTTCATAACTGTGTTTTCAATTGTATTAACTTGTTTGCTTTAAAATTGTGGGTTGCATGGGAGTTACATAGATCCTAACCCGGATTTGGGGATACCCTGTTTAGGTAGCATAAGCTGTGAGGGACCTGTCCGGCATAGACCGACACGGGTGAAGCAGTGGCTACGTTGGTGTGGCACCTTGGTCTGTACCGATATCCCTTGTGTCGCAACGAGGAGAATATGGGTCTTCCAAGGAGTCATTAAGCACCAACAGACTTTAGAACCTTAAATGACACAACTTGGCCATTAGAACAGTAGCAGTATGCTACGCCCATTGAGGCTAAACTCTCGTGATGGTTCTGGCTGCAAGAAAAGATTGCGATGCTGGAGTTATGACCGATTGAGGGTAGTCAATGATGTTGGGATCCTCTAAGAACCCGATTACTTTTGATAGGATAGGTACGAACCAACAAACTGAAAGAGGGTAATACCTAGACCTCATGTTGGCCTAAACTTTAAGGGCTTGTCTTGTGTGACTTGTGTGCCTTACCATGTTTGCCTTTGTAACTATTTGTGGTGTGCTTTATCATAACATCATAACATCATGAGCATTGCATGCATCCTGCATAGGGACTGACCATTTCAAAGACAAGAGGGTTTCACCTTTTCTCTGTTTTGTAGGACATCATGATGCCTGTGCGAAGGAATACTATCCGGTTCAACTTTGTTCACCCACCTGAGTTGCTTGAAGAGTTGGTTAGAAGGATTCCAAATACCACTTCCTTCATCCAGAGGCATGGTTGTCTTCTCAGTTTAGTCACTGCAAAGCAGGACCAACAGTTGATGAGTGTCCTAACCCAGTTCTATGACCCTCTGTACTAGTGCTTCACCTTTCAAGACTTCCAGCTAGTCCCTACCCTGGAAGAGTTCTCTGATTTGCTTGGTATCCCTATCTTGGATCAGACTCCCTTCACTGGTTGGGAAAAGACCCTCAGGCTTGAGGAGGTTGCTGCAGCGCTTCCCTTGACCCATCAAGAAGTAATGGATAATTGGGTGACTAGAAGCGGAGTTAAGGGTTTCTTGGCCAAGTTTCTGATTGGTAAAGCTAACAGTTTTTGGAATGACTTGGACTTTAGGGCATATGAAGATATCTTGTCTCTCTTGATCTATAGGTTAGTCTTGTTTCCTAATCCTGACAACTTCATCAATGTCACTGCCATAAGGATCTTCATGTCTCAGAATCCGGTGCCCACTCTCTTGGGTGACATCCTGCAGCAACTCTATGCTCGTACTTCCCGAAGACGAGGAACTCTGTGGTGTTGTATCCCTTTGTTGGTGAGGTGGTTTATTTCGCACCTCCCTAAGTTTGTGCTGAAGAACCAAGAAGGAAGAGGTTGGGCTCATAGGTTAATGTCTCTCACCGATAAGGACATCATTTGGACTTTCAGAGGTTTGGATGAGATAGCTGTTATTGATCGCTGCGGATAATACCCTAATGTCCCTTTGATTGGTACTCAAGGAGGAATCTCTTAAAATCCATGTCTAGCGCTCCGTCAGTTTGGAAGAGCCCGAAGAGCAGGGCCTCATGAGATGTTGGTGCCTCACATCAGTTTTGAGTTTCAGGTGGATAGTGACGAGCTGCGTCGTAGGTTCATCAAGGCTTGGGACAGAGTTCATAAAGCTGACCCACAAGTGTTGGGGCCAAAGACTTCTCTACCTATGGAAGCCTACTACAAATGGGTTCGCATCCGTGCTCAGCAGTTAGGCATGCCATACGAAGCTGTCAGACCCATCATTCTTGAGTATCCTGACAAAGATGGGGCTCCTCCAACTATCCTCCCTCCTCAGATACCTACTGATTATGAGACATTAAAGAGGTCTTGGTCGCAACTGCGAGAAGAACAGGATTCTTACCGGGAAAAGTTCAACGAGCAGGAATTGAAGATCCAGAAGCTGACAAAGCAGCTGGAGAATGAGCGAGCTCTGAATGACTACATCCGTACTGAGAAGAGGAGACCATGGGATCAATAAGGAGCTCTGGATGTTCTTTTACAGTTTTATTTCCCTTTTCAGTATTTCCCTTTTATGTAACGCCTAAGGGCAACCTGTTGAACAATTTAAGTTTCAAAGTTGAATCTAATGAAGTGTGTTCCTTTTTGTTTACAAAGTTGATTCCCGATTGTCTTTGAAAACATAAATCATACGCATTCCATTCATCATGTGCATAACAGGTTTTCTTCTTTTCAGGTTGCTTACTGTTCTTCGCTGTTTATTTCAGCATCATGAACCCTGACTCATCATCAACCGAGATATCTATCAAGGCCCTTCAGGCGCAGAACGCGCAATTTCAGGAGCTGATCATGGGTTTGGCTCAAGGCCAAGAAGAGCTGAAGGCTTTACTCCTGAAGAAAGAGAAGAAGAAGAAGAAGAGAACTGTTCTTTTCAACTCGGGCCGAAGGTTTGGCAACACTCTGCAGAATGAAGAGGCTGGTTCTTCTGTAGGCAAAGGCAGTCCCCAGGGGGGAAAGGCTTCAAGTCCAGTAGTCTCTGACAACGAGACTGACTTTAATGAGGAACGGTATCCTCCTGCTGAAGACCGGTACAAGCAGTTGGAAGACAGACTGAATGCAATGGAGATCCAACAAGTGTCTGGGCTGGATTTCAGAGACTTGGGCTTATCTACTGGTGTGATTATTCCTCACAAGTTTAAGGCACCATCTTTCACCAAGTATGACGGGGCGTCTTGTCCCAAGCTACACCTCAGATCTTATGTGCGAAAGATTCAACCATACTCAGTGGACAAGAACTTGTGGATCCACTTCTTCCAGGAGAGTCTTTCAGGGACTCATCTCGAATGGTTCTATCAGCTGGATTGGACCAAGGTTCGTAACTGGGAGGAGTTGGCTACTGCTTTTTACAAGAAGTATCAATATAATGCCGACCTTGCTCCTACACGTACCCAACTCCAGGGTATGTCGCTAGGATCAAGCGAAGGTTTTAAAGAGTATGCACAGAAGTGGAGGGATCTGGCTGGCAGGGTGCAGCCTCCGTTAACTAACCGTGAGCTGGTGGATATGTTCTTGGGGACCCTATCTGGGCCATTTTTCAATCATCTTATCGGTAATTTGTCTACAGGGTTTACTGATCTTATTCTGACTGGGGAGAGAATAGAGGCTGGAATGAAGTCCGGAAAAATTCAGAAGGGCGCATTTGCAAGTTCTGAGAAGAAGCCCTTTAAGAAGGAGGCCAGTGCTGTATATGGGCCTAGAAGGCATGATAAACCTGAGCGCCGCCAACCTGTCAATGCGGTGATGATTGCTAAGCCTGCTGCCGCTCCTCGGCAAACCAATCCTCAAAAGGCTGAAAGACCTAGAAGAGAGTTTACCCGGTTGAGTATGACCTTATCGCAAATCTTGCCGCAGTTGCTATCCACCAATTTGGTGACTGTTAGAGAGGCCCCGAAGGTTGTAAACACGACTTCTCCCCAGTACAATCCAAATGCCCGCTGTGCTTATCACTCCGATAGCCCGGGGCATTCCACTGATGACTGATGGGCCTTAAGGAATAAGGTGCAAGACCTTATTGACGCAAAGGAGATACAATTCGAAGCGCCTGAGAGGCCAAATGTGGTGACTGCTCCTATGCCCCAGCATGGAGTGAATGCCGTTGATGAAGATGTATATGCCGTTTCTGTGAATGATATAGCTACTCCTCTGATGACTGTTAAGAGGAACCTACTGCTGGCCGGTTTATTTCCGGGTTGTAGTGAAGGTTGCCTTTTCTGTGCTGTTTCCCTTTCTGGTTGTCCTTTGCTGAAGTTGGGCATCCAAAGCCTGATGGACAGCAAAGAGATTCTCTTCAAGAAGACTGCTGTTCAGTTTGTTCCGGTGGAAGAAGTATCTGTTGTTACCATCTTTAATAATCTGATCAAGGCTCTCCCAAGGAAGCCGGTTAAAATCATGACTGTCGCACCCATTGTGATTACTGTTCCGGGGCCTCTCCCCTATGAATCCGATAAGGCTGTCCCATGGCACTATGGGGCAGATGTGTATGTACATGGTATAAAGCAAGAGTTCAACACTGGCACCAACATCAGCAATATCACTGGTCCAGCAAAAGTTACCCGCAGTGGCAGGCTCTTCTCGCCTGACATTGCGCCACCAGCTATTCGAAGACCCCTCACTATAACACCTGCAAGTGTACCTGTTCCCGTTTCTGATCCAGTTGCTTCCCCTGCTGCCGAGTCATCTAATGCTCGGGGCAAAGGGATTGAAGATGAGCCTGCCCGGATGGAGGCACCAAAATCTGTGAAAGCTGAGACCTCCCAACAAGAGATGGAGGAAATTCTGAAAATAATCAAGAAAATCGACTTTAATGTTGTTGAACAGCTGGGGCATACCACCTCTAAAATGTCTATGCTCTCCTTACTACTGTGCTCAGAGGCCCATGCAAAGGCCCTGATTTCATTCCTCAAGACGGCCCATGTGCCACAGGAGACATCTGCAGTCCAGTTTACTGATTGCGTAGTCAATTTGACAGCCGACAATGGTTTGGGTTTCTCAGATGCTGACCTTACGGCTAAGGGAAAGGACCACAATGACGCCCTGCATGTCTCTATTGAATGCAGGGGCACTACTCTTGCGCACGTGTTGGTGGACACAGGTTCTTCCCTGAATGTGCTGCCCAAGAAGGCCTTAGACCGTTTGGATTGTGAGGGCCTGGAGCTGAAACCTAGCAACATCATTGTCAGAGCCTTTGACGGTTCTAAGAGAATGGTTCATGGAGAGGTAGACATTCCTATTCGTGTGGGTTCTCAAGTATTCGACTCTACTTTCTATGTGATGGATATCCGTCCATCTTATTCTTGTCTACTGGGTCGACCTTGGATCCACAAAGCTGGGGCAGTGACCTCTACCCTACACCAAAAGCTCAAGTACCCCGTCAGAGGGAAGATTGTCACTGTGCAGGGAGAGGAGGAGTATGTAGTGAGCCATTTGAATTCCTTCAGGTATATTGAGATGGACGGGGAGTTTATTGAAACCCCCTTTCAGCATTTTGAAGAGGTACCTCCAACATTGGCAGCGGCAGAAACAGTGGTTGAAGAGGACTTTCCATTGAAGATGGCTTCCTTGAAGGATGCCCGGGCTGTAATCAATAAAGGTGAATGTGCTAACTGGGGCAGGCTCCCTAATTTTACACCTAAAACTGACAAGTTTGGACTGGGTTTTACTGCAGAGGGTCAGAAGGTTATGCGCAAGGCAAAGACCAGAAGACCTCCTGTGCTCATTACCAACCCAGGAGTGAATGCTATTGGGGATGAAGATGAAGTGGAAGAATAAGAGTTCGACAGCTGGATCTACCCGACGACTGACGGTGGATTGACCAATTGGATTGCTAAAGATCATACTCCTGTTACTTTTGTTACGCAGTAATAAACTCCTTTGTTTTTGTTATTTGTAATAAACAATTAAAACTCTATGGCCCGGTGTCTTACCCGGGGCACCGTGGCTTCATTTGTGAGGGTATATTAATTGTCATTTCATATATCATGAATAAAGACCTTGGACGTTTTCTCGCATTTCAAATCTTAGGCTCCTTTTCTTTCTTTCCTTTTTTATATTGCAAAACAGCTGTATTTACACACACTCACTCATACAGGTTTCAATCCACTCTGGATCTCACTGGTAACGACTCTACTACTGCCAGTTATGACTTCGAAAATCCGATCAACTTAGCCGAAGACGAAGGTGAAGATGATTGCGAAGTGCCTGGCGAGCTTGCCAGACTGTTACTCCAGGAAGAGAGGGCAATTCAACCACATGAAGAGCCAGTGGAAACGATAAATCTGGGTACCGAGACAGATAGGAAAGAAGTCAAGATTGGTGCCAACCTAGAGCTCGGCGTGAAGCAACGGTTGACTCAAATGTTACATGATTATATGGAGATCTTTTCCTGGTCCTATGAAGACATGCCCGGGTTGGATACCGACATTGTGGTCCATCACCTGCCTACTAAGGAAGACTGCCCTCCGGTTAAGCAAAAGGTCCGCCGTATGCGTCCAGAGATGTCTGAGAAGATCAAAGCCGAGGTTATGAAGCAGTTTGATGCCGGGTTCCTTGCAGTGACTTCTTACCCTCAGTGGGTTGCTAATGTGGTGCCAGTACCAAAGAAGGATGGTAAGGTCAGAATGTGTGTTGACTACAGGGATCTGAACAGGGCCAGCCCCAAAGATGACTTCCCTCTACCTCACATTGATGTCCTTGTTGACAATACTGCTCAGCATAAAGTGTTCTCTTTCATGGATGGTTTCTCAGGTTATAATCAGATCAAGATGGCTCCTGAAGATATGGAAAAGACTACCTTTGTTACTCAGTGGGGCACCTTCTGCTACAAGGTCATGCCTTTTGGACTGAAGAACGCTGGGGCAACCTACCAACATGCCATGGTTGCTTTATTTCATGACATGATCCATCATGAGATAGAAGTGTATGTTGACAACATGATCGCAAGGTCCCAGACTGAGGAAGAACACCTAGATCATCTGCAGAAATTGTTTGACCGTCTGAAGTTGTACAAGCTGAGGTTGAACCCGAACAAGTGCACCTTCGGGGTAAGATCTGGAAAGTTGCTAGGCTTCGTTGTGAGTGATAAGGGTATTCAAGTGGACCCTGCCAAGGTTAAGGCCATTCAAGAGATGCCAGTTCCTAAGACAGAGAAAGAGGTCAGAGGCTTTTTAGGACGCCTGAATTACATTGCTTGATTCATCTCGCATCTGACTGCCACCTGTGAACCAATCTTCAAGCTGCTGAAGAAAGATCAGGTAGTACGTTGGAATGATGAATGTCAGGCCGCTTTTGACAGAATCAAGGAGTATCTCCAAGAACCACCCATTCTTATGCCACCGGTTGAAGGGAGACCTCTGATACTATACCTGACAGTACTTGACAACTCAATGGGGTGTGTGCTGGGGCAGCATGACGAGTCTGGCCGAAAAGAGCATGCCATTTATTACCTTAGCAAAAAGTTTACCGATTGTGAGACCCGATACTCACTGCTCAAGAAAACTTGATGCGCTTTGGTATGGGCTGCTCGCCGGCTGAGACAGTATATGCTGACTCCCACTACCTTGTTGATTTCAAAGATGGATCCTATAAAGTACATATTTGAAAAGCCTGCTCTGTCCGGGAGAATAGCAAGATGGCAAATGATCTTGACGGAATACGACATCCAGTACACAACTCAGAAAGCCATCAAGGGAAGTGTATTGGCAGACCACTTGGCACATCAGGCAGTAGACGACTATCAGTCAATGAACTTTGAGTTTCCAGACGAGAGTATCATGATTGTGACTGATTGTGAAGTACCTGGACCGGATGAAGGACCTGAGGAAGGATCCCGATGGTCTATGCACTTTGACGGAGCCTCCAATGATTTGGGTAACGGTATCGGCGCTGTGATCATATCCCCTCAAGGCACTCATACTCCACTCACTGCCCGACTATGTTTCAACTGCACCAACAACATGGCGGAGTATGAGGCATGCATCATGGGTCTCCAAGCTGCGATTGACTTAAGGATCAAGTTTCTGAGTGTCTTCGGAGATTCCTCTCTCGTGATCAATCAGATCAAAGGGGAGTGGGATACGAAACATCCGAATCTTATTCCTTACAGAGAGTGTGTGTTGACATTGATCCCCCACTTCACAGAGATAACTTTTGAACATTTCCCAAGAGAGGAGAATCAGTTGGCGGAAGCGTTAGCTACGATGTCTTCTATGTTCAAAGTCAAGTGGGACAATGAGGCTCCCCAGGTCACTATCTGGAAACTGGACGAACCGGCATACTGTTGTGATCTCGAGACTGAATTGGTGACTGAGAAGCCTTGGTACCATGAGGTGAAGAGATACTTAGAAGCTCAGGAATACCCTGAAGGTGCATCTGTCAATGACAAAAAGTTTCTAAGGAGGTTCGCAGCAAAGTTCTTCCTTAGCAACGGCATTCTGTACAAGCGAAACCATGATTCGACCTTACTGCGTTGTGTGGATAAGACTGAAGCAGAAAGGATCATGGAAGAGCTACATGAAGGGACCTTCGGAACACATTCCAGTGGACACACTATGGAAAATAAAATCCTTCGGGCAGGGTATTTCTGGTCCACAATGGAAGCTGACTGCTACTAACATTCTCGGACATGCCATAAATGCCAGATATATGCCGACAAGGTGCATGTTCCTCCAGTTCCTCTAAATGTTCTGACTGCGCCTTGGCCTTTTGCAATGTGGGGCATAGATATGATCGGTGAGATTAAACCTACGGCATCTAATGGGCATCGCTTCATCCTGGTAGCGATTGATTACTTCACGAAGTGGGTTGAAGCAGCTTCCTACGCTACAGTAACCAAGAATGTTGTAGCACGGTTCATTCGGCACAATCTGATCTGTCGATACGGTGTCCCTGAAAGGATCATTACGGACAATGGTACCAATCTCAATAACAAGATGATCACTGAGCTCTGCGAGCAGTTTAAGATACAGCACCACAACTCTTCTCCTTATCGACCGAAGATGAATGGGGCCGTAGAAGCAGCAAATAAAAATATCAAGAAAATTGTGCAGAAGATGACAGTGACTTATAAAGATTGGCACGAGATGTTACCGTTCGCTCTACATGGGTACCGTACCTCAGCTAGGACGTCAACCGGGGCAACTCCTTTCTCCTTGGTCTACGGTATGGAGGCAGTCTTACCGATCGAAGTGCAGATACCCTCTCTCCGGATAATGAAGGATGCCGATCTGAGTGAAGATGATTGGGTCCGGACACGACTTGATCAGCTAAACTTAATTGATGAAAAGAGACTTGCTGCTATCTGTCATGGTCAGACGTATCAGAAACGGATGATCAGGGCATTTAACAAAAAGGTCAGACCACAAGAATATCAAGTTGGGGATTTGGTGATCAAGCGTATCATTCTTCCTCAGAGTGATCCAAGGGGCAAATAGACCCCTGCATACGAAGGGCCATTTGTGGTTAAGCATGTGTTCTCAGGAGGAGCCATGATTCTAACCAACATGGATGGTGACGACCTTCCTTACCCCGCCAATGCAGACATAGTAAAAAGATACTACGCATGAAAAAAAGACCCGCTAGGTTGACATACCTAGGCAAAAATTAGGGCTTCCCGGCGAACCAAAAGGGTTCGGGCAAAATGAAGGGATGAAATAAAAAAAATTTGTACACCCGGCAAGTCGAAAACCTGAAAAGGCGGCTTGGGCAAAAATGGGTATCCCGGTGGACTGAAAACCAGAAAGGGCGGTCCAGGCAAAAGTTAGGGATAAAGCGTAATACTATGTCTCGTTGGATCACTTTGCATCCAGAATCCGGTATCAACATCAAGTTCAAACGGCATCGATCGATCAGCTTCATCTTCAACTAGGTCATCAAGTGATGAGACGCTCGAAGATATAAAGGCGATAACAGAGTTGGAACCCAGTGGGATCATTCATTTCACACAGCTATTTTATTTTATTTTGTACAAATTTGTATAAACTCTTTTGTTCGGCGGCGTTCTCTTACTAGGACGTCAGCCTCTTGTACATAAACGCCTATTTTACAGGCAAATTCAAAAATCAATACAAAAATCACTTTTCAGTTAAAATTGCCAATTGTTTGTTTTTCCTTTTTCTGTTTTGTTTTGCGAAGAACGTCCAAGGTTCAATTTGTGATATATGCATTTGACACTAATTGCTAACTCATGAATATTTGCATACGAAACAAAGGATTAATTACAGGTAACATTAGAAACAGGGGCAATAAAGAGTTGTCCAAGCGATCTAATTGTTTCGTCCACCAAGGTACCAAGGTGAGTTCAGCTGAAGAACATAACCAGTATATCTTAATTCCCCAGAGAGTGAGTCAGCAAGTCAATGCACTCTCCCCAAGTTATACAACCAGCCTTAAGGAAGTTGGGTATCCCCAGCAGATCTCAACATTCCCCAGCACATCATACAGACATTCTTAACAAGCATCCCCGACAGTCTTGACCTAAAGATTGTTCCCCGGCGGTATATCAAACATTCAGTGGAGTCACTTCCAGAAGTTCAAAATTTCCCCAGGAGAGTCCAATCCAGTTTCCCCAGGAAAGTTGGGATCCATCTCCCCAAGCAGTAAGCTTATCCCCAATAGATTCTGGAAGCTTATCCCCGTAGAGCACGAACACGTCTCCCGGCTTTATTCAAAGGTTATTTCCCTACCAGGATATAACTGGGTTATCCTCAGCCAAAAACCACGGAAAGATCGTCCACGACGAAGTCTTCCTATCCCCAGCGAAGTCTACTAACACTTCCAACATAACAATGGTATCCCCAGCGAAGTTACCATCAACATTTCAGCAAAGTACCTCTCTCCCCACAGAGTATTATTTCCCAGCAAGATCGTTAGAGTACTTTTCTCCCCGTAGAGTAATCCATTCGCCAAGTTTATTCCCCAACAGAGTTATCTTCTCCTACCGGTATTCTTGCAACTATCATCCCCAGCGGAAACAACAAAGCATTGTTCTCCAACATCAGCCCAGGATGTGACTTCCCAGCACCCGTCAAGGATTTATTTTCCTAAGACGAAAACATACGTTCATAAATATCACATTTCCATACATTATAGCATGCATATATGCATCATATCTTACAAATCTCATTCATGTTGAGAACATCATTGCTTGATCCATATCATGCATTGCATATGACTGACCTTTACCTTTCAGGAAAGATCCAGTTAAGTTCTCAGCTATGTCCAAGACTTTAGCCTGGTTCAGTTAAATCGACCCTAAGATTTTCCTGATTCTTATCCAGTCAAAGGCCTTCTCTGGTTCAGTCAGATCGACCCTAAGATCTCCCTGATTCTTATCCAGTTGAAGATTTCAAGACCTTGTCCGGTTCAGTTAAATCGACCCTAAGATTTTCCTGATTCTTATCCAGTCAAAGGCCTTCTCTGGTTCAGTCAGATCGACCCTAAGATCTCCCTGATTCTTATCCAGTTGAAGATTTCAAGACCTTGTCCGGTTCAGTTAAATCGACCCTAAGATTTTCCTGATTCTTATCCAGTCAAAGGCCTTCTCTGGTGAGTCAGATCGACCCTAAGATCTCCCTGATTCTTATCCAGTTGAAGATTTCAAGACCTTGTCCGGTTCAGTTAAATCGACCCTAAGATTTTCCTGATTCTTATCCAGTCAAAGGCCTTCTCTGGTTCAGTCAGATCGACCCTAAGATCTCCCTGATGCTTATCCAGTTGAAGATTTCAAGACCTTGTCCGGTTCAGTCAAATCGACCCTAAGATTTTCCTGATTCTTATCCAGTCAAAGGCCTTCTCTAGTCCAGTTAAATCGATTCTTAAAGATTTTCCCAATGAAGACTCAGTAGAAGACATCCAAGATTCTCTCAGCGTTCCTGTTGAGGTAGAAGTCGCCCAAGATTCTCTCAGCATTCCTGTTGAGGTAGTAATCGCCCCAAGATTCTCTCAGCGTTCCTATTGAGGTAGTAATCGTTCAAGGTTCTCTCAGCGTTCCTGTTGAGGTAGTAATTGTCCAAGGTTCTCTCACCGTCCCGTTGAGGTAGTAACCATCCCTGGTTCATTCATCACCGTTTGAAGCTCCAGACCCAATTCCTGTAACCAGTCAGGGCACATCTACACAAGAGCTTGAAGACCAACTCCTGTAGCAGGCCAGGTAATCTTTTTCTTTTTCAGGTACGCAACTTCTCGCTAAGGAATCTCTTACGCGATCGACACCCAGATGGCATCTGTAAGCCCATCCACCTTCTATCACCTCTCAATATGGCATCTATAAGCCCATCCTCCTACCCACTAATCTCCAAATGGCATCTGTAAGCCCATTCCCACCATAACACTACTATGTGAGCGCAAATTTCTAGGCACTCTAGTGTTCAATCATCTTCCACCTTCGGATTACGAAAGGCACGTCAGCCAATCTACATCCTCAGGTCTAAGAAGATTGAACAGGGGCAACTGTTGTACCCCAAAATTTGCCCTCCCATATTCTTCAAGATTTGCAAGGAGCATGCTTCAAAATATCCCAAGAGTTGCACAGTTCAAGGGTCTCCTAACAGTCAAAAATTAGGGTTTTGGTTCTGGCAAAGAAATTGAAGTTTTCAAGGGTCCAAACAAGTCCCATATGCCTACAAACATGGTCAAGCATCCATATGCCAAGTTTCAAGACTTACAGCACAAAATTGCACAGTCAAAAACCCTAATTGCCCTACAGTCAACTGCAGGGGCAAAATGGTCATTTGATAGTCAAAAGTTCAAATTTTTGGTCAACATCTTATTTTAAAGCCACAAACATCATTTGATCAATTCTTGATCATGATTTTCAAGGCATAGCTCAAAAAGTCTCAAGATGCAAAAGTTTCCATATTTGGACAGTTGAAAAAGTCAACTGTAACTTGACCAAGGCATAACTTCCACATGGTTCATCATAAAAATTCCATCCGAAGCTCATTTTGAAGAGAAATACATTTCCTACAACTCCTCTTCACACTTAAAGTCCAAGAAATGCTCTCACAAAAAGTTATCAATCTCAACATTATAGGTCATTTTCAAAAGTCAACAAAAAGGCACTTTAAGTCAAAGACCATAACTTGAGATTGGTAGATCAAAATGACATGGGACCAAAGGCATTGGTTAGAGGACTTCAAGAACTTTCCAAAATGTCCAAGAACATGATCAAAGCTTAAAAATTGAGCAAGATATGCCTTGTGGAAGTTGGGAAATTTTTGGGAATTTTGAAAAGTCAACTTTACTTCAAATGCCTCAAAATTGCTAACGGGCCACATTTTCTTCCAAGAATCATTATCCAAAGGCTATGCACGACCATTTGGCCCAAAGGGCAGTTATTTCATCATTTTTTATTATTTATTTGAATTTTTAATCACCATTAATTCATTTAATTAAATAAAATATGAAAAAAATACTCAAGCATGTATTCTAAATCTTTTTATGCAGCTAATAGGTCTAACATAACCTCAAGATTTCGTGCATATTCAATATGGAAAGAATCTCCAATGATTGGCATATTTGGCATGAAGAAAAGATTGGAAAAATCATGGAAGATCACAAAATTCAAAAGCATTGATTCCTTGGATATTAGGCTTGTTTTGTTACCCTAATTCATCCCTCATATAAGTCAGAACCTAAACCTAATGAAAGGAACCTTGAAGCTGCGCCTCAGACCTCATACAAACTTTGCAATTTTTGTCAAAAATTCCAAAACTGAAAACACTCATAGGACGTGATTCAAAGCCTATAATCCATCCAAAAAGCTTGCTGAGGTCTCCCTGAACCTAACTGAATCCTTTTCCAGTCCCCACACATCAAGAATTGGTATATAGAAGTCAAGCTTTCTCAAACTTTTTGCATAATCGTGTCTTATAATTCATGCCATATTTTTGATTTCTAACGCTTGATTTGTATTAGTTTAATCATTCTGAAGCTAACCATGCCATTCAATTGAGTTTTCGTGCCTTATACATGAATCCACCATTGGAGCTCGTTAGGGTTTCAAAGCTGTAAAATTGGGGTTTCTCTCGTCCGGTAAAATTGAGACACAAGACCTATACCATTGAAACCAGAAGCTCATGACAAATCAATTCCATACCTCGCGATCAATTTATGATAAACCAGGGCCTAATCGCTATTTTTATGTTCTTCATTTAGTGGGGGTTTAAAACCCCCACTATCTCTTTTTATTTACAGGCTGCAGGAAGAAGATGGAGGACGTGTCCATTGATCATAGGCGCGTTTGAATTTTCGCGCGAAGGACACCACTAATCATTGTTTTACATTATATTCTTTATTTTCCATATTATATTCCAAACGCGCTAATGGCTCAGTTGGCAGGCATATGGCTTGGTAAGCACTGGGACCTGGGTTCGATTCCCAGGTCCCCTCCCTTCTCAATATTATTTTTCTTTCCATATTTCCATGCAGCGTTCCCTTCAGAAGACCACCATACAGCTCTATTTCTGGGCGTGCCACACGTCCCCCAACCTCAATCCAATGGCCATGATCTGAAGAACATCCTACGCATTGGTCAATGGAGCCACACGCATCCCAGAAAAGTCAACCAGGCCTCCTTCAAATGGGCCAAAATTGCTGGAAAATACCTCCAGAATTGGGGTCAACACCCCCCATTGGTTTGCATTTTATTTTTCATTCTTTTTATTTTTTCTATTTATTTGTTTTATTTATTTTTAGTTTAATGCATAAATTAATTTTAATAACATAAAAAAATAACAAAAAAAATCAGAAAGACAAAAAAATAAAAATCTATTTTATTATTTAATTCACTAATGTTTTTATTTTGTAAATAAATGTAATAATTAATTTAGTTCTAATTCTAGGTTTTAATTTTAATATTTTTGTAATAAACTAAAAAATGTAGAATTAGGGTTTTATACTTTTATCCCTTTTTTTTTCTTTTTCACCATATTTAATTAATTGTTTTTTTTTGTAAATAAATTGCCATGTAAATAATTAATTAAAACTAGGTCAAATTTAAACATTTTTTTTAATAATTTAAAAATAGTTTAGAATTAGGGTTTTAATTTCATTTAATTTTCTTACTAAATTCCATAAATACAAAAACTCAAAAATAATTTCCTTTTCTCATTTAATTTAATTAATTTCGTAATTTTAATTCAATTTCTTTAAAAGGGTCCAACGCCCTCGCATTCCCGACTTTACTTCTTTTCGCATTTTACTTTTATTTCTTTTTGTGAATATAATGTATTTATCCCAAAGCCGTGTAATAGATTAATTAGACATTTATCTTTCCGCATTTTACTTTATTTCAAATCGGGTCTTGGATTTATTTGGCGATGTAGACCCGCGCCTTTGTAATAGCGTAGGACATTTAATTCCGCATCTTTTTAACTGTTGATAACCTGCATGAAAGAATGAATGCCAAAAATAAAAACAAAGTGTAGATCACCAATGCATGAACAAGATAAACGCTAAACTGAAAATAACACACAAATCACACACCACCCCTAGGGTACGCCTCACTGTTGCCTTGCCCCTCGAAAGGTGGTCGTCGAGTAGAGGATGTTTTAGTAAGTCATCATGTCCATGAACATGGCATGAGGGTAGCTTCTAAGGTGTCTTCCTATTGCTCCGGTGATCACCATGTCCCGAACCCTCGAATTGACCCGAACACCTCCAACGGTGGTGCTACCTACCTCTCAATGGTGGGATAGCACTACTTTAAGGACATTTACACAGACGAATTCCTTAGGGTAGGTAGAGAACTCGTAGATACTTTCTCTAATTTCAAAACAAATCAAAAACTTCTTTTCACACCGACACCTTTCAAAAAGCTTTCGAAAGCAATTTTTCAAACACTCTTGAGGACTGATACAAGAGTCGAACTGAAATTTTCAAAGAAACTTTTTCAAACCCACTCACAGTTGAAAAGCAAACAAACATTTTGAAAACACAAGTGAGCAAGTATCTAAGAGCCCATGGATAACCATGGATAGAAAGGGTGCTAACACCTTCCCTTTCTATAAATCTACCTCCCGAACCGAGAGCAATCTCTATAAGGAATTTTTCTATGCTTTTGTCCTTTCCATTTGGAGAAAATAAAAGACGGTGGCGACTCTTGCTCCCGTGACATTTCGCGAACCAGCGTTAAACAGTCAGTTCCAGATCCACCGATCACAAAGACAAAAGAACAAAAACATTTTCTTAAAACAAATTAATTTCTTTTTCTTAAATATTTAATATTTAGATTTAGGTTTAATTATTATTTTATTTTCTTAAATTAAAATTAACTTAGAATTTAGGTTTCTCTTAATTAATTAATTTTCTCATTTTATTTTTATTAATTTAAAATCTTTTCACAAAAAACCCTAAAAACATTTCTAACTTAATTTCTTTCTTAATTAATTTAGGTTTAAGTTTTGTTTAATTTTTAACTAACCATCTCTCTTAATTAGGTTAAAATCCTTTCATGGAAACCAAACAAAAATAATTTCTTTTTCCATTTGCCTTTGTACATTATTTATTCAATTCTTGTACATTTATTCAATATGGTTGTAATAGATAATTAGGTCTAATTTTCTTGCAAAATCTCCATTTGTAAATTTGTACGCCCCCTCCCCTAATGATGTAATAGCTTAGTATTTTTACTTTCCGCAATTTATCGCTTTATATAAATGCTAGTAATTAGGATTTGTATGGAAAGATAAAATCAACAAGTTAGCAAACCCTAATTCAAGACAAAACAATGCATGTAAATCAACACATTTACACACTTGCAACTTTAGGGTAATTCCACTTTGTTGCTTACAAAAATGGCCATGTTATGCATGTGGGATATCTTAGCAAAAAGCAATAAAAAATACAAGATCATAGTTCCCCAATGACGCTATCAATAATACCTTTCAAAATGATCTTAGTCCCTCAAAGAGAAATGCTAAGATATCTCACAACATTGCTATCATGGCTATACGATGACCCACGCCCGTCCATTTACATCCAAAGATAGGGCTTCTTGCCAAATCAATGGTAAGATAGCAATATCAAAGGAAGGAAGAAATAAACAAAGACTTTTGAGTAGGTAGATTGTTCCTATTTGCTTGCTCAATTTCAAATCAAACACTCTTGCTTATTTTCAAAACCAACACTAACACTTTCAAAAACACTTTCAAAACCTTTTCCAAACATGAAATATTTTCAAAAGCTCAACACTTTGTATACATTCTTATGAACGAGAACTATTACAAAGTTTGCCTAAACGATGGCTCCTTTTCAAAATACTTTTCAAAAATCACATAAAGCACATTTTCAAACAAAAGAAAGTGATCTAGAAAGCAACTAAGAGCCCATATATAACTATGGATGAAAAGGGTGCTAACACATTCCATTTTCATAATCTACCCCCTGAACTCAAGAAACAATCTCAAAGGTCTTTCATGTTCTTTTCATCCTTTCCTTTTGGATAAAAGAAAAGTCGGTGTCGACTCTTGCTAACCGCAACATTTGTGATAAAACGCAAAATACCCAAGTCAGTTCTCCTATCGTATCACAGAGTGGTATGAGTCAACATATATTGTCTTAGCCGGCGAGCAGCCCGTTCCAGAGCGCAACAAGTTTTCTCGAGCAGTGAATATCTGGTTTCACAGTAGGTAAACTTTTTGCTCAGGCAGCAAATAACATGCTCTTTTCGGCCAGACTCGTCATGTATGCCTAAAACACACCCCATAGAATTCTCTAGCACTGTCAAGTACATGATCAAGGGTCTTCCTTCAACTGGAGGCATGAGGATAGGGGGTTCTTGGAGATGTTCCTTAATTTTGTCGAAGGAAGCTTAACATTCATCATTCCATCTGACTACTTGATCTTTCTTCAAGAGTTTGAAGATTGGCTCACAAGTAGCAGTTAAGTGAGATATGAAGCGGGCGATGTAGTTAAGACGACCCAAGAATCCTCTAGCTTCCTTTTCAGAATGGGGGACTCAAATTTCTTGGATGGCCTTTACTTTGGAAGGATCGACTTTGATGCCTTTACTGCTGACAATAAAACCTAAAAGCTTTCCAGATCATACTCCAAATGTGCACTTCTTAGGGTTTAACCTCAACTTGTACTTTTTCAACCTTTTGAATAACTTGTATAGGTGATCGAGATGTTCCTCTTCAGTTTGTGATATTGCGATCATATCATCCATATATACCTTTATTTCATGATGGATCATATCATGAAACAAATCTACCATAGCTCTTTGATATGTTTCCCCTGCATTCTTCAACCCGAACGACATGAACTTGTAGCAAAAGGTGCCTCATTGCGTAACGAAAGTGGTCTTCTCCATATCTTCGGGAGCCATCCTAGTTTGATTATAGCTGGAGAAACCATCCATGAAAGATAAGACTTTATGTTGAGCAGTGTTATCGACCAAGACATCAATATGAGGTAGAGGGAAATCATCCTTGGGGCTTTCCCTATTCAGATCCCTATAATCTACGCACATACAAACTTTTCCGTCTTTCTTCGATACTGGCACCACATTTTCAACCTGTTGTACCCTAAAATTTGCCCTCTCATTTCTCAAGTAATCTCTCACAAGATCTCCTTGGATTCAAGACTGCACTAGGGTTGATCAGCTCAAGACACCTTCTTAAGCACCGATGACTGAAAATTAGGGTTTGGGATTGCACAAGAACAAATGGACTTTTAATGCCTCATATAACTTTCATGGATAATTTTGGACCCTCAAGATTTCTCATGTCAAGTTTCAAGTTTTGAATCACATTTTTGCTCAGTCAATTGATCAGTTGACTTAAAATTAGCTGTATTGGGGAAAAAGTCAATTATGGTCAATTTACAGTCAAACTTCATAATTTTTGGTCCATATCAATAATATGAACTCATATATTTCATTTGATCAAGTTTGGATCACAATTTCTCAAGAAATTTGATCAGATCATCAAAAGGGCAAAATGGTCAAAATTAGGGTTTTGACTAAGAAGGTGCAATTTCTGATTTTTGACCTAGCAAATGATTGATTGTTTTAAGTTATGATCTCAAGGATTCAATTGAATCATTTTTACCTAATGGCATGGCTCAAAACATTGCTCAAGATCAATTGATTGACGTATGAATTTTCAGTTAACTAATCAAAAGTCAACTGTACACTGAAAAGTCAAACTTTGACTTTTGTCAAAATCAAGTGTCAAAGATCACAATTCATCAAAACATGTAAAAATATGAAAAATTTTCATCAAGAAATCAAAAAGTCAAGATTTCATTTTGAAAAGTCAAAATTTCTAAACTTAGAAATTTTTCTAAGTGTTTGAATATTCATATTTTTTTCCCAACTTTAAGCCAAATTTTCACCATGATGCAAGATGATTCAAAGGAAACTTTCAACATGAAAGTTTTAGATCTCAATGATATCTAAAACATTTTAGAACATAACTTCTCCTATAAATGTATGGATTTCAAGTTATGGTTTTGTGAATACATGTTCATGAAACTTGGAAACTTAGTGAAATTTTGCCCTAGTTTAGGCAGGATTTTGGCCTAACTTCATGGCAATTGTTCATATAGTTCCAAGATGAATTTTAAAAAATGTCTAACATAGAGGTTGTATAGGATGTTACAAGCTTTCCAAAATGTCCAATAACTCATTGAGATCATATTTGAGCAAGGAGAATCGAAGGCAAGAAGTTAGGGTTTCATTCTTGAATTACAAGTCATTTCTTGATGAACACATGAACCAAATCCATGCTAGGCTGCATAATCCTTGCTTTGAAGGCCTCAAACTTATTTTTCACTCCATAATTAATGCATTACACAAACTTTTTAGCTATAATCCAAGTGATTTAAGCTTTATCCAATTCACATTGCCATTTTTGGAAGAAAGTGAACAATGTCATTCTTGAAAAGCAAGCTTTATGCATAAAGTCAATTCTTGAGCCTCTAACTTGTTCCCTCTGATCACACTCCATGTACAAAGTCAGAAGCAAGTGTGTTTAAAGCATAACCACTCTATCTTAGCGAGTACAAAAGACTTTGAAACTTGGATTTCTAAAAAATCACATGTTATACTTAAACATGTGATTTTGAATTCTGATCAACAACAAGCTTCCAAACTTGTTGCTTATAAATAGAGGCACTATTTGTGAACTAGGACAATAACTTGAACACCTTGGAACACTCCCAAACTACCTCTAGCCAGAAATTGCTTTAAAATACAATTGTTGTGCAAGTTCTGACTTTATAGATCAAACTTCCATTTCCCTCGTGCATTTCTTAGCCTTTTAGTTCCTAAAGCTTACTTACATCAAATATAACCTATCCCTGTCCCTGTTACACGACTGTAACTCCATTTTTATCATCTTCCATAACCAAAAACAGAGCATTGCAGGTTAAGCTCTCCAAGCCATTTCAGCCACTCTCAACTTAAGCTAAGCATTGCATTAGCTTCCTAGAGACTCAAGGAAGTTAACCTGATCATTGCAGCACCTTGAGTCAAGCTCAAACTCATTTCATAATTTCCATTTTTAAGGTACATTTTCTGGCTTTTCATCTCATTATTTAGGCATTGTTAGGCTTGCATTTGTGAATATAAAATGTAGACATCATTACCCTGAAACTATACATATCCATAGATTTCATTTATGTTGCTTGAGTATGGAGAATTTTGAGTTTGAACCTCTGAAAATATTCAGAATCGTGAGGAAATTTCTAACAAGTTTAATGTTGGAAGTTTTGTGAATGGATGAGAAATGAATGAGTTATAGGTTCTCTGGCTGGAGGTTGAGGATGAAGTTCATTCAGGACTTGATTTATGTTACATATTTATTGTTTTGTTTATATCAACAGATGTATAGCCATCCCAGTGGTAAAGCGCGCACCTATTAACCTTTGGGACCTGGGTTCGAGCCCCAGTGGTACCCTTTTGTTCTTTTTCACATTTTATTCCATATTTAATTATTTCAACAGGCGCATGGGCCCTTTTTGTTGGGCCTTCCATCTTTTTTACTTTTCTCTAACCCCCTGTCTACTATTGCACCTGGCCCATTATTTTCTTTATTATATCATTTTATTTTATTTTATTTTATTTTATTTTCATATTTTCTTTTATTATTTTCATTATTATTATTACTATTATTATTTTTATTATTAAAAAATATAAAAAATATTTTTATTTATTATTTACACTTATTTGGTTTATTTTTCTTCATGAAACAAAAGAATAAAAATATTTTCTTTTAATAAATTAATTTCCTTTTTTAATTAATATTTAGATAATTAGGTTTAATTATTATATTATTGTCTTGTAAATTAATTAATTTAGAACTTAGGTTTATTTTAATTGATTAATCTTCATTTTTATTTTTACTAATTTAAAACCTTTTCATAAAAAATCCTAAAAAATCATTTTTAACTTATTTTCTTTGTTAATTAATTTAAGTTTTAATTTTGTTAATTTTAATTAATCATTTTCTTTAATTAGGTTAAAGCCCTTTCATTAAAAACCAAACAAAATCATTTCTTTTTCCATTTGCATTTGTACATTATTTATTCAATTATTATACATTTATTTAACATGGTTGTAATAGATGTTTAGATTTAATTTTCTTGCAAAATCCCCATTTGCAAATTTGTATACCCCCTCCCCTAATGATGTAATAGCTTAGTATTTTTACTTTCCGCAATTTATCGTTTTATATAAATGCTAGTAATTAGGGTTTGTATGGAAAGACTAAAATCAATAAGTTAGCAAACCCTAATTCAAGACAAAGCAATGCATGTAAATCAACACACTTGCACACTTGCACCCTTGCACCCTTAGGGTAATTCCACTTTGTTGCCTTACAAAAATGGCCATGTTATGTATGTGGGATGTCTTATAAAAAACAAATAAAAAATACAAGATCATAGTCCCTCGATGATGCTATCAATGCTGCCTTTAAAAAATGCTCTTAGTCCCTCAAATAAAAATTCAAAGATATCTCACAACATTGCTATCATGGCTATATGATGACCCACGCCCGTCCCTTTACATCTAAAGATAAGGCTTCTTATCAAATCAATGGTAAGATAGCAATATCAAAGGATAGGAAGAAATGAACAAAGACTTTTGAATAGGTAGATTGTTCCTAATTGCTTGCTCAAAATTCAAATTAAACACTCTTGCTTATTTTCAAAACAAACACGAACACTTTCAAAAACATTTTCTAAACATGAAATATTTTCAAAAGCTCAACACTTTGTATACGTTCTTACGAACGAGAACTATTACAAAGTTTGCCTAAACGAAGGCGCCTTTTCAAAATACTTTCAAAAAACCACACAAAGCACATTTTCAAACAAAAACAAGTGATCTAGCAAGCAACTAAGAGCCCATAGATAACTATGGATGAAAAGGGTGCTAACACCTTCCCTTTTCATAATCTACCCCCCAAACTCAAGAAATAATCTCAAAGGTTTTTCCTATTCTTTTCAGCCTTTCCTTTTGGATAAAAGAAAAGTCAGTGGCGACTCTTGCTAACTGCAAAATTTGCAATAAAACGCAAAACACCCAAGTCAGTTCTCCCACCGTATCACAGAACTGGCGACTCTGATGGGGAAACTTAAAAGTGGGGTTACCTTAGGGATAGATCACCTTTATTTGCTTTCATTGTTTGATTTGTTTTCTTTACATTTTTGGTTACTTGTTTGGGCTTGTTTAAATCCTCTACCCGGATTTGGGATACCTTATAGGTAAGTAGCAATACATTGCGAAACTGTGTGGGGTATACCGAAATGGTCTAAGCAATAACTATGTTAGTGTGACATATTTGTGGGTATCGATAGCCCTTGAGTAGTCAAGGAGAATACGGGGCCGCTGAGTGATGTCATGAAGCACTAACTGACTTTTAGAACCTTTACTTGATTAACTTGGCCATTAGGACATAGTGAGATAACCAGCTTTGGTGCAGTCCAAAGTTGGTTGATACTCGATACTACACTCATTGAGGTTTGATTTTCAGGGTATTTTAGTCTCCGTGAAAGAGGCTTACGCTGAAACAATGCCCGAGAAGACAAATCAGTGATATTGAGATCCCTTAGAACCCGGTTATTATTTATAGGACAAGTTTGACCCAACTAAACTTCAAGAGGGTACTTACCTATGAGACTCCATGCAAGTCTAAACCTAAGGATTTGTTTGCCTTGTTTGTATATACTTACTTGTACATGACATCATAAACATCATAACATCATACTCATACTCACTAACCATTTCAAGTATTTTGGGATTTATTTTTGTTCTATTTTGTAGGACATGGCTTCTATCCGCAAAAATACTATCCAAGTCAATCTCGTAAGGATTCCTCCTCAACTCAAAGAGTTAGCATCAAGAGTTCCTGAGAAATCTCCATTCACCGAAAGACATGGTCGACTCCTAAACTTGGTTACCTCCAATACTGATGAAGATATGATGGAGGTGCTCTTCCAATTCTTTGATCCTCTACACCATTGCCTCACTTTTCCCGATTATCAACTTATGCCAACTTTGGAAGAATTCTATCAACTCTTGAGGATTCCCATTCTCAATCAACTACCCTTCAACGGTACGGAAAGAGATCCAAAACCTGAAGAGATTTCCCAACCACTACACTTGCAACAATCTGATATCACAACTAATTGGGAAACAAGGAGTGGTGTTAATGGTTTCTTGGCCAAGTTCTTGTTTGAGAAAGCTCAAGATTGTTGGAACTCTTTGGAATTACAATCTTTTGAAGAAATCTTGACCCTTCTCATCTATGGGATGGTTTTGTTTCCAAACCCTGACCAACTCATAGATGTTAATGCTGTCAAAATCTTCATGTCTCGCAATCCAGTGCCTACTTTGTTGGGGGATATCCTACGTTCTTTTCACTCTCGCACTATAAGGAAGCGAGGAATTCTCATGTGTTGCACTCCTCTATTGGAAATATGGTTTATTTCACATCTTCCCCGATCCGTGATGAAGAATAAGTAAGGCTCAAGATGGTCCCATAGGTTGATGATGCTCAGACATTCAAATGTTCATTGGTGTTCCCAATCCTTGGAGAACGTTACTATCATCGACCGTTATGGTGAATTCCCTAATGTCCCTTTACTTGGAATTAGGGGAGGTATCACTTACAACCCCTGCTTAGCCTTACGACAGTTTGGTTACGCCCGAAGGGATGGTCCACATGAGATGCTCATTCAAGGAGTGGTATTCGACTATGAAAGTGATGATCAAAACTACCGCCAGAGGTTTATACGAGCATGGAGGATGGTGAGAAAAGTTGATAGCAAGACGCTGGGACACAAGAATTACATTCCCCTCGAGCCTTACCTTAAGTGGGAACAGACTCATGCTCAAAAACTTGTGATGCCTTATCCCTCCATCTTACCAATTATTATGGAGCCTGTGGTTGAAGGAGATGTTCCCTACACTGTCCTCCATCCCGACATGCCTACATCTCTCAAAGACTTGCAAAAAGGTTGGATTCAGCTAAAGGAAGAACGAGATACTTTCGAAGCTCAATTCTATGCTAGCGAGAAGAGGGTCTTGGAGCTTACGAAGCAGCTACAAGAAGAGCAAAGTGTGAACGCCTACCTTGCACCGAAGAGGATGCGTTCAGTATTTTTATCTTAGAAAGTTATTTTGTAAGCCCAAGAGGCATGTTGTAATATTTTCAAGCTAATTAATGAAAATTGACGTTTGTTCATTTCTTTTGTCTATGCAAATTTAAATTCCATAAATGCTTGAAATCATTTGCATATACATTTACCATGCATCATGACATGACAGGTTTTCACATAACAAGTTTCCTTATCTTTCTGCTGTTTATTTCAGCAAGATGGATCTGGAGAAAACTGTGAAGGATCTTCAGGCACAAAACTCTCAATTCCAAGAGACGCTACTGGCCCTAGTCAAGGGGCAACAAGATATGATGGCATTGCTGCCAGTTAAGAAGAAGCCCAAGAAGAAAGCCCTGCTCAACATGGGCAGAAGGTTCAAAGAGTCGGTTCGTCAGATCCCGGTAGTGGAAAACTCATCCGAAGAAGACGAGAATCATATTGGTGAGGTTAAGAGTACCCAGGCTGACTATGTTAATGATCAGGAGTCTGATGATGATTATTTCGACGAGCAGTATCCACCCGCCGATGTCAAGTACAAGCAGCTAGAAGACAGGTTGAAGGCTGTTGAAATCCAAGCCATCCCCGATTTAGATTTTGATGATTTAGGTTTGATCTCTGGGGTTGTCACTCCCCACAAATTCAAAATACCAGTCTTTGCAAAGTACGATGGAGTTTCTAGTCCAAAACTTCACCTGAAATCTTATGTGCGCAAGATACAGCCGCACACTGTTGATAAGAAACTCTGGGTTCACTTTTTCCAAGAGAGCTTGACCAGAACATAACTAGAATGGTTCTACCAGTTAGATGGTTCCCATATCAATACTTGGGAAGATTTAGCTACCGCCTTCTACCATCAGTACCAATATAATGCCGACTTGGTGCCAACAAGGGTTTAGTTGAAAGATATGACCATGGGGAAGAATGAAGGATTCAAGGAATACGCACAAACGTGGAGAGACCTTTCCAGTAGGGTTCGACCACCTTTGACTGATAGAGATCACATTGACATATTTATGGGAACTTTATCCGGTCCATTCTTTAACTTGTTGGTAGGCTGTTCCTCTTCCAGATTCACTGAGTTAATCTTAACCGATGAAAGAGTTGAAAGCGACATCAAAAGTGGGAAGATCTCTGTGGCATCTGCCTTCACTTCCAATTCTGTCAAGAAACCTTTTGCTGCAAAGAAGGAAATCAATGCTGTGTACGGGGTAAGGGCCCGTACCAAGAAGAATGATTATCCTCCTGTTAATGTTGTCCGAATCTCCAATGCAACTTCTACTCCAAGACCATCTGCAAATCATCAATGTTTCGAGACTTCGAGAAGACAATATACGAGGTTAGGTATGTCACTATCTCAAGCCCTTCAACATTTTCTAAAGGCTAATTTAGTGACATTGCGCGATCCTCCTGCCAACCCTGATGCCTCTTCACCAAAGTATAATTCGAGCGCTAAATATGCTTACCACTCAAGCAGCCCCGAGCATGAGACTGACCAATGCTGGGCCTTGAAGAATAAAATCCAGGATTTGATTGATAATAATACTATTGAGTTCAATCCTCCTCCAACTCCGAATGTAATCACCACGCCTATACCAAATCATGGCAAGTGTGTTAATGTTATTGAAGATACAACTTTTGTTGCCTCTGTCGAAGATTTGACTACTCTGCTGAATATCATCAAGAAGAATCCGTTGAAAGCTGGGATTTTCCCTGGTTGTGTAAGGGACTGTGTTTGATGTACCAAACAACTCAATGGATGCGAAGGGCTGAAGGAAGGCATTCAACACCTGATGGATAGCCATGAAATTCTATTTGAGAAGACCCCACTTACCAAAAGTTTGACTAACAAATGTGAAGATCTCTCCATTATCACCATCTCAAATAAGCCTCTTAGGATCACCTCCAAAGGTCCTATTAGGATTTCAAATGAACCAACTGTTTCTCCGTTAATAATTACCAATCCCGGACCAATTCCCTTTTCTTCAAACAAGGCAGTGTCATGGAACTATGGTGCTGAGGTGTTTTATCATGGGATTAAACAAGACGTTTGGATCAAAGAAGAAAAAGCTGATGATGTTGGTAACATAACTGGCTCAAGTAAGGTAACTCGAATTGGAAGGATCTTTTCACCCAATATTTCACCACCAGTTGTTACAAAGGCACTCATCCGCATCACTGCCGCTAAGCCAAGTACCGATATAAGAGGGAAAGAGAAGGTTGTTGAGCTGGTCGTGACAGAAATACCCGAAAAGGACGTTGCTGATGGAGAACCCTCCGCTCGTGAGATGGACGAGATCTTGAAGATAATAAAAAGGAGCGACTTCAAGATTGTGGAACAGTTAAGGCAAACCCCTTCTAAGATTTCTATGCTGTCTTTGCTACTCTGTTCCGATGCCCATGCTCGGACATTAATCAAATTCTTGAAAAAGGCTCATGTCCCTCATGAGACCACAACAGACCAATTTGAGAATTGCGTGGCTAGCTTAATGGATAATAATGACTGGGGATTTTTAGATGCTGACTTAATGCCGCTTGGGAAGAATTACAATAAAGCTCTACATGTTTCTGTCGAGTGCAAGGGGACCACCCTAGCACATGTTATAGTCGATACTGGTTCTTCTCTAAACGTGCTACCCAAGATGGTGTTAGACCATGTGATACGGTAGAAGAACCGAATGTTATACTGGTTTTTCATTTGTATTCGCAAATGTCACGGTAAGCAAGAGTCGCCACTGACTTTTATTTCATCCAACTAAGGAAAAGGAAAAAGAACAGAAAAAACTTTTTTCGAGATGTTTCTGAGTACAGGGGGTAGATTATAGAAAGGGAAGGTGTTAGCACCCTTTCTATCCATGATTTTCCATGGGCTCTTAGGTACTTGCTCATTTCGAAATTGATTGTGTGTGTTTTAAAAAGTTTTTGTTTAACTTCGTGATAACCCTTGTATCTGTCCTCAAGAGTGTGACGAAGTTGTTTTTGAAAACTGTTTTGAAAGTGTTTGTGAAAAAGAGTTTTTATTGTTTTGAGCAAGTACTTAATAGTTTCTACCTACTCGAAAAAGATTATTCATTTTATCGTTTCCTTTAGACAATGCTATACTACTATTAGTGAGTAGGTAGCCCTATCATTGGATGTTGAGGGACTATCGAAAGGGGCGCTATGGTCATCGAAGGAAACATGTAAAGATATCTTAGCATTTGAAGGGACTGTCATCATATAAGCAACATCGAGGGACAATATCATTTCTCGTAGGAAACTCTAGGGACGTTAGGGACCATGATCTTTATGATGACTTTAGAATTAAGGGTCTTTGCTAAGACATCCCTACGTTCGAGGGACATGACCACTATTTGCCGAGGCAACCAAGTGAGGTATAACCTAAGGGTGTATATGTGCAAGGTGTGTTATGTTCAGTTATTTTAGTCTTGTTTTAAGTTTGCTAACGTTTGATTATTCTTGCCACACAATCCTATTAGTCATACATCTAGCAGTTAATAATTACAGTAATTTAAAAGTGCAGAGATATAAAACCTAGCTATTACAAGGCTTCGGGGAGGGGGATTATGTACATATCCAAAACTGGGGGAAAAAATAAATAAAAGCGGTAAAGGTCCTACTAATCATCTATTACATCTCAATATACAGTTACAATAATAAAAGGAGGCGCGAAAGAATAATAACACGCAAATTTGAAAAGACGTCTAAAAATCCTAAGATATAAAAAATCTTTTTTGTTTTAATTTATGAAAATGGTTTAAGTTAAAAAATAATTGATCTAGATCTATATTTTAAAAAAAAAGTTAATTATTAAAGAAACATGAAGTTTAAATAAAAGAAATTAATTCTATGTTTTTTTGGTATTTTTGTTATGAAAAGGAAAATGAATTAAAATGAAATTAAACTTAAGTTCTATTAATTTTAATCTAAAAAAAAGTTAAAGTGATTAGTTAATTAATTTACCAAAATTAAGATTTAATTAAGAAAAATCCTAAATCTATTTTTATGTGATTTTTATATTTGTTTATTGATTAAAGTAAAAAAAGGATTAAAAGAAATAAATGAAATGAATAAAACAAGAAAATAAAGACGGGCCTAGTAGCAAAAGTAAACAGGGGGTGCAATCATCAGAAATCCCTAGGCCCGAATCTTCGAAAGCTTCATGCCCTAACCATGGTGTTTTCAGATTCTTGCATGGAACCTCTGATTCAACCATCCATAACTGTTTTATATAAACTCAAACAAGCGTTAGCATGCCATGAAATGTGATTAAAATTAGAGATTCAAAGTTTAAAATTTTACCAAACCAGTGTTGTTAAATGGGGGCGTACTAGGCGTGTGATGGATTGCTCTTGGGCCTTGTAAGACTCCTGAGGACTTCAAGAGGATGGTTTGAGGCTTGATGTCAATCGAGAGAGACCGGAACCTCAAGATATGACTTGCACCAATTCTTTGATTTCTGGAGAGCTTTTTGAAGAGCTTTTGGAGAGCTTTTTGAAGAGCTTTTTGAGAGCTTTTTAGAGAGGAATTTCGTGTGTTTCAAGCTTGTATGGCTCTATATTTATAGAGGAGAATGAGGAGACAAGAAAGCATGGAAAGAATCTCGCTCATAATGTTGTGTTTTAAGACCATGATCAAAATTTGAAAAAAATGCCATATTTGATGATTTTATGCCATTTTCACATGTACATGAACTTGGACATATTTGAAGGGTTATTGCACGAAATCAATTGACATAAACCAGCATAAAACTTGCCCAAAATGGATTCACATCAAAATTTACATTATTTCTATTATTTATTTATTTAATTCTGAATTTTAATGAATAAAATATCAAAATAAATAGCATAAATAGTAGAAAAATGTATGGGTGGGCTTAGAGATCCTGGACCATGTTAGGAATGAGTTTCAAACTTTAAAAGATAGGCCCATTTGGAAAAAATCCAAGTTTGGTCAATATTTGCTTCATGCATTTTTTTCAAAAATTAGCCAACTTTGACAATGCATATCTCTCTCAATTTTAACCCTATGATGGTGTTCTTGGACTTTTCAGAAACTTAGGATGTACCCTAAACAACCTCTTTGGTTTCATCTCAATTGGATCTTCCATGTTCATGTAAGAATCTTTGACCTAAAAGGTGTTTTTGTTGACTTTTGAAAAGGACCTATAATGTATGAATTTATATCTTTTCATGAGTGCATTTATTGAACTTGAGGGCTGAAGATGAGTTGTAGGGAATTGAATTCTCTTCAAAATTAGCCTTGGATGGGAAATTTCTGATAAAGCATGAGAAAGTTATGCTTGGTCAAAGTTTGGTTGACTTTTCCTAAGAAACCCTAATTTAGCAACTTTTGAGTTTTGATGAATTGGGAGCATTCCTTGGGGAATCATGATCAACTCTTGATCAAATGATGTATATCACTTCAAAATGTTGATCTTGACCAAAAATCTTGAAGTTTGACTATATGTGGGCCACAATTGACTTTTGACCTAATATAGTTGATTTTCAAGCATCTGAGCAGTTGATTGAGCAAACTTCTTGTGCAAGGAATGAAACTTGGCATGGATGATCTTGAGAACATATTAGGACCATGGGAAAGGTTTGAGACCTTTGGAGTTCACCCATCTTAATGAAAATGGAAAGCCTAGTTTGAGGTTCATTGTCTTAGGAGAGCATTTGCCTGATCAATCCTTGGGCATCCTTGGGCAAGTTGAGGATTTCAATGAACATATGTTGAGTAAAATGGGAGGGAAAATTTTGGGGTACAACAGACCGTCTAGATTGTGAAGGTTTAGTCTTGAAGCCAAGTAATATCATTGTAAGGGCGTTCGACAGATCAAAAAGAACAGTTCATGGGGAGGTAGATCTTCCAATCAAGGTAGGCTCCAAAATCTTCAACTCCACCTTCTATATTATGGATATTCATCCTGCCTATTCTTGTCTGTTGGGTCGCCCTTGGATCCATAAAGCTGGGGTAATAACCTCAACTCTCCATCAGAAACTCAAATATCCAGACAAGGGAAGAATTGTCACTGTCTGTGGAGAAGAAGAGTTTATGGCAAGTCACCTCAACTCGTTCAAGTATGTAGAGATGGATGGAGAATTCATTGAGACCCCGTGTCAAACCTTTGAAGTCGTGCCACCAATGGTTGCTGCTACCAAATGTTCCTCTGATGAATCCAAAGCTGTTAAAGTTGTACCGAAGATGGTTTCAGTCAAAGATGCTCGTGCTGCAATTGAAGAAGGAAACTGTGATACTTGGGGGAAACTACTTGATATCCCATTCAAAGCGGACAAGTTTGGTTTGGGCTTCGCCATTAAAGTTCAGAAGAAAGTGAGGCGTGCTCGTGCAGGAAAGCCACTTCTCTGCATTGGAAGCCATGAAGTTAATGCCGTGGGTGATTCGGATGATGAAGCTGCATTTGAAGATTGGGTGTATCCTACCACAATGGAGCTGAAGAATTGGCATGCCAAGGACTTCGTGCCCATCTCCTTCATTAAGGAGTAATCTACTTGTTATTGCTTTTCTTTCAATTCAAGAATATTTTGTCTGTAATATTTAACAATGACTTTTAAGCCATGTGTCTGGCCCGGGGCACTTTGGTCCATTTGTCAAGGGTTTTATTTATGTTCATCTAATCATATGACCATTCAATACAAATCATTGGACTATTTTGCATTCAAATATTTATGCTCATTGTCTTTCTTTTCCTTTAAATACATTTTTCAAAATAGCCACGTATCTTACATGTACACACACACACACACACACACACACACACACACACACTCTTGCAGGTCCTCATCCACTCTGGATCCTATTGCCAATGACTCTACTATTGCCGATTATGACTTTGAATGTCCAATTAACCAAGCCGAAGACGAAGGTGAGGAAGATTGTGAAATACCGGGAGAACTAGCCAGACTTTTGTTACAAGAGGAAAAAGCTATTCAGCCGCACGAGGAGTCAGTTGAAGTCATCAATCTGGGTATTGAGACAGACAAGAAGGAAGTCGATATTGATGCTAACTTAGAAGACAGTGTCAAGAGCAGGTTGGTTCATATGTTGCATGATTATGTGCAAGTATTTGCTTGGTCTTATGAAGATATGCCAGGGTTGGATACCGACATCGTAGTTCATCGTCTACCGACAAAAGAAGACTGTCCTCCTGTCAAACAAAAGGTTTGTCGCATGAGGCCTGATATGTCTGAGAAGATAAAAGATGAAGTGATGAAACAAATTGATACAGGGTTCTTAGCTTTGACATCCTACCCCCAATGGGTTGCTAATGTGGTGCCAATACCGAAAAAGGACGGAAAAGTTCGCACATGCGTAGACTACAGGGATCTGAATAGGGCAAGCCCCAAGGATGACTTCCCTCTACCATACATTGACATCTTAGTCGATAATACTACTCAGCATAAAGTCTTATATTTCATAGATGGCTTCTCTGGCTACAATCAAATAAGGATGGCTCCCGAAGACATGGAGAAGACTAATTTCGTCATGCAATGGGGCACCTTTTGCTACAAGGTCATGCCGTTCGGATTGAAGAATGCGGGGGAAACATATCAAAGATCTATGGTAGCTTTGTTTCATGACATGATTCATCATGAAATAGATATATATGTGGATGATATGATTTCCAAATCACAAACTGAAGAAGAACATCTTGATCACCTGTACAAGCTATTCGAAAGGTTGAAAAAGTACAAATTGAGGTTAAACCCTAACAAACGCACATTTGGAGTATGATCTGGAAAGCTTCTAGGTTTTGTTGTTAGCGATAAAGGCATTGAATTCGATCCTGCCAAGGTAAAGGCCATCCAAGAAATTCCAGTCCCTCATTCTGAAAAGGAAGTTAGAGGATTCTTGGGTCGTCTCAATTACATCGCCCGCTTCATATCACACTTGACTGCTACTTGTGAGCCAATCTTCAAACTCTTGAAGAAAGATCAGGTAGTCAGATGGAATGACGAATGTTAAGCTGCCTTCGACAAAATCAAAGAATATATACAAGAGCCTCATATTCTCATGCCTCCGGTTGAAGGGAGACCCTTGATCATGTACTTGACAGTACTAGAGAACTCTATAGGGTGTGTTTTGAGCCAACATGATGAGTCTGGCTGAAAAGAGCATGCTATTTATTACCTGAGCAAAAAGTTTATCGACTGTGAAACCAAATATTCACTGCTCAAGAAAACTTGATGCGCTCTGGCATGGGCTACTCTCTGGATAAGACAATATATGTTGATTCATACCACTCTATTGATTTCTAAGAAGGACCCAATCAAGTACGTCTTCGAGAAACCTGCTCTCTCTAGAAGGATAGCCAGATGGAAAATGATCTTGACTGAGTACAACATTCGATACACAACATAAAATGCCATCAAAGGAAGTTTACTAGAAGATCATTTGGCCCATCAAGATATGGATGATTATCAGTCTATGAACTTTGACTTCCCGGATGAGAATATCATACTGGTGACCACTGTGCGAAAACTAGACCGTATGACGGACCTGAACAAGGATCCCGATGAACTATGGTCTTTGATGGGGATTCCAACGCCTTAGGTAACATAATAGGTGTTGTAATCATACCTCCTGAAGGTTGCCACACTCCTTTCACTACCAGACTATGCTTCGATTGCACGAACAATATGGCTGAGTACAAAGCATGCATTTTGGGTCTGAAAGCTGCCATTGACTTGAGGATTAAGCATTTGAATGTGTTTGGGGATTCCGCTCTAGTGATTAGCCAAGTAAAAGGAGATTGGGACACTAAACACCCTAATCTCATCCCTTACAAGGAACTTGTGCTATCCTTGATTCCCTATTTCGAAGAGATCACTTTTGAGCACTTCCCTAGGGAAGAAAATCAGTTGGCTGACGCTTTGGCAATCATGTCTTCAATGTTCAAGGTCAGATGGGACAACAAAGCCCCTATGATTAGAATTGAAAGATTCGACGAACTTGCACATTGTTGTGAGCTTGACACTGACGCAGAAAAGCCATGGTACCATGAGGTGATGAGATATCTTGAAGCACAAGAGTATCCCGAGGGAGCATCCATCAATGACAGAAAGTTCTTACGAAGATTTGCAGCCAAATTCTTCCTAAGTAACGGGATATTATACAAGCGCAACCATGACTCTACTCTGCTCTAGTGTGTGGACAAGAAGGAGGTAGAGAAAATTATGGAAGACATGCACGATGGTCTATTTGGTACTCACTCAAGAAGACATATAATGGCTAAGAAGATCCTAAGAGTTGGCTACTATTGGTCAACAATGGAGACTGATTGCTATCAATATTCAAGAACTTGTCACAAATGCCAAATCTATGCTGACAAGGTCCATGTGCCTCCTATCCCTCTGAACATCATGACCGCTCCTTGGCCATTTACAATGTGAGGCATTGACATGGTTGGAGAAATCAAGCCCACCGCTTCCAATAGACACCGCTTCATTCTTGTCGCTATCGATTATTTCACCAAATGGGTCGAAGTCGCCTCGTTTTCCTCAGTCACCAAGAACGTGGTAGCCAGATTCATCAAACACAACCTCATCTGCCGCTATGGTATCCCCTAAAGGATCATCACCGACAATGGGACTAACCTCAACAATGCTATGATTACTGAGCTTTGCACTGAGTTCAAGATCAAGCATCACAATTCTTTTCCATATAGACCTAAAATGAATGGCGCAATCGAAGCGGCCAACAAAAACATTAAGAAGATTGTGCAAAAGATGGTAGTAACATATAAGGATTGGCATGAGATGTTACCATTTTCTCTACATGGCTACCACACTTCAACTAGAACATCAACTGGGGACACTCCCTTTTCCTTAGTCTATGGCATGGAAGTTGTTTTTCCAGTGGAAGTTCAGATTCCCTCACTAAGGATTATGAATGAGGAAGGCCTAGGCAAAGACGAATGGATTCAAACGAGATTGGATCAGCTGAACTTGATCGATGAAAAACGATTGGTTGCTGTTTGTCATGGTCAGACGTACCAAAAGCGTATGATCAAGGCTTTCAACAAAAAGATTAAGCCTCGAGTATATCAAGCTGGTGACTTGGTGATAAAGCGCATCATTCTGCCATAAGGCAGCCGCAGAGGAAAATGGACTCCCACCTACGAAGGGCCATTTGTTGTCAATAGAGTGTTCTCTGGTGGTGCCATGATGCTGACTACCATGGATGGTGAAGACTTCCCACATCCTATAAACACGGACATAGTAAAAAAATACTACGTATAAGAGACCCACTAGGTTGACACACCTAGGCAAAATAAGGGCATCCCGACAAACGAAAAGGTTTGGGAAAAAATTAGGGATATATGCAAAAGATTGTACACCCGGAAAGTTGAAAATCCGAAAGGGCGACTTGGGCAAAAATGGGTATCCTAGTGGGCTGAAAACCCGAAAGGGCGGTCCAGGTAAATTTTTTATGCAAAACGTCCAATGATTTATTAATGACATATGAAGATGAAGTAATCACCCTCACAAATAGACCATTGCGCCTCGGGTAAGACACAAAGATTTAGAGTTTATATTGTTCAAATATTAAAAAACAAAAAGAAAATTACTCCTGAATAAAAGTAATAGGAACAAAATACTTGGCCTCCCAATTGTTGAGTCCACCACCGATAGTTGGGAAGATCCACTTGTCTATGTCACAGTCACTGTCAGCATCTTCTGTAGCGAAAACAACATCAATGGAACTGACTCCTGGTTCATGCTTGCGCATTGGTGCAATTATGACGTTGGGGGTCTTAGGAGGATTAAACTCAATCTCCTTTGCCTCAATAAGATCTTGCATTTTGTTTTTTAGAGCCCAACAATCATTTGTATCATGCCCTGGACTTTTAGAGTGGTAGGCACATCGAGCATTTGGGTTATAGCGGGGAGATGCAATATTTGGATTCTTAGGAGCCTCCTTTAGGGTGACCAGATTAGACTTCAACAAGTGTGGCAAAACCTGAAATAAGGTCATGTTGATCCGGGTGAACTGTCTTATGGGCGCATCCAGTCTACGTTGATTGTTTCGTTGTTGGTTTGATGCATGATTAGAGATCATAACGACTCCTACCGTTGGACGGTGTTCGGTCTTGCTTTGATTCCTCTGGCCATAAGCAACATTGACCTCCTTCTTTCCAGTGAAGGGTTTCTTTACTATATTTGAGGATTCATCTCTTTAGATCTTACCACTCTTGATACCCACTTCTACTCGCTCATCAGTCAATATCAGCTCAATAAACCCAACTGAAGAGCTTCCAATCAAATGGTTGAAAAATGGACCAGACAGAGTATCCAGGAACATGTCTACCAACTCTCTATCAGACAGAGGAGGCTGGACTCTTCCCGCAAGATCTCTCCACTTCTGGGCATAATCTTTGAAACCTTTGCCGGAACCTATAGACATACTTTGCAATTGTGTATGGGTTAGAGCGAGGTCAACATTATATTGGTACTGCCTGTAGAAAGCAATAACCAAGTCTTCCCAATTACGAATGTTGGTTCCCTCCAGCTGATAAAACCATTCCAACTGCGTCCTTGACAAACTTTCCTAGAAGAAATGTATCCACATATTCCTATCAGTAGTGTGGGGTTGAATCTTCCTGACATATGACCTTAAGTGCAGCTTAGGACAGGAGACACCATCATACTTAGAAAATGTAGGGACTTTAAACTTCTGCGGGATGACTACCCCTGAGACCAGTCCTAACTCTTCAAAATCCAGATCGGGTACCCTCTGAATCTCCATAGCATTGAGGCGATCCTCCAGTTGTTTGTATTTATCACCAGTAGGAGGATATTGTTCCTCAGAGTAGTCAACCTCTTCCTCATCAGTCTGTAGATTGTTGTTTTCTTTTGTTGGCTTCTCTTCTTGATTGTCCCCCTCATTTGGCGGGGTTACAGAATCTAGAGCTCGCTTGGCCGGTTCTCTAAACCTTCTTCCCATATCCAAGACACCCGTTGGTTTCTTTGCCTTCTTCTTCTTCTCTTTGGTGATGAGAGCTTTCATATCTTCTTGTCACTTAGCCAAAGATAGGAACATTTGTTAGAATTGAGCATTTTGAGCTTGAAGATCCTTAACTGTCTATTCAAGAGCCATTTCTTTTTGCTGAAATAAACATCGAAAAGATAAGAAACCTGTCTTGAAACATCTGCTTAATGTAATGATATGCATGATAATATTTATGCAATGTTTTCAAGGACTTTTAAGATTTAAATTTGCTTGGCCAAAGAGAGAACAAACATTAATTGCATTTATAAGTTTGAATGGTTACAACAATGCCTCTTGGGCTTACAATGGAAGAAACAAAGATAAAACAAAACTCCTAAATCAAACAGGACTCAGGCTTTCCATGAGCGCATATTCTTTGGTGCAATGTAGGCATTGAAACTCTGTTCTTCATGCAGTTGTCTTGTAAGCTCCAAAACCTTCTTCTCGCTTGCGTAGAAATGGGTTTCAAAGGTGTCTCGTTCCTCTTTGAGTTAAATCCAAGATCTTTGTAACTCCTCGAGAGTAGTCGGCATGTCAGGATGGAGAATAGTATGAGGTACATCTCTCTCAGAAATAGGTCCCATGATGATAGGTAGGATGGCAGGGTAAGGCATCATGAGATTTTGAGCGCGTGCTCGCACCCACTTAAGATACGGCTCCAAAGGGATGGAGTGCTTATGCCCCAATGTCTTGCTATCCGCTTTGTTCACCATGCCCCAAGCTCGAATGAACCTCTGATGGTATCCTTGGACATCGTTCTCATAGTCGAATGCAATTCCTCGAACAAGTGCATCATGAGGACCATCCCTCCTAACATACCCAAACTGTCGCAATGCCAAACAAGGGTTATAAGTGATTCCTCCCCTAATGCCTATGAGAGAGACATTAGGGAATTCCCTACAACGATCAATGATGGTTGTAACGCCCGTGATTTAATTAATTATTTAATTAAATTATTTTTGGAATATTTGTGAAGTTGTGTTGTGATTAGTTGAATTTAATTATTTTATTAAGTGGTGAAATAATAGTAGAAGGATAATATCATTTGATGTGGGCTTGTTTTAAAGGAACAGAAGTAGTAAAAAGGGGGTGTAGTAGTCTTGAGCCCATTAAGGAATAAAGAGAATAATAGGGTTATTTTATTATTGTTAGAATAAGGAGAAAAGAAGAAGCAGTAAGAAGAAATAAGGGTTGGAAGAAGAGAATGTGAAAGCTGTTAGAAAGGAGGAAAAGAGGCAGAACGGAAATTCAACCGGAAAAGTTATAGAGCAACCTTCAACCCAAGGTAAGGGTGGGGTTCTGACTCTATAATAGGGTTCATGATAATTGGTATGTGGGGTTAGAGGTGAAAGATTGTTTGGTTATGATTGAATTATATATGATGTTTTATGATAGAAATCGATGATTGAAAGATGAATGATGATGTCCCAATGCTGTATATTTGATGTAGAATTATAGGATAATTATAGTTGATAATTTTCTATTATTAGAGGATGTTTTTAGGGCTTAAAGTATGGAACCCGTAGTGAAAATGCAGAGAAATCACAGAAAATATCCTTAGCAGAGCAGTATGTGTCAACCCCAAACGTTATGTGTCAATACAAGAAGGTCTTTAGACCCAGGATGAGTCGACACGAAGAAGTCATGTGTCGATACATGAGGGCTTTCAGACCCAGGATGAGTCGATACGTAAGAGTATGTGTCGATACATACAATGTGGCAGAATCAGTATGAGTCGATACAAGAGAGTATGCGTCGACTCATGTCGCGTGTTCAGTTCAGTAAGCGTCGACCCAAGGCATTATGCGTCGATCCATGTTGTCTGGTTTTTGGTAGAGTTAGTTTGAAAAGGTTGTAACTTGAGTTTTCGGATTCCGTTTGAGGTGACGTTCGAAGCGTTGAATAGCTAACGCAATGAACTTCATTCTTAAGGATTAAAATGAAGAATAGGAAGGATAATCCTAGTATCCAAATTACTACTAGATTTAGTTCCCGCGTTAATCGATATGTTGATTTTTGTGAAGAATGATGAGGATGAGATGATTATAGGTTACTGTTTTGTTTGTAACGGTAGGATTAATGATGATAATGATGTAGTATTACAGAATAGTAATATGTAAAGGTCTAGTGATTTAGAAGTAAGCCTTAGATGATTAATTAATTATAGGCAATATCATGTTGTAGGCTTATGGCCAACGTTGCGAGATTGACGAATTGCTGTTATATTGTTGTTGTGGCTGAGTTGCTGTGATTTACGATGATATATGATGTTTGATGAATTATGATGATACATGATGTTTGATGAATTATGATGATATATGATGTTTGATGAATTATGATGATATACTATGTTTATGAAAGATGTTGAGATGCCTCTAATAATTGGAAGCTATTAAGATGTAGGCTTATGGCCAACGATGATGTTGTGTTGAGATGTTGTTGATTTTGGTGTTGTCATTACATTCATGATGGTGTCGCATACATTGCATTTCAAGATGGAGCTTATGCTCGTTAAGATGGCCTGTATTGGTGAATATTAAGATGAAGGCTTATGCCTTGTTGATGCCTCTATTAATTGGAAGATTTTTAAGATGGGAGTTCTGCTCCAATGGTACCACATGCATTTGCATAGTATTGAGTTGCATTATATGATTGCATAAAGAAGTTGTGTATTTATGTTGTGATTGTGTATTATTGTTGCGATGATTGTTGTTCATAAGATGAGAAGTGGTGATGTTATGTGATCTAATTTAATATAATAGTTATCATACGCTTTATTATATTGTTAGATATCTCACCCCTTCTATTTGAGTGTTACCCTTACATTGGTAACGTGAAGGTAATCGAGAGTGAAGGTTGTATACCTTCAGTAGTTCGAGTCGGTGTCATTGCTCTGATATGTAACACTCGGGGGGGGGGGGGGGGGATGAACGCTTGTTGCTTTTAATTAATGATGATTTCAGTTGTTGAACTTTAATTTGATTGTTACGAAGTATGTGCTATTTTGAAGTTGCTGTAACGATGGATAAAGATGTTATTAAGAATTCCGCTGCGTAGATGTTTAAATTGTTGAATTAAGATGATGGTTCATCCGACGTTTAAAGTTTTATATATCTGTAGTACGGTGGGAGAACTGACTTGAGGTTTTGTGTTTGTGTTTGCAAATGTTGCGGTTAGCAAGAGTCGCCATCGACTTTTCTTTTATCCAAAAGGAAAGGTGAAAAAGCACAGGAAAGACCTTTGAGATTGTTTCTTGAGTTCGGGGGGGGGGGGGGGGGGTAGATTATGAAAAGGGAAGGTATTAGCACCCTTTTCATCCATGGTTTTCCATGGGCTCTTAGTTACTTGCTAGATCACTTGCTTTTGTTTTGAAATTGTGCTTTGTGTGGTTTTTGAAAGTATTTTGTAAAAGAGGCCATTGTTTAGGCAATCTTTGTAATGATTCTCGTTCGTAAGAATGTATACAAAGATGTTTGTCTTTTTGAAAATGTTTTCAATGTTTGTAAGATGTTTTTGAAATGTGTGTGTTTGTTTTGGAAAATAGCAAGGATAGTTGTTTGAAAATAGATCAAGTAACTAGAAGCAATCTACCTACTCAAATGTCTTTCTTGTTCATTTTCTATTCCTTTGACATTGTTGTCTTACCATTGATTTGGTAAGGAACCCTATCTTTGGATGTAAGTGGGACGGGCGTGGGTCATCGTATAACCATGATTAGCAACGTTGCAAAGTATCTTAGCATTTTTGAGGGACCAAGATCATCTTGTAAGGTAACTTTGAATAATGTCATCGAGGGACTATGATCTTATACTTGTTTGTTTTGCCAAGATACTTCGCATGCGTAATATGGCCATTTTTGTGTAAGGCAACCAAGTGGAGAAACCCTAAGGGTGCTTGTGTACAAGTGTGTTATTTTCATGCTTTGATTTTGTCTTGGATTTAGGGTTTTCTATTTGATTTGTTTTTATCTTGCCATTCAAACCCTAATTACTAGCATGGTAGGTAAAAGCGGTAAATTACGTAATTTAAAGATTACTACGCTATTACAACATTTTATCGGAGGAGGGGATACAAATTGTGAATGGGGATTTGCAATAATGTAAATCTAATTAAGCTATTAAAACCAAATCGAATTTGTACAAATATTGGAATAAATAATATACAAGACAATTTAAATATGCAAAGATATATAAATGCAAGAAAAAGATCTTTGGTTTTGTTGTTTTTATATGAAAAGAATTTTGCCTAATCCTAATATCTTAAGAAAAAGAAATTAATTCTTAAAAAAATGGTTAACCCTAATTTCTGATTTAAAAGAAAATAAAGCTCTTTAAGTATTATTTTTTTGTGTATTTTTGCCTTAAAATAATAAATAAGATTTAAAAAAAATATTTAGTCTTTTTATATGTTAAAATAAATATTTACAAGTATATATATATATAAAAAAGATAAGAATATATCTAAGTTTAATTTATTTTTACAAATTTATTTAAGAAAGATAGTTAGTATATATTTAAAATAAAATATATTTTTTAATGTGAAAATAAAATAAAATAAAATAGAAATGCAATATTTATCATATTTATATTTTTTATGACTTTTATGTGTTAAAGAAAATATTTTAATAAAACAAATATGAAAATAAAATAAATAATAAAAGATTGGGCCAGGGGTGCTGCAAGCAAATAGGGGGTAGTGTGTTAGAAAAAAAATAGAAGGCCCAAGAACCAAGCCCATACTGCCAAAAATGCCAAAACTGAAGCTGAAAAAATGAGAAAAATGTAAAAGGTAGCACCAAGGTTTGAACCCATGACCTGGGCATTGCCAGCGCGCTACTTACCACTGGGATGGATGTACATCCGTTAGTTTATGTGAAAACAAAAATACATAACATGAAACCCTTCCTTGCCCTGTACTTCATCTTCTTCCTCAAGCTGGCCATAACTCCTGTATCTTTCTCATTTCTCCATGAAAATGAAAACTTCCAACATGAAAATGGTAGTACTCATTCCCACGATTTCAACCATGTAAATCATGTAAGCTAACAATAAAAGATCAAAACGAATTTTAAAGGCCCTAATTTTAAACCTAAATTTTGCAGAAATTTGAACCCTAAAATTCTCTATACATAATGAATATAAATGAATTCTATGCACATGGTTGGCTTTAGAACAATAATATCTACATTTTCCTTTCACAAATTGTGGCCAATGGATGCCTGTATGAAGAGATAAAAGTTGGAATTCTTACCTCTTTCAGCTGAGATCGTGAATGGAGTTTGAGTGAGTATTAGGAAGGCTTGAAGGTTCCTTTAGCTTGCTTGAACCTTCCTGAGTATGTTCCAATCTTTACCTTGCTTTGAAAGTGTCTGAAACTCTCTCTATCCAAGTCAACCTGCAAGCTTGAAAAACAAAAATGGCAGATGGAGAAGGAGGTGTTACAGTGGGGGGATGATGGTCTGGAACACTTAGATATGAGGTAGGTAAAGTGTTTAAGTGATTAAAACTTGAAACGCACGAGTGAATTTGTGGATTGCTATGCTTATGCTCAAACTGCAAGTTTTTGATAGGTTTTTGGTAAGAGGGAGTTTTTGAGTATTTTTGGACTTTTGCAATCGTGTTCTAAGCTGTAATATGTTTGTGTATTAGTATGGAGAAAGTTTCCAATCCAATACTCAACAGATTTCCGAGTTGTGGCCTTTTTGCACTCTTTCTTGCTTTTGAAGCAAAGTGAAGGGACAAGTCTCTACATGCTTGTACTGGCCTGCTTGGAGTTGGTACAAGCTCTATACAAATTTCTTTAGGTTTGTAGGACTTGTGTGTGCAGAGAAGACAGGTCCAATGCTCAAAAATTGAAAAGTTTCAAAAGTTAAGCTTTTCCAAAATGGCAATGGCAACTTTGTGCCATTTATGGAATTAAAGCTTGGACAAAGACCCTTGGGATTGGATTAAGGATTTGTCAACTGAGTAAGCATTAAATTATGAAGTGAGAAACAAGTTTGAGACCTGTAAAGCAAGAATTAGGCAGCATAGATTCAGATTTGAATTTTGTTCTTCATGAAATGGCTTGAATTCAAAGTGAGAAATTGCCAATTTCATCTCTTCGATTCTCCCTACTCAAAAATGATCTCAAGGAGTTCTTTGACATTTTGGAAAGCTTGCAATGTGCTCTATAACTCATATTTGAAATTCATTTCAAGATTCCTCTTGGAACTAGGTGAAAAATTGCCATGTAGTTGGATCCAAAACCTGCCTAAATTCGGGCAAAATTTCACTAAGTTATTTTAGTTCATGGGCATGTATTCATAAAATTATATCTTGAGATACAAGCATCTTTAGGGAAAAATATGTGATCAAATTTGTATATTTCATGGGGGTCTACAAATTTCATGTTGGGAACTTTCTTTGAATCATCTTGTATCATGGTGAAAAAATGGCTTAAAGTTGAGAAAAAAATCAGAAATTTTCAATACTTAGAAAAATTTCTAAGTTAAGAAAAATTACAAATTTCAAAATCAAATCTTCAATCTTTGGTTTCTTGATGAAAAAGCTTCACATTTTGACATGTTTTGATGAATTGTGATCCTTGGCACTTGATTTTGACCAAAAAGTTAAATTTTGACTTTTCAGTATACAGTTGACTTTTAATCAGTTGACTACAAATTTCATATGTCTATCCAATGGATTTGCAATGTTTTGAACCATGTAATTAGGTCAAGATGATGCAATTGAACCCTTGAAACCATGCTTCAAATCAATTGGTCATTTTCTAGGTCAAAAATCAGAAATTGCCCTTTCCCAGTCAAAACCCTAATTTTGACCATTTTGCCCTTTTGATGATTTGATCAAATTTCTTGAGGAATTATGGTCCAAACTTGATCAAATGATACATATGAGTCTGGAATGTTGATGTGGATAAAAAATTATGAAGTTTGACTGTAAATTGGCCATGGTTGACTTTTTCCCAAATACAGCCGATTTTTTAGGTTAATTGTCCAATTGACTGATAAAAAATGTGGTTCAAGGCTTGAAACTTGTCATGAGTAATCTTAGGGGTCCATAATGATGTTTGAAAGTCATATGAAACATTGATAGTCCAAAAATCCTTGGGCAAACTCAAACCCTAATTTTGGGTCATCAATGTAAGATGAGATGTCTTTAGTTGATCAAACCCTAATCCAATCTCGAGTCAAAGAGATCTTGTGAGAAAAGTCTTGATAAATGAGAGGGAAAATTTTGGGGTACAACAACTGCCCCTGTTCAATCTTCTTAAACTTGAAGAGTTAGATTGCCAAGTTTTGCCATTCGTGACTCGAAGGTGAGAGAATGGTTGGACACTAGAGTGCCCAGAAATTTGCAATCGACGATGTGTAGTTGAGGGAATGGGATTAAAGATGCCATTTGGATAAGTGATAGAATCTTGTTGGAGATGGGCTTGTATATGCCATCTAAGAGTGATTGTTGATTTGTAATTTGTAAGCTGAACGAATAAGTATCAGATTGGTGTCCCTGTCTGAAGCGTATCTGAACTGTATCTGAAAGGTTGTATTTGAATGAGTATCAGAATGACATTCGTGTCTGGAGCGTATCTGAACTGTATCTGAACGGGTATCAGAATGGCATCCGTGTCTGGAGTGTATCTGTACTGTATCTGAAATTTGAATCTGAATGAGTATCAGAATGGCATCCATGTCTGGAGCATATCTGAACTGTATCTGAATGGGTATCTGAATGAGTATCTGAATGGCATCCGTGTCTGGGGCGTATCTGTACTGTATCTGAGAGTTGAATCTAAATGAGTATCAGAATGGCATCCGTGTCTGGAGCGTATCTGCACTGTATCATGATTGCATATTGTTAATGGTAGCTGTTAATCTTATCCTGAAAAGGATAAAATGTTAGCTGAAACACAAAGTTATGTTGCATGAAATGTATGATGCAATGTATTTGTTCTATCAATGTTTATGATATATGGATGCAATGTACGTGCCTGTAAGCTGGTCTGTTGTAATGTTGTATGATTGAGGAAAATAAATCCTTGAATGTTGCTGAGGCTATGTTGAATTTTCATGTCTTGAAGTACTGACGAACTCTTGTTGAGAGAAGTAGATTCTATGGTGAGGGCAAAACCATGTACTGCTTGTAAGATTTGCTTGGGGAACCCTGAGAAATTTGACGATTTCTACTGGGGATTAATAATTTGAAATTTGTTCCGCTGGGGACTTAAATGACGTACTGTGGGGATTACTTATGGAATAGCCTAGAGACGTTTTCCTGTCCTTTAAACCTATCAATAATTGTCTTTCTCATTTTGTTTATTTGTAAACAGTAATTATGTTCAAATGCATATGTTCATCAATGAATCATTGGAAGTTTTTGCAAACAAAACACAATCGTAAAGAAAAGACAAATAGTTTTTTTGTACTTTTGAAGAGATATCTTTGTATTGACTTTGAATAAGTATTTTGTACAAAGGAGACAAACATTCTAGTAAGAGAATGGTGCCATAAAACAAGAAAAATTTATACAAAGAAAGATAGCTATGTGTAATAATCCCAGGGGTTCCCATTCTGCTATAGCCTTCATATCTCCGAATATCTTATCTATTTGTTGCTTTGTCCGGAGATGATTGAATTGATCAGAAACTCCGAGTTTGTCAGTGGAAGTAAAATGTTGTCCGTTAAGTGATCCAACGGGACATAGTCATACGCTTTAATTCCCTAACTTTTGCCTGGACCGCCCTTTCGGGTTTTCAGTCCACCAGGAAACCCTTTTTTGCCCAAGTCGCCCTTTCGGGTTTCCAACTTGCCGGGTGTACAGTTTTTTTTAAAAAATTTTATCCCTAATTTTTGCCCGAACCTTTTTGGTTTGCCGGGATGCCCTTTTTTTCCTAGGTGTGTTAACCTAGAGGGTCTCTTATGCGTAGTATCTTTTGACTATGTCCGCGTTCGCAGGGTGTGGCATGTCGTCTCCATCCATGGTGGTCAAGATCATCGCCCCACCGGAGAATATGTTCTTGATTACAAATGGTCCTTCATAGGTAGGAGTCCATTTCCCCCTGGGATCACTTTGTGGCAAGATGATACGTTTGATCACTAGATCCCCAACTTGATATACTTGGCGTCTGACTTTCTTGTTGAAAGCCTTGATCATCCGTTTTTGATACATTTGACCATGGCAAACAACAATAAGTCTCTTTTCATCAATTAAGTTCAGTTGATCAAGTCGAGTTTGGATCCAATCATTTTCATTCAATCCTGCATCCTTCAAAATTCTCAGAGAGGGGATCTGAACCTCAATAGGTAGAACAACCTCCATGCCGTAAACCAAAGAATAGGGTGTTGCCCCGGTTGATGTGCGAGCTATGGTATGGTACTCATGGAGAGCAAAGGGTAGCATCTCATGCCAGTTTTTGTATGTGACTGTCATTTTTTGTATGATCTTTTTAATGTTTTTATTCGCAGCCTCGATAGCACCATTCATCTTTGGCCGATAGGGGGAAGAATTGTGATGTTGAATCTTGAATTGCTCGCACAAGGCGGTGATCATAGTGTTGTTAAGATTTGTACCATTGTCAGTGATGATCCTTTCCGGGATACCATACTGGCAAATAAGATTTTGCTTGATGATGCGAGCCACAAAATTCTTGGTAACGGAGGCGAAGGAGGCTGCTTCAACCCACTTTGTGAAATAATCAATGGCCACTAGGATGAAACGGTTTCCATTGGAGGCTGTAGGCTTGATCTCTCCAATCATATCAATTCCCTACCTAGAGAAGGGCCAAGGAGCCGTCAAGACATTCAGAGGAACCAGGGGCACGTGCACCTTGTCAGCATAAATTTGACACTTATGACAGGTCCGAGAGTGTTGATAGCAATCTGCTTCCATGGTAGACCAATAATAGCCTGCCCGTAGGATTTTCCTCGCCATCGTATGCCCACTGGAGTGAGTGCCAAAAGTACCTTCATGTAATTCAGCCATGATCTTTTAAGCTTCAACCTTATCCACGCATCGGAGCAAAATGGAGTCATGATTGCGTTTGTACAGGATGCCATTACTAAGGAAGAACTTAGCAGAGAATCTCCTTAAGAACTTATTATCATTGATTGAAGCTCCTTCTGGATATTCTTGAGCCTTAAGATACCTCTTGACCTCATGAAACCAAGGCTGGTCCACTACCTCTTCAGTATTAATCTCGTAACGATGCGCTGGTTCATCCATTCATTCGATGGTGATCTGGGGAGCCTTGTTATCCCAATTAAGTTTAAACATAGATGACATTGTAGCTAGGGCGTCTGCTAGCTGATTTTCTTCTCGCGGGACTCGAAGGTAATCTTCTCAAAATGTGGTAGCAATGTCAAAACATGTTCTTTGTAAGGGATAAGATTTGGGTGCTTAGTGTCCCATTCCCCTTTGATCTGACTGATGACCAAAGCTGAATCTCCAAACACATCTAAAGTTTTAATTCCCAAGTCTATGGCGTCCCTGAGACCAAAGATACATGATTCGTACTCTGCCATGTTGTTTGTACAGTTGAAGCAAAGTCTGGAAGTAAAGGGAGTATGACACCCTTCTGGAGATATGAGTACAGCGCCGATACCATTACCAAGTGCATTGGATGCCCCATCATAGAACAGGGTCCATCGGGATCCTTGTTCAGGTTCGTCATATGGTCTGATTTCTTCACAGTTGTTTAACATCACGATGTCTTCATCCAGGAATTCAAACTTCATGGACTGATAGTCTTCTACAGCTTGGTGAGCAAGGTGATCAGCCAATACACTTCCCTTTATAGCTTTCTGGGTAGTATATTGTATGTCATATTCTGTTAGGATCATCTGCCATCTAGCTATGCTCCCAGACAGAGCAGGCTTTTCGAAGATGTATTTTATCGGATCCATCTTAGGTATCAACAAGGTAGTATGAGTCAGCATATACTGTCTTAGCCGGTGAGCAGTCCATGCCAGAGCGCAACAAGTTTTCTCGAGCAGTGAATATCTGGTTTCACAGTCGGTAAACTTTTTGCTCAGGTAGTAAATAGCGTGCTCTTTTCGGCCAGACTCGTCATGCTACCCCAATACACACCTTATTGAGTTCTCTAAAACAGTCAGATACATGATCAGTGGTCTTCCCTCGACTGGTGGCATCAAAATAGGAGGCTCTTGTAAGTACTCTTTGATTTTGTCAAAAGCAACCTGGCATTCATCGTTCAATCTGACTACTTGATCTTTCTTCAATAGTTTGAAGATTGGATCACAAGTAGCTGTTAGGTGAGAAATGAATCTGACAATATAGTTCAGGCGCCCCAAGAATCCTCTGACTTCCTTCTCAGTACGAGGAGCAGGCATTTCTTGTATTGCTTTAACCTTGGCATGATCGACCTCAATGCCTTTGTTACTGACGACAAAACCTAAAAGTTTACCGGACCGTACTCCGAATGTGCACTTGTTTGGATTCAACCTTAATTTGTACTCCTTCAATCTCTCAAACAGCTTTTGCAAGTGATCAAGGTGCTCTTCTTCCGTTTGTGATCGAGCTATCATATCGTCTATGTAGACCTCTATTTCATGATGTATCATGTCATGAAACAAATCTACCATGGCGCGCTGATAGGTTTCCCCAGCATTCTTCAATCCGAATGGTATCACTTTGTAGCAGAACGTGCCCCACTGTGTGACAAATGTTGTTTTCTCCATGTCCTCAGGTTCCATTTTGATTTGGTTGTAACCTGAGAATCTGTCCATGAAGGAAAACACTTTGTGCTGGGCCGTATTGTCAACCAGGACATCTATGTGGGGGAGTGGAAAATCGTCTTTAGGGCTTTCCCTATTCAAATCTCTATAGTCCACACACATTCGTACTTTGTCGTCTTTTTTAGGTACCGAAACAATGTTGGCAACCCATTGAGGATAGGAAGTGACGGCCAAGAATCCAACATTGAATTGTTTCATGACCTCCACTTTGATCTTCTCTAACATATAAGGTCTCATGCGGCATACTTTTTGTTTTACTGGCGGACAGTCTTCTCTTGTTGGAAGACGATGTACCACGATGTCCGTATCAAGTCCCGACATATCTTCATATGACCAAGCAAAGATCTCAACATAATCCTGCAACAGCTGAATCAGACGCTCCTTGAAACTGGGCCCCAGATTGGCACCCACCTTGACCTCTTTTTTATCCTCCTTGGTACCTAGGTTGATTGTATCCACAGGTTCCTCGTGAGGCTGAATAGCTCTTTCCTCTTGTTGCAGTAGTCTGGCCAGTTTCGCTGGTACTTCACAATCTTCCTCACCTTCATCTTCGGCTTGGTAGATTAGATCCTCAGAGTCACAAAAGGCCATAGCAGTATCGTTACCCATGGGATCCGGAATGGAGGGGTACCTGCATTTGTGAGTGTGGGTGTGTGTAAGGGTATAGCCATCCTTAAAAATAAAATGTAAAAGAAAAACAATGAGCACAAAAGTTTGTATGTGAAAAACGTCCATGATTCATTGAATGTCATATGAAGATGAAATAAAAACCCTTACAAATGGACCATTGTGCCTCGGGCAAGACACAAGGTTTTAAATGTGCGAATTGTTTATGAATATCACAAGTCCAACAGATTTTCAAAGATAAATTACTAAGGGATGAAAGTTATTGGGACAAAGTCTCTGGCTTCCCAATTGTGAAATCCTCCGTTGACAGTAGGAAAGATCCAATCCTCCAAGCTGCAATCCTCTTCACCATATTCTACCACATTCACCTCTCGGTTGTTAATCTTCAAGGGGGGCCCTCCAGCACGGGCACAGCGTACAGCCTTCTGAGCACTTTAAGTGAACCCTAAACCAAACTAGTCAGATTTATACGAAATATCCGGAAGTTTCCCCCAGATGGTGCATCCACCCTCCTCTACTACTGCCTTGGCGTCCTTCAGAGATGACATCCGGAGTGGAGGTCTTGTAATCTTGGGAATCTGGGACACAATCTTGGTTACTGCTACCTCTTGGGGAACCTCTTCGAAATGTTGAAAAGGAGTTTCAATGAACTCGACGTCCAATTCCACATACCGGAAGGAATTGAGGTGGCTAATCATATACTCTTCCTCTCCATGGACAGTGATAATCTTTCCCTGGACCGAATATTTTAGCATCTGGTGCAGTGTAGAGGTGACAACACCAGCATTATGGATCCACGGCCGTCCTAGCTGACAAGAGTAAGAGGGGCGGATGTCTATTACATAGAAGGTTGAGTTGAAAGTTTGAGTCCCAACCTTTATGGGGATATCCACCTCCACGTGCACCATCCTCTTTGAGCCATCAAATGCTCTCACGACTATGTTATTGGGTTTCAATGTCAGTCCTTCGCAGTCTAGTCTGTTGAGAGCTTTCTTCGGTAAAACATTCAAAGATGAACCAGTGTCCACCAAGACATGGGACAAAGTTGTTCCTCTACATTCCATAGAGACATGCAATGCCTCGTTGTGCTTTCTTCCCCTTGGTGTCAGATCAACATCCGAGAAGCCTAGGCCGTTATCCACCGTAAAGCTAGCCACGCAATCTTGAAATTGGTCAGCCGATGTCTCTTGAGGCACATGGGCTGTCTTTAGGAACTTTACCAGAGCTTTTGCATGTGCCTCGGAACACAACAACAATGCCAACATGGAGATTTTGGAGGGAGTTTTCCCCAACTGTTCAACTACGTCATAGTCGCTCTTCTTTATTATTCTCAGGATCTCCTCCATTTCCTTCTTGGAGGTTTCGGGGATAGTCAGTGGTTGAGCCTTCTTTCGGACAGGCTCTTCTTGAATACTTTTTTCCTCGAGTTTCAGCAGTAGGAGTGTTGGTAGGGATAACAGCAGGGGTTGTGTCGTCTTTATCAATAGGAGCACTTGCATATATGATTATTGGTACGGAGGTAACCTTTGGAGCAGCCACGGGTCCAAAAACTGCCTTTAGGGGTGCAATTTCTGGAGAGAATATTCTACCGCTTCGGGTAATCTTACTAGTTCCGGCAATATTGCTAATGTCAGAGTCTTCTTCTTCGAATCTCATCTCTTTGGCGGCCAACCCATCTTGTTTGATGCCATGGTAGTAGATGTCCCCACTGTAATTTCAAGGCACAATTTTATCTGATTCATACGGGACTGGCCCAGGCATTGTGATTATGAGAGGAGTAGTTTTTGTAACCGATGTAATTCTAACGGGTCTTTTGGGGACCCTGGAAGAATTGGCGGAGATGGTTATGATTGAAATGTCTTCAACAGAAACAGGTGAAACAAGAGTACTTTCAAACAAAATCTCTTTGTTGTCTATCAAGCGTTGAATGTCTGTTTTCAACAAAGGGCAAACAATTGGTGAGGATAAGCAAAGATGAAAGTCTTCATTACAACCCGGGAATACACCGACTTTCAACAAGTTTGTCTTAATGATTAAGAGTGGATTCAAAAGTTCATCAATTATGGTAACAAACAAATCTTCTTCAACAACATTGGTGTGGTGACCATGTCTAGGCATAGGAGCGGAAATGACGTTTGGCTTCTCGGGCGCATCAAACTCAATCTCTTTTGCCTCTATAAGGTCTTGAATTTTGTTTTTCAAAGCCCAACAGTTGTTAGTGTCATGACCCGGACTTTCAGAATGATATGCGCAACAAGCATTTGGGTGATAATAAGGGGACGCTGTGTTGGGGTTCTTTGGGGCTTATTTTAAAGTTGCCAAATTGGATTTCAGAAGATGCGGTAAAACCTGGGCTAGAGTCATATTGATTATGGTGAATTGTCGGACTGGCCTCTCCACCCTCGGTTGATTACTTCTTGGTTGATCAGATGTAGGCTTTGGGATCATAATAGCCCCTACCATTGGTCGGAGTTCGGCTCTCCCTTGGTTCTTTTATGGATATACATCAACTACTTCTTTCTTCCCAATGAAAGGTTTCCTTACAGATGTAGAGGCAGATGAATCCTTCTGAATCTTTCCACTTTTTATGCCAACTTCCACCCTTTCTCAGGTTAGTATTAAATCAGTAAATCCTGCAGATGAGCTCCCAATCAGATGGTTGAAGAAAGGGCCCGATAGAGTGCCTAAGAACATGTCCACCAATTCCCTTTCAGACAGAGGGGGTTGCACTCTCCCAGCTAGATCTCTCCACTTCTGCGTGTAATCCTTGAAACCCTCATTGGAAGCCATAGCCATACTCTGAAGTTGAGTATGGGTAGGCGCCAAATCAGCGTTGTATTGATATTGCTTATAGAAAGCTGCGGCAAGATCTTCCCAATTATGGACGTTGGCCCTTTCCAGTTGGTAAAACCAGTCGAGTTGTGTTCCAGATAGGCTATCTTGGAAATAATTCACCCACAAGTCTTTATTAGCGGAGTATGGCTGGATCTTTCTCACATATGATCGGAGGTGCATCTTAGGACATGACACTCCATCATATTTTGCAAACAAAAGCACTTTGAATTTCGGAGGAATCACAATCCCCGACACTAGTCCCAATTCTTCAAAGTCTAGACCCGGCACCTTTTGTATTTCCGTAGCGCTCAAACGCTCTTCAAGATGTTTGTACTTATCATCAGCTGGAGGATACTATTCCTCATAGTAGTCTTCCTCTTCTTCCTCCTCTTCAGATTCGGACGGGACTGCTGTTTCTTTTCCTTTCCCCTCTCCTTCACCAGATGTTGTTGCAAAATTCAAGGTTCTTCTAGTCTGTCCTTGAAACCTTCTCCCCATGTTTAAAACCCCAGTGACCTTCTTTGTTTTCTTTTTTCTTTCCTCAGCCAGCAAAGTCTTCAACTCCTCTTGCCCCTTGGCTAGGTTCATGAGCAATTGTTGAAATTGCGTGTTTTGAACTTGAAGATCTTTGAATCTGTTCGAGATCCATCTTACTGAAATAAACAGTAGAGAGATGAGGAAACTCGTTGCAAAAGACCTGTTTATGTTATGATGAATGATATGTGCATATGTAATGTTTTCAAGGATTTTTAAAGAGTTAAGTTCGTTTTAGACAAAAAGAAACACACATTATATTAATAAGATAGAGTTTGAGTAAATCAATGCCCCTTGGGCAAAATAATACAACACTCTAAGATAAAAAAGTAGTGTGCATCCTCTTTGGTGCAATGTAGGCATTTAAAGTCTGCTCCTCATGAAGTAGCCTAGTGATTTCCAAAACCTTCTTCTCGCTTGCGTAGAATTGGGCTTTGTTGTACCCCAAAATTTGCCCTCCCATAATTCTTCAAGAAAATGCCAAGTCAAGCTGCAAAATCTCCAAGGGTTGCACAGTGCAAAGATCTCCTATACAGTCAAAATTAGGGTTTTGATTCTGATCAAGAAAAGGAAGTTTTCAAAGGCCCAATCAAGTCTCATATGCCTACAAATATGGTCAAGCATCCTCATATCAAGTTTCAAGACATTCAGCACAAAATTGCACAGTCAAAAACCCTAATTGCACCACAGTCAACTGTAGGGGCAAAATGGTCATTTGACAGTCAAAAGTTCAAATTTTTGGTCAACATATCATTTTGAAGCCACAAACATCATTTGATCAATGCTTGATCATGGTTCTCAAAGCTTGGCTCAGAAATCATCAAGATGCAAAAGTTTCCTTATTTGGACAGCTGAAAAAGTCAACTGAAATTGACCAGGGCATAACTTTCACATGGATTATCAGAAAAATTCCATCCAAAGCTCATTTTGAAGAGAAATACATTTCCTACAACTCATCCTCATACTTCAAGTCCAAGAAATGCTCTCACAAAAAGTTATCAATTTCAACATTATAGGTCATTTTCAAAAGTCAACAAAAAGGGACTTTAAGTCAAAGGCCATAACTTGAGATTGGTAAATCAAAATTACATGGGACCAAAGACATTGGTTAGAGGACTCAAAGACCTTTCCAAAATGTCCAAGAACATGAGAAAAGCTTAAAAATTGAGCAAGTTATGCCTTGTGGAAGTTGGGAAATTTTTGGATATTTTGAAAAGTCAACATTACTTCAAATGACCTAAAATTGCTAATGGGCCCATTTTTCTTCCATAATTCATCATCCATGACATATGCACGACTACTTGGCCCAAAGGGAAGTCTTTATTCATTTTTTATTTATTTATTTGAATTTTTATTTATAATAATTCATTTAAATCAAAATAAATGTATGAAAAATGCTAACCTAAAGTTTTAAATCTTTTTGTGCATGTTTTACTCTCAAGATTTCGTGCTTGTACCAATATGGAAAGATTTGGATTGATTGGCATGATTGAGAACAAAAAGCACATGGAAAAAGATTGGAAAAAATCTTAAAAAATCAAATTTCCAAAATCATGAATGCAAGATATTTGGATCCATATTTTTAACCTAATTCACTCTTGCATAAGTATGGAACACAACCCTAATCAGAATACACACTGAGCTGCGCCCAAAAGCCATCATCAAGCTTGAAATTTTTCTCAAAAAAAGTCAAAACTGTAAACACCTTTGCAAGGCGATTCAGGTCTCAAGACTTCTTCCATTAGCTTCCTCAAGCATCACTTGACATATTCCAATCACTAATATCCATCAAGACTCAAGGAATTGGTAACACGAGTGCAAACTGTATTAAGAAAAATTCATAATCGTGCATCATGATTTACGCATCCTTTGTAATTTTTAATACTTGATTCATGTTCATTATGAAGTTCTGAAGCTAACCAATACATTTAATTGTATTTTTATGTGCTACACGCGATTATGCCATGTTTGATTTTTAGGGTTTACATAGCTTCAGATTAGGGATTTTGAAAAGAGGAAAAATTAGCCCTCAAGACAACCACCATTCAACTCAGCGCATGTGGACGAAGATAATGGAACTATCGCGCCTAATTTATGATTGCCCTAGTGCTAATCGTTATTTTCTGTAAAGATACTTTCTGCAACGGTGTAAAAACCGTTGCTTATGTTGTTTATATTTTAGGAACGTGAAGAAGATGATGTGTTGGCAAACGGTGATAGGTTGATTCAAAAATTCGCGCGTTGGTGGCCCCTGATCATTATTTCTTTTATAATGTTTATTTGCTATTGTATATTAAACGTGTTTGGGATGGCTCAGTGGTAGGTACACGCGCTGGCAATGTCCATGACCTGGGTTCGAGCCCCAGGTCTTCATGCTTTCTCAATATTATTTTTTCATTGACATTCACGTGTAGCGCTTGTGCTGGAGACCACCATGTACCTTCCAAATTCAGCATGCCACGCGTTCAGCTTCAGCAATCTAAGGGTGCAGATTGGAGGAACACCATGAGGTTGAGTCAACGCAGATGCACGTGTCTGGCCAAAGTCAAGCAGGCCAAGGTTATTGGGCCAGAATTTCCATGATCTAACCTCCATATTGGGGTCTGAACCCCCAGGTTTGCACATTCTTTTTATTTTCTTTACCTTTTTTGTATTATTATTTTTTTATTCCTCTTAATTATTATTTGTTCAGTTAATTAATTATTCTCATAAATATAAAATATCATTAAAAAATCAGAAAAAAGTTAAAACAATAAATAATTTTTACTTTTAGTATTTTCTTAAATAAATTGTATATAATTATTTAGTTTTAAATTAGGTTTTGCAATTTTAATTCTTTTTATAATAAAATCCAAAAACATAGAATTAGGTTTGATTAAATTTTGTTCCTTTTTATTTTTTCTTTTATAATAATTAAAATAACTAAATATTTATTTTCATAAATTAAATTGCATATAAACATTAGGTTTAAATTAGGTTAAAATTCAACATATTTCTTAATAAAATAAAATAAAATAGAATTAGCGTTTAATTGCAATTAATTTTTTCTATTAAATCCTAAAATACTACAAAATACCAAAAACAAGTCCTTTTTTTAATTAATTAATTTCTCATGAATTCAATTTTTTGCAAAAGGGTCCAACGCCCTCGATTCGTTTTAATTCTTATTAATTCGCATTTATTTTATCTCGCTTAAATATTTATGTACCTCTCCCGAAGCCTTGTAAATTATTTCTCGCACTTTCCAATTCTTTATTTACTTTGTCTATTTATTTATTTTTTTTCTGTCAAATCGGGTCCTGGTTAATTTTGGCGATGTGGACCCGCGCCATTTGTAATAGCTTAGAATTTATCATTCCCGCAATACTTTTAACTGTTAATCAAAAGCATGAAAGAATGTATGGACAAAATGAAAACAAGCGTAGAACACCCATGTCATGACAAAAGACAAAAATATCTGAAAACGACACACGAATCACACACCACCCCTAGGGTACGCCTCACTGTTGCCTTGCCTCGAAAGGTGATCGTCGAGTAGAGGATGTCTTAGTAAGTCCTCATGATCCGGGAACCTGGCATGAGGGTAGCTTCTAAGGTGTCTTCCCATTGCTCCGGTGATCACCACGTCCCGAACCTCGAATTGACCCGAATACCTCCAACGGTGGTGCTACCTACCTCTCAATGGTGGGATGGCACTACTTGAAAGGACATTTACACAGACGAATTCCTTAGGGTAGGTAGGTTCTCGTAGATACTTGCTCTAATTTCAAAACAAATTCAAAAAAATACTTTTCACACCGACACCTTTTCAAAAAGCTTTCGAAAGCAACTTTTCAAACACTCTTGAGGACCGATACAAGAGTCAAACTGAAATTTTCAAAGAAACTTTTTAAAACCCACAGTTGAAAAGCAAACAAACTATTTTGAAAACACAAATGAGCAAGTATCTAAGAGCCCATGGATAACCATGGATAGAAAGGGTGCTAACACCTTCCCTTTCTATAACCTACCTCCCGAACCGAGAGCAATCTCTTTAAGGAATTTTTCTGTGCTTTTGTCCTTTCCATTTGGAGAAAATAAAAGACGGTGGCGACTCTTGCTTCCGCGACATTTCGCGAACCAGCGTTAAACAGTCAGTTCCAGATCCACCGATCACAGAACTGGCGACTCTGCTGGGGACTATTTTTAAAGTGAGGTGTACCTTAGGACTAAGATCACTGTGTTTTCAATTGCTTTCCTTGCTTGCTTTATTATTGTGGGTTGCTTGGGAGTTCTATAGATCCTAACCCGGATCTGGGGATACCTTCTTAGAAAGTAGCAACAAGGCTGTGAGGGAACTGTGCGGGGTATACCGACATGGTTGAAACAGTCTGCTACATTGATGTGGCACTTTGGTGTGTACCGGTAACCCTTGAGTTCAGTCAAGGAGAGTACGGGGCCTCCGCGTGGTGTCGTGAAGCATCAACAGACCTTAGGAACCTTAATTGAACTATCTTGGCCTCTTTAGGGTAGTGAGATAACTGACTTTGGTGCAGTCCGAGGTTGGTTAATACTCGATACTACACTCAATTGAGGGTTGCTTTCCTGGAATATTTCGGTCGCCAGTTCAGTGGCTAAATCGAAACGATGAACAATGAAAGCAATCCCGTGATATTGGGAACCTTAGAACCCGGTTACTTCTAATAGGACAGGTTGAACCCACCAACTTCAAGAGGGTACTACCCAGACCCCATGCTGGCCTTAAACCTTAAGGGCTTGTCTTGTGTGCCTTGTGTGCCTTACATGTTTGTCTTTGTAAATATCTGTGGTGTGTTTAATCATAGCATCATGACATCATCCAGCATCATATGCATTGACTAACCATCTCAGGGGTTCGAATTTTCATCTTTGTTCTTGTTTTGTAGGACATGGAAACTGTTCGTAGAAAGATAATTCAAGTCAGTCTTGTAAGGATCCCTCCTCAGCTTAAGGAGCTTATATCCAGGATTCCCGAGAACTCTTCATTCAGTGAAAGACATGGAAGCCTCATCATCTTGGTCAACACCAACATTGAGGAAGACATGATCAAGGTCCTGTTCCAGTTCTTTGACCCCCTGCATCACTGTTTCACCTTCTTGGATTATCAGCTGGTACCTACATTGGAGGAGTTCTCCCGGCTCCTGAAGATCCCTATCCTTGATCAGCTACCCTTCAACGGTACAGAAAAGGAGCCTAAGCTTGAAGAGATTGCTAAAGCCTTGCACCTACAGTCATCTGACCTCAAGGGACATTAGGAAGTTAGAAGTGGTATCAAAGGGTTCTTAGCCAGGTTTCTGTTTGAAAAGGCCCATGAGTGTTGGAACTCCCTTGACCTACAAGCTTCTGAAGAAGTTGTGACCCTCCTTGTCTATGGTTTGGTGTTGTTCCCTAATCCAGATCAGCTTATTGATATCAGTGCTGTCCAGATCTTTATGTCCAGGAATCCTATACCTACGTTGCTGGGGGACATCCTTCACTCATGTTACACTCGAACCATGAGAAAAAGAGGTGTCCTTATGTGTTGCACTCCTCTCCTGGGAAGGTGGTTTATTTCACACCTTCCACAATCAGTCTTGAAGAATGAGCGGGGTTTGAGATGGTCACAACGGTTGATGACTCTTACACATGCAGATATACATTGGTGCCCTAGGTCCAGAGAAGAAGTCACTATCATTGATCGTTGCGGGGAGTACCCTAATGTTCCTTTACTTGGAATCAGAGGAGGTATTACTTACAGCCCATGCCTGGCTTGGAGACAGTTTGGTTATGCTCGGAGGGATGGTCCTCATGACATGTTAATTCCTGACATAGTTTTTGACTTCGACAATGATACTCAAGGACTTCGCCAGAGATTTATCAGAGCCTGGAGGATGCCCAGTAGGATAGACAGCAAGACACTGGGGCACAGGAATTCCATCCCGTTGGAACCTTATCTCAAGTGGGTACGCGCCCGCTCCCAGAAGTTAGTAATGCCTTATCCTCATATGCTCCCAGTAATCAAAGAACCAGTCTTAGAAGGGGAAGTGCCCTGCACTATTCAGCACCCTGATATGCCCACATCCTGGGAAGAGATGCAGAAGAGCTGGATCCAGCTTAAGGAAGAACGGAATTCTCTTGAGACTAGTCTACATGCCAGTGAAAAGAAGGTCTTGGAGCTCACCCGCTTATTGCATGAGGAGAGGAATCTCAACACTTACATAGCTCCAAAGAGGATGCGTAGCATATTTTGGGATTGATTTGACTTTTGTATTATTTTGCCCATGAGTCCTTGATGTACTAAAACAATTGTTTCCTTAATGATAACGTGTGTTCCTTTTTGTCTACAACGAAGTTGAATTTTCGAACCCTTGAATGCATTGCATAAACACATCTCATTCATCATGTGCATAGCAGGTTTTTCCTCTTTTCAGGTTGCTTACAGTTCTTCGCTGTTTATTTCAGCATCATGAATCCTGACTCGTCATCAACTGAGACATCCATCAAGGCTCTTCAGGCGCAGAATGCGCAGTTTCAGGAGTTAATCAAGGGTTTGGCTCAAGGCCAAGAAGAGCTGAAGGCCATGCTCCTGAAAAAGGAGAAGAAGAAGAAGAGAAGGACTGTTCTGTTCAACTCGGGCCGAAGGTTTGGCAATGCTTTGCAGCAGGAAGAGGCTGGTTTTTCTGTTGGCAAGAGTACTCCTCAGGCAGAAGCAAGGGTTCCTAGTCCGGTAGTCTCCGACAACGAGACTGATTTTGATGAAGAGCAGTACCCTCCTGCAGAAGACAGATACAAGCAACTGGAGGATAGGTTGAATGCTATGGAGATTCAACAGGTACCTGGGCTGGATTTCGGAGATCTGGGTTTGTCAACTAGTGTGATCATCCCTCACAAGTTCAAAGCACCGTCCTTCTCTAAGTACGACGGGGCGTCTTGTCCCAAGCTGCATCTAAGGTCCTATGTTCGGAAAATTCAGCAGTACTCTGCGGATAAGAATTTATGGATCCACTTCTTCCAGGAGAGTCTTTCAGGGACTCATCTCGAATGGTTCTATCAGCTGGATGGGACCAAGGTTCGTAACTGGGAGGAGTTGGCTACTGCTTTCTACAAGCAGTATCAATATAATGCCGACCTTGCCCCCACACGTACCCAACTCCAGGGTATGTCGTTAGGTGCAAGCGAAGGTTTTAAGGAGTACGCTCAGAAGTGGAGAGACTTGGCTGGCAGGGTGCAGCCACCATTGACTGATCGGGAGTTGGTAGACATGTTCTTGGGGACCCTATCTGGGCCATTTTTCAACCATCTCATTGGGAATTCTTGTGCTGGGTTCACTGATTTGATTCTGACTGGAGAGAGAATTGAGGCTGGGCTAAAGTCTGGGAAGATTCCGAAGGGTGCATCATCTAGTTCTGAAAAGAAACCCTTCAAGAAGGAGGCTAGTGCCGTGTATGGTTCCAAGAAATTAGAGAGACCTGAGCGCCGCCAATCTGTCAGTGCAGTAATGATTGCTAAGCCTGCTGCCGCTCCTCGGCCGACCAATCCTCAAAGGGCTGAAAGACCCCGGAGGGAGTTTACCCGGTTAAGCATGACCCTATCGCAGATCCTGCCACAGTTGCTATCCACCAATTTGGTGACTTTCAGGGAGGCTCCGAAGTTCCCCAATACTGCATCTCCTAAGTACAACCCGAATGCTCGTTGTGCTTACCATTCAGATAGCCCGGGGAACTCTACCGATGACTGTTGGACGTTAAAGAATAAGGTGCAGGACCTTATCGACGCGAAGGAGATACAGTTCGAAGCGCCTGAGAGGCCGAATGTAGTTACTGCTCCTATGCCTCAACATGGGGTAAATGCTGTTGACGAAGACGTTTATGCTGTTTATGTGGATGATCTAGCCACTCCTCTGAAGATTGTCAAGAAGAACCTACTGCAGGCCGGTTTATTTCCGGGTTGCAGTGAGGGTTGCCTGTTCTGTGCTGTGTCCCCATCTGGTTGTCCCTTGCTGAAGTTAGGCATCCAAAGCCTAATGGATAGCAAGGAGATTTTGTTTAAGAAGTCTGCTGTTCAGTTGGTTCCGGTGGAAGAAGTTTCTGTGGTTACCATATTCAACAATCCGATCAAGGCTCTCCCGAAGAAGCCCATTCAAATCACGACCGTCGCACCTATTATTATCACTGTTCCGGGGCCCCTGCCCTATGTATCTGATAAAGCTGTCCCTTGGCATTATGGGGCAGATGTGTATGTAAAGGGGATTAAACAAGAATTCAACGCTGGCGCCAGCATTGGTGACATTACTGGCCCAGCCAAGGTTACCCGCAGTGGCAGGCTCTTCTCGCCTGACATTGCACCGCCTGCTGCCCGAAGACCACTTCTCATAACCCCTGCAAGTATACCTGTTCCTGCTGCTGATCCAATTGTTTCTCCTGCTGCCGAGTCATCCAATGCTCGGGGCAAAGGAGTTGAAGTTGAGCCCGCCCAGATGGAGGCACCTGTACCGATAACTGCTGAGGCCTCCCAACAAGAGATGGAGGAGATTCTAAAAATTATAAAGAAGAGTGACTTCAATGTTGTGGAACAACTGGGGCATACGCCCTCTAAAATCTCCATGCTCTCTTTATTGCTGTGCTCTGAGGCCCATGCCAAGGCCTTAATCTCATTCCTCAAGACGGCCCATGTGCCACATGAGACATCTGCAGTCTAGTTCACTGATTGCGTAGCAAATCTGACGGCAGACAATGGCTTGGGCTTCTCAGATGCTGACTTGACCGCAAAGGGAAGAGACCATAATGATGCTCTGCATGTCTCTATCGAATGCAGGGGCACTACCTTGGCACATGTGTTGGTGGATACTGGGTCGTCCTTGAATGTGCTACCCAAGAAGGCTTTAGACCGTCTAGATTGTGAAGGCCTGGAATTAAAACCCAGTAATATCATCGTCAGAGCCTTTGACGGTTCAAAGAGGATGGTTCATGGAGAAGTTGACATTCCGATTCGTGTGGGCTCTCAGGTGTTCGACTCTACATTCTATGTGATGGATATCCGTCCATCTTACTCTTGTCTACTGGGTCGACCTTGGATACATAAGGCTGGGGCAGTGACCTCTACCTTGCACCAGAAGCTGAAGTACCCCGTCAGAGGGAAGATCGTCACTGTGCAAGGAGAGGAAGAATATATGGTGAGCCACTTGAACTCCTTCAGATACATTGAGATGGATGGGGAGTTTATTGAAACCCCCTTTCAGCATTTCGAGGAGGTGCTTCCAATTACAGCAGCGTCAGAAACAGCAATGGAAGAAAGTGTTCCTTTGAAGATGGCTTCCCTAAAGGACGCCCGGGCTGTGGTTCAGAAGGGTGAAAGTGCCAACTGGGGCAGACTTCCAGACTTTACTCAGAAGACTGATAAATTTGGGCTGGGTTTTACTACAGAGGGGCAGAAAGCTATGAGGAAAGCGAAGATCGGAAGACCTCCTGTATTCATTAAAAATCCAGGAGTAAATGCTGTTGGGGAAGACAATGAAGTGGATGAAGCTGAATTCAATAGCTGGATCTACCCGACGACCGAAGGCGGATTGAACAACTGGATTGCTAAGGATCATACTCCTGTTACCTTTGTGACGCAGTAATAAATTTCTTTGTTTCGTTATTTTGTAATAAACAATAAATAAACTCTACAGCCCGGTGTCTTACCCGAGGCACCGTGGTTTCATTTGTGAGGGCTTATAAATTGTCATGTCATATATCATGAATGAAAATCTTGGACGTTTTCTCGCATTGCAAATTTTATGCTCCCTTTTCTGTCTTTCTTTTCCTTTACATAATTTTCAAAACAGCTGTATTTACACACACACTCACTCATACAGGTTCCAATCCACTCTGGATCTCACTGATAACAACTCTGCTACTGCCAATTATGACTTCAAAAATCTGATCAACTTAGCCGAAGGCGAAGGTGAAGATGATTGCGAAGTGCCTGGTGAGCTTGCAAGACTGTTGCTTCAGGAAGATAGGGCAATTCAACCCCATGAAGAGCCGGTGGAAACAATAAACTTGGGTACTGAAGCAGACAGGAGAGAGGTAAAGATTGGTGCCAACCTAGAGCTCAGCGTGAAGCAACGGTTAACCAAGATGTTACATGACTATATGGAGATCTTTGCTTGGTCCTACGAAGACATGCCCGGGTTGGATACCGATATTGTGGTCCATCACTTGCCAACTAAGGAAGACTGCCCTCCAGTTAAGCAAAAGGTCCGTCGGATGCGTCCAGAGATGTCTGAGAAGATTAAAGCCGAGGTCATGAAACAGTTTGATGCTGGGTTCCTTGCAGTAACTTCTTACCCTCAGTGGGTTGCTAATGTGGTGCCGGTACCTAAGAAGGACGGTAAGGTCAAAATGTGTGTCGACTACAGGGATCTGAACAGGGCCAACCCCAAGGATGACTTCCCTTTACCTCACATTGATGTCCTTGTTGATAATACAGCACAACACAAGGTATTCTCTTTCATGGATGGCTTTTCAGGTTACAATCAGATCAAGATGGCACCTGAAGACATGGAGAAGACTACATTTGTTACTCAGTGGGGGACCTTCTGTTACAAGGTCATGCCATTTGGATTAAAGAATGCTGGGGCAACCTACCAACGTGCCATGGTTGCTTTATTTCATGACATGATCCATCATGAGATAGAAGTGTATGTTGACGACATGATCGCAAGGTCCCAGACTGAGGAAGAGCACTTAGATCATCTGCAAAAGTTGTTTGACCGGTTGAAAAAGTACAAGCTGAGATTGAACCCGAACAAGTGCACCTTCGGGGTAAGATCGGGAAAATTGCTAGGCTTCGTGGTCAGTGACAAGGGAATACAAGTGGACCCTGCTAAGGTCAAAGCTATTCGAGAGATGCCAGTCCCTAAGACAGAGAAGGAAGTCAGAGGCTTTTTAGGACGCCTGAATTACATTGCTCGCTTCATCTCACATCTAACCGCTACCTGTGAGCCAATCTTCAAGCTGTTGAAGAAAGATCAGGTGGTACGTTGGAACGATGAATGTCAGGCTGCTTTTGACAGAATCAAAGAGTATCTCCAAGAACCACCTATCCTTATGCCACCGGTTGAAGGGAGACCTCTGATACTATATCTAACAGTGCTTGACAACTCAATGGGGTGTGTGCTGGGGCAGCATGACGAGTCCGGCCGAAAAGAGCATGCCATTTATTACCTTAGCAAAAAGTTTACCGACTGTGAGACCCGATACTCACTGCTTCAGAAAACTTGTTGCGCTTTGGTATGGGCTGCTCGCCGGCTGAGACAGTATATGCTGACTCACACTACCTTGCTGATCTCAAAGATGGATCCTATAAAATACATATTCGAAAAGCCTGCTCTGTCTGGGAGAATTGCAAGATGGCAAATGATCTTGACAGAATACGACATTCAGTACACGACCCAGAAAGCCATCAAGGGAAGTGTATTGGCAGACCACTTGGCACATCAAGCTGTAAATGACTATCAGTCAATGAACTTCGAATTTCCGGATGAAAGCATCATGATTGTAACCGATTGTGAAGTACCTGGACCGGATGAAGGACCTGAACCAGGATCCCGATGGTCTATGCACTTTGACGGGGCCTCCAATGCTTTGGGTAATGGTATCGGCGCCATCATCATATCTCCTCAAGGTACTCATACTCCACTCACTGCCCGGCTGTGTTTCAACTGTACCAACAACATGGCAGAGTATGAGGCGTGCATCATGGGTCTTCAAGCTGCGATTTACCTAAGGATCAAATTTCTGAGTGTCTTCGGAGATTCCGCTCTCGTGATCAATCAGATCAAAGGAGAGTGGGATACGAAACATCCAAACCTGATTCCTTACAGAGAATGTGTGTTGACCCTGATCCCCCACTTCACAGAGATAACCTTTGAGCACTTTCCAAGAGAAGAGAATCAGTTAGCGGACGCGTTAGCTACAATGTCTTCTATGTTCAAGGTCAAATGGGATAATGAGGCTCCCCGGATCATCATCTGGAAACTGGACGAACCGGCATACTGTTGTGATCTCGAGACTGAATTGGTAACTGAGAAGCCTTGGTACCATGAGGTGAAGAGATATTTGGAAACTCAGGAATACCCGGAAGGTGCCTCTGTCAATGATAAGAAATTCCTGAGGAGGTTCGCAGCAAAGTTCTTCCTTAGCAACGACATCTTATATAAGCGAAACCATGATTCAACCTTACTACGTTGTGTGGATAAAACTGAAGCAGAAAGAATCATGGAAGAGCTACATGAAGGGACCTTTGGTACACATTCCAGTGGGCACACTATGGCTAAGAAAATCCTACGGGCAGGATATTACTGGTCCACAATGGAAGCTGACTGCTACCAACATTCCAGGACATGCCATAAATGCCAGATTTATGCAGACAAGGTGCATGTTCCTCCAGTTCCCCTGAACGTTCTGACTGCGCCTTGGCCGTTTGCAATGTGGGGCATAGACATGATCGGTGAGATTAAACCTACGGAATCCAATGGGCATCGCTTCATCCTGGTAGCGATTGATTATTTCACGAAGTGGGTCGAAGCAGCGTCCTATGCTACGGTAACCAAGACTGTTGTGGCACGGTTCATTCGGCATAACCTGATCTGTCGGTACGGTGTCCCAGAGAGAATTATTACAGACAACGGTACCAATCTGAACAATAAGATGATCGTTGAGCTTTGCGAACAGTTCAAGATACAGCACCACAATTCTTCTCCTTACAGACCGAAGATGAATGGGGCTGTAGAGGCGGCAAATAAGAACATCAAGAAAATCGTGCAGAAGATGACAGTGACTTATAAAGATTAGCACGAGATGTTACCGTTCGCTCTACATGGGTACCGTACCTCAGCTAGGACGTCAACCGGGGCAACTCCTTTCTCTCTGGTTTATGGCATGAAGGCAGTCTTGCCGATCGAAGTGTAAATACCCTTTCTCCGGATAATGAAGGATGCAAATCTGAACGAAGATGATTGGATCCAGACGCGACTTGATCAACTCAACCTCATTGATGAAAAGAGACTTGCTGCTATCTGTCATGGTCAGACGTATCAGAAACGGATGATCAGGGCATTTAACAAAAAGGTCAAACCACAGGAATATCAAGTTGGGGATCTGGTAATCAAGAGAATCATCCTTCCTCAGAGTGATCCAAGGGGCAAATGGACCCCTACGTACGAAGGGCCATTTGTGGTTAAGCATGTGTTCTCAGGAGGAGCCATGATATTGACCAACATGGATGGTGACGACCTTCCTCACCCCGCCAATGCAGACATAGTAAAAAAATACTACGCATAAAAAAGACCCGCTAGGCTGACATGCCTAGGCAAAAATTAGGGCTTCCCGTCGAACCAAAAGGGTTCGGGCAAAATGAAGGGATGAAAATGAAAAAAAATCCGTACACCCGGCAAGTCGAAAACCTGAAAAGGCGGCTTGGGCAAAAATGGGTATCCCGATGGACCGAAAACCCGAAAGGGCGGTCCAGGCAAAAATTAGGGATAAAGCGTAATACTATGTCTCATTGATCACTTTGCATTCAGAATCCGGTATCTACATCAAGTTCAGACGGCATCGATCAGTCAGCTTCACCTTCAACCAAGGTCATCAAGTGATGAGACGCTCGGAGTTATAAAGGCAATAGCAGAGTTGAAACCCAGTGGGATCATTCATTTCACACAGCTATTTTATTTTCTTTTGTACAAAATTTATATAAACTCTCTGGTCCGGCGACGTTCTCTTACCAGGACGTCAGCCTCTTGTATACAAAACGCCTATTTTCAGGCCATTCAAAATCAATACAAATATATCTTTCAGTTAAACGTGCCAATTGTTTTTCTTTTTCTGTTTTGTTTTGCGAAGAACGTCCAAGGTTCAATTTGTGATATATGCATTGACAATAATTTGCTAACTCATAAATATTTGCATACGAAACAAAGGAATTAATTGCAGATGACACTAGAAACAGGGGCAATAAAGAGTTGTCTAAACAATCCAATTGTTCTATCCTCCAAGGTATCAAGGTAGGTTCAGCTAAAGAACATGACCAAGTACATCTTAATCCCCCAGAGAGTAAGTCAGCAGTTAGTACATTCTTCTCCAAGCAGAGTTATCAAATCTTAAGGAAGTTGGGTATCCTCCAGCAGATCTCAACATTCCCCAGCAGCAATATACATATTCTCATAACAAGTAGCCCCGGCAGTCTTGGTCTAAAGATCGTTCCCCGGCGGCATATCAACATTCAAAGGAACCACTTCCCCCGTATATCAAAACTTCCCCAAGAGAATCCAATCTAGTTCCCCAGGAAATTTGGAATTCATATCCCCAAGCAGTAAGCTTATCCCCAGTAAATCCTGGAAGCTTATCCTTCGTAGAGCACGAACGCGTCTCCCGGCTTTATTTAAAGAGTTATTTCCGTACTAGGATATAACTGGGTTATCCTCAGCCAAAAGCCACGGAAAGAGCGTCCTCGACGAAGTCTTCTTACCCCCAGCGAAGTCTATTAGCACTTCCGACAATAAGGGTATCCCCAGCAAATTATTATCAACACTCAGCAAGGCATCCCTCTTCCCACAGAGTATTGCTTCCCAGCATGGTCGCTAGAGTATCTTTTCTCCCCGCAGAATCTTCCATTTGCCAAGTTTATTCCGCAACGGAGTCATCTTCTCCTACCGGTATTCTTGCAGTTATCATCCCCAGCGGAAGCAAAATCTATTCTTCAACATCAGCCCAGGATATGACTTCCCGGCACCCGTCAAGGATCTACTTTCCTAGATGAAAACATACATTCATAAAACATCACATACATCATTATAGCATGCATAGACGCATCATATCATACAAATCTCATTTATGTTGAGAACATCATTGCTTGATCCATATCATGCATTGCATATGACTGACCTTTACCTTTCAGGAAAGATGCAGTTGAAATTCTCAATCATATTTCAAGACCTAGACCGGTTCAGTTAATCGACTCCAAAGATTTCTTATCCAGTCCCAGGCCTTCTCTAGTCCAGTTAAATCGACTCCCAACAGATTTTTCTGATAAAGACTCAGTAGAAGTTATTTCAGATTATAATTTCCTATGGTTCCCTCTCCGACGGTGAGTGAGGTGGTAACTCCTTTCCTTATGGTTCCCTCTCCGACGGTGAGTGAGGTGATAATTCCTTTTCAGATGGTTCCCTCTCCGACGGTGAGTGAGGTGATAATTCCTTTTCCTATGGTTCCCTCTCCGACGGTGAGTGAGGTGATAATTCCTTTTCAGATGGTTCCCTCTCCGACGGTGAGTGAGGTGGTAATTCCTTTCCTTATGGTTCCCTCTCCGACGGTGAGTGAGGTGATAATTCCTTTTCAGATGGTTCCCTCTCCGATGGTGAGTGAGGCGATAATTCCTTTTCAGATGGTTCCCTCTCCGACGGTGAGTGAGGTGATAATTCCTTTTCAGATGGTTCCCTCTCCGACGGTGAGTGAGGCGATAATTTCTTTTCAGATGGTTCCCTCTCCGATGGTGAGTGAGGCGATAATTCCTTTTCAGATGGTTCCCTCTCCGACGGTGAGTGAGGTGATAATTCCTTTTCCTATGGTTCCCTCTCCGACGGTGAGTGAGGTGATAATTCCTTTTCAGATTATAATTTCCTATGGTTCCCTCTCCGACGGTGAGTGAGGTGATGATTCCTTTCAGATTATAATTACCTATGGTTCTCTCCCCGATACTGCGAAGATGGTAATTCCCACCAAGATTTTCTCAACGAGCGTTGTTGAAGTTAAAGTCACTCAAGGTTCTCTTACCATTCATGCCAAGGCAGTAACCATCCATGGTTCATTCGTCATCTTTTGAAGCTCCAAACTCAGCTCCTGTAACCAGTCAGGACATATCTATGCCAAGCATCTGAATTCCAGTTCCTGCAACGTGTCAGGTACTCATTTTTTTCTTTTCTTTTGCAGGTATACAGGTTCTCGCTAAGGAATCCCCTACGCGATCAACATCCAGATGGGATCTATAAGCCCATCATCCTATTCATCAACATCCAGATGGCATCTATAAGCCCATCATCCTATTCATCAAACTCTAAATGGCATCTATAAGCCCATTTCCACCATCACTGCTACTATGTGAGCGCAAATTTCTGGGCACTCTAGTGTCCAATCATCTTCTACCTTCGGATTACGAAAGGCACGTCAGCCAATCTGCATCCTCAGGTCTAAGAAGATTGAACAGGGGCAACTGTTGTACCCCAAAATTTGCCCTCCCATAATTCTTCAAGAAAATGCCAAGTCAAGCTGCAAAATCTCCAAGGGTTGCACAGTGCAAAGATCTCCTATACAGTCAAAATTAGGGTTTTGATTCTGATCAAGAAAAGGAAGTTTTCAAAGGCCCAATCAAGTCTCATATGCCTACAAATATGGTCAAGCATCCTCATATCAAGTTTCAAGACATTCAGCACAAAATTGCACAGTCAAAAACCCTAATTGCACCACAGTCAACTGTAGGGGCAAAATGGTCATTTGACAGTCAAAAGTTCAAATTTTTGGTCAACATATCATTTTGAAGCCACAAACATCATTTGATCAATGCTTGATCATGGTTCTCAAAGCTTGGCTCAGAAATCATCAAGATGCAAAAGTTTCCTTATTTGGACAGCTGAAAAAGTCAACTGAAATTGACCAGGGCATAACTTTCACATGGATTATCAGAAAAATTCCATCCAAAGCTCATTTTGAAGAGAAATACATTTCCTACAACTCATCCTCATACTTCAAGTCCAAGAAATGCTCTCACAAAAAGTTATCAATTTCAACATTATAGGTCATTTTCAAAAGTCAACAAAAAGGGACTTTAAGTCAAAGGCCATAACTTGAGATTGGTAAATCAAAATTACATGGGACCAAAGACATTGGTTAGAGGACTCAAAGACCTTTCCAAAATGTCCAAGAACATGATAAAAGCTTAAAAATTGAGCAAGTTATGCCTTGTGGAAGTTGGGAAATTTTTGGATATTTTGAAAAGTCAACATTACTTCAAATGACCTAAAATTGCTAATGGGCCCATTTTTCTTCCATAATTCATCATCCATGACATATGCACGACTACTTGGCCCAAAGGGAAGTCTTTATTCATTTTTTATTTATTTATTTGAATTTTTATTTATAATAATTCATTTAAATCAAAATAAATGTATGAAAAATGCTAACCTAAAGTTTTAAATCTTTTTGTGCATGTTTTACTCTCAAGATTTCGTGCTTGTACCAATATGGAAAGATTTGGATTGATTGGCATGATTGAGAACAAAAAGCACATGGAAAAAGATTGGAAAAAATCTTAAAAAATCAAATTTCCAAAATCATGAATGCAAGATATTTGGATCCATATTTTTAACCTAATTCACTCTTGCATAAGTATGGAACACAACCCTAATCAGAATACACACTGAGCTGCGCCCAAAAGCCATCATCAAGCTTGAAATTTTTCTCAAAAAAAGTCAAAACTGTAAACACCTTTGCAAGGCGATTCAGGTCTCAAGACTTCTTCCATTAGCTTCCTCAAGCATCACTTGACATATTCCAATCACTAATATCCATCAAGACTCAAGGAATTGGTAACACGAGTGCAAACTGTATCAAGAAAAATTCATAATCGTGCATCATGATTTACGCATCCTTTGTAATTTTTAATACTTGATTCATGTTCATTATGAAGTTCTGAAGCTAACCAATACATTTAATTGTATTTTTATGTGCTACACGCGATTATGCCATGTTTGATTTTTAGGGTTTACATAGCTTCAGATTAGGGATTTTGAAAAGAGGAAAAATTAGCCCTCAAGACAACCACCATTCAACTCAGCGCATGTGGACGAAGATAATGGAACTATCGCGCCTAATTTATGATTGCCCTAGTGCTAATCGTTATTTTCTGTAAAGATACTTTCTGCAACGGTGTAAAAACCGTTGCTTATGTTGTTTATATTTTAGGAACGTGAAGAAGATGATGTGTTGGCAAACGGTGATAGGTTGATTCAAAAATTCGCGCGTTGGTGGCCCCTGATCATTATTTCTTTTATAATGTTTATTTGCTATTGTATATTAAACGTGTTTGGGATGGCTCAGTGGTAGGTACACGCGCTGGCAATGTCCATGACCTGGGTTCGAGCCCCAGGTCTTCATGCTTTCTCAATATTATTTTTTCATTGACATTCACGTGTAGCGCTTGTGCTAGAGACCACCATGTACCTTCCAAATCCAGCATGCCACGCGTTCAGCTTCAGCAATCCAAGGGTGCAGATTGGAGGAACACCATGAGGTTGAGTCAACGCAGATGCACGTGTCTGGCCAAAGTCAAGCAGGCCAAGGTTATTGGGCCAGAATTTCCATGATCTAACCTCCATATTGGGGTCTGAACCCCCAGGTTTGCACATTCTTTTTATTTTCTTTACCTTTTTTGTATTATTATTTTTTTTATTCCTCTTAATTATTATTTGTTCAGTTAATTAATTATTCTCATAAATATAAAATATCATAAAAAAATCAGAAAAAAGTTAAAACAATAAATAATTTTTACTTTTAGTATTTTCTTAAATAAATTGTATATAATTATTTAGTTATAAATTAGGTTTTGCAATTTTAATTCTTTTTATAATAAAATCCAAAAACATAGAATTAGGTTTGATTAAATTTTGTTCCTTTTTATTTTTTCTTTTATAATAATTAAAATAACTAAATATTTATTTTCATAAATTAAATTGCATATAAACATTAGGTTTAAATTAGGTTAAAATTTAACATATTTCTTAATAAAATAAAATAAAATAGAATTAGCGTTTAGTTGCAATTAATTTTTTCTATTAAATCCTAAAATACTACAAAATACCAAAAACAAGTCCTTTTTTTAATTAATTAATTTCTCATGAATTCAATTTTTTGCAAAAGGGTCCAACGCCCTCGATTCGTTTTAATTCTTATTAATTCGCATTTATTTTATCTCGCTTAAATATTTATGTACCTCTCCTGAAGCCTTGTAAATTATTTCTCGCACTTTCCAATTCTTTATTTACTTTGTCTATTTTTTTTCTTCTGTCAAATCGGGTCCTGGTTAATTTTGGCGATGTGGACCCGCGCCATTTGTAATAGCTTAGAATTTATCATTCCCGCAATACTTTTAACTGTTAATCAAAAGCATGAAAGAATGTATGGACAAAATGAAAACAAGCGTAGAACACCCATGACATGACAAAAGACAAAAATATCTGAAAACGACACACGAATCACACACCACCCCTAGGGTACGCCTCACTGTTGCCTTGCCTCGAAAGGTGATCGTCGAGTAGAGGATGTCTTAGTAAGTCCTCATGATCCGGGAACTTGGCATGAGGGTAGCTTCTAAGGTGTCTTCCCATTGCTCCGGTGATCACCACGTGCCGAACCTCGAATTGACCCGAATACCTCCAACGATGGTGCTACCTACCTCTCAATGGTGGGATGGCACTACTTGAAAGGACATTTACACAGACGAATTCCTTAGGGTAGGTAGGTTCTCGTAGATACTTGCTCTAATTTCAAAACAAATTCAAAAAAATACTTTTCACACCGACACCTTTTCAAAAAGCTTTCGAAAGCAACTTTTCAAACACTCTTGAGGACCGATACAAGAGTCGAACTGAAATTTTCAAAGAAACTTTTTAAAACCCACAGTTGAAAAGCAAACAAACTATTTTGAAAACACAAATGAGCAAGTATCTAAGAGCCCATGGATAACCATGGATAGAAAGGGTGCTAACACCTTCCCTTTCTATAACCTACCTCCCGAACCGAGAGCAATCTCTTTAAGGAATTTTTCTGTGCTTTTGTCCTTTCCATTTGGAGAAAATAAAAGACGGTGGCGACTCTTGCTTCCGCGACATTTCGCGAACCAGCGTTAAACAGTCAGTTCCAGATCCACCGATCACAGGCTTCGAAAGTATCTCGCTCTCCTTTGAGCTGTATCCAATCCCTTTGTAGATATTCAAGAGATGTGGGTATGTCAGGATGTAGGATAGTGTATGGAACTTCTCCCTCCTTAACAGGCTCAATGATCACCGAGACAATGGAAGAATAAGGCATCATAAGACTTTGAGCGCGGGTTCATACCCATTTGAGGTAGGGCTCAAGAGGGATGAAATTCTTGTGTCCCAAAGTCTTGCTATCCACCTTGTTTAGCATCCTCCAAGCTCGGATGAATCTCTGGCGAAGACCTTGACCGTCGTTGTCGTAGTCCAATACCAAACCTTGAATCAGCATCTCGTGCGGGTCATCCCTTCGGGCGTAACCAAACTATCTTAGAGCTAAGCATGGGTTGTAGGTGATGACTCCCATAATTCCAAGAAGAGGGACATTAGGGAATTCCCCACAACGGTCAACAATGATAACATTCTCTTTGGATCGGGAGCACCAATGAATATCTGAATGTTTGATCGTCATTAACCTTTGTGACCACCTTGAACCTTGCTCATTCCTTAAGACTGATTGGGGAAGATGAGAAATAAACCATCTTGCCAAAAGAGGAGTGCAACACATAAGGACACCTCTTTTGCTCATTGTGCGAGTGTGAAAAGAGTGTAGGGTATCCCCTAGCAATGTAGGCACCGGATTGCGTGACATGAAGATTTCGATGGCACTCACATCTATGAGTTGGTCAAGATTGGGAAACAAAACCATCCCATAGATGAGGAGAGCCACAATTTCCTCAAAAGCTTGCAAGTCTAAGGAATTCCAGCAGCTTTGGGCTTTCTCAAATAGGAACTTTGCTAAGAAGCCTTTGACACCACTTCTAGTTTCCCAATGAGTTGTGACATCAGATGAGTGCAAGTGCAGAGCTTGAGCAATCTCTTCTAGATTTGGGTCTCTTTCCGTACCGTTGAACGGTAGTTGATTGAGAATTGGAATCCTCAAGAGTTGAGAGAATTCTTCCAAAGTAGGCACAAGCTGATAGTCATGAAATGTGAAGTAATGGTGCAAAGGATCAAAGAACTGGAAGAGCACCTTCATCATATCCTCATCTGTGTTGGAGGTGACCAAGTTGAGTAGATGACCATGTCTCTTGGTGAATAGAGAGTTCTCAGAGATCCTTGAAGCTAGCTCCTTGAGTTGTGGAGGAATTCTTACAAGGTTGACTTGGATAGTTTTCCTGCGAAGTGAATCCATATCCTACAAAACAAGAACAAAGATGAATATCTAAAATCCTTGAAATGGTTAGTGGATGCATATGATGCTCGTGATGTCCATGATGTTATGTACAAGTATGCAAGCAAAGCAAACAAGTTCTTAGTTTAGGCTTGCATGGGGTTTTATAGGTAAGTACCCTCTTGAATTTTAGTTGGCGTAAACCTGTCCTAATAATAGTAACCGGGTTCTAAGGAGCTCAATATCACCGATTGTTTCCTTGGTCATTGTTTCAGCTCAAGCCTCTTTAATAACGACCGAAATATCCCAAGAAACCAACCCTTAATGAGTGTAGTATCGAGTTTCTACCAACTTCGGACTACATCAAAGCCGGTCATCTCACTACATCCTAAAGGCCAAGTTGGTCAAGTAAAGGATTCTAGAAGTTCATTAGTGCTTCATGACATCACTCAGTAGCCCCGTATTCTCTTTGATTGACTCAAAGGCTACCGGTACCCACAAATATGTCACAATAACATAGCTATTGCTTAGACCATGTCGATATACCCCGCACAGTTTCCATAATATATTGCTATTTACCTATAATGTCTCCCAAATCCGGGTGGAGGATTCAAACCCAAACAAAAAACCATAATGTAAAGCAAACAAGTCAAACAATGTAAGCAAATAAATATGATCTAGCCCTAAGGTAACCCCACTTTATAAACATTCCCCAACAGAGTCTCCAGTTCTGTGGTACGGTGGGAGAACTGACTTGAGGTTTTGCGTTTGTGTTCGCAAATGTTGCGGTTAGCAAGAGTCGCCACCGACTTTTCTCTTATCCAAAAGGAAAGGTGAAAAAGCACATGAAAGACCTTTGAGATTTTTTCTTGAGTTCGGGGGGAGGGGGGGGGGGGTAGATTATGAAAAGGGAAGGTATTAACACCCTTTCCATCCATGGTTTTCCATGGGCTCTTAGTTACTTGCTAGATCACTTGCTTTTGTTTTGAAATTATGCTTTGTGTGGTTTTTGAAAGTATTTTGTAAAAGAGGCCATTATTTAGGCAATCTTTGTAATGATTCTCGTTCGTAAGAATGTATACAAAGATGTTTGTCTTTTTGAAAATGTTTTCAATGTTTGTGAGATGTTTTTGAAATGTGCGTGTTTGTTTTGGAAAATAGCAAGGATAGTTGTTTGAAAATAGAGCAAGTAACTAGAAGCAATCTACCTACTCAAATATCTTTCTTGTTCATTTTCTATTCCTTTGACATTATTGTCTTACCATTGATTTGGTAAGCAACCCTATCTTTGGATGTAAACGGGACAAGCTTGGGTCATCGTATAACCATGATTAGCAACGTTGCAAAGTATCTTATCATTTTTGAGGGACCAAGATCATCTTGTAAGGTAACTTTAAATAGCGTCATCGAGGGACTATGATCTTATACTTGTTTGTTTTACCAAGATACTTCGCATGCGTAATATGGCCATTTTTGTATAAGGCAACCAAGTGGAGAAACCCTAAGGGTGCTTGTGTACAAGTGTGTTATTTTCATGCTTTGATTTTGTCTTGGATTTAGGGTTTTCTATTTGATTTGTTTTTATCTTTCCATTCAAACCCTAATTACTAGCATGGTAGTTAAAAGCGGTAAATTGCGTAATTTAAAGATTGCAACGCTACTACAACATTTTATGGGAGGAGGGGATACAAATTGTGAATGGGGATTTGCAATAATGTAAATCTAATTAAGCTATTACAACCAAATCGAATTTGTACAAATATTAGAATAAATAATATACAAGACAATTTAAATATGCAAAGATATATAAAAGTAAGAAAAAGATCTTTGGTTTTGTTATTTTTATATGAAAAGAATTTTGACCTAATCCTAATATCTTAAGAAAAAGAAATTAATTCTTAAAAAAATGGTTAACCCTAATTTCTGATTTAAAAGAAAATAAATCTCTTTAAGTATTATTTTTTGTGTATTTTTGCCATAAAATAATAAATAACATTTAAAAAAAAATTTAGTCTTTTTATATGTTAAAATAAATATTTACAAGTATATATATATATATATATATATATAAAATATGAGAATGTATCTAAGTTTAATTTATTTTTACAAATTTATTTAAGAAAGATAGTTAGTATATATTTAAAATAAAATATATTTTTTTATGTGAAAATAAAATAAAAATGCAATATTTATCATATTTATATTTTTTATGATTTTTATGTGTTAAAGAAAATATTTTAATAAAACAAATATGAAAATAAAATAAATAATAAAAGATTGGGCCAGGGGTGCTGCAAGCAAATAGGGGGTAGTGTGTTAGAAAAAAAATAGAAGGCCCAAGAACCAAGCCCATACTGCCAAAAATGCCAAAACTGAAGTTGAAAAAATGAGAAAAATGTAAAAGGTAGCGCCAAGGTTCGAACCCATGACCTGGGCATTGCCAGCGCGCTACTTACCACTGGGGTGGTTGTACATCCGTTAGTTTATGTGAAAACAAAAATACATAACATGAAACCCTTCCTTGCCCTGTACTTCATCTTCTTCCTCAAGCTGGCCAGAACTCCTGTATCTTTCTCATTTCTCCATGAAAATGAAAACTTCCAACATGAAAATGGTAGTACTCATTCCCACGATTTCAACCATGTAAATCATGTAAGCTAACAATCAAAGATCAAAACGAATTTTAAAGGCCCTAATTTTAAACCTAAATTTTGCAGAAATTTGAACCCTAAAATTCTCTATACATAATGAATATAAATGAATTCTATGCACATGGTTGGCTTTAGAACAATAATATCTACATTTTCCTTTCACAAATCGTGGCCAATGGATGCCTGTATGAAGAGATAAAAGTTGGAATTCTTACCTCTTTCAGCTGAGATCGTGAATGGAGTTTGAGTGAGATTTAGGAAGGCCCGAAGGTTCCTTTAGCTTGCTTGAACCTCCCTGAGTATGTTCCAATCTTTACCTTGCTTTGAAAGTGTCTGAAACTCTCTATCCAAGTCAACCTGCAAGGTTGAAAAACAAAAATGGAAGATGGAGAAGGAGGTGTTACAGTGGGGGGATGATGGTCTGGAACACTTAGATATGAGGTAGGTAAAGTGTTTGAGTGATTAAAACTTGAAACGCACGAGTGAATTTGTGGATTGCTATGCTTATGCTCAAACTGTAAGTTTTTGACAGGTTTTTGGTAAGAGGGAGTTTTTGAGTATTTTTGGACTTTTGCAATCGTGTTCTAAGCTTTAATATGTTTGTGTGTTATTATGGAGAAAGTTTCCAATCCAATCCTCAACAGATTTCTGAGTTGTGGCCTTTTTGCAGTCTTTCTTGATTTTGAAGCAAAGTGAAGGGACAAGAGTCTACATGCTTGTACTGGCCTGCTTGGAGTTGGTACAAGCTCTATACAAACTGCTTTAGGTTTGTAGGACTTGTGTGTGCAGAGAAGACATGTCCAATGCTCAAGAATTGAAAAGTTGCAAAAGTTAAGCTTTTCCAAAAAGGCAATGGCAACTTTGTGCCATTTATGGAATTAAAGCTTGGACAAAGACCCTTGGGGTTAGATTAAGGCTTTGTCAACTGAGTAAGAATTAAATTATGAAGTTAGAAACAAGTTTGAGACCTGTAAAGCAAGAATTAGGCAGCATAGATTCATATTTGAATTTTGTTCTTCATGAAATGGCTTGAATTCAAAGTGAGAAATTGCCAATTTCATCTCTTTGATTCTCCCTACTCAAAAATGATCTCAAGGAGTTCTTGGACATTTTGGAAAGCTTGAAATGTTCTCTATAAATCATATTTGAAATGCATTTCAATATTCATCTTGGAACTAGGTGAAAAATTGCCATGAAATTGGATCCAAAACCTGCCTAAATTAGGGCAAAATTTCACTAAGTTATTTTAGTTCATGGGCATGTATTCATAAAATTATATCTTGAGATCCAAGCATCTTTAGAGAAAAATGTTTGAAGCAAAGTTATAGATTTCATGGAGGTCTACAACTTTCATGTTGGGAACTTTCTTTGAATCATCTTGTATCATGGTGAAAAAATGGCTTAAAGTTGAGAAAAAATAAGAAATTTTCAATACTTAGAAAAATTTCTAAGTTAAGAAAAATTTCTTGATGAAAAAGCTCCACATTTTGACATGTTTTGATGAATTGTGATCCTTGGCACTTGATTTTGACCAAAAAGTCAAAGTTTGACTTTTCAGTATACAGTTGACTTTTGATTAGTTGACTGCAAATTTCATCTGTCTATCCAATGGATTTGCAATGTTTTGAACCATGTAATTAGTTCAAGATGATGAAATTGAACCCTTGAAACCATGCTTCAAATAAATTGGTCATTTGCTAGGTCAAAAATCAGAAATTGCCCTTTCCCAATCAAAACCCTAATTTTGACCATTTTGCCCTTTTGATGATTTGATCAAATTTCTTAAGGAATTATGGTCCAAACTTGATCAAATGATACATATGAGTCTAGAATGTTGATGTGGATAAAAAATTATGAAGTTTGACTGTAAATTGGCCATGGTTGACTTTTTCCCCAATACAGCTGATTTTTTAGGTCAACTGTCCAATTGACTGATCAAAAATGTGGTTCAAGGCTTGAAACTTGTCATGAGTAATCTTAGGGGTCTATAATGATGTTTAAAAGTCATATGAAACATTTATAGTCCAAAAATCCTTGGGAAAACTCAAACCCTAATTTTGGGTCATCAATGTAAGATGAGATGTCTTGAGTTGATCAAACCCTAATCCAGTCTTGAGTCAAACAGATCTTGTGAGAAAAGTCTTGATAAATGAGAGGGAAAATTTTGGGGTACAACAGTATCCATGTTGAATGCAATGTGTTTTTAAAGATAAATTTGTGGCATCTTGATTCGTTTGCATGAATGATTATAACTCTGATTTACATTTATAATTGCCGGGTAGAATTGGGGTTTTACAATGATGACGTCTTCCAAAGATCGAGGGCACTAGTGAATATCCGAATGCGTGAGGGTCATCAACCTATTAGACCACCTCATGCCTTGCTCATTCTTCAAAATAGATCTAGGTAGGTGTGAAATAAACCACCTAGCCAACAGAGGAGTGCAACACATAAGGGTCCCTCTTCTCTTTATGGTGCGGGTGTGAAAAGAGTGCAAAATGTCTCCAACTAAAGTAGGCACCGGGTTACGAGACATAAAAACTTTGACTGTATTCACGTCTATGAGTTGGTCCGGATTATGGAACAGTACCATCCCATAGATGAGAAGGGCCAACACCTCTTTAAAGGCTTGTAAATCCAAAGTATCCCAAAAATAGTGAGCTTTCTCAAACAAAAACTTGGCTAGAATCCCTTTGACATCGCTTCTCGTTTCCCAATTTGCCACAACGTTGGACCGTTGTAAATATAGGGCTTGAGCGATCTCCTAAAGCTTTGGGTCTCTTTCAATACCATTGAAGGGTAATTGGTTGATAATAGGCACTCCCAATAACTGAGAAAACTCTTCCATGATAGGCACCAACTAGTAATCGGGAAATATAAAGCAATGATGTAAAGGGTTAAAGAACTGAAAGAGAACTTTCACCATGCCTTCATCAGGGCTTGAGGTGACCAAATTGAGGAGTCGACCATGTCTTTTAGTGAATGGATAATTCTCAGGAACCCTTGATGCCAACTCTTTGAGTTGAGGAGGCACCCTTACGAGGTTGACTTGGATAGTATTTTTGCGAGTGGGAGCCATGTCCTACAAAACAGACACAGAGATGAGTCCTAAAAGTCCTTGAAATGGTTAGTGTGCCATGCCATGTTATGATGTTATGATGTTATGTACAAAAAAACATATACAAACACATAAACAAATTCTTAGGTTTAGGCTTGCATGGATTCCATAGGTAAGTACCCTCTTGTAGTATAGTTGGTTCAACCTGTCCTAGAAAGTAACCGGATTATAGGGAATCTTAATATCACTGATCTTTCTTCACCGGGCATTGTTTTAGCGCAAGCCTCTTTATTGGCGACCAAAATATCCCGGAAGTCCGATCTCAATGAGCATAGTATTGAGTATCAACCAACTTTGGACTGCACCAAAGCCGACTATCTCACTACTTCCTAATGGCCAAGTTTTTCAATTAAAGGTTCTAAGGTCAGTTGGTGCTTCATGACACCACACAGCGGCCCTGTATTCTCCTTGACTACTCAAGGGCTACCGGTATCAACAAATGTGTCACACTAATGTAGCTATCGTTTCAACCGTGTCGGTATACCCCACACATTCCCCACGATCTATTGCTACTTACCTAAAAGGTGCCCCAGATTCGGGTGTAGGATATTTACAAGTAAACCTAAACAAACCCTTAAAGATAAAGAAAATAAAACACACAATGTAAAGAAAAATTAAGAATGAACTAAACTCTAAGGTAACCCCACTTTTATTTTGTCCCCAGCAGAGTCGCCAGTTATGTGATACGGTGGCAGAACCGACTGTTATACTGGTTTTATGTTCGTGTTTGCAAATGTTGCGGTAAGCAAGAGTTGCCACCGACTTTTCTTTTATCCAACAAAGGGAAGGGTGAAAAGAACAGAAAAAGACCTTTCAAGATTTGTTTCTGAGTAAGGGGGGTAGATTATGGAAAGGGAAGGTGTTAGCACCCTTTTCATCCGTAGTTTTCTATGGGCTCTTAGATACTTAGCTCATTTTGAAATACCTTGTGCTTTGTGTGTTTTTGAAAAGTATTTTTGAAACGCCAATAGTCAGGCAGTTTGCTTTATGATAACTCTTGTATCAGTCCTCAAGAGTGTTGATAAAGCATTTTGAAAAGGTTTTTGAAAATTGTTTTGTGTAAGTGTAAAATTTTTTTGTTTGAGCAATCATCTAACAACTATATACTTTTACTCAAAAGGGTCATTCTTTTCCTCTTTTCCTTTAGACAGTGTTATCCTACTATTAGTGAGTAGGTAGCCCTATCGTTGGATGTTTGAGGGACATTCGAAGGGATGTTTATAGTCACAAAGGCAACTGGGCAAGAAACCTTAGTAACTACCCTAGAGTTTTAAGATCACTTTATCGAGGCAACATCGAGAGGGTCATAGAGGGATTTGTGATCTTTAAACCGGAGGGTAGCCACTAAAATCTCTCATGTTTCGAGAGTTGTGACTATTTTCCGAAGGCAACCGAAGTGGGAGTACCCTAAAGGTGCGCATGTGCAATTGTATTGTGTTTCAATTATTTATCTTGATGTTAGATTTTGCTAATGTTTGATTTTGATCTCTTGCCATACAATCCTATTAGCTTACATCTAAATAGTTAATATATGTACAGGAAATATAAAGTGCGGAAATTAAATCCTACGCTATTACATCCTACGGAAAGTTACATAATAGAAAAATACGGAAAAATAAACTAAACTATTACAAAATTTCCCATGAAACCTATACATTCTTTCTAGAATTTAAATGGAAAATAAATAGAAAAATGATAAGAAAAAATATAAAAATGTCTTGAAACCTTAAGTATTAAGAAAAATGATTTTTTGGTATTTTTGAGAAATAGAACTAAAATTGATTAGAATCTTAAGTCTATTGATTTTAAATTAAACAAAATATTAAAGTAATTAATTAATTTATTTACAAAATTAGCTTAATTAATAAAAATACTAACCTAATGTTTTTTTTGATTTTATTTATTTATTAAAAGAAAATTAAATCTTGAAAATAAAATATGAAACAAATAAGCAAAACAAATTAAAACACTAGAAGAGGAAAACACAAACGGGTCTACTAAAAAATAATAAAGGGGGTGCAATGTTTGAAATTGGTCAGGCCCAAGTAAGCTGGACCAGGGTGCGTTAGGATCTGGCAAGAATGCATCTGGAGAGTCCACGGTGGGGACTGCATGCTGGAGGCGCTGGATCCATATTGTATGAGTCTGATGGTGCTGATGGTAGAATGCATGGTGCATATATTTAGACTTGAAGCGTCAGATCTGTCAATATAACATGAGAAAAATAGAAAGGATGAAGCTTGGGATCGAACCCAGGTCCTCTAGCCCATCACACGCTTATTCACCACCCAACCACCTGCTTGAATTGTTAGTACAAACAACAAAACAATAATATATTTGAAACCCAGTCAGAAATATGTTTGAATAAAACAATAATATGCCATGGCTGAATGGAACAATTTCAAATACCCAAACAAATGGCAGATTTTTATCCTGATGTCAGTCTTTGCATATGAGGACTGTAACACACACAAACACGTTAGATCGATAAAAAATGCTTGAATTAAGAGATTGAATTTCAAAATTTATACCTATGGTCGGTATACTTCGATCTGCAGTTTTGAGTATGGAACCACTTTGTTAAAATTTGGAGAAAAGTTGTTGTGGTTTTCTGGGGGTAATGTTTTTGTCTGGCTAATGCGTGTGTGTGTGGAAAAATGTTTGTGTCTGGATAAAGTGTTTATGTCTCTGGTGGCAACGTTTCTGTGTCTCCCGACAATGTTTTTTGTGTCTCCTTGCTTGCGCTTTTAGCTTTGCATTTATAGGGGCGCAATGGTGAACGAGAATGGAAAAAATCAACCATTAATCATGGCTTTGAAGGCATAATCAAAAGCCTTAAAAGGTTGTATTTTTTGATTATTTTCTACCCTTTTGGGTTTTGAATGAACCTGGACAAGTTTCTCATCTTGACTACTTCGAATGCCCTTAAGTCTTGTTCTTCGATTGGCTCTGAACTTCTCCTTTTGATGGCTCTGGGCTTCAATTCGATTTGCTCACGGTTTCATCCTCATGGCTCCTTCGATTGAGTCCATATACATTGGTTGTGTTGTACCCCAAAATTTGCCCTCGTATTTTTCCACAAGAAATCACAGCTTCGGGCTTTTCCTGATTTTTTCAGATTGGCGTAAGAATCAGTCAAACAGACTTTTCTTATCAGTCAGACAAAATTAGGGTTTTCATTGATTTTTAAGCAGTTCAGGCAGATTGCTAGGTTTTGGTTGAGTTGGCTCAGGTTTTGATCAGGCGGACGTTTCTTTGACATTAAGACAAGAATCAGGGTTTTGTGTGCGCATAAAGAATTAATCCTACAGTTCTATTCAGTTTACTCTGAGATTTGGATTGAGGCATTTGAACCAAGAACTTGCAGTATGTTGTTTAATCAGTAAAGGCTAAGGCGTTTGAGTTGAGATGAGATGAAAGCTGAGGCACTTAAATTGAGAATCTACAGTGTCTGATTTGATCAGTAAAAAGAGAGCATCTGGATGTTGGTTTGATTAACTATGCATTGTTTAATTGGAGCACCAGGTTTATTACTGATTCATGCTGAATGGCGAGACCACAATGTTCGTTAATTATTTTTTCTAAGTCAGAATAATTGGATACTTCCAGTTATTTTAATTTAAGGAATTCAAATAATTAAATGGACAGTAAATTAAAAGAGGAATTAACTGATAAAAAGGATGTTATTCACTTTGAATTGTTGTTACACATATTGTTTAAATACTGTTAAATTTATTTACAGTTATTTATTAATATTACTACAAATAATTAAAAGTGAAGTAAAAATATGTCCTAATTTTCCTAAGTCTTCAAGTCTTCATCTTCTATCCATTGCTCCTTTGCTCAATTATTTTCATCTGCAAAACAAAGAAGAAAGAAAAAGTCAAAAGCAGATAAAATAATTAAAAGCAGACAGATAAAAATTGGGTTCATCATTAAAAGCAAATGGCCGGAATCAGTTCGCCCTCTCTGCAAATCACGATATTTCTCCCGGTTCACAAAGAGGGGTGAAAAATGCTTGCAAAAGAAAAAGACATAACTGCACAAAGTTATGATTTTGCACAAAGTTCAAATTGTCAACCAACTGCATAGTTTCCGACCAAACTGAATGGTCTAAACCAAGTCAAAAGGGCAAACTGAATGAAACTATCATAGCTGTCCAAAAAGATATCAAGATATCAAAGTACAAAAGGCTATCACAAAGATGCAGGGAAGCTGGAGAAAGAGATAAAGTATGCAGAGGCAAAGCAACTAGTGCAAGCAAACTTTTCATTTCATCATTTTCAAGGCCATTTGCTTTTTCAGAATTAGTACAGTGCTAAGCAATATTATATGCTTTTAATCTGTCAAAGGTGGAGAGAGAGAAAAGAGAAGAAGAAAAGGGCTTACAGGCTTAGGCTGGAAACAGAATATAAAACAAAAACTTATCATAACAGTGAGATAGATACAACATAAACAAAAATAAAAAAGGACCACAAAACGGTATGCAAAGCTGCCTCCACCCTGCCTTATTTAAACTGAAACAAAAACTCAGTTCATATTACAAACATACAAAACCATTCAAAACTCACTTGTCCAAAACCTGCATTCAAAAGCTCTAAGCCTAAATCTGCATTACACATTCAAGCACAAACAAAAGCTCATAAGCTCAAGACTTCAACCAAAACACAAGCTCTGAACCAGGCCTGAAACCTTTGTCAAAAAAACCAAAAGCCAAACCTGCATAAGCCTTTGCCTCTAAAGACCATAAGCCTTAAACCATTGTTAACCCAACCTGTCAAACTGATACAAACCTTAAGCATTCAAACATACAAGCCATACCCTCAAAGCCCTCAAGCTCTAAAAACTGTCAAACTCACAAACAAATTCAAACCGAGGCCTTAAGCTTTGCAGAAATTCCAAGCCTAAACCATAAGCCTTGAACCAGTACCATAAGCCAAACTCTCAGAACTCAAAGAGTTCATCATCGAGGCAACCAAACACATCAATAAAATCCACCACAACATACCAAATATATCAACATACCAAATATCAAAGCATTTCAAGTCAGCCAAACACAGAAGAGGCAACACACAAGCAATCCCAAAGGCCCTCAGAGGAAGCCTCATCACAGGGCAAGCATATCAAAGGCATCAAGGCATCAAGATAGCATACGAGGCACAGAGAAGAAGATAAAGAAGCATCTCAGGGTACACAGGCAACTCAGAAGCCAACAAGAAGAGGAGCAAATAGGAAACTTAGTACACAAGCATTTCATAGCAAGCATTTCATAGTAAGCACATCAGATATCAGCATTTTCATCAAGCTAGCATACGAGGCAAAGAGGAGAAGAGGAAAAGGCAACTCAAGCGCATAGAAGCAAAAGAGCCAGCATATCTAGATTCAGAATATCATCATAATCACTCAGAGGTAACATAAACAAATAGAAGATAAATAAGCTAGGTTTTCGAGCTTATCATCATTAAACCTAAAGAAGTGAAACAAAAATACCAGGAAGAGCAAGTTCAGAGCATCACGGGCATCCCTCCCTCAGGCCATCCAAGCGCCTCCTTCTCCATCTCTCCTCCATCTCCAGAAGACAAAGGTAGTATAACTTCTTTTCTTTCATTTCATACACCTCAACAGAAACAACAATAACAAAGCTTAAAATCAGAATCCAAAACGAATGAAAGCATGCCAAAAATGTAAAAACGTACAAAGCGTCAAAACCAAACCTTTTTCGTAAGGTCACCATGCTCGACTATGGAGGAAAGAGAGATGAATGATGGCGCTGGTGGCTATGGCGAGAAGGACAAAGACGAAGACGGAAACGAAGAGAACGGCGCGCCTCAATCTGAAACCCTAGTCCCAAATGTTACAAAACCAAAGTAACCCTTACAATTTGTGTCAAGTGGTTGGGCCTTGCCATTTTTTCACGCTTAAGCCCATTGTTTTTATCTGGACGCACCCCCCATTTCCCTTTTTTTACTTCTGATTCACTTGTTTTTTTTTAGTTTGGGCCAAAACCCTTTCAGGCCCATTCAGTCTTTTCTTTCTTTTTTTAAACACTCTTAAACTAACATTTCTTTACTTATCATTTTATTTTTTTTAGTTTAAACTAATATAATACTTTTTTTTTGTTTTGATAAATAAAATAACACCTTTTTTTTTTAAAATATTATTAATTGTTACATTTTAGAAAATATACAAACATTAACCTTTTCTTAAGTTTGAAACATTTTTCTTTTCTTTTTATACATAAGGATATTCATTAAAATACATAAATATTAATATATATATAATTAGGTTATTAGATTTTATCTAAAAAACTCTTTTAATAAATCTTTTTGTACATAAAAATACTAAATACAAATACACTAACATTAATACATAATACATAGAACTTAAAACAAATTTTTTTTTCTTAATCTTAAAACTTTTTTTAAAATGTTTGTACATAATTACATCAATACATAATTTTTCTTTAAATTAAATACTTTTCTTTTCTTGAAATATTTTGTTTTGTACATATTAAGCAAAAATACAAAATGATAACATTAAATAAACAAAACACTTAATTTTTCATTAGGTTCACATCTCACTTGTAAATAAATCACATACACATTTACAATACGCATTTTATCTTTTTATACATTGATACATTTGCTTGTCCCTTTTATACATTACTATACATTATATTTTACATTTGCGCAATTCGATTTGGTTGTAAATTATTTGGACACTACTCTCCCATTTAAGTCTCATCCCCATTTGTAAATTTGTACCCCCACTCCCGGATACTTATTTGTAATAGCATAGACTTTAAATTCCCGCAATTTATCACTTTCAAATATACCATGGTTAGACCTAGGGTTTGCATGTACATAAAATCAAACGTTAGATAACCTAATACAAAGACAAATACATGAAATCAAATACACAATCACACTTGCACCCTTAGGGTAATCCCGCTTGTTGCCTTCCAAAATGGGACATGCTTGCACGTCGAGTTTCTTTGGAAAAACAATTCAAATGATCATAAGTCCCTCGATGACGCTTTCGAAAGTTGCCTATCAAAATGATCATAGTCCCTTCAAGCAAATTGCCAAAGACACTTGGCACCATTGCATTCATGGTCCATACGATGACCCGCGCCTGTCCCGTTAAACATCCTAAACGCAAGATTGTCCACCAAATACAATGATGGAACAAAATTGTTAAAAAGGGTTAAAACATGAGAAAAACCTTTGAGTACAATAGGGGTAGACAAACTCTTAGTTACTTGATCAAACTTGCAAAAACACTTGCCTACTTTTCAAAACCACACTCCACAAACACTTTCAAAACAAACTTTCAAAAACATTTGAAACATCTTTTCGAAAAGATACACACCTTTGTAAAACACTCAAACACGAGTCATTTCAATGGTTGCCTAAGACAAGGCATCTTTTTCAAAACATTTTCAAAACACACACACACACCATAATTTCAAGCAATTTGAAAATCAAGGGCAAGTGATCTAAAACCAAGTAACTAAGAGCCCATGGATAACCATGGATGAAAAGGGTGCTAATACCTTCCCTTTTCATAATCTACCCCCCGAACCCACAAAATATCTCAAAAGGTTTTTCCTGTGCTTTTTAACCTTTCCTTTAGGATAAAATAAAAAGTCGGTGGCGACTCTTGCTAAACCGAACAAGTGCGAATACAAACGCAAAACCTCAAGTCAGTTCTCCCACCGTATCACAGAACTGGCGACTCTACTGGGAATATTAATTTAAAAGTGGGGTTACCTTAGGGTTTAGATCACCTTTACATTATTGCTTTGATTGCCTTGATTGCTATACTTATTTGGTCCTTGTTTGGGTTTGTTGTAAATCCTACACCCGGATTTGGGGCACCTTTTTAGGTAAATAGCAATAAAACTGTGAGGGAACTGTGCGGGGTATACCGACACGGTTGAAGCAGTAAGCTATGTTAGTGTGACATATTTGTGAGTACCGATAACCCTTGAGTTCAATCAAGGAGAGTACGGGGCCGCTGAGTGATGTCGTGAAGCACTAACAAACTCTTAGAACCTTAATTGACCATCTTAGCCTTTTTAGGGGTAGTGAGATGACCGACTTTGGTGTAGTCCGAAGTTGGTAGATACTCGATACTACACTCATTGAGGGTTGTTTTCTTGGAATATTTTGGTCGCCAGTTAAGTGGCTAAACCAAAACAATGAACACAGAAAACAATCCAATGATATTGAGCTCCTTAGAACCCGGTTTCTATTTTAGGACAGGATGAGCCAACTAACTTCAAGAGGGTACTTACCTAAAAACCCCATGCAAGCCTAAACCTAAGGACTTGTTTGCTTTGTGTGAATATGATTGCCTGTATATACACTTACTTGCTCTTGTATACATGTACATAACATCATAACATCATACCATAGCATTTTTTCAATAACCATTTCAAGGATCTCGAGGGTTCTTTTGATGCAAGGTTACGTTGAACCAGACGTCTACCAAAGGGAAAGAGGTTTCTCCTCTAACAAATGCCATCAAAGATCAAGTGCAACAACTTGAATCAGGGGCTATGACCCACTTGACATGGTGAGATTGATTCTCGTGGAAAGACATCCACTAATGCAAAGTTCTCCAATCAAAGATCAAGTGCAACAACTTGAATCAGGGGCTATGACCCACTCGACATGGTGAGCTTGATTCTCGTGGAAAGACATCCACTAATGCAAAGTTCTCCAATCAAAGATCAAGTGCAACAACTTGAATCAGGGGATATGACCCACTCGACATGGTGAGCTTGATTCTCGTGGAAAGACATCCACCAGTGCAAAGTTCTCCGATCAAAGATCGAAGTTCAACCTCTAACATTCTCTTGTGTTTACCCCAAGAGATCCTTGAAAACATGCATCCACATATCATGCATTGCATCTTGACAGTTTTTACTTTTTCAGGTTTCCTTACTCTCCTACTTTTTATTTCAGTAAGAGATGGCTCTAGAGAGGACTGTCAAGGATATCCAGGACCAGACTGCTCAGCTGCAGGAAATGTTCTTGAACCTGTCTCTGGGGCAAGAAGAAATGAAAGCTCTCCTCATAAAGGGTTTGGTCCAGGAGACTTCAAACAATGCCAGGAGTGATCAGCTTGCGGCACTGCATTTTGATTTGGCAACATTGAGGATCCAAGTGATGGGGCAACTAGTGGGCAAGATGGCTCTCATCCAGGACCTGTCTCAAAGACAAGAGGAACTCAGAGTTCTCGTCAGCCAACTGCTTCGAAACAACCAACTGGGGAAAACATCTGAGGTTGAAGAGCCAGTCACCACTCACCCCCCTCCACTCAAGAAGACAAGGGGAAGGCTCCTCTGCTTGATTCAGGGTCACAAGCCCATCAACAACCTCGCCAGCGTCAACGGGGTAATCGGCGTAATCAAAATACGTCGGGAAGACAGTTCACAGAGACTGACATACCGTCATCTCTGATTCTAGAGAGTTTGTTGGAAGTCAATTTGACTGCTTTGAGGGATCCTATTCGGAAGCCCAATACCTCCGCTCCTAACTATCATCCCGGAGCATTTTGTGTTTACCACTCCTACAGCCCGGGACATGACACCGACGACTGTTGGGCCTTGAAGAACAAGATTCAAGATCTGATCGACATTGGAGTGTTGAGGTTCATGCCAGACGGCGAGATGAAAATCTTCCGTTAAGGAGTTTCTCCACCTGAAGTGACAAATCTCAGACTGAAAGACTTTTGCTTCATTTTGAATTTTCAAAGTTGTAATTTCTTTTGTTTTCAAACAATTAACTGTTAATGTCAAACTCTGTTTCATTAATGCATTGCATATGTTTGTCTTGAATTCATCCATTCGTTTCCACTACTCTTATGCTTTCTTTATGATATTTAACTCTTGATAAAAAGCTGCAAGCCTTTAGAGGGAGGATGACGTAACAATACCATAATCTCGTGCAGTATGCTTTTGAACGGACCTTGCTAATGATGTACATGCATTTCTTTCAACTCCCAAACACTGGAGTTATAAGGAAGATAATCCCTAGTCAACCCCTTCGAGCCAAAGAAGTAGGAGTTTTCTGTTCTAAACAAATCGAAACCTTTGATATAAACCCGGGACAGGGTAGTCTCTCAGTTAATTCAAAAGAAAATGCGCTTTGAAGTCGCAAACTCTCAGTTCGTAACACAACGAACGACATCAAAAAAAAGAGAGACATTCCTTTGGAAACAAAAGACAGTGATGGTTCCCTATCACATAGGCAGTCAATCTCTCAAAAGAGAAAAGCCCACCAAGCCAAAACCTGTAAAGGAGGCTTAAGAAAGCTGGGGCATCCCGCTGACTGTGGTCTCGAAAAACAGAGACAGTTAGGCAAAAGTTAGGGATAACAAATCAAAATCAAAATAGAGAGGTCATTAGAAATCCTCAACAACATGAAAAACGTTGCAAAAGAAAAAAAGGAGATGACGACTGTCCCCCAAATTCAACTGGTGAACCATCACCCAAAAAGTCGCTCCAAACTCGAATAGAGTGCGACGCACAATTAACTGAGCTTAGGGTTGAAGAACATCTCGAAGAGCGGGTGGGTACAAATATACTTTGAGCCTATATCCTTTGTTTCTTAAACCGTGAACCAAGCCACGTTACAACCCTTCAAAAGTCCTAATTGAAGCATGGGTTAGTTCGAAAGCATACTGTTACAAAAAGGTATCCTGACTCCTGTAAGGCTTTGCTCTAAAATCTTGTGTTGATTTGTCTTATGAAAAGTTTTCTGCTAAAAAACGCATTTTTCAAAACTTCGAGACAAACATAAACTTTGCATTGCTTGAATATCATGGTTCGCATTTGGCTATTTGTTTGACAGCGAAGAAATTCATACAGCGAATGTTCGGAGGAACGAAAACTCTCTCAGTGAATAAAATCACTTCAAAAAGGATGACACTTCCAACGACAAGTCTCCTATCAACAAGGGGCATGACATGTCACCATCCGATTAACCTGGGGCAGTCCAGTCAAGGTTTCAACAGATCTTTCAAAGTTCAGTTAACCTGGGGCAGTCCAGTCAAGATTTCAAGAAATCTCTCAATTTGCAGAGTAATCTGATTCAAGACTCCTTCATCATCACTTGGGGCATTCGAATGTCAAAAGTGTCCAAGGATTCCTTCACCACCTGCTGGAAATTACAACCACCAACAGAATAACTATCATAATTCCAGATTCGATTCCTGTATCTAGCCAGGGCATATCCGTGAGTGATTGATTGTAGATTCGATACCTGTATCCAGCCAGGGCATATCTGCAAGAAGAGTTTAGAGATTTGATACCTGTATCCAGCCAGGGCACGTCTGTAAGCAACCTTTGGAAGTTCCGAATTCGATTCCTGTATCTAGCCAGGGCATATCCGTGGACCACTGATTATAGATTAACACCTGTAACAAGCCAGGAAATCATCTACATGAAGAGATTGAAGATCAACACCTGTAACAAGCCAGGGAACCATCTTTCTTTCTCAGATCAGAGATCAACACCTATATCCAGCCAGGACAGTATCTCCTCGACCAACATTTCTTAAGTTCCAGATTAATACCTGTAACAAGCCAGGAAAATATCTGTGGACGACTGATTATGGATTAACACCTGTAACAAGCCAGGAAATCATCTACATGAAGAGATTGAAGATCAACACCTGTAACAAGCCAGGGAACCATCTTTCTTTCTCAGGTCAGAGATCAACACCTGTATCCAGCCAGGACAGTATCTCCTCGACCAACATTTCTTAAGTTCCAGATTAATACCTGTAACAAGCCAGGAAAATATATGTGGACGACTGATTGTGGATTAACACCTGTAACGAGCCAGGAAATCATCTGCATGAAGAGATTGAAGATCAACACCTGTAACAAGCCAGGGAACCATCTTTCTTTCTCAGGTCAGAGATCAACACCTGTAACAAGCTAGGACAATATCTCCTTGACCAACATTTCTTAAGTTCCAGATCAACACCTGTAACAAGCCAGGAAGATATCTGTGGACGACTGATTGTGGATCAACACCTGTAACAAGCCAGGAAATTATCTAAATAAAGAGTCTCTTTCATACCCACTTGGGGCATTCGAATGTCAAAAGTGTTCAACATTTCCTTCATCACCTGTTGGAAGATGTAGTTTTACACGGACTCATCATCAGGAAACCCTACACCGGTTCTTTCTCAAACTCAAAAGATTCTTGTAATACCCATCTAGAGAGCCTTACAGAATCTAATTCCCCTCAGCAGTCAAGATTCTTTTATCCCCAGTGGAGTTCATCAAGTTCCCCAACATAACTTATCAGTGGAACCCCCAGCGGAGCTCTCCTCAAAACCTCAGCGAAGTATCTCTTCCCACAGAGTAATTCCCCGCAGAGTAATCTCTCCAACAAGTTTATTCCCCAACGGAGTCATCTTCTCCTACCGGTTTATTCTTACAACCATCATCCCCAGCAGAAACGAAGAACTCCACTCCTCAACATCAGCCCAGGATTCCACAAGCTCCCAGCAGTCATCAAGGATTTATTTTCCTAGTCGAAAACACATTCATAGACATTTCACATTTTATACACCATGACGCATGCATATACACATCATATCACACAATCTCATTTATTCTTGAAAACATCATGACGTCATGCATTTCATACATCATGACATTGCATACAATTGATGTCTTGCCTTTTCAGGGAAAAGGACAATCCAAAAGATGATCACTATCGACTATCACAATTCCAGATTCGATTCCTGTATCTAGCCAGGGCATATTTGAAGAGTTTGAAGATTCGATTCCTGTATCCAGCCAGGGCATATCTGTTGATGACTAATTCCAGATTTGATTCCTGTATCTAGCCAGGGCATATCTGAAGAGTTTGAAGATTCGATTCCTGTATCCAGCCAGGGCATATCTGTAGACGACCAATTCCGGATTCGATACCTGTATCCAGCCAGGGCATATCTGTGAGTGTTTGATTGTAGATTCGATTCCTGTATCCAGTCAGGGCATATCTGCATGAAGAGTTTGAAAATCAATCGGTAGCAAGCCAGGAAGTTATCTTTCTTTCTCAAGTACGCAAGTTCTCGCTAAGGAATATCTTACGCGATCGACACACAATTCCAAATGGCATCTATAAGCCCATTCTCGACAAAGTTCCGTCACACCTCCCGATGGCATCCGTAAGCCCATCTCCACAACTATCCGTTACATTTCCAGATGGCATCTATAAGCCCATCCTCCTCCAGACATTCCCAGATGGAATCTTTAAGCCCATCACCAAATGGCATCTTTAAGCCCATTCCCTCTACCATCACGTCACTGAGTGAAAATTTTAAGGCACTCAAGTGTCCAATCTCCTTTTACCTTCGAGTCGCGAAAGGCAAACTTGCCAATCTAACTCTTCAGGTTCAAGAAGATTGAACAGGGGCAACTGTTGTACCCCAAAATTTGCCCTCGTATTTTTCCATAAGAAATCACAGCTTCGGGCTTTTCCTGATTTTTTCAGATTGGCGTAAGAATCAGTCAAACAGACTTTTCTTATCAGTCACACAAAATTAGGGTTTTCATTGATTTTTAAGCAGTTCAGGCAGATTGCTAGGTTTTGGTTGAGTTGGCTCAGGTTTTGATCAGGCGGACGTTTCTTTGACATTAAGACAAGAATCAGGGTTTTGTGCGTGCAGAAAGAATTAATCCTACAGTTCTATTCAATTTACTCTGAGATTTGGATTGAGGCATTTGAACCAAGAACTTGCAGTATGTTGTTTAATCAGTAAAGGCTAAGGCGTTTGAGTTGAGATGAGATGAAAGTTGAGGCACTTAAATTGAGAATCTACAGTGTCTGATTTGATCAGTAAAAAGAGAGCATCTGGATGTTGGTTTGATTAACTATGCATTGTTTAATTGGAGCGCCGAGTTTATTACTGATTCATGCTGAATGGCGAGACCACAATGTTCGTTAATTATTTTTTCTAAGTCAGAATAATTGGATACTTCCAGTTATTTTAATTTAAGGAATTCAAATAATTAAATGGACAGTAAATTAAAAGAGGAATTAACTGATAAAAAGGATGTTATTCACTTTGAATTGTTGTTACAAATATTGTTTAAATACTGTTAAATTTATTTACAGTTATTTATTAATATTACTACAAATAATTAAAAGTGAAGTAAAACTATGTCCTAATTTTCCTAAGTCTTCAAGTCTTCATCTTCTATCCATTGCTCCTTTGCTCAATTATTTTCATCTGCAAAACAAAGAAGAAAGAAAAAGTCAAAAGCAGATAAAATAATTAAAAGCAGAAAGATAAAAATTGGGTTCATCATTAAAAGCAAATGGCCGGAATCAGTTCGCCCTCTCTGCAAATCACGAGCTTTCTCCCGGTTCACAAAGAGGGGTGAAAAATGCTTGCAAAAGAAAAAGACATGAATGCACAAAGTTATGATTTTGCACAAAGTTCAAATTGTCAACCAACTGCATAGTTTCCAACCAAACTGAATGGCCTAAACCAAGTCAAAAGGGCAAACTGAATGAAACTATCAAAGCTGTCCAAAAAGATATCAATATATCAAAGTACAAAAGGCTATCACAAAGATGCAGGAAAGCTGGAGAAAGAGATAAAGTATGCAGAGGCAAAGTGTTGTACCCCAAAATTTGCCCTCGCATTTTGTTTTCCTCAAGAAATCACAGCTTCAGGCGTTTCCTGATATTTTTTTTAAATTGGCTCAGGAATCGGTCAAACAGACTTTTCTCGTCAGTCAGACAAAATTAGGGTTTTATTGATTTTCAGGGCTCTAGAATGTTTCAAACAGTTGGCTTAGGGTTTTGGTTGATTTTGGCTCAACTTCGATCAGGCGAACGCTTCTTTGGCATTTAATCAGGAATTAGGGTTGTTCATGCGCGGTTCTTCAGAAAGATTTAATTCTACGGTGCTTTGCAAGTTATTCCGAGATTTGGTTTGAATTCGCATTGTTTGACTTAATCAGTAAAAGAATGCATTTGGATTCACGTTTGTTTGACTGAACCAGTAAAAGGATACATTCAGTTTGAATTTGCAGTGTTTGGTAAAAATCAGTAAAAAGGGGAATGCGTCTGATCAGTTGTTGTGTTTGACTGTGCATTAATTTGGATTTGTGAAGTGCCAAATTTAATTGATCAATGCCGAAGAAATGTTTATTTGATTATTTACTATTATGAATTTAAATGATTGGAATTTATTTTCCATTTATTATAATTTAAAGAATTTTAAATAATAAATAAACAATTAAAGAGGAAAAGAATTATTTGGATAACGAAACTTTTTATTTATTTTTAGATTATTTGTACAATTGTTTTTTGTTTACAAAATGTTTACAATAACAATATTACATTTATTTAAATTTAAATAAAAACTATCCTAAGTATGTTTCTAAATCTTCAATTCTTCATCTTCTATTCCTTGCTCCAGTACTCCATGGAATTTTATCTGCAAAACAAAGAACAGAAGAAAAGTTAGAAGCAGATAAATAAATAAAAGAGAGACAGATAAAAATAAAGTTCATCATTAAGGGCAACTGACTGGGATCAGTTAGCCCTCTTTGCAAATCACGGGATTTCTCCCGGTTCACAAAGAGGGATGAATATTTGCTTGCTAAACTTTGAATGCACAAATATAAAGAATGCACAAGTCAAAATTGTCAAACTGCATAGTTCAAGTCTCAAATAGCATGATGCAAAGTCCAAATCAAACTACAAAGTCCAAACTAAAAGTTCAAATTGCCAAACAAAGTCCAAATTCAAACTTTCTGCCAAAAGTACAAGATACTGTCACAAGGCTACCAAAGCTGTCCACAAGATATCAAGATATCAAAGATATCAGAATGTTCAGATGCAAGTACAAGTGCAGCACAAAATCTGGAAGAAAAGAGATAAAGTATGCAGAGAAAGCATGTTATGCAAGCAAGTTATTCATTTCATCATTTCCCAAGTGCTGCCCTTTCAGAAAAGTACAAAGCATAAACATTTTTTAATGCTAAAGCTGTACTGAAGAGAGAGAGAAAAGAAAAGTGTTTAGGCTTACAGGGCTCAGGCTTTAGGCATAAAAGAGATAAAACAATCTGTTATCAACACAGTTCAAGGGAGGCAAAGAGATACATAAACAAGAAAATCAGTTCACATCAAAGATACAAAATCGCAACAGCATGTCCAGGCCATAACATAGCCTGAAGCAAACCTCCAGCCGAACCAGTAAGCTCATTACCAACAACAACCTGCCCAAGCCTTACTGGCCTGAACTGTCAAAGCCTAAGACAGTGTTAAGCCAACAAAGGCCTAAACCTGTGTCAAGTTTAACAAACAACAATAGCATCACCTGCATCAGCACATAAGCCTTAAACCCTGGGACCTGTTCTCAAACAAGTTCAAAAACCATAACCATTTCAAAGCCTAACAAGTAAACTCACCAAAGGCCAAACCTGCTGAAACAAAAAACATGCCAAAACTGAAGCAAACATCTAACCTAAAACCCTCATTAACCTGCTAGGCCAAGCCTGAAGCAAACCCAGCCAAAAACACCATCAATCTTAAACCAAAAAGAATAATCAAACCAAATCCAACCCTGTACCATTCTGCACAAACCTGTCAAACACTTAATAACCACAAATTATCCAAACACAAAAACCAGCATAAACTGTGAAGCCTTAAACCACTGTCAATCCAACCAAAGCCATCAGGCCAAATGGCCTAAACTAGAGAAAAGCCTTACCATTCAAAGCATCAACCTGTCAAGCCTATACCAACCATCAAGCCTGAAGCCTGAAGTACACAGTAGGAGCTCCAAATTAAAAAAAAAACTTATGCATTCTTGCAACCCACACAAAGCCTCAAAGAAACCCTCATCATAGGCAAATAAACCGGCATTTCAACAGGCGACACAAGCATACAGAAAGTAAGCCAAAGGGTCAGGGGCAAGAAGAGAAAAAAGGCAAGCGTTTCAAAGAATACTCAAGCATACAAAGCACACTCAGAGTATATCAAATATCAAGCATGTTCAGCATACAGTAAAAGCAAGAAGAAGAAAAGAAATGATATCAAAGGGGTTTTCAGCTTAACATCATCAAAACCCAAAGGTAAAAGAGTACTGAGTACCAGGAAGCTAGCTCATCACGCATATCTCGCCGCCTTGGCCACCCACAGCGCCTCCAGGCCACCGTTCTCATCCGTCTCCCCCAAAGGTATGAATCCCTTCCTTTTTCCTTTTCACAGAAACAACAACAATGAACACAATGAAAAGTAAAAATGCAAGATGTAAAAAGCTCGAAACCCTAACGCGATGGAGATAGAAATTGATACCTTGTAAGCCACCACTTGAATAAGTCCACGGAGAAGAGGAGGTGGCGATGGCGCTTGACGGCCTTGGGCGAAGAGAAAACTCAGAGGCTCGCTGGAGAAGACAAAGAAGTGACGAAGCAAAGCGAGAATGGCGCCGTTTTCTGTAACCCTAACAATTCCCTAATGACACAAAACTGCTGAAACCCTAAAACAATGTTGTGAAGCCACAATGGGCTTTGCCCCATCAGATGCCTTAAGCCCAACTAAACATTTCTAACGCCTGACCCCTCTCCTGGCGCACATACCCTCTTTTTTATTGTTCTGATTAGTGGTTTGGGCCAAGCACTTTCTCAAAAGCCCATTCAATTTTCTTTGAAACTAATACTCTCCATTTGTTATCACACCATATTTTTTTTTGCATAAATAAATTAACATACCAAATTTTGCATTAAATTAGCAATGCTTTTTTATATAACATAATTAAAATTTTGTATAAGAAACTAAAATACAAATAATAATTTTCTCTAAATTTAAAACAATTTCCCTTTCTTTTAATTAAAATTTTGTATAAAATACTAACTTAAAATACATTAATACTTTAATACATAAAAATACATTTTTTAATATACATAATTTAATTAGAATTTAAAACATTTAATTAAAACATTCTTTTTGTTCATATTGAAGAAAATACAAGATTATTAATTAAATAAATAAACATTTAATTCTTTTCATTTAGGTTAAACAATACTTAAATAATACACATGTAAATTCACATTTCCGCACATGTAAATAATTACATACACATATACACTTACACAATATACAATACATTTCACATTATACACTTGATACACATACAATTACTATTCTTGTACATTGATATACATTGTTTACACTTTTATCGCAATTCGATTTGGTTGTAAATTTATTGGACACTACATTCCTAAAGTCTCATCCCCATTTGTAAATTTGTACCCCCACTCCCGGATACTATTTGTAATAGCGTAGACTTTAAATTCTTGCAATTTACCGCTTTCAAATTATACCATGTTTAGACCTAGGGTTTGCATGTACATAAAATCAAACGCTAGATAACCTAATACAAAGACAAATGCATGAAATCAATACACAATCACACTTGCACCCTCTAGGGTAATCCCACATGTTGCCTTCTAAAATGGGCCATGCTTGCACGTCTAGTTTCTTTGGCAAAACAAATTCAAATGATCATAAGTCCCTCGATGACGCTTTCGAAAGTTGCCTAAATGGAATGATCATAGTCCCTTCAAAGCAAATTGCCAAAGACACTTGGCATCATTGCATTCATGGTCCATACGATGACCCGCGCCCGTCCCGTTAAACATCCTAAACGCAAGATTGTCCACCAAATTCAATGGTGGAACAAAATTGTTAAAAAGGGTTGAAAATATAGAGAAAACCTTTGAGTACAATAGGGGTAGACAACACTCTTAGTTACTTGAGATCAACTTGCAAAAACACTTGCCTTCTTTTCAAAAACCACACTTCATGCACACTTTCAAAACAAACTCTCAAAAACGTTTGAAACATCTTTTCGAAAAGATACACACTTTTGTAAAACACTCAAACACGAGTCAAATACATTGGTTGCCTAAGACAAGGCATCTTCTTCCAAAACATTTTCAAAACACACACACACACACCATTTTCAAGCAATCGAAAATCAAGGCAAGTGATCTAAAAACCAAGTAACTAAGAGCCCATGGATAACCATGGATGAAAAGGGTTCTAATACCTTCCCTTTTCATAATCTACCCCCCGAACCCACGAAATATCTCAAAAGGTTTTTGCTGTGCTTTTTAACCTTTCCTTTAGGATAAAATAAAAATTCGGTGGCGACGCTTGCTCAACCGAACAAGTGCGAATACAAACGCAAACCTCTAGTCAGTTCTCCCACCGTATCACAGAACTGGCGACTCTGCTGGGGAGAAACTTAGAAGTGGGGTTACCTTAGGGTTTAGATCACCTTTGTTTTCAATTGATTGCTTTGTTTGCTTTTACATTTGTGGGCTTTGCATCGGAGTTTCATAGATCCTAACCCGGATCTGGGGAATACCTTTTTTAGGTAGCATAATCTGCGAGGGACCTGTCCGGGGTATACCGACATGGGTGAAGCAGTGGCTACGTTGGTGTGGCACCTTGGTCTGTACCGATATCCCTTGTGTTGAAACGGGGAGAGTATGGGTCTTCCAAGGAGTCATTAAGCACCAACCGACCTTAGAACCCTAAATTGACCCAACTTGGCCATTAGAACAGTAGCAGTATGCTACACTCATTGAGGCTGAACTCTCGCGATGGTTCCGGCCGCAAGAAAAGATAGCGATGCTGGAGTTATAACCGATTGAGGGTAGCCAATGATTTGAGATCCTCTAGAACCCGGTTACTTTTGATAGGATAGGTTTTAACCAACGAAATTGAAAGAGGGTAGTACCTGAACCTCATGCAAGCCTAAACCTAAGGACTTGTTTTGTTTTGTGTGAATATGATTACCTGTATATACACACACTTGATTTTGCATACATGTACATAACATCATAACATCATACCATAGCATTTTCAATAACCATTTCAAGGATCTCGAAGGTTCTTTTGATGCAGGGTTACGTTGAACCAAACATCTACCAAGGGGCAAGAGGTTTCTCCTCTAAACAAATGCCATCAAAGTTCAAGTACAACAACTTGAATCAGTGGCTATGACCCACTCGACATGGTGAGCTTGATTCTCGTGGAAAGACATCCACCAATGCACAGTTCCCCAATCAGAGTTCAAGTGCAACAACTTGAATCAATGGCTATGACCCACTCGACATGGTGAGCTTGATTCTCGTGGAAAGACATCCACCGCCGCAAAGCTCTCCAATCAAAGATCAGAGTTCAACCTCTAACATTCTCCTGTGTTTACCCCAAGAGATCCTTGAAAGCATGCATCCACATATCATGCATTGCATTTTGACAGTTTTTTCTTTTTCAGGTTTCCTTACTCTCCTGCTGTTTATTTCAGTAAGAGATGGCTCTAGAAAGGTCTGTCAAAGACATCCAAGACTAGACTGCTCAGCTGCAGGAAATGTTCCTGAACTTGTCTCTGGGGCAAGAAGAAATGAAAGCTCTCCTCACAAAGGGCTTAGAGAATTCAAACAATGCCAGAAGTGATCAACTTGCGGAGCTGCAGTTTGATTTGACAACCTTGAGGACCCAAGTGATGGGACAGTTGGTGGGCCAGATGGCTCTCATCCAAGACCTATCTCAAAGACAAGAGGAACTCAGAGTTCTTGTCCGCCAACTGCTTCCAAACAACCAATTGGGGCAAACATCTGAGGTTGAAGAGAAAGTCACCGCTCAAACTCCATCCACTCAAGAAGACAAGGGGAAGGCTCCTTCGCTTGCTTCAGGGTCACAAGCCCATCAACAACCTTGCCAGCGTCAACGGGGTAATCGGCGTAAGCAAGAAACGTTAGGAAGACAGTTCACGGAGACTGAGATACCATCATTCTTCATACTGAAGCGCCTGTTGGAGGTCAACCTGTAACACCCCGTTTTTGATTAAATGTTAATTCGGTTATTTGAAATAAAAATATTCATAATGATAAAATACTATTTTGAGTAATATTAATTTGGTGTGTAGTAATATTTGACTTGGTTTGATTAATTGGCATGATTAGGTTTATATAGAATAAATATTATTTAATGTAATATTGTTTAATAGGGTTATATATTATAATTTGAATTAAATAATTGTTGGGGCCAAATTACAATTTTAGAAAGATAGAGGGAGGAAAGTTAGTAGTAGAAGGGGAGTTTTATAAAATAGAAAAGGAGAGTTAGTAAGAGAAGAAAGAAAAGAGGAGAAAGAAGAAAGAAAAGAGGAGAAAGAAGAAAGAAAAGAGGAGAAGAGGAGAAAGAGAGCTAGGCTTGGAGTTGCAACATCTCCATCATCTTGTTTCAAGAAAACCCACACCAAGATAAGGGGTTTGATTCTCCATCTCATATTGTTAGGTTTTGTATGATACATTTTGGATTTAGGGGTAAAATTGATAGTTGATTTTTAGGGTTTTGTTGGTTGATTGTTAGAATGGTTTAGAAAAGTTGGATTAGGAGTATGGTTTGTGGGTGTATTAAGTGCTAGCTTGTGGAAATTAAGAGTATTGAAATGGGAAAGAAAACCATGGTAGTTGAATGAGAAAAACTCAAAAGAGTGGAGTTTTCACGCAGGCCTCACAACACGGGCCGTGTTGCAGCACACGGGTGCCCGTGTTGCTGCTCTGACTTGGCTTTTCCCAAAAATCGTTTCGGCCATAACTTTTGAACCGTAACTCCGATTTAGGCGCCGTTTGATGCGTTGGAAAGCTAGTGAAATTTTCTATATGATTATGAGGAATTAGGTAGCTTTAAAAGCTTATTTTAATAAGTTATTATTGGAGAAAGTGTTTATGTTTATAGGTGAATTTGATTGTTATGTATTTTAGTGAAGTGTTTGGTGATGTTTGGTGTACTAAATGAATAATCTTGTGAGTTATACATCAAATGCAAAATGCATTATGTTTTGATATGGTTTGAATGATTGGGTATGACAACATGTATGCTTATGTTTAATATGCATGTTTGTATGAAAATGATGATGCTACATGATGATATGGGAGGCTTGTGATGAATTGTTCATGACTAAATGATTTTTGTTGATAATGTTGAAATATACTTTCCGATTTGGAATTGTTGATAGTTGATGGTTTATGTTTTGGTTGAGTAAGTAATCTCGTTTGTATACATTTTACTTGACGTTGAGATTGATAAATTATATGTATGCATGCATGTACAATAGTTGATGTTCCATTGGTTGGATTTGATGGCATGTGTATGTTAAGATTGTTGTGAGTCTTAATTGCATGCATTGGTTATATTGTACATTGCATGGCATGGTGGTCTTGAAACAGAGACGGTGGAACATTGGGTCCACAATATCTAGACGGTGACCCTATTGTGGGAAAAGACGTAGTGACCTTGATCCGGAAGGGAAACATAGGTGGTGGAACATTGGGTCCACAATATCTAGACGGTGACCCTATTGTGGGAAAAGACGTAGTGACCTTGATCCGGAAGGGAAACATAGGTGGTGGAACATTGGGTCCACAATATCTAGACGGTGACCCTATTGTGGGAAAAGACGTAGTGACCTTGATCCGGAATGGAAACATAGGTGGTGGAACCTTGGGTCAACGAGTCGGTACCGCATTTGCATACGTTGAGTCGTGTTGTGAGTCACATGTATAATTGTGCATGATATGTATGTGTGTTGATGTGTTTGATTATGTGTCAATATTGTTGTTGTTTGAATTATGGTTATGTGCCAATGATGTGAGTATTCGGATAATCGGTTTACATGGTTAATGTGTTGGAAATGGACTCCTTGAGTAAGGATGCTACAGGTGATAAAATGAACATGATCATTATGTATTGCTTTAATTATTGCCATTTCATTTACTTAAAATTATATGTTATATGATTATTGGAATTCTTACCCTTTTGTTGGCCAATGCTTTTGATGGCATTGTGCAGGTACCGAGGACGGTAGCGCGAGGCGCTAGCTAACGGATGCATTGGATTGCAATCTGTTTTATTTGATTAGAGTCGAGTCGATGCTCTGGTAGTAACACAGGGGGGGGGGGATTTATTAGTGTCGAACTCGATTATTTTGTATTTGGATTATGATGTATATAATCCTTATTCGTGTATATGATGGCTTCTACATGTGAGACTTGATAACATATGCTTATGTGAATTATGATGGCTTGATGCCTTGAATTATGTTTTGATTCCTCCATAAATGGAGATGATGTGAAATTATGAAACTCCGTTGCGTTTGCACGAGAGAATGAAGTAAATATTTATAGTATGTTTGTTTTGTGTTGGAATGCTTATACTTTCAAACATACCCTGTCTGTTTTTCCTTAAAAACTGTGGAATGTGATGTGTGTTGTGGCATCCCTTCCGTGCAATTTTATTTCTCTGATTTTAATCTTTACCTTTAATTTGGGTATTTAGAAGGGGTGTTACAACAGTGGTATCAGAGCAGGTCGGTCTATCGGCCAGGTTGTTTATGTGTTTAATCCCTTTTGGTACGCGACATGTGTGTGAAACACTGTCGGTACTTGTTTGTGTCATTTTCGTTGTCTGCAGAGGTACGTGTGAAATAAGTGGGGGAGAAGTTTCTTCTCTGAAGTTTTGTGCAAGAGGTTGGTTCAATATACCGCCGATTGTAAGATGTAAGTAGTGCCGAACAGTTGATGCTTCAAGCATGGTTATGTTTAAGTAGCTTGAGGGGTAAGATTGAAGATGATGTGTGGTTTGGTAACGATTGTTAATGCCACCTCATGATTGTCGACTGTCCATTGACAAATTGAGGGACTGATCATCCTTAATCTCTTATTGATAGTAGTCGGGAATTGTGTTGTTTGGGATAGACTTGTCTTGCCAACTTATTAGAGTGTGAAGCAGATGAGTTGGCACAAGGCAGTGCATGGTTACTTGAGTTGTGGGCGAATTTGGATTTTGGTGAGAAATAAGATTTTTGGCAAGTGAGCTTCTTGTTGTGATTCTTCCGAAACCTTTTGTGGAAATGTGAGTGAATTACCGCTGTAGTGCAAGGTGAAGTTTTGATGGATTTAGTTTCTGGAACTAGTTGGGATTCGAAGTATCCTTAAGGGATGTTTGTTGCTGAATTAGAGTTGGAGAGTCAACTTGAATATTGGTTTTAGTAGAGTTTGTTTGTTTGAGTGGTTCGCCGTGGAGTGCGCCGATTGTGTTGTTCGAGAAGAGCAAAGGTTACCTAAGTTGGTGTGTCGTTTGTAGTCAAGGAATGAAGCGGATGTTGAGGACGAGTGTCTGCTTCAGAGGATTGATATTTAAGTGAAGCAGTTATTTGGAGTTTATGTGTTTAGTGAGATCGTTTTGAAGTCTGGCTGCCTATGGGTTAGTGTGAGGGTTGAGGATGTTCAGGTAATGCTTTTCAAGATAGTGTATGGTACGGGCGAGTATAAGCTGATGTCGTTAGTGTGACTAATGCGTCAGGTAAGATTTTAAAATGTTCCAACAGTACTCTCATGAGTAGCTGAAGAGTTGTTTCGTGTTCATGGATATTATTTGGTTTACATCAAGTTAAGGGATTGTGGCAAGCATCCGAGTGTTGCGTTATCAGTAGTGGAGTTAGATTGGAGCATGTTGAGCCCTCTAAAGAAGGAGTTTTGGAACTGTTGGACGTGAGTGTCTTAAGTAAGCAACTTAGACGGCAATATTTTAGATAGTTCCGCGAAGATCTATTTTGTGTCTTGTCGAAGACTTTAAGGGGATAATTCATAGTTTAGAAGTTCTTTTGTTTTGGATGGTTAACTTTGTGAGTTCGATGGAAGATATTTTTATGAGTTGGTATTGATCGTGAGTATCTTGACCCGAAATGGGTGAGTCACTAATTGGACTTCGCCATGGGAAGCGAATTTGTTTTGACCGGTGAAAAGTTTAGCGAATGCCTTGATTTTGGTTTTGTTTTATACTGAAGAACCTGGTGCGACGTGTTGTGATATTTTGTTTTGGACGTAAGATGTATTTCGACATAGAGTTGGAAAAGTGTATTACTACCTTGGAACGATTTGATTTTTCTTATGGAAAATTATCGGATGCGGGAGTTAGAGTTTGATGCAGTTATGCTCATTGGAACCTTATAGGTACAGATGTTAACGACAAGGAGATTGGAATTGTTGAAGACAATTCAAGTTGAGTATGATCTATAAAGAGACTTCGTCTGTTGTTGGGTTTATTAAGTTGATATTGAGGATAACCCAAGAATATCTTATTTGAGATTTATTATTTTGAAAGAATGTTGCATGTTTGTTTTGAGACGCTTGTTGAGATTAAACTCAGAAGGTTATTAAGGATTCGTTCACTACTACCATATGGATTTCACCGGATACTAATGGTCGCGGTGGATTATTAGATTAAGACTAAAATAAGTCTTGGCGGTAAGGAATTTGGTGATGGTTTGGTAACCACAGGTACTTAAAGATGATTGATGTTTTATAGAGGAAGATGTTCTGTTTGTGACTGAAGTCGGTCGCGATGGTGTTTATGTTGGATTCCATAGAAATTGATGTTATGGTTCTAAGTCCAAACTATGTTGTAATTTCAGGAGTATGAGACGAAATTAATGAGTAGAGTTCTTGAGAGAGTGTTTGGTTTGGATTACCACTTTAGAAGATTGAAAAATATGAGAAATGTTTCGAATAAGAAATCAGTGTATTAATCGTTGCGGCGATGCGAGGATGGTGATTACTTAATTAAACTCTGGGAATTGAATTATTATAAGGGAAGACTTCGTGGAAGTCAAGTGTATACATCGAAGTTTCACAAGTGAAATATTTGGACAGTATTTGAAGAGGTCAAACTATGTCGTGTATTTCAGAGGATCAACGGACGTTGATCAATCGAGAATGAAAGAGTGATTCTTCGAGTTGATGAAGCTGATGTTGCGGGGTGTCTTGATGGGTGTACGCTTTGAACGTATCCATTTTGGGTGATTGGGAAGTTGAGGATTAACCAAGTTGTTTTACGGTTGGCATCTTATGCATAAAGTGTCAAAGCATGGTTTAGGTATCGAGCATTGAGTTTTAGCGAGTATGCGGGATTGTTGGATATGGGCTAGTGAGTTATAGTCGCAAGTCGTCAGTATACGTCCTAGGATGAGTGGTGTGTCGCAGTTCAGTTATGTTTGGGTAACTTGGTATTGTTCAAGGGTGGTACGTTGGTAATCTACAAGGACGATGTGACCTTGTGATTTTCTGGAATGAGAGCGATAACGGCAAGTGTAATTCTTGAGTTCGTACTTATGCGTGAATGATGGCATCTTTTCTTGTTTGCGTAGCACGCGTGGTTTTATCCTTTCTGATTGTTTCAGTTTTGGTTTGTATAACCATTTTGTTGTTTTTGTTTTAGCGATGGTGTCGGTGTTATGTCGTAGGACTTTATGTTCCTACCTTTGGTGACTCGTTTCCGAGGCGTCGGTTCGAGTGTATGACTAATTCTATGGTTGAGACGTTAGGATGGTACCGATCTTGTTTGTTTAGTTCTCGAGCGAACCGGTGTGTCTGCGACTTGTTTAGTTGTTGGGTGTTAGCTGATTGTCGAGTGCATTGTGTGGGCTTCACATCTCGGCATGGTTGTTCTTGTCTAAACGTTATGGCTAGGGAGATGCCCTTGTGTTAGGTGTATTTTGTATGTTGTTTAATTAACGCAAGGTTTGGGTGGACGAATGCGTAGGCATGTCCCGATTTGTTCGTTTTGGTCAAAATTTTCGAGGCCAAAATTTTTTTAAGTGGGGGAGAGTTGTAACACCCCGTTTTTGATTAAATGTTAATTCGGTTATTTGAAATAAAAATATTCATAATGATAAAATACTATTTTGAGTAATATTAATTTGGTGTGTAGTAATATTTGACTTGGTTTGATTAATTGGCATGATTAGGTTTATATAGAATAAATATTATTTAATGTAATATTGTTTAATAGGGTTATATATTATAATTTGAATTAAATAATTGTTGGGGCCAAATTACAATTTTAGAAAGATAGAGGGAGGAAAGTTAGTAGTAGAAGGGGAGTTTTATAAAATAGAAAAGGAGAGTTAGTAAGAGAAGAAAGAAAAGAGGAGAAAGAAGAAAGAAAAGAGGAGAAGAGGAGAAAGAGAGCTAGGCTTGGAGTTGCAACATCTCCATCATCTTGTTTCAAGAAAACCCACACCAAGGTAAGGGGTTTGATTCTCCATCTCATATTGTTAGGTTTTGTATGATACATTTTGGATTTAGGGGTAAAATTGATAGTTGATTTTTAGGGTTTTGTTGGTTGATTGTTAGAATGGTTTAGAAAAGTTGGATTAGGAGTATGGTTTGTGGGTGTATTAAGTGCTAGCTTGTGGAAATTAAGAGTATTGAAATGGGAAAGAAAACCATGGTAGTTGAATGAGAAAAACTCAAAAGAGTGAAGTTTTCACGCAGGCCTCACAACACGGGCCGTGTTGCAGCACACGGGTGCCCGTGTTGCTGCTCTGACTTGGCTTTTCCCAAAAATCGTTTCGGCCATAACTTTTGAACCGTAACTCCGATTTAGGCGCCGTTTGATGCGTTGGAAAGCTAGTGAAATTTTCTATATGATTATGAGGAATTAGGTAGCTTAAAGAGCTTATTTTAATAAGTGATTATTGGAGAAAGTGTTTATGTTTATAGGTGAATTTGATTGTTATGTATTTTAGTGAAGTGTTTGGTGATGTTTGGTGTACTAAATGAATAATCTTGTGAGTTATACATCAAATGCAAAATGCATTATGTTTTGATATGGTTTGAATGATTGGGTATGACAACATGTATGCTTATGTTTAATATGCATGTTTGTATGAAAATGATGATGCTACATGATGATATGGGAGGCTTGTGATGAATTGTTCATGACTAAATGATTTTTGTTGATAATGTTGAAATATACTTTCCGATTTGGAATTGTTGATAGTTGATGGTTTATGTTTTGGTTGAGTAAGTAATCTCGTTTGTATACATTTTACTTGACGTTGAGATTGATAAATTATATGTATGCATGCATGTACAATAGTTGATGTTCCATTGGTTGGATTTGATGGCATGTGTATGTTAAGATTGTTGTGAGTCTTAATTGCATGCATTGGTTATATTGTACATTGCATGGCATGGTGGTCTTGAAACAGAGACGGTGGAACATTGGGTCCACAATATCTAGACGGTGACCCTATTGTGGGAAAAGACGTAGTGACCTTGATCCGGAAGGGAAACATAGGTGGTGGAACATTGGGTCCACAATATCTAGACGGTGACCCTATTGTGGGAAAAGACGTAGTGACCTTGATCCGGAAGGGAAACATAGGTGGTGGAACATTGGGTCCACAATATCTAGACGGTGACCCAATTGTGGGAAAAGACGTAGTGACCTTGATCCGGAAGGGAAACATAGGTGGTGGAACATTGGGTCCACAATATCTAGACGGTGACCCTATTGTGGGAAAAGATGTAGTGACCTTGATCCGGAATGGAAACATAGGTGGTGGAACCTTGGGTCCACAATATCTAGACGGTGACCCTATTGTGGGAAAAGACGTAGTGACCTTGATCCGGAATGGAAACATAGGTGGTGGAACCTTGGGTCCACGAGTCGGTACCGCATTTGCATACGTTGAGTCGTGTTGTGAGTCACATGTATAATTGTGCATGATATGTATGTGTGTTGATGTGTTTGATTATGTGCCAATATTGTTGTTGTTTGAATTATGGTTATGTGCCAAGGATGTGAGTATTCGGATAATCGGTTTACATGGTTAATGTGTTGGAAATGGACTCCTTGAGTAAGGATGCTACAGGTGATAAAATGAACATGATCATTATGTATTGCTTTAATTATTGCCATTTCATTTACTTAAAATTATATGTTATATGATTATTGGAATTCTTACCCTTTTGTTGGCCAATGCTTTTGATGGCATTGTGCAGGTACCGAGGACGGTAGCGCGAGGCGCTAGCTAACGGATGCATTGGATTGCAATCTGTTTTATTTGATTAGAGTCGAGTCGATGCTCTGGTAGTAACACAGGGGGGGAATTTATTAGTGTCGAACTCGATTATTTTGTATTTGGATTATGATGTATATAATCCTTATTCGTGTATATGATGGCTTCTACATGTGAGACTTGATAACATATGCTTATGTGAATTATGATGGCTTGATGCCTTGAATTATGTTTTGATTCCTCCATAAATGGAGATGATGTGAAATTATGAAACTCCGTTGCGTTTGCACGAGAGAATGAAGTAAATATTTATAGTATGTTTGTTTTGTGTTGGAATGCTTATACTTTCAAACATACCCTGTCTGTTTTTCCTTAAAAACTGTGGAATGTGATGTGTGTTGTGGCATCCCTTCCGTGCAATTTTATTTCTCTGATTTTAATCTTTACCTTTAATTTGGGTATTTAGAAGGGGTGTTACAATAGTGGTATCAGAGCAGGTCGATCTATCGGCCAGGTTGTTTATGTGTTTAATCCCTTTTGGTACGCGACATGTGTGTGAAACACTGTCGGTACTTGTTTGTGTCCTTTTCGTTGTCTGCAGAGGTACGTGTGAAATAAGTGGGGGAGAAGTTTCTTCTCTGAAGTTTTGTGCAAGAGGTTGGTTTAATATACCGCCGATTGTAAGATGTAAGTAGTGCCGAACAGTTGATGCTTCAAGCATGGTTATGTTTAAGTAGCTTGAGGGGTAAGATTGAAGATGATGTGTGGTTTGGTAACGATGGTTAATGCCACCTCATGATTGTCGACTGTCCATTGAAAAATTGAGGGACTGATCATCCTTAATCTCTTATTGATAGTAGTCGGGAATTGTGTTGTTTGGGATAGACTTGTCTTGCCAACTTATTAGAGTGTGAAGCAGATGAGTTGGCACAAGGCAGTGCATGGTTACTTGAGTTGTGGGCGAATTTGGATTTTGGTGAGAAATAAGATTTTTGGCAAGCGAGCTTCTTGTTGTGATTCTTCCGAAACCTTTTGTGGAAATGTGAGTGAATTACCGCTGTAGTGCGAGGTGAAGTTTTGATGGATTTAGTTTCTGGAACTAGTTGGGATTCGAAGTATCCTTAAGGGATGTTTGTTGCTGAATTAGAGTTGGAGAGTCAACTTGAATATTGGTTTTAGTAGAGTTTGTTTGTTTGAGTGGTTCGTCGTGGAGTGCGCCGATTGTGTTGTTCGAGAAGAGCAAAGGTTACCTAAGTTGGTGTGTCGTTTGTAGTCAAGGAATGAAGCGGATGTTGAGGACGAGTGTCTGCTTCAGAGGATTGATATTTAAGTGAAGCAGTTATTTGGAGTTTATGTGTTTAGTGAGATCGTTTTGAAGTCTGGCTGCCTATGGGTTAGTGTGAGGGTTGAGGATGTTCAGGTAATGCTTTTCAAGATAGTGTATGGTACGGGCGAGTATAAGCTGATGTCGTTAGTGTGACTAATGCGTCAGGTAAGATTTTAAAATGTTCCAACAGTACTCTCATGAGTAGCTGAAGAGTTGTTTCGTGTTCATGGATATTATTTGGTTTACATCAAGTTAAGGGATTGTGGCAAGCATCCGAGTGTTGCGTTATCAGTAGTGGAGTTAGATTGGAGCATGTTGAGCCCTCTAAAGAAGGAGTTTTGGAACTGTTGGACGTGAGTGTCTTAAGTAAGCAACTTAGACGGCAATATTTTAGATAGTTCCGCGAAGATCTATTTTGTGTCTTGTCGAAGACTTTAAGGGGATAATTCATAGTTTAGAAGTTCTTTTGTTTTGGATGGTTAACTTTGTGAGTTCGATGGAAGATATTTTTATGATTTGGTATTGATCGTGAGTATCTTGACCCGAAATGGGTGAGTCACTAATTGGACTTCGCCATGGGAAGCGAATTTGTTTTGACCGGTGAAAAGTTTAGCGAATGCCTTGATTTTGGTTTTGTTTTATACTGAAGAACCTGGTGCGACGTGTTGTGATATTTTGTTTTGGACGTAAGATGTATTTCAACATAGAGTTGGAAAAGTGTATTACTACCTTGGAACGATTTGATTTTTCTTATGGAAAATTATCGGATGCGGGAGTTAGAGTTTGATGCAGTTATGCTCATTGGAACCTTATAGGTACAGATGTTAACGACAAGGAGATTGGAATTGTTGAAGACAATTCAAGTTGAGTATGATCTATAAAGAGACTTCGTCTGTTGTTGGGTTTATTAAGTTGATATTGAGGATAACCCAAGAATATCTTATTTGAGATTTATTATTTTGAAAGAATGTTGCATGTTTGTTTTGAGACGCTTGTTGAGATTAAACTCAGAAGGTTATTAAGGATTCGTTCACTACTACCATATGGATTTCACCAGATACTAATGTTCGCGGTGGATTATTAGATTACGACTAAAATAAGTCTTGGCGGTAAGGAATTTGGTGATGGTTTGGTAACCACAGGTACTTAAAGATGATTGATGTTTTATAGAGGAAGATGTTCTGTTTGTGACTGAAGTCGGTCACGACGGTGTTTATGTTGGATTCCATAGAAATTGATGTTATGGTTCTAAGTCCAAACTATGTTGTAATTTCAGGAGTATGAGACGAAATTGATGAGTAGAGTTCTTGAGAGAGTGTTTGGTTTGGATTACCACTTTAGAAGATTGAAAAATATGAGAAATGTTTCGAATAAGAAATCAGTGTATTAATCGTTGCGGCGATGCGAGGATGGTGATTACTTAATTAAACTCTGGGAATTGAATTGTTATAAGGGAAGACTTCGTGGAAGTCAAGTGTATACATCGAAGTTTCACAAGTGAAATATTTGGACAGTATTTGAAGAGGTCAAACTATGTCGTGTATTTCAGAGGATCAACGGACGTTGATCAATCGAGAATGAAAGAGTGATTCTTCGAGTTGATGAAGCTGATGTTGCGGGGTGTCTTGATGGGTGTACGCTTTGAACGTATCCATTTTGGGTGATTGGGAAGTTGAGGATTAACCAAGTTGTTTTACGGTTGGCATCTTATGCATAAAGTGTCACATCATGGTTTAGGTATCGAGCATTGAGTTTTAGCGAGTATGCGGGATTGTTGGATTTGGGCTAGTGAGTTATAGTCGCAAGTCGTCAGTATACGTCCTAGGATGAGTGGTGTGTCGCAGTTCAGTTATGTTTGGGTAACTTGGTATTGTTCAAGGGTGGTACGTTGGTAATCTACAAGGACGATGTGACCTTGTGATTTTCTGGAATGAGAGCGATAACGGCAAGTGTAATTCTTGAGTTCGTACTTATGCGTGAATGATGGCATCTTTTCGTGTTTGCGTAGCACGCGTGGTTTTATCCTTTCTGATTGTTTCAGTTTTGGTTTGTATAACCATTTTGTTGTTTTTGTTTTAGCGATGGTGTCGGTGTTGTGTCGTAGGACTTTATGTTCCTACCTTTGGTGACTCGTTTCCGAGGCGTCGGTTCGAGTGTATGACTAATTCTATGGTTGAGACGTTAGGATGGTACCGATCTTGTTTGTTTAGTTCTCGAGCGAACCGGTGTGTCTGCGACTTGTTTAGTTGTTGGGTGTTAGCTGATTGTCGAGTGCATTGTATGGGCTTCGCATCTCGGCATGGTTGTTCTTGTCTAAACGTTATGGCTAGGGAGATGCCCTTGTGTTAGGTGTATTTTGTATGTTGTTTAATTAACGCAAGGTTTGGGTGGACGAATGCGTAGGCATGTCCCGATTTGTTCGTTTTGGTCAAAATTTTCGAGGCCGAAAATCTTTTAAGTGGGGGAGAGTTGTAACACCCCGTTTTTGATTAAATGTTAATTCGGTTATTTGAAATAAAAATATTCATAATGATAAAATACTATTTTGAGTAATATTAATTTGGTGTGTAGTAATATTTGACTTGGTTTGATTAATTGGCATGATTAGGTTTATATAGAATAAATATTATTTAATGTAATATTGTTTAATAGGATTATATATTATAATTTGAATTAAATAATTGTTGGGGCCAAATTACAATTTTAGAAAGATAGAGGGAGGAAAGTTAGTAGTAGAAGGGGAGTTTTATAAAATAGAAAAGGAGAGTTAGTAAGAGAAGAAAGAAAAGAGGAGAAAGAAGAAAGAAAAGAGGAGAAGAGGAGAAAGAGAGCTAGGCTTGGAGTTGCAACATCTCCATCATCTTGTTTCAAGAAAACCCACACCAAGGTAAGGGGTTTGATTCTCCATCTCATATTGTTAGGTTTTGTATGATACATTTTGGATTTAGGGGTAAAATTGATAGTTGATTTTTAGGATTTTGTTGGTTGATTGTTAGAATGGTTTAGAAAAGTTGGATTAGGAGTATGGTTTGTGGGTGTATTAAGTGCTAGCTTGTGGAAATTAAGAGTATTGAAATGGGAAAGAAAACCATGGTAGTTGAATGAGAAAAACTCAAAAGAGTGGAGTTTTCACGCAGGCCTCACAACACGGGCCGTGTTGCAGCACACGGGTGCCCGTGTTGCTGCTCTGACTTGGCTTTTCCCAAAAATCGTTTCGGCCATAACTTTTGAACCGTAACTCCGGTTTAGGCTCCGTTTGATGCGTTGGAAAGCTAGTGAAATTTTCTATATGATTATGAGGAATTAGGTAGCTTTAAGAGCTTATTTTAATAAGTGATTATTGGAGAAAGTGTTTATGTTTATAGGTGAATTTGATTGTTATGTATTTTAGTGAAGTGTTTGGTGATGTTTGGTGTACTAAATGAATGATCTTGTGAGTTATACATCAAATGCAAAATGCATTATGTTTTGATATGGTTTGAATGATTGGGTATGACAACATGTATGCTTATGTTTAATATGCATGTTTGTATGAAAATGATGATGTTGAAATATACTTTCCGATTTGGAATTGTTGATAGTTGATGGTTTATGTTTTGGTTGAGTAAGTAATCTCATTTGTATACATTTTACTTGACGTTGAGATTGATAAATTATATGTATGCATGCATGTACAATAGTTGATGTTCCATTGGTTGGATTTGATGGCATGTGTATGTTAAGATTGTTGTGAGTCTTAATTGCATGCATTGGTTATATTGTACATTGCATGGCGTGGTGGTCTTGAAACAGAGACGGTGGAACATTGGGTCCACAATATCTAGACGGTGACCCTATTGTGGGAAAAGACGTAGTGACCTTGATCCGGAAGGGAAACATAGGTGGTGGAACATTGGGTCCACAATATCTAGACGGTGACCCTATTGTGGGAAAAGACGTAGTGACCTTGATCCGGAAGGGAAACATAGGTGGTGGAACATTGGGTCCACAATATCTAGACGGTGACCCTATTGTGGGAAAAGACGTAGTGACCTTGATCCGGAAGGGAAACATAGGTGGTGGAACATTGGGTCCACAATATCTAGACGGTGACCCTATTGTGGGAAAAGACGTAGTGACCTTGATCCGGAATGGAAACATAGGTGGTGGAACCTTGGGTCCACGAGTCGGTACCGCATTTTCATACGTTGAGTCGTGTTGTGAGTCACATGTATAATTGTGCATGATATGTATGTGTGTTGATGTGTTTGATTATGTGTCAATATTGTTGTTGTTTGAATTATGGTTATGTGCCAATGATGTGAGTATTCAGATAATCGGTTTACATGGTTAATGTGTTGGAAATGGACTCCTTGAGTAAGGATGCTACAGGTGATAAAATGAACATGATCATTATGTATTGCTTTAATTATTGCCATTTCATTTACTTAAAATTATATGTTATATGATTATTGGAATTCTTACCCTTTTGTTGGCCAATGCTTTTGATGGCATTGTGCAGGTACCGAGGACGGTAGCGCGAGGCGCTAGCTAACGGATGCATTGGATTGCAATCTGTTTTATTTGATTAGAGTCGAGTCGATGCTCTGGTAGTAACACAGGGGGGGGGGGAATTTATTAGCGTCGAACTCGATTATTTTGTATTTGGATTATGATGTATATAATCCTTATTCGTGTATATGATGGCTTCTACATGTGAGACTTGATAACATATGCTTATGTGAATTATGATGGCTTGATGCCTTGAATTATGTTTTGATTCCTCCATAAATGGAGATGATGTGAAATCATGAAACTCCGTTGCGTTTGCACGAGAGAATGAAGTAAATATTTATAGTATGTTTGTTTTGTGTTGGAATGCTTATACTTTCAAACATACCCTGTCTGTTTTTCCTTAAAAACTGTGGAATGTGATGTGTGTTGTGGCATCCCTTCCGTGCAATTTTATTTCTCTGATTTTAATCTTTACCTTTAATTTGGGTATTTAGAAGGGGTGTTACACAACCTGCTTACCCTAAGGGATCCTCCTCAGAAGCTCAATACCTCCTCTCCTAACTATTGTCCCGACGCATTTTGTGTTTACCACTCCTACAGCCTGGGACACGACACCAACGACTGTTGGGCCTTGAAGAACAAGATTCAAGATCTTATCGACATTGGGGTGCTGGAATTCATGCCAGACGGCGAGATGAAAATCTTCCGTTAAGGGGTTCTCCACCTGGAGTGACAAAGCTTAAGTTGAAAGACTTTTGCTTCATTTTGAATTTTCAAAGTTGTAATTTCTTTTGCTGTCAAACAATTATCTGTTGATGTTAAACTCTGTTTTCATTAATGCATCGCATATGTTTGTCTTGAAATCATCCATTCGTTTCACTACTCTTATGCTTTTCTTTATGATATCTGACTCTTGATAAAAAGCTGCAAGCCTTTAGAGGGAGGATGACGAAACAATACCATGATCTTATACAGTATGCTTTTGAACAGACCTTGCTGATGATGTACAGGCATTTCTTTCAAATCCCAAACACTGGAGTTATAAGGAAGATAATCCCTAGTCAACCCCTTCGAGCCAAAGAAGTAGGAGTTTTCTGTTCTAAACAATCAAAACCTTTGATATAAACCTGGGGCAGGGTAGTATCTCAGTTAATTCAAGAGAAAACGCGCGTTGAAGTCGCAAACTCTCAGTTTGTAATACAACGAACGACGTCAAAGCAAAAGAAAAGCATTCCTTTGGAATCAAAAGACAAGGGTGGTTCCCTATCACATAGACAGTCAATCTCTCAAAAAAGAAAAGCCCACCAAGCCAAAACCTATAAAGGAGGCTTAAGAAAGCTGGGGCATCCCGCTGACTGTAATCTCGAAAATGGGAGCAGTCAGGCAAAAGTTAGGGATAACAAATCAAAATCAAAATAGTGAGGTCATTACAAATCCTCAACAGCATGAAAAATGTTGAAAAAGAAAAAGGAGATGATGACTGTCTCCCCAAATTCAACTGGTGAACCATCTCCCTAAAGTCGTTCCAAACTCAAAACAGAGTTCGACGTACGGTTAACTGAGCTTAGGGTTGAAGAACATCATGAAGAGCGGGTGGGTACAAATATACTTTGAGCCTTTATCCTTTGTTTCTTAAACCGTGAACCAAGCCACGTTAAAACCCTTCAAAAGTCCTAATTGAAGCATGGGTTAGTTCGAAAGCATACTGTTATAAAAGGTATCCTGACTCCTGTAAGGCTTTGCTCTAAATCTTGTGTTGATCTGTCTTATAATAAGTTTTCTGCTAAAAACGCATTTTTCAAAACTTCGAGACAAACATAAACTTTGCATTGCTTGAATATCACTGTCTGCATTTGGCTTTTTGTTTGACAGCGAAGAAATTCATACAGCGAATGTTCGGAGGAACGAAAACTCTCGCAGTGAACAAAATCACTTCAAAAGGACGACACTTCCAACGACAAATCTCATATGAACAAGGGGCATGACATGGCACCATCCAGTTAACCTGGGGCAGTCCAGTCAAGGTCCAACAGATCTTTCAAAGTCCAGTTAACCTGGGGCAGTCCAGTCAAGATTTCAAGAAATCTCTCAATTCGCAGAGTAATCTGATTCAAGACTCCTTCATCATCACTTGGGACATTCGAATGTCAAAAGTGTTCAATTATTCCTTCACCACCTGCTGGAATTTACAACCACCAACAAATCAACTATCACTATTTCCAGACTCGATTCCTGTATCTAGCCAGGGCACGTCTGAAGAGTTTGAAGATTCGATTCCTGTATCCAGCCAGGGCATATCTGTTGACGACTATTTCCAGACTCGATTCCTGTATCTAGCCAGGGCACGTCTGAAGAGTTTGAAGATTCGATTCCTGTATCCAGCCAGGGCATATCTGTTGACGACTATTTCCAGAATCGATTCCTGTATCTAGCCAGGGCACGTCTGAAGAGTTTGAAGATTCGATTCCTGTATCCAGCCAGGGAATATCTGTTGACAACTATTTCCAGACTCGATTCCTGTATCTAGCCAGGGCACGTCTGAAGAGTTTGAAGATTCGATTCCTGTATCCATCCAGAGCATATCTGTTGACGACTATTTCCAGACTCGATTCCTGTATCTAGCCAGGGCACGTCTGAAGAGTTTGAAGATTCGATTCCTGTATCCAGCCAGGGCATATCTGTTGACGACTATTTCCAGACTCGATTCCTGTATCTAGCCAGAGCACGTCTGAAGAGTTTGAAGATTCGATTCCTGTATCCAGCCAGGGCATATCTGTTGACGACTATTTCCAGACTCGATTCCTGTATCTAGCCAGGGCACGTCTGAAGAGTTTGAAGATTCGATTCCTGTATCCAGCCAGGGCATATCTGTTGACGACTATTTCCAGACTCAATTCCTGTATCTAGCCAGGGCACGTCTGAAGAGTTTGAAGATTCGATTCCTGTATCCAGCCAGGGCATATCTGTTGACGACTATTTCCAGACTCGATTCCTGTATCTAGCCAGGGCACGTCTGAAGAGTTGGAAGATTCGATTCCTGTATCCAGCCAGGGCATATCTGTTGACGACTATTTCCAGACTCGATTCCTGTATCTAGCCAGGGCACGTCTGTAAGCAACCTTCTTAAGTTCCAGATAACACCTGTAACAAGCCAGGAAAACATCTGTGGACGACCGATTGTGGATTAACACTTGTAACAAGCCAGGAAATTATCTACATCACCGCTTGGGGCATTCGAATGTCAAAAGTGTTCAAAAACCCGATGTAGTTTTACACGGACTCATCATCAGGAAATCCTACACAGATCTCCTCAAAACAGGAAGTCCCCAGTAGTTTGGCATACAACCCAAGCTTCTGGTTTCCCAAACAGTAGTCCCAAGACTTCTCATTTTTAACAATTAAAGATTCTTGCCCTCCACAGCAGTAGCCCAAGAGTTGTTCTCCCCGGCAGCAGTCAAGATTCTTTTATGTTCAGCCATCCAGGATTCATTTATCCTCAGCAAGATAGCTTATCAGCTTACATGCGCATTCATCACATTCATGTCATAAACATTGATGTCACATACATTGCATCATGCATCATAACATTGCATACAACTAACCCTTTACCTTTTCAGGTAAGATCAGTCGACAAACAAAGATCACCTTCCAAGATTCTTTCTAGAAGTAGTTCAGATGTGACCCAGACACGGCGACATTCTGATACTTATTCCAGATTCACTCAAATGCAGTTTTACACGGACGCATCATCAGGAAACCCTACACCGGTTCCTCTTCAACTTCAAGACTTCTAGAAACAGTTTACGGATTCTTCCCAACAACGGATGTTAATCTATCGCTTGTTCAGATGCAACTTTTGAAAATAGTTTACGGACGCTTCCCAACAACGGATGCTGCTCTATTGCTTATTCAACTTCAAGACTTCTGAAAACAGTTTACGGATTCTTCCCAACAACAGATGTTAATCTATCGCTTGTTCAGATGCAACTTTTGAAAACAGTTTACGGACGCTTCCCAACAACGGATGTTAATCTATTGCTTATTCAATCTCAACTCCTGAAAACAGTTCACGGATTCTCCGGACACGGATGTCAATCTATTGCTTATTCAGACCCCCAGTTCAGAGATGTTCCGAAACATGGAGGCCTTTCTGATACTCGTCCACTCACCATTGACATACAGTTCAACATTTCCAAATGGCATCTTTAAGCCCATTTCCAGATGGCATCTATAAGCCCATCCTCCTACCAGCAGTCACCAAATGGCATCTTTAAGCCCATTATCAGATGGCATCTCTAAGCCCATCCCCCGACAAGATTCTATCGCATCAGATGGCATCTTTAAGCCCATCACCAAATGGCATCTGTAAGCCCATTAACCTCTACCATCACATCTCCGAGTGCAAATTTTCTGGGCACTTTAATGTCCAATCTCCTTTTACCTTCGAGTCGCGAAAGGCAAACTTGCCAATCTAACTCTTCAGGTTCAAGAAGATTGAACAGGGGCAACTGTTGTACCCCAAAATTTGCCCTCGCATTTTGTTTTCCTCAAGAAATCACAGCTTCAGGCGTTTCCTGATTTTTTTTTTAAATTGGCCCAGGAATCGGTCAAACAGACTTTTCTCGTCAGTCAGACAAAATTAGGGTTTTACTGATTTTCAGGGCTCTAGAATGTTTCAAACAGTTGGCTTAGGGTTTTGGTTGATTTTGGCTCAACTTCGATCAGGCGAACGCTTCTTTGGCATTTAATCAGGAATTAGGGTTGTTCATGCGCGGTTCTTTAGAAAGATTTAATTCTACAGTGCTTTGCAAGTTATTCCGAGATTTGGTTTGATTTCGCATTGTTTGACTTAATCAGTAAAAGAATGCATTTGGATTCACGTTTGTTTGACTGAACCAGTAAAAGGATACATTCAGTTTGAATTTGCAGTGTTTGGTAAAAATCAGTAAAAAGGGGAATGCGTCTGATCAGTTGTTGTGTTTGACTGTGCATTAATTTGGATTTGTGAAGTGCCAAATTTAATTGATCAATGCCGAAGAAATGTTTATTTGATTATTTACTATTATGAATTTAAATGATTGGAATTTATTTTCCATTTATTATAATTTAAAGAATTTTAAATAATAAATAAACAATTAAAGAGGAAAAGAATTATTTGGATAAAGAAACTTTTTATTTATTTTTAGATTATTTGTACAATTGTTTTTTGTTTTCAAAATGTTTACAATAACAATATTACATTTATTTAAATTTAAATAAAAACTATCCTAAGTATGTTTCTAAATCTTCAATTCTTCATCTTCTATTCCTTGCTCCAGTACTCCATGGAATTTTATCTGCAAAACAAAGAACAGAAGAAAAGTTAGAAGCAGATAAATAAATAAAAGAGAGACAGATAAAAATAAAGTTCATCATTAAGGGCAACTGACTGGGATCAGTTAGCCCTCTTTGCAAATCACGGGATTTCTCCCGGTTCACAAAGAGGGATGAATATTTGCTTGCTAAACTTTGAATGCACAAATATAAAGAATGCACAAGTCAAAATTGTCAAACTGCATAGTTCAAGTCTCAAACAGCATGATGCAAAGTCCAAATCAAACTACAAAGTCCAAACTAAAAGTTCAAATTGCCAAACAAAGTCCAAATTCAAACTTTCTGCCAAAAGATACTGTCACAAGGCTACCAAAGCTGTCCACAAGATATCAAGATATCAAAGATATCAGAATGTTCAGATGCAAGTACAAGTGCAACAAAAAATCTGGAAGAAAAGAGATAAAGTATGCAGAGAAAGCATGTTATGCAAGCAAGTTATTCATTTTATCATTTCCCTAGTGCTGCCCTTTCAGAAAAGTACAAAGCATAAACATTTTTTAATGCTAAAGCTGTACTGAAGAGAGAGAGAAGAGAAAAGTGTTTAGGCTTACAGGGCTCAGGCTTTAGGCATAAAAGAGATAAAACAATCTGTTATCAACACAGTTCAAGGGAGGCAAAGAGATACATAAACAAGAAAATCAGTTCACATCAAAGATACAAAATCGCAACAGCATGTCCAGGCCATAACATAGCCTGAAGCAAACCTCCAGCCGAACCAGTAAGCTCATTACCAACAACAACCTGCCCAAGCCTTACTGGCCTGAACTGTCAAAGCCTAAGACAGTGTTAAGCCAACAAAGGCCTAAACCTGTGTCAAGTTTAACAAACAACAATAACATCACCTGCATCAGCACATAAGCTTTAAACCCTGGGACCTGTTCTCAAACAAGTTCAAAAACCATAACCATTTCAAAGCCTAACCAGTAAACTCACCAAAGGCCAAACCTGCTGAAACAAAAAACATGCCAAAACTGAAGCAAACATCTAACCTAAAACCCTCATTAACCTGCTAGGCTAAGCCTGAAGCAAACCCAGCCAAAAACACCATCATCCTTAAACCAAAAAGCATAATCAAACCAAATCCAACCTTGTACCATTCTGCACAAACCTGTCAAACACTTAATAACCACAAATTATCCAAACACAAAAACCAGCATAAACTGTGAAGCCTTAAACCACTGTCAATCCAACCAAAGCCATCAGGCCAAATGGCCTAAACTAGAGAAAAGCCTTACCATTCAAAGCATCAACCTGTCAAGCCTATACCAACCATCAAGCCTGAAGCCTGAAGTACACAGTAGGCGCTCCAAATTAAAAAAAAACTTATGCATTCTTGCAACCCACACAAAGCCTCAGAGAAACCCTCATCATAGGCAAATAAACTGGCATTTCAACAGGCGACACAAGCATACAGAAAGTAAGCCAAAGGGTCAGGGGCAAGAAGAGAAAAAAGGCAAGCGTTTCAAAGAATACTCAAGCATACAAAGCACACTTAGAGTATATCAAATATCAAGCATGTTCAGCATACAGTAAAAGCAAGAAGAAGAAAAGAAATGATATCAACGGGGTTTTCAGCTTAACATCATCAAAACCCAAAGGTAAAAGAGTACTGAGTACCAGGAAGCTAGCTCATCACGCATATCTCGCCGCCTTGGCCACCCACATCGCCTCCAGGCCACCGTTCTCATCCGTCTCCCCCAAAGGTATGAATCCCTTCCTTTTTCCTTTTCACATAAACAACAACAATGAACACAATGAAAAGTAAAAATGCAAGATGTAAAAAGCTCGAAACCCTAACGCGATGGAGATAGAAATTGATACCTTGTAAGCCACCACTTGAATAAGTCCACGGAGAAGAGGAGGTGGCGATGGCGCTTGACGGCCTTGGGCGAAGAGAAAACTCAGAGGCTCGCTGGAGAAGACAAAGAAGTGACGAAGCAAAGCGAGAATGGCGCCGTTTTCTGTAACCCTAACAATTCCCTAATGACACAAAACTGCTGAAACCCTAAAACAATGTTGTGAAGCCACAATGGGCTTTGCCCCATCAGATGCCTTAAGCCCAACTAAACATTTCTAACGCCTGACCCCTCTCCTGGTGCACATACCCTCTTTTTTATTGTTCTGATTAGTGGTTTGGGCCAAGCACTTTCTCAAAAGCCCATTCAGTTTTCTTTGAAACTAATACTCTCCATTTGTTATCACACCATATTTTCTTTTGCATAAATAAATTAACATACCAAATTTTGCATTAAATTAGCAATGCTTTTTTATATAACATAATTAAAATTTTGTATAAGAAACTAAAATACAAATAATAATTTTCTCTAAATTTAAAACAATTTCCCTTTCTTTTAATTAAAATTTTGTATAAAATACTAACTTAAAATACATTAATACTTTAATAGATAAAAATACATTTTTTAATATACATAATTTAATTAGAATTTAAAACATTTAATTAAAACATTCTTTTTGTTCATATTAAAGAAAATACAAGATTATTAATTAATTAAATAAACATTTAATTCTTTTCATTTAGCTTAAACAATACTTAAATAATACACATGTAAATTCACATTTCCGCACTTGTAAATAATTACATACACATATACACTTACACAATATACAATACATTTCACATTATACACTTGATACACATACAATTACTATTCTTGTACATTGATATACATTGTTTACACTTTTATCGCAATTCGATTTGGTTGTAAATTTATTGGACACTACATTCCTAAAGTCTCATCCCCATTTGTAAATTTGTACCCCCACTCCCGGATACTATTTGTAATAGCGTAGACTTTAAATTCTTGCAATTTACCGCTTTCAAATTATACCATGTTTAGACCTAGAGTTTGCATGTACATAAAATCAAACGCTAGATAACCTAATACAAAGACAAATGCATGAAATCAATACACAATCACACTTGCACCCTCTAGGGTAATCCCACATGTTGCCTTCCAAAATGGGCCATGCTTGCACGTCGAGTTTCTTTGGCAAAACAAATTCAAATGATCATAAGTCCCTCGATGACGCTTTCGAAAGTTGCCTAAATGGAATGATCATAGTCCCTTCAAAGCAAATTGCCAAAGACATTTGGCATCATTGCATTCATGGTCCATACGATGACCCGCGCCCGTCCCGTTAAACATCCTAAACGCAAGATTGTCCACCAAATTCAATGGTGGAACAAAATTGTTAAAAAGGGTTGAAAACATAGAGAAAACCTTTGAGTACAATAGGGGTAGACAACACTCTTAGTTAATTGAGATCAACTTGCAAAAACACTTGCCTTCTTTTCAAAAACCACACTTCATGCACACTTTCAAAACAAACTCTCAAAAACGTTTGAAACATCTTTTCGAAAAGATACACACTTTTGTAAAACACTCAAACACGAGTCAAATACATTGGTTGCCTAAGACAAGGCATCTTCTTCCAAAACATTTTCAAAACACACACACACACACACCATTTCTAAGCAATCTAAAATCAAGGCAAGTGATCTAAAAACCAAGTAACTAAGAGCCCATGGATAACCATGGATGAAAAGGGTGCTAATACCTTCCCTTTTCATAATCTACCCCCCGAACCCACGAAATATCTCAAAAGGTTTTTGCTGTGCTTTTTAACCTTTCCTTTAGGATAAAATAAAAAGTCGGTGGCGACTCTTGCTCAACCGAACAAGTGCGAATACAAACGCAAACCTCTAGCCAGTTCTCCCACCGTATCACACAAAGCAACTAGTGCAAGCAAACTTTTCATTTCATCATTTTCAAGGTCATTTGCTTTTTCAGAATTAGTACAGTGCTAAGCAATATTATATGCTTTTAATCTGTCAAAGGTGGAGAGAGAGAAAAGAGAAGAAGAAAAGGGCTTACAGGCTTAGGCTGGAAACAGAATATAAAACAAAAACTTATCAGAACAGTGAGATAGATACAACATAAACAAAAATCAAAAAGGACCACAAAACGGTATGCAAAGTTGCCTCCACCCTGCCTCATTCAAACTGAAATAAAAACTCAGTTCATATTACAAACATACAAAACCATTCAAAACTCACTTGTCCAAAACCTGCATTCAAAAGCTCTAAGCCTAAATCTGCATTACACATTCAAGCATAAACAAAAGCTCATAAGCTCAAGACTTCAACCAAAACACAAGCTCTGAACCAGGCCTGAAACCTTTGTCAAAAACACCAAAAGCCAAACCTGCATAACCCTTTGCCTCTAAAGACCATAAGCCTTAAACCATTGTTAACCCAACCTGTCAAACTGATACAAACCTTAAGCATTCAAACATACAAGCCATACCCTCAAAGCCCTCAAGCTCTAAAAACTGTCAAACTCACAAACAAATTCAAACTGAGGCCTTAAACTTTGCAGAAATTCCAAGCCTAAACCATAAGCCTTGAACCAGTACCATAAGCCAAACTCTCAGAACTCAAAGAGTTCATCATCGAGGCAACCAAACACATCAACAAAATCCACCACAACATACAAAATATATCAACATACCAAATATCCAAGCATTTCAAGTCAGCCAAACACAGAAGAGGCAACACACAAGCAATCCCAAAGGCCCTCAGAGGAAGCCTCATCACATGGAAATCATATCAAAGGCATCAAGGCATCAAGCTAGCATACGAGGCACAGAGAAGAAGATAAAGAAGCATCTCAGGGTACACAGGAAAATCAGAAGCCAACAAGAAGAGGAGCAAATAGGCAACTCAGTACACAAGCATTTCATAGCAAGCATTTCATAGTAAGCACATCAGATATCAGCATTTTCATCAAGCTAGCATACGAGGCAAAGAGGAGAAGAGGAAAAGGCAACTCAAGCGCATAGAAGCAAAAGAGCCAGCATATCAAGATTCAGAATATCATCATAATCACTCAGAGGCAACATAAATAAATAGAAGATAAAGAAGCTAGGTTTTCGAGCTTATCATCATTAAACCTAAAGAAGTGAAACAAAAATACCAGGAAGAGCAAGTTCAGAGCATCACGGGCATCCCTCCCTCCGGCCATCCAAGCGCCTCCTTCTCCATCTCTCCTCCATCTCCAGAAGACAAAGGTAGTATAACTTCTTTTCTTTCATTTCATACACCTCAACAGAAACAACAATAACAAAGCTTAAAATCAGAATCCAAAACGAATGAAAGCATGCAAAAAATGTAAAAACGTACAAAGCGTCAAAACCAAACCTTTTTCGTAAGGTCACCATGCTCGACTATGGAGGAAAGAGAGATGAATGATGGCGCTGGTGGCTATGGCGAGAAGGACAAAGACGAAGACGAAAACAAAGAGAACGGCGCGCCTCAATCTGAAACCCTAGTCCCAAATGTTACAAAACCAAAGTAACCCTTACAATTTGTGTCAAGTGGTTGGGCCTTGCCCTTTTTTCACGCTTAAGCCCATTGTTTTTATCTAGACGCACCACCCATTTCCCTTTTTTTACTTCTGATTCACTTGTTTTTTTTTAGTTTGGGCCAAAACCCTTTCAGGCCCATTCAGTCTTTTCTTTCTTTTTTTAAACACTCTTAAACTAACATTTCTTTACTTATCATTTTATTTTTTTTAGTTTAAACTAATATAATACTTTTTTTTGTTTTGATAAATAAAATAACACCTTTTTTTTAAAATATTATTAATTGTTACATTTTAGAAAATATACAAACATTAACTTTTTCTTAAGTTTGAAACATTTTTCTTTTCTTTTTATACATAAGGATATTCATTAAAATACATAAATATTAATATATATAATTAGGTTATTAGATTTTATCTAAAAAACTCTTTTAATAAATCTTTTTGTACATAAAAATACTAAATACAAATACACTAACATTAATACATAATACATAGAACTTAAAACAATTTTTTTTCTTAATCTTAAAACTTTTTTTAAAATGTTTGTACATAATTACATCAATACATAATTTTTCTTTAAGTTAAATACTTTTCTTTTCTTGAAATATTTTGTTTTGTACATATTAAGCAAAAATACAAAATGATAACATTAAATAAACAAAACACTTAATTTTTCATTAGGTTCACATCTCACTTGTAAATAAATCACATACACATTTACAATACGCATTTTATCTTTTTATACATTGATACATTTGCTTGTCCCTTTTATACATTACTATACATTATATTTTACATTTGCGCAATTCGATTTGGTTGTAAATTATTTGGACACTACTCTCCCATTTAAGTCTCATCCCCATTTGTAAATTTGTACCCCCACTCCCGGATACTTATTTGTAATAGCGTAGACTTTAAATTCCCGCAATTTACCGCTTTCAAATATACCATGGTTAGACCTAGGGTTTGCATGTACATAAAATAAAACGTTAGATAACCTAATACAAAGACAAATACATGAAATCAAATACACAATCACACTTGCACCCCTAGGGTAATCCCGCTTGTTGCCTTCCAAAATGGGACATGCTTGCACATCGAGTTTCTTTGGCAAAACAATTCAAATGATCATAAGTCCCTCGATGACGCTTTCGAAAGTTGCCTATCAAAATGATCATAGTCCCTTCAAGCAAATTGCCAAAGACACTTGGCACCATTGCATTCATGGTCCATACGATGACCCGCGCCTGTCCCGTTAAACATCTTAAACGCAAGATTGTCCACCAAATACAATGATGGAACAAAATTGTTAAAAAGGGTTAAAACACGAGAAAAACCTTTGAGTACAATAGGGGTAGACAAACTCTTAGTTACTTGATCAAACTTGCAAAAACACTTGCCTACTTTTCAAAACCACACTCCACAAACACTTTCAAAACAAACTTTCAAAAACATTTGAAACATCTTTTCGAAAAGATACACACCTTTGTAAAACACTCAAACACGAGTCATTTCAATGGTTGCCTAAGACAAGGAATCTTTTTCAAAACATTTTCAAAACACACACACACACACCACAATTTCAAGCAATTTGAAAATCAAGGGCAAGTGATCTAAAACCAAGTAACTAAGAGCCCATGGATAACCATGGATGAAAAGGGTGCTAATACCTTCCCTTTTCATAATCTACCCCCCGAACCCACAAAACATATCAAAAGGTTTTTCCTGTGCTTTTTAACCTTTCCTTTAGGATAAAATAAAAAGTCGGTGGCGACTCTTGCTAAACCGAACAAGTGCGAATACAAACGCAAAACCTCAAGTCAGTTCTCCCACCGTATCACAGAACTGGCGACTCTGCTGGGAATATTAATTTAAAAGTGGGGTTACCTTAGGGTTTAGATCACCTTTACATTCTTGCTTTGATTGCCTTGATTGCTATACTTATTTGGTCCTTGTTTGGGTTTGTTGTAAATCCTACACCCGGATTTGGGGCACCTTTTTAGTTAAATAGCAATAAAACTGTGAGGGAACTGTGCGGGGTATACCGACACGGTTGAAGCAGTAAGCTATGTTAGTGTGACATATTTGTGAGTTCCGGTAGGGGTAGTGAGATGACCGACTTTGGTGCAGTCCGAAGTTGGTAGATACTCGATACTACACTCATTGAGGGTTGTTTTCTTGGAATATTTTGGTCGCCAGTTAAGTGGCTAAACCAAAACAATGAACACAGAAAACAATCCAATGATATTGAGCTCCTTAGAACCCGATTTCTATTTTAGGACAAGATGAGCCAACTAACTTCAAGAGGGTACTTACCTAAAAACCCCATGCAAGCCTAAACCTAAGGACTTGTTTGCTTTGTGTGAATATGATTGCCTGTATATACACTTACTTGCTCTTGCATACATGTACATAACATCATAACATCATACCATAGCATTTTTTCAATAACCATTTCAAGGATCTCGAGGGTTCTTTTGATGCAAGGTTACGTTGAACCAGACATCTACCAAAGGGAAATAGGTTTCTCCTCTAACAAATGCCATCAAAGATCAAGTGCAACAACTTGAATCAGGGGCTATGACCCACTTGACATGGTGAGATTGATTCTCGTGGAAAGACATCCACTAATGCAAAGTTCTCCAATCAAAGATCAAGTGCAACAACTTGAATCAGGGGCTATGACCCACTCGACATGGTGAGCTTGATTCTCGTGGAAAGACATCCACTAATGCAAAGTTCTCCAATCAAAGATCAAGTGCAACAACTTGAATCAGGGGCTATGACCCACTCGACATGGTGAGCTTGATTCTCGTGGAAAGACATCCACCAGTGCAAAGTTCTCCGATCAAAGATCGAAGTTCAACCTCTAACATTCTCTTGTGTTTACCCCAAGAGATCCTTGAAAACATGCATCCACATATCATGCATTGCATCTTGACAGTTTTTACTTTTTCAGGTTTCCTTACTCTCCTACTGTTTATTTCAGTAAGAGATGGCTCTATAGAGGACTGTCAAGGATATCCAGGACCAGACTGCTCAGCTTCAGGAAATGTTCTTGAACCTGTCTCTGGGGAAAGAAGAAATGAAAGCTCTCCTCACAAAGGGTTTGGTCCAGAAGACTTCAAACAATGCCAGGAGTGATCAGCTTGCGGCACTGCAGTTTGATTTGGAAACATTGAGGATCCAAGTGATGGGGCAACTAGTGGGCCAGATGGCTCTCATCCAGGACCTGTCTCAAAGACAAGAGGAACTCAGAGTTCTCGTCAGCCAACTGCTTCGGAACAACCAACTGGGGCAAACATCTGAGGTTGAAGAGCCAGTCACCACTCACCCCCCTCCACTCAAGAAGACAAGGGGAAGGCTCCTCTGCTTGATTCAGGGTCACAAGCCCAGCAACAACCTCGCCAGCGTCAACGGGGTAATCGGTGTAATCAAAATACGTCGGGAAGACAGTTCACGGAGACTGACATACCGTCATCTCTGATTCTAGAGAGTTTGTTGGAAGTAAATTTGACTGCTTTGAGGGATCCTATTCGGAAGCCCAATACCTCCGCTCCTAACTATCATCCCGATGCATTTTGTGTTTACCACTCCTGCAGCCCGGGACATGACACCGACGACTGTTGGGCCTTGAAGAACAAGATTCAAGATCTGATCGACATTGGAGTGTTGAGGTTCATGCCAGACGGCGAGATGAAAATCTTCCGTTAAGGAGTTTCTCCACCTGAAGTGACAAAGCTCAGACTAAAAGACTTTTGCTTCATTTTGAATTTTCAAAGTTGTAATTTCTTCTGTTTTCAAACAATTAACTGTTAATGTCAAACTATGTTTCATTAATGCATTGCATATGTTTGTCTTGAATTCATCCATTCGTTTCCACTACTCTTATGCTTTCTTTATGATATTTAACTCTTGATAAAAAGCTGCAAGCCTTTAGAGGGAGGATGACGAAACAATACCATAATCTCGTGCAGTATGCTTTTGAACGGACCTTGCTAATGATGTACAAGCATTTCTTTCAATTTCCAAACACTGGAGTTATAAGGAAGATAATCCCTAGTCAACCCCTTCGAGCCAAAGAAGTAGGAGTTTTCTATTCTAAACAAATCGAAACCTTTGATATAAACCCGGGACAGGGTAGTCTCTCAGTTAATTCAAAAGAAAATGCGCTTTGAAGTCGCAAACTCTCAGTTCGTAACACAACGAACGACATCAAAAAAAAGAGAGACATTCCTTTGGAAACACAAGACAGTGATGGTTCCCTATCACATAGGCAGTCAATCTCTCAAAAGAGAAAAGCCCACCAAGCCAAAACCTGTAAATGAGGCTTAAGAAAGCTGGGGCATCCCGCTGACTGTGGTCTCGAAAAACAGAGACAATTAGGCAAAAGTTAGGGATAACAAATCAAAATCAAAATAGATAGGTCATTACAAATCCTCAACAACATGAAAAAAGTTGCAAAAGAAAAAAAGGAGATGACGACTGTCCCCCAAATTCAACTGGTGAACCATCACCCAAAAAGTCGCTCCAAACTCGAATAGAGTGCGACGCACAATTAACTGAACTTAGGGTTGAAGAACATCACGAAGAGCGGGTGGGTACAAATATACTTTGAGCCTATATCCTTTGTTTCTTAAACCGTGAACCAAGCCACGTTACAACCCTTCAAAAGTCCTAATTGAAGCATGGGTTAGTTCGAAAGCATACTGTTACAAAAAGGTATCCTGACTCCTGTAAGGCTTTGCTCTAAAATCTTGTGTTGATTTGTCTTATGAAAAGTTTTCTGCTAAAAAACGCATTTTTCAAAACTTCGAGACAAACATAAACTTTGCATTACTTGAATATCATGGTTCGCATTTGGCTATTTGTTTGACAGCGAAGAAATTCATACAGCGAATGTTCGGAGGAACGAAAACTCTCTCAGTGAATAAAATCACTTCAAAAAGGATGACACTTCCAACGAAAAGTCTCCTATCAACAAGGGGCATGACATGTCACCATCCGATTAACCTGGGGCAGTCCAGTCAAGGTTTCAACAGATCTTTCAAAGTTCAGTTAACCTGGGGCAGTCCAGTCAAGATTTCAAGAAATCTCTCAATTTGTAGAGTAATCTGATTCAAGACTCCTTCATCATCACTTGGGGCATTCGAATGTCAAAAGTGTCCAAGGATTCCTTCACCACCTGCTGGAAATTACAACCACCAATAGAATAACTATCACAATTCCAGATTCAATTCCTGTATCTAGCCAGGGCATATCCGTGAGTGATTGATTGTAGATTCGATACCTGTATCCAGCCAGGGCATATCTGCATGAAGAGTTTAGAGATTCGATACCTGTATCCAGCCAGGGCACGTCTGTAAGCAACCTTTGGAAGTTCCGGATTCGATTCCTGTATCTAGCCAGGGCATATCTGTGGACGACTGATTGTAGATTAACACCTGTAACAAGCCAGGAAATCATCTACATGAAGAGATTGAAGATCAACACCTGTAACAAGCCAGGGAACCATCTTTCTTTCTCAGGTCAGAGATCAACACCTGTATCCAGCCAGGACAGTATCTCCTCGACCAACATTTCTTAAGTTCCAGATTAATACCTGTAACAAGCCAGGAAAATATCTGTGGACGACTGATTGTGGATTAACACCTGTAACAAGCCAGGAAATCATCTACATGAAGAGATTGAAGATCAACACCTGTAACAAGCCAGGGAACCATCTTTCTTTCTCAGGTCAGAGATCAACACCTGTATCCAGCCAGGACAGTATCTCCTCGACCAACATTTCTTAAGTTCCAGATTAATACCTGTAACAAGCCAGGAAAATATCTGTGGACGATTGATTATGGATTAACACCTGTAACGAGCCAGGAAATCACCTGCATGAAGAGATTGAAGATTAACACCTGTAACAAGCCAGGGAACCATCTTTCTTTCTCAGGTCAGAGATCAACACCTGTAACAAGCCAGGACAATATCTCCTTGACCAACATTTCTTAAGTCCCAGATCAACACCTGTAACAAGCCAGGAAGATATCTGTGGACGATTTCCTTTTCTTGGAGTTTCCTTTTGTTCACCTCCTTCGAACACAGTTTTGACTCTAATCCTTACTTTTGTTTTTTCATTTACAAAGCCATCCTTATTGACCCTCAGTTCACCTTCTATTGGTGAATACAACTTGTATTGCACCAATCAAAGGATAAGCTATGAGGACCTTCGATCACCCAACTCCCTTGTACATTCAGGCACATGTCTGAGGCATATTGATCCTAAAACTACAAGATGACTCATATCTGTCTGACTCGTTTCTAGTTGTCCTTCGATCACGCCATATTTGAAGGATGCATGTCCTTCGAATCATTAGCCTTTCACATGTTTATTTGGATAAAATAAAAGCTTTTTGATTCCCAAAATATTCTTCTTTTCAAAATGCCCATTCAAACAACATGTAAATCAAAAAGTTTTTTCTTGTAGTGCTTCGAATAGCTTATATTTCCATGATTCGAAAACAAACCCTTCGAAGCTACAATCGAAGACTTAAAATTAGCCTCCTCATATTTTCCTTCGAATTAGCCTTCCTTCGATCCTTCAAATTAGCCTGCATATTGCTGTCAAAGCTGCTTCGACCTAAAAGCCCTTAGGCATATTTTCAGCCTTCGACCTACACTTTGTCATGCACACTTTTTCTTTCTTTCAGCTGTGCCATTATGCTGAGGCATATGGGGTGGCATGAAAATCATTTGAAGCCCTTGCAAAACAAAATTATTTGTGAGAAATGAAACCTTAGATGAAATTCCATTGCTTAGAAGGAGAATTTGTCTAGTCAATTCTTGGTCAACCTTGAACAATTGAGGACCTTAATGAGCATGCCCTGAATAAAATGGGAGGGAAAATTTTGGGGTGCAACCATCCGCTTTCCTTATAAATGCTAGATGTATGCTAATAGGGTTTGTATGGCAAGATCTAAAACAAAACGCTAGATAACCATAATATGCAAGATAAATAAACTAAACTAAAACACTATTCACACATGCACTTCTAGGGTGATTCCGCTTGTTGCCTTCGGATAAAAAACAGTCATGTCCCTCGAACGTGGGACGCTTTAGCAAAGAACCTCGGTTAAAAAGATCGTAGTCCCTCAATGACCTTTCAATGCGGCCTTCTGTAAACGATCTTAGTCCCTTACAATAAATTGCTAAAGCACCCTATGAGTTGCCTTTATGATTGTACGATGACCTGCGCATGCCCCTCAAACATCCAATGATAAGACTTCCTATTAACTAATGGTAGGATATCACTATCTAAAGGAAAATAAAAATAACACGAAAGACTTTTGAGTAGGTAGATATCTTTTAATCACTTGCTCACAAAATATCTCTTTTCACACAAACACTTTTCTGAAATATTTTCAAAACAAACACTTTGTATGCATTCTCAACTGATACGAGAATCATTACAAATTTGCCGAACTTAGGCATTTTCAAACACACAAAGCATTTCCAAAAGTGAGTTAGCGATTAAGAGCCCGTAGATAACTACAGATGAAAAGGGCACTAACACCTTCCTTTTTATAACCTACCCCCGAACTCAGAAAATTCTCAAAGGTCTTTCCTGTTCTTTTCACCCTTTACTTTATTAGATAATAGAAAAGTCGGTGGCAACTCTTGCTATCCGCAACATTTGCGATAAAACACAAAACCAAAAGTTAGTTATCCCACCGTATTACACTGCTGAATAAAGAAAATACCTCTGGAGGGAGGATGATGAGAAGTATACCTAGAATTTAAAATGGTATGCTTTTGAGTAAAACCCTGCTGACGATGTACATGCATTGTTTCAATTCCTAAACACTAGAGATATAAGGGAGATAGACCCTCGTTAACCCCTTTGAGCCTCTAAGTAGGAGTTTTTTTCTATTCAGAAAAAACCCTCACATTTAACTTGGGGTCAGGTAGTTTTCAGTTAATTTGATCGAGCGTTCAAATTTCAAAAGGGAATGACATATGAGGATCACTACACCTTATCCATCACACATTAAGAGGTAAAAAAAATCAAAATTGCAATGGTTATTGTGATATGGTGGAGAACTGACTTAATGTTTTGTGTTTCGATCGCATTTGTGCGGATAGCAAGAGTCGCCACCGACTTTTCTTTTATCCAAAAGGAAAGGTAAAAAAGCACAGAAAAGACCTTTCGAGATTATTTCTCGGGTTCGGGGGATAGATTATGAAAAGGGAAGGTATTAACACCCTTTTCATCCATGGTTTTCCATGGGCTCTTAGTTACTCGTTTAGATCACTTGCTATCATTTGACAGTGTGCTTGTGGTGTGAGCTTTGAAAGTATTTTGAAAAATCTCTTTGTAATGGTTCTCGTTTCTATAAGAACACATACGAAGTTTTGTTTCGAAAAGCGGTTCAAAGATGTGTTTGTGAATCGTGTTTCGGAAAGTATTTTGAAAAGATGTTTTGCAATGGTTCTCGTCTCTATAAGAACGTATACAAAACGTTTTTGTCTTTTAAAAAAGTTTTGAAATGAAAGTGTAGGTGTAAAAATGTTTTTATCGTGAGCAAGCGAGTAACTAGGAGCGAATCTATCTACTCGAAAGGTCTTAACTTGTTCTTTTCTTCCTCCTTTTAATGGTGCTATCTTACCAATAATTTGGTAAGAAGCCCCATCGTTGGATGTGAAGGGACAGGCGAGGGTCAATTTTTACAGTCATCGAAGGCAACTTATGAGACGCTTTAGGAATTTTTTTAAGGGACGAGATCGTTTTATCGAAGGCAACATCGAGGGTCATCGAGGGACTACGATCTTTTTTATCAAAGAGTCATTGTTAAAGCATCCCATATTCGAGGGACATGACTGTATTTTCGAGGCAACGAGCGAGGTTACCCTAGAGGTGCGCGTGTGAAAAAGTGTGTTGGTTTCAAGTTATTTTATTCTTTGATTAGGTTATCTAGCGATTGATATTTGAATATTGCCATACACGTCTAATTACTATACAGTATAAGGAAAACAGTAAATTGCGGGAATTGAAATTCTACGCTATTACAAAGTGTTCGGGAATGGGGGTACAATTCTTACAAATGGGGATAAGTCAAATGCGATAGCAAGATCCAAATTACAAGCAATACAACCAAATCGAATTTTACGCGATTAATTAAAGCTATAATAATCCATGAAAATAAAATTAACCAATGAAATATGGAAATAAAATTTTATATATTTACTTGTAAAAAAAAAAGATATTATTTTAGGAAAATGTTTAACTAAAGAAATTAAATCAAAGTGCATATATTTTTTCTATCTTTTAATATTTTTCACGATGAAAAGAATTAATTAATCCTATGAAATATTTATATTTTTATATTTTTGAATATGAGAAAATAATAAATAAATAAAAAGATAATAGAAATATGTTCTATATTTTTTGTAACATTTATATCATGAAAAAGAAACAAAGGGAAATGAATAGCAAAAGTTTGATCAAGAAATAAATTAGGAACAAAAAATAAATTATTCAAAATAAATAATGTAAACAAAATTTATGGATTAAACAGATAAAAGGGGGGGGGGTGTATGCTATGAACAGAAAATGGGCTTATGGATGATTTGGGGCAGAGGCCCAAAGAAAATGATTGTTTATTTGCTGTAACAAAAATCAAGCCAAATGGGGGTGAGGCCAGTAAAACGAAATGGGCTTAAGGGGCATAGGCAATGGACTATCCAACACAAATCAGCAAACCCAAACCCAAGTTTCTAAACCAAACTTAACCACGGATTAAGGGATAACACAAAAATTAGGGTTTGGAAATTTTGTGTTCATGCGGTGCTGTTGTTCATCTGTTTATCGTTTCCAATTGCTGAAACTTTCTATACGTCCTCACTATCCCGTCCTTGTCTTACCTCACGACCGAATCGCCCTCTTCAGTAACATACTGCCTCTTTGTCTCACCGCGATTTGCATCTTTTGAAAACCCTTCTCTTTGGATTCAGATTTAAACCGGAGGGACCTGAGATTGCCTCATCCTTGACCTCCCTCAACCTCTCTGTTACCGGAATATCACTCTCCCATCTCCCTAATCAAGCTCTAGCGATTTTTGAAAAGATAAGGTTTCTTTGTTATTTTCAAAGCTTACAAATTTTCATTGATTTTTCTATCTTTGTTGTGTCTTCTTTTAACTAAACCTTTATTCTTTTAGATGCAGAAATCATGTTTATGGAAGTATGAGAAAGAGGAAGAACTCATACCTGTTGGAGCTTTACAACTTCTCTCTTGCCTTGTTATTCTTGTGATTTTCTGCGAAGTAGGAAAGTAGAGGCGAGACTGAGGACGATATTCAATGGTGGCAGAAGTTTTTCGAGGGAAAGAGATGAGGATGAGAGCGTGGCTTTTCTGGCTTGTTGGTAACTTTTTCTATTTTCTTTGTTATCAAATTTGAATGATGATTATCAGGTTTTTGAGTTTTGGTGGTTTGTTACTGTGTTTGTTGTGAATGATGATGGTTAACAGTTTTGGGATTTTGGTGATGGTTATTGTTTGATGAGTTTGATGCTCGTTAACCGTTTTGGGATTTTGATGATGGTTATTGGTTTTTGAGTTTGATGCTGGTTAACAGGTTTGGGATTTTGGTGATGGTTATTGTTTGATGAGTTTGATGCTCGTTAATAGGTTTGGGATTTTGATGATGGTTATCAGGCCTTGAGTTTCTTGGTGATTTGTTACTGGTTTTTTGAGTTTGAGGCTTTGTTACAGGTTTTTCAGTTTGATGCATTTTTCTCTGTGTTTGTTATATTTTGCTCTTCTTCTGCTGGTTTTCTGGATTTTTTGGATACCTCTCTCTTCTCCCAAACGCTTCTGTTATATCCATCAGAAAATGGTGGGAAACCAAAATGTATTTGAATATTTTGGTATGCTGTTCTAATGGCCTTTTGGTTGAAGTTTTGTTTTTTTTCTTCATTTTCTATGCAAATCGTGATAGATTGTGGACAGGGCAGCAAGGCTGTTTGGACTGTTTTTGTATTTTACAGCAGCTCTTCTTTTGTCGTAGAGCTTTTGCAGGATGTATTTTGAGCAATTCTATAGCCTAGGTGACTTCTTTCCTCTCTTATCTCTCAATGACAATAAAAAAGCAATTTTCTCTTTTTCCTTTTTTACTAATCTGAAAGGTTTGCAGTTTGGAAAATGATGATATCTTGTTTCTTGAGTGTGATACGGTGGGAGAACTGACTTGAAGTTATGCATTTGTGTTCGCAAATGTTTCGGTTTAGCAAGAGTCGCCACCGACTTTTTTTTTATTCAAAGGAAAGGTCAAAAAGCACAGGAAAGACCTTTGAGATGTTTTCTTGGGTTCAGGGGGTAGATTATGAAAAGGGAAGGTACAAGCACCCTTTTCATCCATAGTTTTCCATGGGCTCTTAATTACTTGTTTAGATCACTTGCTTTTGCTTTTCAATTGTTTGAAATGGTGCTTTGTGTGTGGTTTTGAAAATGTTTTGAAAAGAGGTCATCGTTGTGGCAACCTTTGTAATGATTCTTGTTTGAATGTATACAAAGATGTATTGTCTTTTGAAAAGATATTTCAATGTTTGAAAGTTTGATTTGGGAAATGTTTTGAAATTGTGTTGCGAGGTGTGTTTGAAAATAACAAGGATGTTTTTTTGCAAGTTTTGATCAAGTAACTAAGAGTTGTCTACCCTATCTACTCAAAGATTTTTCCTACACATTTTTAACCCTTTTGACAGTGTTGTTTTACCATTGCATTTGGTAAACAACCTTGCATTTGGATGTTAAACGGGACATGCGCGGGTCATCGTATTGACCATGATAGCAATTGTGCTAAGTATCTTTAGCAATTTTTTTGAGGGACTAGATCATTTTTGTATAGGCAACCAAGATAGCGTCATCGAGGGACTATGATCTTTTGTTTTGTTTTTGTTTTGCCAAGATACTCAACATGCATACCATGGCCATTTTAAAGGCAACAAGTGGATGAAACCCTAGGGGTGCATGTGTGCATTGTGTTGTCATTTTCATGCATTTATATATTGTATTAGGTCTAACTATTTGTTTTGATTTTGGATATTGCATACAAACCCTAATCTCTATCATGGCATATTTGAAAGCATAAGTACGTAAAAGTAATATAGGCTATTACAACATTGATATGGGGAGAGGGATACAATTTTGAATAGGGGATTATTTTGCAAGAAATTAAACCCTAAATTATTACAACCAAATTGAATCTCTTTGCTCAAATGATAAATAAACAATATTTAAATAAGCAATTTAAATATAAATATGCAAAATATTATAAATATATAAAAATGTTTTTGTTTATTTTTATGTATGTAAAAAATGAAATATTTAATGCATTAAAAAAACAATAAAATAAAAGATTATTTTTATTAAGGGTAAAAACCCTAATTTTCTTTAAGAAAGTATATATATATTATTTGTATTATTTATGTACAATAAAATAATAAAATATATACAAATGTCAAAAAATAAAAATATATTAGAAAATTATTATTTAAGTATGTAAATAATAAAAATAAAAATATAATAATTTTATGTATTGTTTTCAAGTTTTTTTTAAGAAAATAAAAGTATGTTATTTAATAATTATTTCTATGTCTAAAAATAATAAAATAAAAATGTGAAAATTAAATAAAATATTTTTGGTGATTTTTGAAGTTTAGAAAAAAATATTTTAAAGTCAGAAATAAAAATAAAAATAGAAAAATATCAAATAATAATGAAATGGGCCAGGGGGTGCAATCAGCAAGTCAGAGGTGCAAAAAGCAGGGAAAAGGCAAGCCCATCCCAACACTTCATCTTCAACCTTCGTTCAAACACAAAAAACGCGCCTTCTGTGTATAAACTCGTATCTCCTACATTTGTGCTTAAAAATGAAAACTTGCAACATGAAAGTTATAGAGCATGATCATACGATTCTAACCATATAAAAAACTTAATCTAACTCTCAAAGACCAGAGAGAATTTCTCTGTCCCTAATTTGTAACCTAACTTTTTCAGGATGTTCATCAATCAAATTCTCTTAGCACACTTAAGTTAAATGAAATTTATGCATATGTACAGCTTAAGGGCTATGAGTACTACATTTTTTATTCACAAACCTAAGCCTAATGATTCCTAAATAGAGAGATAGGAAGTTGAAAAATACCTGTTTCAGTTGAATACGAGTATGGCAATGTAGAGCTTTTCAGTGAGGCATGAGATGCTTGGGAGCTTTCTTGAACTTCCCCAATGCTTAGTTTGCTTTGGATTTGCTTGAACAAGCTTGTAGAAGTCAACCTGCACAAGCTGAAAACAGAAATGGTGAAGCTTGCAAATGGAGTTACAGTCAATGGCCAATGGTTGGGATAGCTCAGGTGGGTTATATGGAGTGTATTTGAACAAGTTTTGGGCAAAATGTACGAGTAGTTTTTGTTATGGAACTCAAAGTGCAGAAACTGCCCTGTTTTGTAAGAGGAAGGTGATTTTGTGTTTTGGAAGGCTTGAGGGTTGGATGGCTCGTGTTTCTGGCTCAAGGAAATGTCAAAAACTTGTTTGGAATGCTTACAAACTTTGGTTATATCAGATACTCAAGATATGTGATTTTGGCAAGTTGACTTGTTTTGAAAGAAAAGTGTGAAGTGATACAAGATAGGCCTGTACAGGCTATCTCCAAGCATGCACAAGATTGTGGTACTTTTGCCTAAGTTTATGGGACTTGTTTGCTGCAAAGAGAGAGGTCCAAGGCTCAAGGGGAAGCAAGTTGACATAAAGTTGCCTTTATCAAAATGGCATAGTTCACTTTTTGCCAAAAATAGATTAAACTCTTGTACAAACTTCCATTGATAAGAATAATGCCTTAGACCATTGAGTTTTCATTTAATTCTTGAGTGTGGAAGGGTTTAGAGACCTGTAATCAAGTACAAAGCATGTTTGGACATATTTTGCAACTTGTGTCAACATGAAAATGCCATGGATCAAAGTGAGTTTTTGCCAAATTCAAATCTTTGATTCTCCCTAACCATAAATGATTTTGGAGAGTTCTTGGACATTTTGGAAAGCTTGTAACATTATCTAAAATACCACTTTGAAATGAATTTTGAGATTCCAAGTGGAACTATGTGAAAAATGGTCATGAAGATAGGTCAAAATCCTGCCTAAACTAGGGCAAAATTTCACTAAGTTAAAAGTTTCATGGACCCTTGTTCCAAAAATCATAACTTGAGATCCAAGCTTCTTTTGGGAAAACTTTGTGAATAAAAGTTGTATATTTTGTGGAGGACTACAACTTTTATGTTGGAAGTTTTGTTTGAATCCAATTGCATCATGGTGAAAATGTTTCGCAAAGTTGGGAAAAAATAAGAAAATTTCATAACTTAGAAAAATTCTAAGTTATGAAAACTTTCAATCTTAAACCCTAATTTGAAAAATTAGGTTTCTTGATGAACAAGTTTCATGTTTTGACACATCTTGATGAAAAATGACCCTTGGCACTTGATTTTGACCAAAAAGTCAAAGTTTGACTTTTTAGTGTACAGTCAAATTTTGATCAGTTGACTGAAAAATTCATCTGTCAATCCAATGCATTTGAGATCTTTTGAACCTTGTGAATAGGTCAAGATGATTCCATTGAGTCCTTGAATCCATGCTTGAATCCAATTTTCCATTGGCTAGGTAAAAAATCAGAAATTACCCTTATACAATCAAAACCCTAAAAATGACCATTTTGCCCTTTTGATGATCTGATCAAATTTCTTGAGGAGTTGTGGTCCAAACTTGATCAAATGGTCCATATGAGTCTACAATGCTGATGTGGATAAAAAATTATGAGTTTTGACTATAAATTGGTCACAGTTGACTTTTTCCCCAATACAGCTGATTTCTAGGTCAACTGTCCAATTGACTGGACAAAAATTTGATTCAAGATTTCAAACTTGGTAGAGGAAATCTTATAAGTCCAACGTGAAGTATAAAAGCCACATGGGGCATTGGAAGTCCAAAATTCCTTGTGCAAACTCAAACCCTAATTTCAGGTCATCAGTGCAAGGAGATGTCTTAAGCAGAGCAAAACCCTAATCCTGTCTAGAGTTCAAAGAGTCTTGTAAGGGGAAATCTTGATAAAATGAGAGGGAAAATTTTGGGGTACAACAGCTGCCCCTGTTCAATCTTCTTGAACCTGAAGAGTTAGATTGGCGAGTTTTCCTTTCGTGACTCGAGGGTAAAAGATGATTGGACACTAGAGTGCACGTAAATTTGCACTCGTCAAAATGTAAATGAGGGAATGGGCTTAAAGATGCCATTTGGAGATGGTAGAATCTTACTGAGTTGTATCTGGAGATTGGATTCATATGAGAAAAGGAATGGCGTCCGTGTCTAGAGCGTATCCGAGCTGTAACCGTATTTGATTCTTGAATGAATATCAGAATGACTGCCGTGTTTGGAGTGTATCTGTATTGTATCTGAATTCTGAATGGGCGACAGAGAAACATCTGTGTATGGAGCATCTCTGGGCTGGGGATAAATTCTGAATGAGTGACAGAATGGCAACCATGTCTGGAGCGTATCTGGACTGTATCTGAAGTTGAGATCTGTATGAGTAGCAGAATGACTTCCGTGTCTGGAGTGTATCCGTACTGTAACTGGGATTTGGACAGGTGACAAAATGACTTCCGTGCCTAGAGTGTATCTGAACCTGAGGTTGATAGTTGAATCTGAATGAGAAATAGAATGGCTTCCATGTCTGGAGCGTATCTAGTCTGTATCTGATTGATGAAGTCTGAATGAGTAGTAGAATGACTTCCATGTCTTGGAGTGTATCTGTACTATATCTGAAATCTTTGAATAATTGTTAAAGATAGCTTTTAATCTCATCCTGAAAAGGGTAAAATGTTAGCGGAAACACAAAGTTATGTTGCATGACATGTATGATGCAATAAAATATGCTTTATCAATGTTTATGATATATGAATGTAATGTATGCGCATGTAAGCTGATTAGCTGTCTTGCTGAGGACAATAAATCCTTGATAGCTGGAGATAATGAAATCTTTGACTGCTGCCGGAGAAAATAAATCCTTGACCTCTATTGGAGATAGAAAATCCTTGACAACTTGTGGGGATGTGAGAATCCTTCATGACTTTCCTGGGAATATAGGGATCCTTCAAGTCTGCTTGGGAAACCTGCTTGAGGAACCCAAAGAATTTTGATGGCTATGGTTGGCGAATAAGAAAAAATCTGACGATCTCTACTGGGGAATTGAAACCTTGGAGGCTTCAACTGGAGAAATGAGAATGAGAATCTTCGATCTGCTGGGAAATAACTCTGTGGAGAGAATGTTTATTCTATTGGAAAGTTTTCAAGAGTTTGGGTTGTATGCCAATCTTCTGAGGAATTATCCGAAGCTGTTGTCTGGTTTCTAAGATAACTTGCAGGGGAATTTTCTGGCTTTAAGACAACTCTCTGGGGAATTGGAGGAAACTAGATGGTCTTCCACCGGGGTTTAAGGGTTGAAGTTTTGGACTTCGTTGGGGAAGAAAGTTTCATCTTCACTGAGGGTCCGCAGTTCAAAGTTTTGCTCCGCTGGGGATTGGGAGTTTGGAACTTAGTTCTGATGGGGATATGTATTTCAAGGCTTTAGCTCTGCTGAGGATTTCTCCTGGAATAGCCTAAAGATATTTTCCCATACTTTCAATCTGTCAGTAATTATTCCTTCTCATTTCATCTTATTTGTAAGCAGTGATTATATTCAAATGCATATGCTCATTTAATAAATCATTGGATGTTTTCAAATAAAACATAAGCGTAAAAAAAAAGGCAAACAAATTTCTGCACTTTGAAGTATCTTTGTATTAACTTTGTGTAAGTATTTTGTACAAAGGGGACAGACATCCTAGTAAGAGAATGTTGTCATAAAATTGAGAAAAATTTATACAAAGAAAGATGGCTATGTGTAACAATTCCATGGGGTTCCCATTCTGCTGTAGCCTTCGTAACTCTGAGTATCTTGTCCATTCGTTGCTTCGTCCGACGACGATTAGATTGATCAGAAGCCCGAAGCTTGTTTGCTGAAGAGATTGTCGTTAAAGTGATCCGAAGAGACATAGTCATATGCTTTAATTCCCTAACTTTTTCCTGGATCGCCCTTTCGGGTTTTCGATCCACCGGGAAACCCTTTTTTTGCCCAAGTCGCCCTTTCGGGTTTTCAACTTGTCGGGTGTACAAATTTATTTATTTATCCCTAACTTTTGCCAGAACCGCCCTTTCGGGTTTTCGATTCACCAGGATTCCCATTTTTGCCCAAGTCGCCCTTTCGGGTTTTCAACTTATCGGGTCGTTTATGCGTAGTATCTTTTGATTATGTCTGCGTTCGCAGGGTGCGGCAGGTCGTCGCCGTCCATGGTGGTCAGGATCATTGCCCCACCAGAAAAGATGTTTTTGATCACAAATGGTCCTTCGTAAGTAGGAGTCCATTTGCCTCTGGGATCACTTTGCAACAAGATGATCCGCTTGATTACAAGGTCCCCGACTCAATATACTTGTCTCTTGACTTTCTTGGTGAAGGCCTTGATCATACGTTTTTGATACGCCTGACCATGGAAAACAACAGTAAGTCGCTTTTCGTCAATCAAGTTAAGTTGATCAAGGCGGGTCTGAATCCAATCGTCTTCACTCAAACCAGCATCTTTCATGATTCTCAAGGAGGGAATCTGAACCTCGATAGGTAAAACAGCTTCCATGCCGTATACCAAAGAATATGGTGTTGCCCCAGTTAAAGTGCGTGCCGTGGTACGGTACCCGTGCAGAGCAAACGGTAACATCTCATGCCAGTCCTTGTAGGTGACTGTCATTTTTTGAATGATCTTTTTGACATTTTTGTTCGTAGCTTCGACATCACTGTTCATCTTAGGCCGATAGGGAGATGAATTATGATGTTGAAACTTGAAATGCTCGCACAGAGCGGTGATCATAGTATTGTTCAAATTTGTACTGTTGTCAGTGATGATCCTGTCGGGGATACCATACCGGCATATGAGGTTCTGCTTGATGAAGCGGGCAACTACATTCTTTGTAACGGAGGCGAAAGAAGTTGCTTCGACCCACTTGGTAAAGTAATCAATGGCTACCAGGATGAAACAATTTCCATTGGATGTTGTAGGCTTGATCTCTCCAATCATGTCGATACCCCACATTGCGAATGGCCACAGAGCTGTTAAAACATTGAGAGGAACTGAAGGAATATGTACTTTGTCAGCATAGATTTGGCATTTGTGACAAGTACGAGAATGTTGATGACAATCAGCTTCCATGGTAGACCAGTAGTAGCATGCCCGTAGAATCTTTTTAGCCATCGTATGACCGCTTGAGTGGGTGCCAAAGGTGCCATTATGTAGTTCAGCCATGATCTGCTCAGCTTCAACCTTGTCCATACAACGGAGTAGGACGCAATCAATATTGCACTTGTATAGGATACCATTGCTTAGAAAGAACTTGGCCGCGAACCTCCTTAAGAATTTTTTGTCGTTGACTGAAGCTCCTTTAGGGTATTCTTGTGCTTCGAGATACCTTTTGACGTCATGAAACCAAGGTCGGTCCACTACTTCTTCGGTATTAATCTCATGACAATGTGCAGGTTCGTCCATTCGTTCAATGGTGATTTGAGGAGCCTCATTATCCCAGTTAAGTTTAAACATGGATGACTTTGTAGCTAACGCATCTGCTAACTGATTCTCTTCTCGCGGGAAGTGCTCGAAGGTAATCTGCTCGAAATGGGGTAACAATGTCAAGACATGTTCTTTGTAAGGGATGAGGTTTGGATGTTTAGTATCCCACTCTCCTTTGATTTGACTGATAACCAAAGCTGAGTCCCCAAATACAATCAAAGATTTTATTCCCAAGTCAATAGCAGCCTTGAGACCAAAGATACAAGCTTCATACTCGGCCATGTTGTTGGTGCAGCTGAAGCAGAGTCTAGCAGTGAAAGGTGTATGGTAACCTTGTGGAGAGATAAGTACCGCGCCGATACTGTTTCCAAGTGCGTTGGAGGCACCATCAAAGTAAAGAGTCCATCGGGATCCTTGTTCAGGTCCGTCATACGGTCTATTTTCTTCAATGTTGCTCAAAGTCATGATATCCTCGTCGGGAAAGTCGAACCTCATGGGTTGGTAATCTTCGACAGCTTGATGGGCCAGATGATCGGCTAACACACTCCCCTTTATGGATTTTTGGGTTGTGTACTGTATATCATATTCGGTGAGGATCATCTGCCATCTAGAGATTCTTCCGGATAAAGCAGGCTTCTCGAAGATGTACTTGATCAGATCCATCTTAGAGATCAGTAAAGTGGTATGTGTCAACATATACTGCCTTAGTCGGCGAGCAGCCCATACCAAAGCGCAACAAGTTTTCTCGAGCAGTGAGTAGCGAGTCTCACAGTCGGTAAACTTTTTGCTAAGGTAATAAATGTCATGCTCTTTTCGGCAAGACTCGTCATGTTGGCCCAGTACGCACCCCATTGAATTCTCCAGAACGGTCAGATACATGATTAACGGCCTTCCTTTGACGGGTGGCATCAAGATAGGAGGTTCCCGCAAATACTCCTTGATTTTATCGAAAGCAACTTGACAGTCATCATTCCATTTAACCACCTGATCTTTCTTCAACAGCTTGAAGATTGGTTCACAGGTAGATGTTAGGTGAGAAATGAACCTTGTAATGTAGTTTAGGCGTCCCAAGAAACCTCTGACCTCCTTCTCAGTGCGAGGGGCAGGCATTTCTTGTATAGCTTTGACTTTGGCAGGATCAACCTTGATGCCTTTGTTACTGACGATGAATCCCAAAAGTTTACCGGACCTGACTCCGAAAGTGCACTTGTTAGGGTTCAATCTGAGCTTGTACTCTTTCAATCTGACAAAGAGCTTTTGCAGATGGTCGAGGTGTTCTTCTTTCGTCTGTGAAAGGGCTATCATGTTGTCTACGTAGACTTCGATCTCATGATGTATCATGTCATGAAACAAAGCTACCATGGCTCGCTGATAGGTTGCCCCAGCATTCTTCAATCCAAATGGCATCACTTTATAGCAGAAGGTACCCCACTGCATAACAAAAGTAGTCTTCTCCATGTCTTCGGGGGCCATTTTGATCTGGTTGTACCCTGAAAATCCATCCATGAAAGAGAATACCTTATGTTGGGCTGTATTGTCAACCAAGATGTCAATGTGCGGTAGTGGAAAGTCATCTTTAGGGCTAGCCCTGTTTAAGTCTCTGTAATCCAAGCACATTCTGAATTTGCCGTCCTTTTTAGGAACGGGCACAATGTTAGCAACCCATTATGGATAGGAAGTAACAGCAAGAAATCTAGCATTGAACTGCTTCATCACCTCAACTTTGATCTTTTCGGACATGTCAGGCCTCATTCGGCGGACTTTCTGTTTGATTGGTGGACAATCTTCTCTTGTAGGGAGACGGTGAACCACAATATCTGTATCAAGTCCCGACATGTCTTCATAGGACCAGGCGAAGATCTCAACATATTCATTCAACAGCTAAACTAAGCGCTCTTTGACATTTGGCTTTAGGTTGGCATCCACTTTAACCTCTTTTCTGTCTTCGGTAGTACCCAAGTTGATAGTTTCTAACAGCTCTTCATGGGGCAGAATAACCCTTTCTTCCTGTTGTAGAAGTCTAGCCAACTCTCCAGGCACTTCACAGTCTTCATCACCTTCGTATTCGGCATGATTGACCAGATCTTCAGAGTCACTGAAGGCCATAGCAGAATTGTTACCCATGGAATCCGGAGTGGAAGGGTACCTGCATTTTGTGAGTGTGGGTGTGTGTAAGGGATAGCCACCTTTAAACAAATAAAATATAAAAAGAAAGACAATGAACATAAAAGTTTATATATGAAAACATCCATGATTCATTAAAAATGGCATATGAAGATGAAAAATCAAGCCCTTACAAATGGACCTATGTACCTCGGGTAAGGCATAAGGCAAAAGAGTGTACGAATTGTTTAAAAATTATTACAGACCAACAGAAAATGTTCAAAAGATAAATTACTGATTGATGAAAGTAATGGGAACGAAGTCTTTCGCCTCCCAGTTGTTCAGTCCTCCTTCAATAGTTGGAAAGATCCAGTCTTCAAAATTTCTCTCTTCTTCATCATCCTCTAAGGCATGAACTCTATGATGAGTGATCTTTAGTGGTGGTCCTCCAGCCCGGAAGTGACGCACAGCCTTCTGACTAGCAGCAGTGAAACCCAAGCCGAACTTATCCGTCTTGTAAGGAAAATCTGGCAGTTGACCCCATATTGTGCTTCCTCCTTCCTCAATCACAACCTTCACATCTTTAAGGGATGTCATTCGAGACACATGTTTGGTAATGATGGGCACATAAGTCATTATCTTGGCTACCGCAACTTCAGGAGAAACCTATTCAAAGTGCTGAAAGGGGGTCTCGATGAATTCACCATCTAATTCAACATAGCCGAATGAATTCAGATGGCTTATTATATACTCCTCCTCGCCACGAACTGTCACAATTTTCCCCTGGACAGGGTACTTAAGCTTCTGATGCAGGGTAGATGTAACAACTCCAACATAATGAATCCAGGGCCTTCCTAACAAGCAAGAGTAGGATGGACGGATTTCCATGACATAAAATGTGGAGTTGAAAGTTTCCGTACCCACTTTAATTGGGATGTCCACCTCCCCGTGGACCATCCGCTTAGAATCGTCAAAGGCTCTTACGATGATGTTGCTGGGCTTCAAAAATAGACCTTCACAATCTAGTCTGTCCAATTCTTTCTTTGGTAGGACATTTAAAGACGACCCGGTATCAACCAGAACGTGAGCAAGAGTAGTCCCTCTGCACTCCACCGAGACATGCAGCACGTTGTTATGCTTTCTCCCCTTAGATGTTAGATCGGTATCGGAGAAGCCAAGACCATTGTCGGCGGTTAAGCTGGCTACACACTCCTGGAACTGGTCCGCAGAGGTTTCTTGAGGCACATGGTCCGTCTTCAGGAATTTGATCAAGGCTTTGGCATGAGCTTCGGAACAGAGCAATAAGGCCAGCATAGAGATTTTTGAAGGGGTTTGCCCCAGTTGTTCTATGACATCATAGTCGCTTCTCTTAATTATTTTTAAAATCTCCTCCATTTCCTTTCGAGTGGTCTCGGGGATGACCAAAGGTTGAGCCCTCGTCCTGACGGGCGCTTCTTGGATCCCCTTACCTTTATCAGTAGTAACAGCAGAGGGTACAGCTTCGGGAGTTATGATTTCTTCAATCATTGGAGTTCATACAGATGTGTTGACTGGAAAAGGAGTAACCTTAGGAGCATTTGAGGGTCCGAAGATTGCCCTTGGAGGAGAAATTTCCAGAGAGAAGATTCTTCCGCTGCGGGTGATCTTACTCGTCCCCGCAATATTTCCTATGTCAGGAGTCTCTTCATCATAACTTTCTTCCACTGATTCGATCTGCTTAACACCGTGGTAGAAGATCTCTCCTCCATAATTCCACGGTATTGTCTTGTTGGACTTGTATGGGATATGCCCCGACATTGTTATCTTCAGAGGTACAAACTTTGGATCGGGTGTAATCTTAACAGGTCTTTTGGAGACCTTGGAAAGATTGTCGAAAATGGTGATTATAGCAACATCGCTGATTGGAGTAACAGGAGTAACAAGAGTTTTCTTAAAGAGGATTTCTTGATTATCCATTAGGCGTTGGATGCCTAACTTCAACAGCGGACAGTCGGATTGTAAGGACGAACAAAGGTAACAATCTTTTTCACAGCCCGGGAAAATCCCGGCCTTCAACAGATTCATCTTGATCATTGGCAATGGAGTCATTAAGTCATCAACAATAGTAACATAAAGATCTTCTACAACAGCATGGACATTGTGACCATGTTTTAGCATTGGAGCGGATATCACATTAGGCTTTTCGGGGGCATCAAACTCCACTTCTTTGGCATCTATTAAATCCTGGATCTTATTTTTGAGGGCCCAACAATTGTTGGTGTCGTGCCCCATACTGTCCGAATGATAGGCACACTTTGCATTTGAATGGTAGTAGGGAGAAGAGGTATTTGGGTTCTTCGGTGCCTCTTTCAAGTTTGTAAGGTTTAACTTCAACAGATGAGGGAGAACCTGAGCAGGTGTCATATTGATCCAGGTGAATTGTCGTGTAGGCCTTTCCACCCTTGCTTGGTTGGTTCTGGGTTGACTGTTTCGAGGTTGATCAGCTGTGGAATTCTGAATCATCACAGCCCCTACCGCTAGTTGTCGCTCGACTCTTCCTTGATTTCTCTGGGAGTAAACAGCTGAGACCTCTTTCTTGGCTGGAAAGGTCTTCTTGATAGCAGCGGAAGCAGATGCATCCTTCTGAATTTTACCGCTCTTGATGCCAGCTTCGACTCTTTCACCGGTCAGAATTAACTCGATGAACCCTGCAGATGAGCTCCCGATCAAATGATTAAAGAATGGACCTGATAGGGTCCCCAAAAACATATCCACAAGCTCTCTCTCAGACAATGGTGGCTGCACCCTTCCAGCCAAGTCCCTCCACTTTTGGGCATACTCCTTAAAGCCTTCATTAGAGACCATACCCATGCTCTGTAATTGAGTACGAGTAGGTGCTAAATCTACATTATATTGATATTGTCTATAGAAGGCAGCAGCCAAATCCTCCCAGTTGTGTACATCAGATATCTCAAGCTGATAGGACCAATCCAATTGCGTACGCGATAAACTATCTTGAAAAAAGTGGACCCACAGATCCTTATCAGAAGAATGAGGTTGGATCTTTCTGACGTAAGACCGCAGATGCATCTTCGGACAAGACAAACCATCGTATTTAGAAAATGTAGGCACCTTAAATTTAGGGGGAATCACAATCCCAACAACCAGCCCTAGCTCTTCGAAATCTAGCCCAGGCACTCTTTGTACCTCCATGGCTGTCAGACGCTCTTCCAGATTCTTATACTTGTCGTCTGCAGGAGGATACTGCTGCTCAGAGTAATCTTCATCCTTGTTGTACCCCAAAATTTTCCCTCCCATATTCTTCAAAGTTTTGACAAGCATCATCTCAATTTGCTCAAGTCTACTCAAGGGATTGCACAATCAAACCATCTCCTAAGCCAGTCAAAATTAGGGTTTTGGTTCCTTCAATGAATTTGGGGTTTTCAATGGCTCAATCAAGGCACATATGCCTATACACATTGCCAAGCATCCATATGCCAAGTTTCAAGGCTCACAAGATCAAGTTGCACAGTCAAAAGCCTTAATTGCCTCACAATCAACTGTAGGGATAAAATGGTCATTTGGCAGTCAAAATTCAAAATTTTTGGTCAACATCTTATTTTGAAGCCACAATCATCATTTGATCAAGTCTTGATCATGATTCCACAAGCATGGCTCAAAAATCATCAAGATGCAAAAGTTTCTATTTTTGGACAGTTGAAAAGTCAACTGTAACTTGACCAAAGCATAACTTTTTCATGGTTCATCAGAAAAATCTCATCCAATGCTCATTTTGAAGGGGAGGACATTTCCTACAACTCATCTTCACATTCCAAGTCCAAGAAATGCTCCCACAAAAAGTTATCAATTTCAACATTATAGGTCATTTTCAAAAGTCAACAAAAAGGCACTTTAAGTCAAAGACCATAACTTGAGATTGGTAAATTCAAATGACATGGGATCAAAGGCATTGGTTAGAGGACTTCAAGACCTTTCCAAAATGTCCAAGAACATGTTCATATGATCAAAATTGAGCAAGATATGCATTGGAGAAGTTGGGAAATTTTCATGAAATGGCAAAAGTCAACTATCCTTGAAACTTCAATTTTTGACAAAAGGGCCCACTTTTTCCACTTGATTCAGCCTTGCCGTGCCACCCACGTGTCCCATGATCAATTTCAAGACCAAATAATTATTTTTCTATTTTTATTTAATTTTTATGGATTTAATTCATTTTAATCCATAATAATTCAAGTAAAATCAAAAAAATTGATTAAATGGTATCTTGTGGTTTGATTAGCCTTCATGAAGCATATTCTAGTTGCCAAATTCGTGTAAAGCTCATTTATGCATGAAAATTCAAAATTTGGACAAAGCTTTGAAAGACCTTTAATGGTGGTTAAGAAGAAATCCAAAACTTCAATGCACAAGTTTAAGGCTCCTAATGCTGACTTAAATCCCTTGATACATACATATGCAAGCCTCTCCAACCAAAAGCAAGACCTAGAGCTCTCTAAAATGGCAGAACCAAATTCCAAAAACTTGAAGAAAAGTTGAAAACTGAAATCCATATTCCATCACAATTCAAACACTTTTCTTGATTTTAACACGTTGCCAGCATTGCCAGGAACCTATTGCAATCATAAACAAGTCCCAATACTCAAAGAATCATCCACAACAAGTCCCACGGTTTGAATATTTTTCCATAATCGCACATCCTTATTCATGCATTTTTAACCTTTTTTTTGGATTGATTTGTGTTAATAGGACCATTCTGAAGCTATTGGTATGATTCAATTGGATTATGGTGCTCTGAATTAAAAAACACCATTGAAGCAACCTAGGGTTTCGAAGCTTGAATTTTAGGGCTTTGCACATACTGTAAAATCAAACCTCAAAACGCACATGGTTGAAACCGCCTGAGTGAGACGAAAACATTGGACACCTCGCGCCATTTTTATATTACGTGTAGAGCTAATCGCTATTTTCTGCAGTTTCATTTTGTGGGGGTTTAAAACCCCCGCTAATTGTTTTCTTTTTACAGGCATTCAGTGAAGAAGATGAGACGTGGAAGAACACGGTTGGCTCATTCAAATAAGTAGCGCGCGCTATTTTTTTTTTCCAGGGGACGCGTTGATTTACTAATATAATACTTTGTTATTATTATTATTTCAACTAAGACAATTGGCTCAGTGGAAGGACGCGCTGGCAATGACCATTGGGACCTGGGTTCGAATCCCAGGTCCCCCATAATTCCATGTTATTTTTCTTCTTTACATACTTATGTGCAGGTTTCTAAAGGTGGCACACCATATGCCCTCGCGCTTCAGTATGCCACATGGCCACTACACCAATCTGATGGCCATGAAAGGATGACCATGATGATCCTTGGTCAATGTACGTGCAGGCAACTCCCCAAAGTCAAACAGGCTTGGCAACCAATGGGCCTGAAATTGCTGCCTAACACCTCCAATCTGGCCCAAACCCCCCTGGGTTCTTATTTTCTTTTCCTTTTTCTCTTTTTTTATTTTCTTTTCTTTCATAATTTCCCTTTTATTAATTATTAGTTTTATTAATTATTTAATTAACAAATTAACATTTTTACAAATAAAAATTCAGAAAAACAAAAAAAAAACATTTTATTATTTATTAACTTATTTTGTAAATAAATGTAAGTTAAATTAAATTAGTTTAAATAATTAACTTTAATATTTTTTTACAATAAATAAAAACAATTTAGAATTAGGTTTTTTTGCTAACTTTTAATTTCTATTTATTTTATTTTATTTTCATTAAAACATAAAAACACAAAAGCATTTTTTTTAATTAATTAATTGATTAGTAAATTAGGCTTAATTTCATTTAAATTGCAAAAAAGGACAAAAATTCAATTCTTTCTTAAAAAAGGGTCAACACCCTAAGGACGTTCCCGATTAAATTTCTATTCGCACGTATTTATTTATTTTGATTATTTATGTAACTGCTTCCGGAAATGTAATAGTTAATTAGGACCTCCTTTATTGCTTTATTTTCTCGCAGTTTATTTCTTCCAAACGGGTTTTTGTTTTTGGCGATGTATAGACCCGCGCCTTGTAATAGTTGGGTTTACATTTCTGCAATTTATTTTCCGCACTCCTAACTGTTAGAAAAATGCATGAAAGAATGTATGAAAAATAAAACCAATCCGTAGCTCACAAATAACATGTTCAAAGATAAACATAAACTGAAATTGAACACACATGCACATGCCACTCTTAGAATACGCCTCACTGGTTGCCTCAACGTGGTCGTCAAGTATAGGGTGTTTTAGAGGTCGCCCTCTTGTCTAAAAGATCCAGTTGCCTCGAAACGGTTGCCTCGGATACAAAGGATCTAGGACATTAGGGTTACTTCTAAGGTGTCCTACCATTGCTTCGGTGACCACACTTTCCCGATAATCGAATTGACCCGAACGCCTCCAACGATGGTGCTACCTACCTCTCAATGGTGGGATAGCACTATCTAAAGGACTCTTACACAGCCTAATTCCTTAGAGTAGGTAGATCTCATGGGTACTTGCTCTTTTCGAAAACAAACAAAATACTTTTCACACCTCACACTTTTAAAAAGTTTTCAAACAAATTTTTCATACACTCTTGAGGACTGATACAAGAGTTACTCAGAAATTTTTCAAACGAAACTTTTTCAAAACCCACACACACTTGAAAAGCAAACAAATTTTGAAAACATAAGAGCAAGTACCTAAGAGCCCGTGGATAACCACGGATAGAAAGGGTGCTAACACCTTCCCTTTCTATAATCTACCTCCCGAACCGAGAAACATTCTCAAAGAAGGAATTTTGTTGTGCTTTTGTCCTTTCCATGTTGGAGAATATAAAAGACAGTGGCGACTCTTGCTTACCGCGACATTTCGCGAAACCAGCTTAAAAAACAGTCAGTTCTATTTCCACCGATCACAGAACTGGCGACTCTGCTGGGGATTTATATATAAGTGAGGTGTACCTTAGGATTAGACCACTTTTGTTTTCAATTGCTTGCTTTGTTTGCTTTAATATTGTGGGCCTGTCTTGGAGTTTCATAGATCCTAACCCGGATATGGGGGGATACCTTTTAGAAAGTAGCAACAAACTGTGAGGGAACTGTGCAGGGTATACCGACACGGTTGAAGCAGTTTGCTACGTTGATGTGGCACTTTGGTGAGTACCGGTAACCCTTGAGTCAAGTCAAGGAGAGTACGGGGCCGCCGCGTGGTGTCGTGAAGCATCAACTGACCTTAGGAACCTTACTTGACCATCCTGGCCTCTTTAGGGGTAGTGAGATGACCGACTTTGGTGCAGTCCGAAGTTGGTAGATACTCGATACTACACTCATTGAGGGTTGTTTTCTTGGAATATTTTGATCGCCAGTTCAGTGGCTAAATCAAAACAATGAACATAGAAGACAACCCAATGATTTTGAGATCCTTAGAACCCGGTTACTTTTGATAGGACAGGTTTTTGAGCCCACCAACTTCAAGAGGGTAGTACCCCAAACTTCATGCTGGCCTAAACTCTAAGGGCTGTCTTGTGTGACTTGTGTGCTTTCAAACTTGACTACTTGCATACTTGTTATCTAACAACACGGGTTCCTTGCAGGTTTTGTTTACAGTCCTTAATTGGGACTCATTACAGGGCCTACTTACATCACTCCATGCATAGCATAACATCATACCATTGCATGCATCCTGCATAAAGGCTAATCCATTTCAAGGATCTCAAGGGCTTGTGATGCAGGTCATGACGAATCAAAGTGTCTAGCAAGGGGGAAAGGGGATTTATTTTCCTCTAGCCGAGGTTGTCAGGGGCTATGACCCACTCGATATGGTGAGCCTTGACTCTTGAAGAAGGACTCTTAACAAAATCAAGTTCCTTCAATCAAGCCACAAAATTCAAGTTCTAACAATCTTTCTTGTTTATCCCGCGAGATCCTTGAAAACATTGCATGCATATCATACATATCATTGCATTACAGGTACCCTTGTTACAGGTCATTTACCTTCTTCGCTGTTTATTTCAGCAATGGCTTCCCAACAAGATAACCAGGGTCTTCATGCTCAAGAGACTCGGTTCAGGGAGATCTTCCTAAGCCTATCCAAGGGGCAGGAAGAGTTGAGGACACTCCTCATGGGGAATTTGTCCAAGAAAAGTCCCGAAGATGATAAGGACGAACGGCTGAAACGTCTGCAAGCTGAGGTAGATACAATGAGAACCCAGATGCTGGGGCAAATGGCTCTCATCCAAGGCTTAGCTCGGGAGCAAGAAGAGTTGAGGACCATGATCAGTCAACTTCATCAAGACAGATACAACATGAAGCAACCAGTCCAAGTCAGGGACCAGGTCATTGATCAGCTTCCAAGAGGACAAGAGTCTGGTATGGTGAAGAATAGACCTCTCCAAATTGCTACCACTTCACAGGTCCAACCACAACCTCGCCCAGAGCAACAGGTTAATCAGAGTAAGCCAAACAAGCCCAGGAGGCAATTCACCCAACTCAACGTGTCGTTGTTTCAAGCTTTACAACACCTATTAAGATTGAATCTGATTACACTAAGGGCTCCTTCCCGGAATCCCAACATCTCTGCTCCTAACTATCATCCCAACAAAAGATGTGCATACCACTCTGATAGTCCTGGACATGACACTGCCGACTGTTGGGCTCTGAAGAACAAGGTCCAGGACCTGATTAATGAAGGAGCAGTGGATTTCACCCAAGAGAGTCATGCTGAGTTCTTCTACCATCCCTGCAGGATTCACCGTTTGAAGTGACAAGTCCTGAGATGAGAATACTTTTTGTCCATTAGAATTTTCAAGTTGTAATTTTCTTTTGATTGTTCAAACAATTATTGTCATGGCAAACATTATTACTTTATCAATGCATCGCATATGTCTGCTTTGAATCAATATATTCGCATTCGCTATGTTCAAACTGCTTTCATTTTTTGATGTCAACTCTCAATTAATAATTCTAAGCCTCTTGAGGGAGGATGACAAAAACGATACCACAATCTATAGTATGCTTTTGAACAGACCCCGTTGATGAGGTACATGCATTGTTTCAATTCCTAAACACTGGAGTTATAAGGAAGATAATCCCTCGTCAACCCCCCTTCGAGCCAAAGAAGTAGGAGTTCCTTTATTTTCAAAAATTAAAACCCTTAATCATAACCTGGGGCAGGGTAGTCTTCTCAGTTGATCCAGGTGCACAACAAATGGCATCAAAAGAAGTCCTTCTGAAACAAAAGACAGTGATGGTTCCGAATAAGCATAAAGACAGGCAGTCATTATCTCTCAAAATGAAAGCCCATATAAGTCAAAACCTAGGAAGGAGACTTACAAAAACTGGGGCATCCCGCTGACTGTAATACGAAAAGAAACAGTTTAGGCAAAAGACAGGGATATTGAAATAAAAAAAAAGAAAGAGGTCCTACAAACCCTCAACAGAAAAAAGGAATGACTGCCTATTCCAAATGAACTGTCAATACCCGAACCGTCACTGGTATATCAGGACAAAGACTCAAACAAGGTCTAACGCACGATCAGCTGAGTTTAGGCTTGAAGAACATCACGAAGAGCGGGTGGGTACAAATATAATTTGAGACGTTATCCTTTGTTTCTTAAACCGTGAACCAGGCCACGTTACAACCCTTAAAAGTCCTAGCTGAAGCATGGGTTAGTTCGAAAGCATACTGTTACGAAAGGTATCCTGACTCCTTAAGGCTCGCCATAAAATCTTGAGTTGACATCACAGTTTTAAAAAAAAAATTCACTTGTTTTTATGAAAAAATGCATTTTCAAGAAAACTTCAAGACAGACATAAGCTTTGCATTTTTAATATAACATTGATTGCATATGACTATTTGTTTGAACGACATAGAAGTTCGCACGAAGAATATCTGATGAACAGAAGCACTCCCAACCAAGGGGCATGGCATGATCATTGTCCATCATCTGGGGCAGTTAAGTCAAGATTCGGAGAATCTCTCAAAAGGCCAACAAGCTTGGGGCAAATCTCCGTCTGAGTCACTTGGGGCATTGGACGATCAAACTAAGATCTTCTGGTGGTATGGCGACACAACACTACTAACAGTGGCACCCCCTACATCCTGAGAGCATGGACATAGTCGAAAAAATACTACGCATAATCAAAGACCCGCTAGGTTGGCACACCTAGGTAAAAATAAGGGCTTCCCGGCGAACCAAAAGGGTTCGGGCAAAAATAAGGGATGAAAATGAAAGATCCGTACACTCGGCAAGTCGAAAACCTGAAAAGGCGGCTTGGGCAAAAATGGGTATCCCGGTGGACTGAAAACCCGAAAGGGAGGTCCAGGCAAAAGTTAGGGATCAAAGCGTACGACTATGTCCCGGTATCTCGTCACTTGCCTACCAGAAGAAGATTTGTCAACCGGCAGTCATCAAGCGCCTCCACATGTATCTTCTCCCACAGAAACAGGGGCAATGTGAGTTGTCTAAGCGATCTAGTTGCTCTGTCCACCAAGGTACTAAGGTAGGTTCAGCTGAAGAACGTGACCAAGATACCTGCACTCCCCGCAGAGTAAGATAAGATTCAACAATACTCTCCCCCGAGCAGAGTTGGTCTCCCGCCAGCCCTGACAAGGTACAGTATCTCCAGCAAGTCAGCGATACTCTCCCCAAGCATAGTTAGTCTACTGTCAGCCTTAAGGAAGTTGGGTATCCCCAAAAGATCTCAATATTCCCCAACGGAGTATATAGATGTTCCTAAGCAAGCATCCCCGGCAGTCTTGAGATAAGATTGTTCCTCGACGGAATACCAGACACCCCAGTGGAGCCATTCCCCAGTACAGTCAGAAAGTTTCCCCAGGAGAATTGAATCAATCTCCCCAGTAGACTCTGGAAGCTTATCCCCAGTAGATTCTGGAAGCTTATCCCCTGCGGAATACGAATGCGTCTCCCCAGCTTTATTCAAAGGTTATTCCCCACCAGGGCTTATAACTAGGTTATCCTCAGCTAATTACCACGGAAAGATCGTCCTCGGCAAAGTTCTTCCTACCCCCCAACGGAGTTCATCAAATTCCCCAACAAAAATCATCAACAGAATCCCCAACGGAGTTATCATTAAACCTCAGCGAAGTATCTCTTCCCACAGAGTAATTCCCCGCAGAGTAATCTCTCCAGCGAGTTTATTCCCCAATGGAGTCATCTTCTCCTACCGGTTTATTCTTACAACCATCATCCCCAGCAGAAACGAAGAACTCTACTCTTCAACATCAGCCCAGGATTCAACAAGCTCCCGACATTCGTCAAGGATTTATTTTCCTAGACGAAAATACATTCATAAACATCACATTATCATACACCATGACGCATGCATATACGCATCATAACACACAAATTTCATTTATTCTTGAGAACATCTTAATATCATGCAATTCATGCATCATGACACTGCATACAGCTAATGTTTTGCCTTTTCAGGAAAAGGTTAATCAAAATATGATTACCATCTACCTCTGCAGTTCCAGATCAACACTGGTAACAAGCCAGGAAAATTCTGTGAACGACTGATCATGGGTTAATATCTGAAACCAGACAGGACAATCATCCACTTGATCATCATGAAGCAACCCCACACCAGTTCCTTCTCAACTTCAGATGTAGTTTTACACGAACTCATCATCAGGCAACCCCACACCGGTTCCTTCTCAATTTTCAGACGAAGTCTTACACGGACTTATCATCAAAGTAACCCTACACCGGTTCCTTTTCTTTAAGATGAAGTTTTACACGGACTTATCATCAAAGTAACCTTACACCGGTTCCTTTTCTTTCAGAAAAGTCTTACACAGACTTATCTCAAGATGACCTTACCCCGGTTCATCAAGAAGTTTTACACGAACTTACCCTGCAGTAACCTTACTCCGGTTCCTCCAGAAGTCTTACATGGACTTATCTCAAGATAACCTTACCCCGGTTCATCCAGAAGTTTTATACGAACTTATCATGCAGTAACCTTACCCCGGTTCCTCCAGAAGTCTTACACGGACTTATCTCAAGATGACCTTACCCCGGTTCATCCAGAAGTTTTACACGAACTTATCCTGCAGTAACCTTACCCTGGTTCCTCCAGAAGTCTTACACGGACTTATCTCAAGATGACCTTACCCCGGTTCATCCAGAAGTTTTACACGAACTTATCCTGCAGTAACCTTACCCCGGTTCCTCCAGAAGTCTTACACGGACTTATCTCAAGATGACCTTACCCCGGTTCATCAAGAAGTCTTACACGGACTTATCTCAAGATGACCTTACCCCGATTCATCAAGAAGTTTTACACGAACTCACCCTGCAGTAACCTTACCCCGGTTCCTCCAGAAGTCTTACACGGACTTATCTCAAGATGACCTTACCCCGGTTCATCAAGAAGTTTTACACGAACTTACCCTGCAGTAACCTTATCCCGGTTCCTCCAAAAGTCTTACACGGACTTATCTCAAGATGACCTTACCCCGGTTCATCAAGAAGTTTTACACGAACTTACCCTACAGTAACCTTACCCCGGTTCCTCCAGAAGTCTTACACGAACTTATCTCAAGATGACCTTACCCCGGTTTATCAAGAAGTTTCACACGAACTTACCCTGCAGTAACCTTACCCCGGTTCCTCCAGAAGTCTTACACGGACTTATCTCAAGATGACCTTACCCCGATTCATCAAGAAGTTTTACACGAACTTACCCTGCAGTAACCTTACCCCGGTTCCTCCAGAAGTTTTACACGGACTTATCTCAAGATGACCTTACTCCGGTTTATCAAGAAGTTTTACACGAACTTACCCCGCAGTAACCTTACCCCGGTTCCTCCAGAAGTCTTACACGGACTTATCTCAAGGTAACCCTACACCGGTTCCTCCCAAAGTCTTACACGGATTTATCCCAAGGTAACCTTACCCTGGTTCCTCAAGAAGTTTTACACGAACTTATCCCAAAGAAACCCTACACAGGTTCTCTCTCTCCAGACGTAGTTTTACACGGACTCGTCATCAAGAAACCCTACACAGGTTCTCTCTTTCCAAAGATGAAGTTTTACACGGACTCATCACCCAGAAACCCTACACAGGTTCTCCATTTCCAAGGATGCAGTTTTACACTGACTCGTCATCAGTGAACCCTACACAGGTTTCCTTCTCAGCTCCAGATGCAGTTTCACACGGGCTCATCATCAAAGTAACCCCACACATGTTTCTTCTCCATTTCAGATGCAGCTTCACACGGGCTCGTCATCAGTCAACCCTACACAGGTTCCCTCTTTCAACTCACAAAATTACAAACAGACAGTCTCCAAATGACATCTATAAGCCCATTCCCGACAAGATTCTGTCGCGTCTCCAGATGGCATCTATAAGCCCATCCTCCTATCCACCATCTTTCCAAATGGCATCTGTAAGCCCATTCCCGACATCACATTGCTGATACCACACTATGCGAGTGCAAATTTCTGGGCACTCTAGTGTTCAATCATCTTCCACCCTCGGATCACGAAAGGCACACAAGCCAATCTACATCCTCAGGTCTAAGAAGATTGAACAGGGGCAACTGTTGTACCCCAAAATTTGCCCTCCCATATTCTTCAATGTTTTGACAAGTATCATCTCAATTTGCTCAAGTCTACTCAAGGGATTGCAGAGTCAAACCATCTCATAAGCCAGTCAAAATTAGGGTTTTGGTTCCTTCAATGAATTTGGGGTTTTCAATGGCTCAATCAAGTCACATATGCCTATACACATTGCCAAGCATCCATATGCCAAGTTTCAAGGCTCACAAGATCAAGTTGTACAGTCAAAAGCCTTAATTGCCTCACAATCAACTATAGGGATAAAATGGTCATTTGGCAGTCAAAATTCAAAATTTTTGGTCAAAATCTTATTTTGAAGCCACAATCATCATTTGATCAAGTCTTGATCATGATTCCACAAGCATGGCTCAAAAATCATCAAGATGCAAAAGTTTCTATTTTTGGACAGTTGAAAAGTCAACTGTAACTTGACCAAAGCATAAATTTTTCATGGTTCATCAGAAAAATCTCATCCAATGCTCATTTTGAAGGGGAGGACATTTCCTACAACTCATCTTCACATTCCAAGTCCAAGAAATGCTCCCACAAAAAGTTATCAATTTCAACATTATAGGTCATTTTCAAAAGTCAACAAAAAGGCACTTTAAGTCAAAGACCATAACTTGAGATTGGTAAATTCAAATGACATGGGATCAATGGAATTGGTTAGAGGACTTCAAGACCTTTCCAAAATGTCCAAGAACATGTTCATATGATCAAAATTGAGCAAGATATGCATTGGAGAAGTTGGGAAATTTTCATGAAATGGCAAAAGTCAACTATCCTTGAAACTTCAATTTTTGACAAAAGGGCCCACTTTTTCCACTTGATTCAGCCTTGCCGTGCCACCCACGTGTCCCATGATCAATTTCAAGACCAAATAATTATTTTTCTATTTTTATTTAATTTTTATGGATTTAATTCATTTTAATCCATAATAATTCAAGTAAAATCAAAAAAATTGATTAAATGGTATCTTGTGGTTTGATTAGCCTTCATGAAGCATATTCTAGTTGCCAAATTCGTGTAAAGCTCATTTATGCATGAAAATTCAAAATTTGGACAAAGCTTTGAAAGGCCTTTAATGGTGGTTAAGAAGAAATCCAAAACTTCAATGCACAAGTTTAAGGCTCCTAATGCTGACTTAAATCCCTTGATACATACATATGCAAGCCTCTCCAACCAAAAGCACGACCTAGAGCTCTCTAAAATGGCAGAACCAAATTCCAAAAACTTGAAGAAAAGTTGAAAACTGAAATCCATATTCCAGCACAATTCAAACACTTTTCTTGATTTTAACACGTTGCCAGCATTGCCAGGAACCTATTGCAATCATAAACAAGTCCCAATACTCAAAGAATCATCCACAACAAGTCCCACGGTTTGAATATTTTTCCATAATCGCACATCCTTATTCATGCATTTTTAACCTTTTTTTTGGATTGATTTGTGTTAATAGGACCATTCTGAAGCTATTGGTATGATTCAATTGGATTATGGTGCTCTGAATTAAAAAACACCATTGAAGCAACCTAGGGTTTCGAAGCTTGGATTTTAGGGCTTTGCACATACTGTAAAATCAAACCTCAAAACGCACATGGTTGAAACCGCCTGAGTGAGACGAAAACATTGGACACCTCGCGCCATTTTTATATTACGTGTAGAGCTAATCGCTATTTTCTGCAGTTTCATTTTGTGGGGATTTAAAACCCCCGCTAATTGTTTTCTTTTTACAGGCATTCAGTGAAGAAGATGAGACGTGGAAGAACACGGTTGGCTCATTCAAATAAGTAGCGCGCGCTATTTTTTTTTCCAGGGGACGCGTTGATTTACTAATATAATACTTTGTTATTATTATTATTTCAACTAAGATAATTGGCTCAGTGGAAGGACGCGCTGGCAATGACCATTGGGACCTGGGTTCGAATCCCAGGTCCCCCATAATTCCATGTTATTTTTCTTCTTTACATACTTATGTGCAGGTTTCTAAAGGTGGCACACCATATGCCCTCGCGCTTCAGTATGCCACATGGCCACTACACCAATCTGATGGCCATGAAAGGATGACCATGATGATCCTTGGTCAATGTACGTGCAGGCAACTCCCCAAAGTCAAACAGGCTTGGCAACCAATGGGCCTGAAATTGCTGCCTAACACCTCCAATCTGGCCCAAACCCCCTTGGGTTCTTATTTTCTTTTCCTTTTTCTCTTTTTTTATTTTCTTTTCTTTCATAATTTCCCTTTTATTAATTATTAGTTTTATTAATTATTTAATTAACAAATTAACATTTTTACAAATAAAAATTCAGAAAAACAAAAAAAAACATTTTATTATTTATTAACTTATTTTGTAAATAAATGTAAGTTAAATTAAATTAGTTTAAATAATTAACTTTAATATTTTTTTACAATAAATAAAAACAATTTAGAATTAGGTTTTTTTGCTAACTTTTAATTTCTATTTATTTTATTTTATTTTCATTAAAACATAAAAACACAAAAGCATTTTTTTTAATTAATTAATTGATTAGTAAATTAGGCTTAATTTCATTTAAATTGCAAAAAAGGACAAAAATTCAATTCTTTCTTAAAAAAGGGTCAACACCCTAAGGACGTTCCCGATTAAATTTCTATTCGCGCGTATTTATTTATTTTGATTATTTATGTAACTGCTTCCGGAAATGTAATAGTTAATTAGGACCTCCTTTATTGCTTTATTTTCTCGCAGTTTATTTCTTCCAAACGGGTTTTTGTTTTTGGCGATGTATAGACCCGCGCCTTGTAATAGTTGGGTTTACATTTCTGCAATTTAATTTCCGCACTCCTAACTGTTAGAAAAATGCATGAAAGAATGTATGAAAAATAAAACCAATCCGTAGCTCACAAATAACATGTTCAAAGATAAACATAAACTGAAATTGAACACACATGCACATGCCACTCTTAGGGTACGCCTCACTGGTTGCCTCAACGTGGTCGTCAAGTATAGGGTGTTTTAGAGGTCGCCCTTCTGTCTAAAAGATCCAGTTGCCTCAAAACGGTTGCCTTGGATACAAAGGATCTAGGACATTAGGGTTACTTCTAAGGTGTCCTACCATTGCTTCAGTGACCACATTGTCCCGATAATCGAATTGACCCGAACGCCTCCAACGATGGTGCTACCTACCTCTCAATGGTGGGATAGCACTATCTAAAGGACTCTTACACAGCCTAATTCCTTAGAGTAGGTAGATCTCATGGGTACTTGCTCTTTTCAAAAACAAACAAAATACTTTTCACACCTCACACTTTCAAAAGGTTTTCAAACAAATTTTTCATACACTCTTGAGGACTGATACAAGAGTTACTCAGAAATTTTTCAAACGAAACTTTTTCAAAACCCACACACACTTGAAAAGCAAACAAATTTTGAAAACATAAGAGCAAGTACCTAAGAGCCCGTGGATAACCACAGATAGAAAGGGTGCTAACACCTTCCCTTTCTATAATCTACCTCCCGAACCGAGAAACATTCTCAAAGAAGGAATTTTGCTGTGCTTTTGTCCTTTCCATGTTGGAGAATATAAAAGACGGTGGCGACTCTTGCTTACCGCGACATTTCGCGAAACCAGCTTAAAAAATAGTCAGTTCTATTTCCACAGATCACAATCCTCTTCTTCTTCTTCTTCAGCCTCAGACTCGGAGGATACTGCAGCTCCCTTTCCTTTGCCAACCCCTTCATCAGATGTCGAGGGGAAATCTAGGACCCTTCTAGCTTGGTTCTCAAATCTTCTTCCCATAGTGGCCACACCAGCTCTTTTCTTTTTCTTTTTCTCTTTTTCCTTTTCCTTCTCTAATAGTGATTTTAGATCCTCCTGACCCTTTGCCAAGGTTATGAGGAGTTGTTGGAACTGTGAATTTTGCGCTTGCAGATCTTTGACCGTCTGCTCTATATCCATCTTGCTGAAATAAACAGCAGAGAGATAACGAAAACTGGTGTGAAGACCTGTTTATGCATATGATGAATGATATGTATTCATGTAATGCATTCAAGGATTCAGAAATTCAAAGTTGTTGCAAACAAAAAGAACACACGTCATATTAATAAGAAGAAATTTGTTAGTACATAAATGCCCCATGGGCAAAATATTACAAAATTCTAATGTAAAAAGACGTTGCGCATCCTCTTTGGTGCGATGTAGGTGTTGAGAGTCTACTCTTCATGGAGTCGACGAGTAAGTTCCAAAACCTTCTTCTCACTGGCGTAGAAGCTGGCTTCAAAAGTATTTTGTTCTTCCTTGAGCTGTATCCAACTCTTTTGCAAATCCTCCAATGATGTTGGCATGTCAGGATGTAGGAGGGTGTATGGAACCTCTCCTTCCATAACAGGCTCTTTGATCACAGGAAGAATGTAGGGGTAAGGCATCATAAGACTCTGGGCACGAGTTCGTACCCACTTGAGGTAAGGCTCAAGGGGGATGGAATTCTTGTGCCCCAGTGTCTTACTGTCCACTTTGTTGGGCATCCTCCAAGCTTGGATAAACCTTTGTCGAAGTCCTTGAGCTTCGTTGTTGAAGTCAAAAACCAAGTCTGGAATGAACATGTCATGAGGGCCACCCCTTCGGGCATACCCAAATTGTCTCAGAGCCAAGCAGGGTTTGTAGGTAATGCCTCCCCTAATGCCAAGTAGTGGGACATTAGGGAATTCCCCACAACGATCAATGATGATGACATTTTCTCTGGACCGAGAACACCAATGAACATCAGAATGTGTAAGAGTCATCAACCATTGTGACCACCTCAAGCCTTGCTCATTCTTCAAGACTGACTGGGGAAGGTGAGAAATAAACCACCTTACTAGAAGAGGAGTGCAGCACATGAGAACACCTCTTTTCCTCATTGTTCGTGTGTGAAATGAGTGGAGGATGTTCCCAAGCAATGTAGGCACAAGATTCTGAGATATGAAAATCTTGATAGCATTCACATTTATAAGCTGATCAGGGTTTGGGAACAAGACCAACCCATAGATGAGAAGTGCTATAATCTCCTCAAAAGCTTGCAGATCTAGAGAATTCCAGCAGTCTTGTGCCTTCTCAAACAGAAACTTTGCCAAGAAACCCTTGACACCACTTCTGGTTTCCCAATGACCTTTGATATCAGATGGTTGCAAGTGTAAGGCTAGAGAAACATCTTCAGGCTTTGGTTCTCTTTCCGTACCGTTGTAGGGTAGTTGATGGAGAATAGGAATCCTTAGGAGTTGAGAAAATTCCTCCAAAATAGGCACTAGTTGGTAATCAGAAAATGTAAAGCAATGGTGTAGGGGGTCAAAAAACTGGAAGAGAACTTTCACCATGTCTTCTTCAATGTTGGAGTTGACCAAGTTGAGAAGTCTACCATGTCTTTCACTGAAGGGAGAATTCTCTGGAATCTTGGAAGTAAGCTCCTTGAGTTGAGGAGGGATTCTCACAAGGTTTACCTGAATAGTTTTCCTGCAAAATTGATTCCATGACCTAAAAAACAGGAACAAAGATGAAAATCCAAACCCTTGAAATGGTTAGTGGATGCATATGATGCTTTATGATGTTCATGATGTATGCACAAGTATATGTACAAGCAAGTCACACAAGTTCCTAGTTTCAGGCTTGCATGGGGTTTCATAGGTAAGTACCCTCTTGAAGTTAGTTGGCTCAACCTGTCCTATAAATAGTAACCAGGTTCTAAGGAGCTCAATATCACTGGATTATTTTCTGTGTTCATTGTTTCAGTTTAGCCACTTAACTGGAGACTGAAATATTCCAAGAAAATAACCCTCAATGAGTGTAGTATCGAGTATCTACCAACTTCGGACTGCACCAAATCCGATCATCTCACTACCCCTAAAAAGGCCAAGATGGTCAAGTAAAGGTTCTAAAAGTTCATTAGTGCTTCATGACATCACTCAGCGGCCCCGTATTCTCTTTGATTGACTCAAAGGCTACCGGTACCCACAAATATGTCGCACTAATATAGCTATTTCTTCAACCATGTCGGTATACCCCGCACAGTTTCCACAACATATTGCTATTTACCTATGAATGTTTCCCAAATCCGGGTAGAGGATTTCAAACCCAAACAATAGAACCAAGTGTAAAGCAATCAAAGCAAACAAAGTAAGCATGCAAAGGTGATCTAAACCCTAAGGTAACCCCACTTTTATACATATCCCCAGCAGAGTCGCCAGTTCTGTGATACGGTGGGAGAACTGACTTGAGGTTTTGTGTTTGTGTTCGCAAATGTTTCAGTTTAGCAAGAGTCGCCACCGACTTTTTATTTTATCCAAAGGAAAGGTCAAAAATCACAGGAAAGACCTTTGAGATGTTTTCTTGGGTTCAGGGGGTAGATTATGAAAAAGGAAGGTACAATCACCCTTTTCATCCATGGTTTTCCATGGGCTCTTATTACTTGTTTAGATCACTTGCTTTTGCTTTTCAATTGTTTGAAATGGTGTTTTGTGTGTGGTTTTGAAAATGTTTTGAAAAGAGGCCATCATTGTGGCAACCTTTGTAATGATTCTTGTTTGAATGTATACAAAGATGTATTGTCTTTTGAAAAGATATTTCAATGTTTGAAAGTTTGATTTGGGAAATGTTTTGAAATTGTGTTGTGAGGTGTGTTTGAAAATAGCAAGGATGTTTTTTTGCAAGTTTTGATCAAGTAACTAAGAGTTGTCTACCCTATCTACTCAAAGATCTTTCCTACACATTTTTAACCCTTTTAACAGTGTTGTTTTACCATTACATTTGGTAAACAACCTTTCATTTGGATGTTAAACGGGACAGGCGCGGGTCATCGTATTGACCATGATAACAATTGTGCTAAGTATCTTTAGCAATTTTTTTGAGGGACTAGATCATTTTTGTATAGGCAACCAAGATAGCGTCATCGAGGGACTATGATCTTTTGTTTTGTTTTTTTTTACCAAGATACTCAACATGCATACCATGGCCATTTTAAAGGCAACAAGTGGATGCAACCCTAGGGGTGCATGTGTGTATTGTGTTGTCATTTTCATGCATTTATATCTTGTATTAGGTCTAACTATTTGTTTTGATTTTGGATATTGCATACAAACCCTAATCTCTATCATGACATATTTGAAAGCATAAGTGCGTAAAAGTAATCTAGGCTATTACAACATTGATATGGGGAGAGGGATACAATTTTGAATAGGGGATTATTTTGCAAGAAATTAAACCCTAAGTTATTACAACCAAATTGAATCTCTTTGCTCAAATGATAAATAAACAATATTTAAATAAGCAATTTAAATATAAATATGCAAAATATTATAAATATGTAAAAAAAAATTTGTTTATTTTTATGTATGTGAAAAATGAAATATTTAATGCATTAAAAAAAACAATAAAATAAAAGATTATTTTTATTAAGGGTAAAAATCCTAATTTTCTTTAAGAAAGTATATATATATTAATTGCATTATTTATGTAAAATAAAATAATAAAATATATACAAATGTCAAAAAATAAAAATATATTAGAAAAATATTATTTAAGTATGTAAATAATAAAAATAAAAATATAATATTTTTATGTATTGTTTTCAAGTTTTTTTTAAGAAAATAAAAGTATGTTATTTAATAATTATTTCTATGTCTAAAAATAATAAAATAAAATGTGAAAATTAAATAAAATATTTTTGGTGATTTTTGAAGTTTAGAAAAAATATTTTAAAGTCAGAAATAAAAATAAAAATAGAAAAATATCAAATAATAATGAAATGGGCCAGGGGGTGCAATCAGCAAGTCAGAGGTGCAAAAAGCAGGGAAAAGGCAAGCCCATCCCAACACTTCATCTTCAACCTTCGTTCAAACACAAAAAACGCGCCTTCTGTGTATAAACTCGTATCTCCTACATTTGTGCTTAAAAACGAAAACTTGCAACATGAAAGTTATAGAGCATGATCATACGATTCTAACCATATAAAAAACTTAATATAACTCTCAAAGACCAGAGAGAATTTCTCTGGCCCTAGTTTCTAACCTAGCTTTTTCAGGATGTTCATCAATCAAATTCTCTTAGCACACTTAAGTTAAATGAAATTTATGCATATGTACAGCTTAAGGGATATGAGTACTACATTTTTTATTCACAAACCTAAGCCTAATGATTCCTAAATAGAGAGATAGGAAGTTGAAAAATACCTATTTCAGTTGAATACGAGTATGGCAATGTAGAGCTTTTCAGTGAGGCATGAGATACTTGGGAGCTTTCTTGAACTTCCTCTGACCTTCCCCAATGCTTAGTTTGCTTTGGATTTGCTTGAACAAGCTTGTAGAAGTCAACCTGCACAAGCTGAAAACAGAAATGGTGAAGCTTGCAAATGGAGTTATATTCAATGGCCAATGGTTGGGATAGCTCAGGTGGGTTATATGGAATGTATTTGAACAGGTTTTGGGCAAAACACACGAGTAGTTTTTGTTATGGAACTCAAAGTGCAGAAACTGCCCTGTTTTGCAAGAGGAAGGTGATTTTGTGTTTTGGAAGGCTTGAGGGTTAGATGGCTCGTGTTTCTGGCTCAAGGCAATGTCAAAAACTTGTTTGGAATGCTTACAAACTTTGGTTATATCAGATACTCAAGATATGTGATTTTGGCAAGTTGACTTGTTTTGAAAGAAAAGTGTGAAGTGATACAAGATAGGCCTGTACAGGCTATCTCCAAGCATGCACAAGATTGTGGTACTTTTGCCTAAGTTTATGGGACTTGTTTGCTGCAAAGAGAGAGGTCCAAGGCTCAAGGGGAAGCAAGTTGACATAAAGTTGCCTTTATCAAAATGGCATAGTTCACTTTTTGCCAAAAATAGATTAAACTCTTGTACAAACTTCCATTGATCAGAATAATGCCTTAGACCATTGAGTTTTCATTTAATTCTTGAGTGTGGAAGGGTTTAGAGACCTGTAATCAAGTACAAAGCACGTTTGGACAGATTTTGCAACTTGTGTCAACATGAAAATGCCATGGATCAAAGTGAGTTTTTGCCAAATTCAAATCTTTGATTCTCCCTAACCATAAATGATTTTGGAGAGTTCTTTGACATTTTGGAAAGCTTGTAACATGTTATACAATCCCTATTTGAAATGAATTTTGAGATTACAAGTGGAAATATGTGAAAAATGGTCATGAAGATAGGTTAAAATCCTGCCTAAACTAGGGCAAAATTTCACTAAGTTAAAAGTTTCATAGACCCTTGTTCCAAAAATCATAACTTGAGATCCAAGCTTCTTTTGGGAAAACTTTGTGAATCAAAGTTGTAGATTTTGTGTAGGACTACAACTTTCATGTTGGAAGTTTTATTTGAATCCAATTGTATCATGGTGAAAATGTTGGTCAATGTTGGGGAAAAATAAGAAAATTTCATAACCTAGAAAAATTCTAAGTTATGAAATTTTTCAATCTTAAACCCTAATTTGAAAAATTAGGTTTCTTGATGAACAAGTTTCATGTTTTGACACATCTTGATGAAAAATGACCCTTGGCACTTGATTTTGACCAAAAAGTCAAAGTTTGACTTTTCAGTGTACAGTCAAATTTTGATCAGTTGATTGAAAAATTCATCTGTCAATTCAATGCATTTGAGATCTTTTGAACCTTGTGAATAGGTCAAGATGATGCCATTGAGTCCTTGAATCCATTCTTGAACCCAATTTTCCATTGGCTAGGTAAAAAAATCAGAAATTGCCCTTATACAGCAAAACCCTAAAAATGACCATTTTGCCCTTTTGATGATCTGATCAATTTTCTTGAGGAGTTGTGGTCCAAACTTGATCAAATGGTCCATGTGAGTCTATAATGTTGATTTGGATAAAAAATTATGAGTTTTGACTGTAAATTGGTCACAGTTGACTTTTTCCCCAATACAACTGATTTCTAGGTCAATTGTCCAATTGACTGGGCAAAAATTTGATTCAAGGCTTGAAACTTGGTAGAGGCAATCTTATAAGTCCAACATGAAGTATGAAAGCCACATGGGGAATTGGAAGTCCAAAATTCCTTGTGCAAACTCAAACCCTAATTTCAGGTCATCAGTGCAAGGAAATGTCTTGAGCAGAGCAAAACCCTAATCCTGTCTGGAGTTCAAAGAGTCTTGTGAGGGGAAATCTTGATAAAATGAGAGGGAAAATTTTGGGGTACAACATTGGGCAAGTTGACTTGCTATTTTGTTTTATTTAGCATCTAGCAATTTGTCATACTTGCCACACTGCTGCCTCGTTTTAGCTTTTGTTGATGCTGTTGGTTTGGACTGTTGTAATGCTGCTGTTTGTTTAGTTTGTGATCCTGCTGTTGTTTCTCCAGTTTGTGATGTTGTTTGTTTAGACTGTTGTAATGCTGCTGTTTGTTTAGTTTGTGATGCTGCTGTTTGGACTGTCATGTTCGCGAATTTCTCTTCTTATTTCTTTTTGTGAACCAAGAAGGGCAACCTTCTTGTGATTTGCAACTAGGGGAAATAGGTTGTGATGAAATAAATAGCATTCTGATTCCACGTTGCAAACCTTAATGATGAATTTATGAAATAACTTTTGGAAAATTCCTTGTTCATGCCCATATGATTTTGTACTAATCATGCTTTCTTTCTCTTGTTTTCATGTGAGCAAAAATGGAGATGACGAAGCAAAGAACACAAGAAATCCGTGGCAAACAGGAAAGTCTTAGAGATAAGCAAAGGAATCTGATATGACTTCAATCTTCAAACAACTTAAACATAGATTAATTCTCCTAGGCCAAACATTCATTTTGATTTTCTTTGTAACTTAGAAAGATCATTCTTGTATTTTGATGTATTGTATCCAATAGTTGTACCAATTTATCTTTAAATACAATAAGTTGTAAAACATAAAGTATTAAAAGAATAAACTGTTTTTTGTAACAATCTTGGACGGTGTGTTTGAAATTGGAGAGAATCTTGAGTTGTAGCATGAAGTATTCTGGTGTAATTTTATAACTTGAAATCATTTATCAACAACAATTTGTAATTTCTCTTTGCATCCTAATTGATTTTTTTGAAATTCCCAATCAGGATATTTGAAATAAAATGCTCCAGTCTGGTAGCTTAAATTCCAAATAATCCCAATAACTTTGTAACTGCATTTCAAACAAACACGCACTGTGTACTCCATTTCCTAACAAAACAAATGTTTTAAGGACGTAAATCATCTGGTCAACCTGGATCCCAAAATCATGATTGTCCTAAATGACAGTCTTAACCTCCATCTCTTGTCCCAAAAAAATCATGCTCTGAGAATAAACATTATCCTTTCAGTAAACTGTGTTTAAGAAAATTCAAAAATCAATCAAATGCCTTGCGATGATTTGAGAATTTTAAATTTTTCCAAACTCAAATTTCTTACGATTCTTTGAAGATAAACTCGTGAGCGACATCACATGTGACCATGAACAGACATAATCGTCTCAAAATCTTTTAGCTTGAAGAAATCATAAATACAACCTTGAGGAAGCATGGAGACCTATGAAGGCCAAATGGATCTTTGAAAACTCATTTTCTTTTGAGAATTGCAAAAAAATCTAATTGCTGGTTTACTGCCCCAGAAGAGAATCTGTCTGGTCGATTTCTGAGCCAACTTGAATATCCGAGAAACCCTAGGGTTGTGTCTTTTATGAAAAATGGGAGGGAAAATTTTGGGGTACAACAGCTGCCCCTGTTCAATCTTCTTAAACTTGAAAAGCGAGATCGACATGTTTGTCGTTTGTGGCTTGAAAGTAGAAGATGATTGAACACTAGAGTGCCCAGAAATTTGCACTCGATGACGCGTTGGTTTGATTGTGTATGGAAATGGGCTTAAAGATGTCATTTGGAGAAACAAAGTAGAATTATCGGAGATGGGGTTATAGATGCCATCTAAAGGTGATTGTTGACGGAAAGTTTGAACTGGATCTGAACAGAGAACGAATCAGAATAAACCGTTGAGAGATTTATCTGAAACAAATGAAATAAAAATCTGGAGACGAATCAGAATAAACCTTTGAGAGATTTATATGAACCAGTAAAAATCTGGAGATGAATCAGAATAAACCGTTGAGAGATTTATCTGAACCAACAAAATAATCTGGAGACGAATCAGAATAAACCATTAAGAGATTTATCTGAACCGGTAAAAATCTGGAGACGAATCAGAATAAACCGTTGAGAGATTTATCTGAACCAGTAAAAATCTGGAGACGAATCAGAATAAACTATTGAGAGATTTATCTGAACCAGCAAAATAATCTGGAGACAAATCAGAATAAACCGTTGAGAGATTTATCTGAACCAGTAAAAATCTGCGGACGAATCAGAATAAACCGTTGAGAGATTTATCTGAACCAGTAAAAATCTGGAGACGAATTAGAATAAACCGTTGAGAGATTTATGTGAACCAGTGAAATAATCTGGAGACGAATCAGAATAAACCCTTGAGAGATTTATCTGAACCAGTAAAAATCTGGAGACGAATCAGAATAAACCGTTGAGAGATTTATCTGAACCAGTGAAATAATCTGGAGATGAATCAGAATAAACCGTTGAGAGATTTATCTAAACCAGTAAAATCTGGAAACGAATTAGAATAAACCGTTGAGAGATTTATTTGAACCAGTAAAATCTGGAAATGAATCAGAATAAACTGTTGAGAGATTTTTCTGAACAAGTAAAAATCTGGAGATGGATCAGAATAAACTGTTGAGAGATTTATCTGAACTAGTAAAATCTGGAAATGAATCAGAATAAACCGTTGAGAGATTTATCTAAACCAATAAAAATCTGAAGATGGATCAGAATAAACTGTTGAGAGATTTATCTGAACTAGTAAAAAATCAGCCTTTTCTCGAAAGCTGATATGTATTTGACTTGTTGAAGATTTGTGTCTGTCGGAAGTTTATTGATAATAACTATCAAATGTCTCTTTCCTGTAAAAAGGTGAAGAGTTAATTGTATGTAATGTTATGATGTATGCGATGCATGGTGTGATGTTTGCCTATCAAAATAAATGAGATTGCACTGTATGCACTTGAGTTGCCAATGTTATGACGTATGTATGTGAATGTATGAAAAGTAAAGATTGTTTGGCGTAACATTGCTGGAAGTGGGGAAAATAAATCCCCTCTGAAGTACTGATGGGTGAATTTCCAGGTAAAAGCTCTGTTGCAGAAGGGAAAAGCCAGACATTGCTTGTGATATCCTGCTGGGGAAATCTGAGAAGTTGGGCAACTTGCTGGGGACACTTTGGACCAGTGGTTGGAAATTTTTGCTCTGGCTGGAGAAAGTACATGCGAGGGTTTTATGGAATGGCTTACAAATATTATTCTATTTCTTAAAGTCATTAGTAATTTTCTTTCAGTTTTTTATTTATTTATTTGTAACAGTAATCACGTTCAAATGCATATGTTAAAAAATAAATCATTGGACGTTTTTGTAAATAAAACATAGAAATAAATAAAAACAGATGGTTTTGCACTTTCAAAAGGGATATCTTTGTATTAACTTGAACAAGTGTTTTTTGTTTTTTTTGTACAATGAGACAAAACATTCTAGCAGGAGAATGTCGTCGTAAAAAAATGAAAATTTGATACAAAGAAAAGATAATTATCTGAAATAATCCCATGGGGTTCCCGTTCTATTATAGCCTTCATGTCTCTGAAAGTCTTGTCCGCTGGTCGCCTTGGCGAAGTCGATTGGATTGATTTAGAGCTAGTTGACGTTGAAGATTGTTTGTCAGATGATCCAACAGGACATAGTCATACGCTTTAATCCCTAACTTTTTCCTGGACCGCCCTCTCGGGTTTTCAGTCCACCGGGATACCCTTTTTTGCCCAAGCCGCCCTTTCGGGTTTTCGACTTGCCGGGTGTACAGATTTTTTTTAATATTTTCATCCCTTATTTTTTCCCGAACCCTTTTGGTTCACCGGGAAGCCCTTATTTTTGCCTAGGCCAATCAACCTAGCGGGTCTTTGATCATGCGTAGTATCTTTTAACTATGTCCGTATTTACCGGGTGCGAGAGGTCGTCGCCATCCATAGTAGTCAAGATCATTGCTCCACCAGAGAAAATGCTTTTGATTACAAATGGCCCTTCATATGTAGGGGTCCATTTTCCCCTGGGATCACCTTGTGGCAAAATGATACGCTTGATACCAAGTCACCGACCCGATATACCTGACGCTTGACCTTTTTATTAAAAGCTTTGATCATACGTTTTTGGTACATCTGACCATGACAGATAGCTATAAGCCTCTTCTCATCAATCAAGTTTAGTTGGTCAAACCGAGTCTGAGTCCAATCTTCTTCATTCAAACTAGCATCCTTCATGATTCTTAGAGAGGGGATCTGAACCTTAATAGGCAAGACAACTTCCATGCCATATACGAGAGAATAAGGTGTTGCCCAGTTGATGTGCGAGCTGTGGTACGATACCCATGGAGAGAAAACGGTAGCATCTCATGCCATTCTTTGTATGTGACTATCATCCTCTGTATGATCTTGTTAATGTTTTTGTTAGCAGCTTCTACAGCACCATTCATCTTTGGCTGGTAAGGGGAAGAATTGTGATGTTGAATCTTGAATTGCTCGCACAAGGAGGTGATCATAGTATTATTCAGATTTGTACCATTATCAGTGAGGATTCTCTTTGGGATACCGTATCGGCAGATGAGATTCTGCTTGATGAACCGGGCGACCACATTCTTAGTAACGGAAGCAAAGGAAGCTGCCTCAATCCACTTTGTAAAATAGTCGATGGCCACTAAGATAAAGTGGTGTCCATTGGAGGTTGTTGGCTTGATTTCCCCAATCATATCGATTCCCCACATAGCAAAGGGCCAAGGAGCTGTCAAGACATTCAGAGGAACTGGAGGTACATGTACTTTGTTGGCATAGATTTGGCACTTATGGCAAGTCCGAGAGTGTTGATAGCAATCTGCCTCCATGGTAGACCAATAATAGCCTGCCCGTAGGATTTTCTTTGCCATTGTATGCCCACTGGAATGTGTACCAAAAGTGCCTTCGTGTAGCTCACCCATGATCCTTTCAGTCTCAACCTTGTCTACGCATCGAAGCAATACAGAGTCATGACTGCGTTTGTACAAAATGCCTTTACTAAGGAAGAATTTAGCCGAGAACCTTCTCAGGAATTTCTTGTCATTCACCAAAGCTCCTTCTGGATATTCCTGAGACTCGAGATACCTCTTGACTTCATGAAACCAAGGCTGGTCCACTACTTCTTCGGTATTAATCTCGTAACAGTAGGCTGGTTCATTCATCCGCTCAATGCTGATTTGAGGAGCCTCCTTATCCCAATTAAGTTTAAACATAGATGACATTGTAGCTAATGCGTCTGCTAGCTGATTTTCTTCTCGCGGGAAATGCTCGAAGGTAATATTCTCGAAATGCGGCAACAATGTTAACACATGTTCTTTATAAGGGATAAGATTGGGGTGCTTGGTATCCCATTCCCCTTTGACTTGACTGATGACCAAGGTTGAATCTCCAAATACATCCAAGTGTTTGATCCCCAAGTCTATGGCAACCTTGAGACCAAAGATGCACGCTTTGTATTCTGCCATGTTGTTTGTACAGTTGAAGCAAAGTCTGGCACTAAAGGGAGTATGACATCCTTCAGGAGATATGAGTATGGTGCCGATACCATTGCCAAGTGCGTTGGATGCCCCATCAAAGAATAGGGCCCATCGGGATCCTTGTTCAGGTCCTTCATATGGCCCGGTTTCCTCACAATTGTCTAACGTCATGATGTCTTCATCCGGGAATTCAAACTTCATGGACTGATAGTCTTCTACAGCTTGGTGAGCAAGATGATCATCTAGTACACTGCCCTTTATAGCTTTCTGGGTAGTATACTGTATGTCATATTCTGTCAGGATCATCTGCCATCTTGCTATTCTCCCAGAAAGAGCAAGCTTCTCAAAGATGTACTTTATCAGATCCATTTTAGATATCAACAAAGTAGTGTGGGTTAGCATATACTGTCTCAGCCGGCGAGCAGCCCATGCTAGAGTGCAGCAAGTTTTCTCGAGCAGTGAATATCTTATTTCACAGTCGGTAAACTTTTTGCTGAGGTAATAAATAGCATGCTCTTTTCGGCCAGACTCGTCATGCTTCCCCAACACACACCCCATTGAGTTTTCTAAAACAGTTAGATATAAGATCAATGGCCTTCCCTCAACAGGTGGCAACAACACAGGAGGTTCTTGCAGGTATTCTTTGATTTTGTCAAAAGAAACTTGGCATTCGTCGTTCCATCTGACTACTTGATCTTTCTTCAGGAGTTTGAAGATTGGTTCACAAGTAGCGGTCAGGTGAGAAATAAACATGGCTATGTAATTCAGACGTCCCAAGAATCCTCTGACTTCTTTCTCAGTACGAGGAGACGACATTTCTTGTATTGCTTTAACCTTGGCAGGATCAACTTCGATACCCTTGTTACTGACGACAAAACCCAGGAGTTTACCAGACCGTACTCCGAATGTGAACTTGTTTGGATTCAGTCTCAACTTGTACTTCTTCAACCTTTCAAACAGTTTCTGTAGATGATCAAAGTGCTCTTCTTCCGTCTATGATCTGGCTATCATATCGTCTACATAGACCTCTATCTCATGGTGTATCATGTCATGAAATAAAGCTACCATAGCGTGTTGATAGGTTGCCCCATCATTCTTTAGTCCGAATGGCATGACCCTATAGCAGAAAGTGCCCCACTGTGTAACAAAAGTCGTTTTCTCCATATCCTCAGGTGCCATTTTGATTTTGTTGTAGCCCGAGAAGCCATCCATGAAGGAAAACACTTTGTGTTGCACCGTATTGTCAACTAAGATGTCGATGTGGGGAAGTGGGAAATCATCTTTGGGGCCTGCCCTATTCAAATCTCTGTAGTCCACACACATCCGCACTTTACCATCCTTCTTGGGTACAGGGACAACATTGGCCACCCATTGGGGATAAGAGGTGACAGCCAAAAATCCAGCATTGAATTACTTCATAACTTCTGCTTTGATCTTTTCAAACATATCAGGCCTCATACGGTGAACCTTTTGCTTTACTAGGGGACAATCTTCCTTCGTAGGCAGACGATGTACCATAATGTCTGCATCCAGTCATGGCATGTCCTCCTATGACCATACAAAGATCTCAACATAATCGTGCAATAACTGAATCAGACGCTCCTTGACATTAGGTTCCAAGTTGGCACCCACCTTGACTTTCTTATCTTCTTCAGTTCCCAAGTTAATTGTTTCGATCGGCTCTTCGTGCGGCTGAATGGTCCTGTCTTCTTGTTGCAACAACATGGCCAACTCTCCTGGCACTTCATAATCTTCCTCACCTTCGTCTTCGGCTTGGTAGATCAGATTTTCAAAGTCACAATTGGCCATAGCAGAACTGTTACCCCTGGGATCCTGAGTGGACGTAGATCTGCATTTTCAATATGTGAGTGTGTGTAAGAGCATAGCTGCCTTTGAAAGAAATAAAATGTAAGAAAGAAAAGACAAAGAAAACAAAATTTGATGTAAAAACGTCCATGATTCATTAATGACATATGAGAATGAAGTGACAACCCTTACAGATTGACCATTGTGCCTCGGGTAAGACACAAGGTTTAAAAAAGAGTCTAAATTGTTTAAATATTACAAGCCTGAAAATATTAAAAGACAATTACTCTTGAATAAAAGTAATAGGAATGAAATCCTTCGCCTTCCAATTATTAAGCTCTCCGCCGATAGTTGGAAAAATCCATTCATCCATGTCACAGCTGCCATCACTATCTTCTATTGCATTAACTCCTTGATTGCTGATACACAAAGGTGGTCCCCCTGCGCGAGAACGTCAGACAGTTTTCTGATCCTCTGAAGTGAACCCCAACCCAAATTTGTCGGACTTGTAGGGAATATCCAGAAGCTGACCCCAGATAGTACATCCTTCCTCTTCGACTACTGCTCGAGCATCTTTCAATGAATCCATCTTTAGCGGAGGTCTGGTAATCTTCGGGACCTTTGGAGTAGACTTGGTTGTTGTGACCGTTGCTGGAACCTCCTCAAAGTTTTGACAGGGAGTCTCTATGAATTCACCATCCATTTTAACATACCTGAAAGAGTTCAAATGGCTAACCATGTATTCCTCTTCTCCGTGAACTATGACAATCTTCCCTCTGATCAGGTATTTTAGCATTTGGTGTAGGGTGGAAATGATGGCACCAACACCATGGATCCAGGGTCGACCCAACAGACAAGAGTACGAAGGGCGGATGTCCATCACATAGAAAATTGAGTCAAAGGTCTGAGTCCCAATTTTTATGGGGATACTAACTTCTCCGTGCAATGTCCTCTTGGAACTATCAAAGGCCTTTACTATGATGTTGCTAGGTTTCAAGATGAGCCCCTCACAATCCAGTCGGTCGAGAGCATTTTTGGGCAAGACATTCAATGATGAAGCGGTATCCACCAAAACATGGGCAAGTGTGGTGCCCCTGCATTCAATGGAAATATGCAAGGCATCATTGTGCTTCCTTCCCTTAGAGGTTAAATCGGCATCGGAAAAGCCCAATCCGTTATCAGCAGTTAGACTGGCCACACAGTCTTCAAATTGGTCGATGGAGGTCTCCTGGGGCACGTGAGCGGTCTTAAGAAACTATACCAAGGCTTTGGCGTGAGTTTCAGAGCACAAAAGTAAGGACAACAATGATATCTTCGAGGGGGTCTGCCCCAATTGTTCTACAATGTTGTAGTCACTTTTCTTGATTATCTTCAGGATTTCTTCTATTTCTTTTCTAGAAGCTTCAAGGATGACTTCGGGACGTTCTCTTGCTTGGGCAGGCTCAACCAAAGCCTTTTTCCCCTGGTATCGGCAGTAGGGATAACAGTGGGAGTATCACTGGAGGTGTCGGTAGGAGTGGCAGTAATGATGATCACAGGAGTAGCAACGGTCTCTGGAGAAATCTCAGGTGAGAAGACTCTTCCACTTCTTGTTATTTTGCTGGTTCCAGTGATGTTACCGATATCAGGATCAATATCTCTCGCAACTTCATTTGTGACAGCCAACTGATCTTGCTTGACGCCGTAGTAATAAACGTCAGCCTCATAACTCCAGGGAACAACTTTATTTGAGGAGTATGGTATTGGTCTTGGCATAGTGATGATCAATGGTGCAGATCTGGGAGCAGATGTAATCCTGACGGGTCTTTTGGTGGAGACCCTGGGAGGATTGTCAGAAATGGTGATTATCGAAACATCTTGATAAGAGTTTTTGATAAGAGGTAGCTTTTCAAATAGGATTTCTTTACTAGTCATCAGGCGCTGGACGCCTATCTTTAGTAACAAACAACCATTCGGCAGAGATTTACAAAGGTGGCAATTTTCATCGCAACCTGGGAACAAGCTGGCTTACAGTAGATTTTGTTTAACGGTCAACAGAGGAGTAACCAAGTCATTCACGGAGGAAACAAAACGATCATCATCAATGGTGTTGATACCTTGGCCATGTTTGGGCATTGGTGCTGTTATTACATTAGGCGTTTCTGGGGACTCAAATTCAAGCTCCTTCGCGTCGATAAGGTCTTGCACCTTATTCTTTAAGGCCCAACAGTCATTTGTATCGTGCCCCGGGCTTCTAGACTGATAGGCACATCGGGCGTTCGGGTTGTAGCGAGGAGAAGCAGTATTGGGGTTCTTGGGAGCTTCCTTTAAAATTGCCAGATTGGTCCTTAGAAGGTGTGGCAAAACCTGAGACATGGTCATGTTAATCCGGGTAAATTGTCTCATGGGCGCTTCTGGTTTGCGCTGATAATTTCGCTGATGATTTGGTGCAGGATTAGAGATCATGACAGCCCCTACTGCCGGACGACGGTTGGTTTTGTTTTGATTCCTATGGTCATATGCAGCACTGACCTCCTTCTTTCCAACAAAAGGTTTCTTCACCAAACTTGAGGATGCATCACTTTGAATTTTGCCGCTTTTTATACCGGCTTCGACCCGCTCACCAGTCATGATTAACTCGGTAAACCCAGATGAAGAACTCCCAATTAGGTGATTGAAAAATGGTCCTGACAAGGTGCCAAGGAACATATCCACTAATTCTTTGTCAGATAGAGGGGGCTGGACTCTGCCTGCGAGATCCCTCCATTTTTGAGCATAGGTTTTGAAACCCTCATCTGTTCCCATAGACATACTTTGTAACTTGTCCTAGTCGGGGCCAAATCAGCATTATACTGATACTGTTTGTAGAAAGCGGCAGCCAACTCTTCCCAGTTACGGAAATTGGACCCTTCTAATTGGTATAACCAATCCAACTGAGTCCCCTATAGGTTCTCCTGGAAGAAATGTACCCACATATATTTGTCAACCGTGTGGGGTTGAATCTTTCTGACATATGACCTCATATGTAGTTTTGGGCAAGAGATACCATCATACTTGGCGAAAGTTGGGACCTTGAATTTCTGTGGGATGACAACTCCTGAGATGAGTCCTAATTCTTCAAAGTCCAAATCGGGTACTCTCTGAATCTCCATGGCGTTCAAACGATCCTCTAGCTGTTTGTATTTATCATCAGCAGGAGGATATTGCTCCTCAGAGTAATCAGGCTCTTCCTCTCCTTCGGATATTGGGTCGTCGTTCACTTCCTGGGTCTCGGCCCCTTGGTTGTCTCCTTCACCCGATGATGTTGCAAAGTCCAAGGTTCGCCTGGTCTGTCCTTTAAACCTTCTTCCCATGATCACAACTCCGGTCGGTTTCTTCATTTTCTTCTTCTTCTGTTTGGCTAGCAGAGTCTTCAACTCCTCTTGCCCTTTTGTCAGAGCCATGAGCATTTGTTGAAAATGGTCATTCTGCGCCTGAAGATCTTTCACAGTCTGTTCAACATCCATCTCACTGAAATAAACAGTAGAAGGATAAGGCGACCTGTTATGAGAAACCTGTATGATGTTATGATGAATGAAGATACAATATGCAAATGATTTCAAGGAAATTTAGAGATTTAAACTTGTTCAAACCAAAAAAGAACACACGTCATATTAAATAAAACCAAGTTTGAATACATCATGCCTCCTTGGGCTTACAAAGAAAGAAACAAAATACAACAAAAATTCTTAAGACAAAAAGACCGAGCGCATCCTCTTTAGAGCAATGTAGGTATTCAGATTTTTCTCTTCATGAAGCAGTTTGGTAAGCTCTAAAACCTTATTTTCACTGGCGTAGTACTGGGTTTCAAAGGTGTCTCTTTCTTCCTTCAACTGAATCCAAGCTTTCTGCAGGTCTTCGGGAGAGGTAGGCATGTCCGGATGAAGAACGGTGTATGGGACGTCTCCTTCAATAACAGGTTCAATGATGACAGGAAGGATGGAAGGGTAAGGTATCAAGATATTCTGAGCACGAGCCCGTACCCACTTAAGGTAAGGCTCGAGAGGGATAGAGTTTTTATGTCCCAGAGTCCTACTGTCCACCTTATTCACCATTCCCCAAGCACGTGCAAACCTCTGACGATAACCTTGATCTTCTTTGTCGCAGTCGAAGACCAAACCCTGGACGAGCATATCATGAGGGCCGTCTCTTCTGGCATACCCAAACTACCGAAGAGTTAAACACGGGTTGTAGGTGATATCTCCCCTAATACCTAGCAGAGGTACACTAGGGAACTCCCCACAGCGGTCAATGATAGAAATATCTTCCAAGGATCTCGAGCACCAACGAATATCAGCGTGGGAGAGAGACATCATCCTTTGAGACCGAGTCAATCTTTGCTCGTTCTTCAATGCTGACTGAGGCATGTGTGAAGTGAACCACTTAGCGAGTAGGGGTATACAACACAAAAGGGTACCTCTTTTCTTCATGGTACGGGTATGAAGGCAATGCAAGATGTCTCATAGCAAGGTCGATATAGGATTGCGAGAGAGAAATACTTTGATGGCATTAACGTCTATGAATTGGTCCAAATTAGGAAACAGAACCAAACCATAAATGAGGAGAGCTAGCACGTCTTCGAAATCTTGGAAATCCATGTTATCCCAGAATGAACGAGCTTTTTCCAATAGAAACTTAGCTAAAAACCTTTAACCCCACTTCTTGTCTCCCAATTGGCTATGACGTCGGCCCTCTTCACATGTAAAGCTTCGGCGATGACTTCAGGTTTTGGAATCCCTTCTAGACCGGTGAACGGTATCTGATTAAGCACGGGTACCCCTAAGAGTGGAGAGAACTCTTCCAGTGTAGGTACCAACTGATAGTCCAGGAAAGTGAAACAATGATGTACGAGATCAAAGAATTGGAATAATACACACATCATCTCTTCTTGGAAGTTGGATGTAGCCAAACTGAGGAGTCTACCATACTTCTTGGTAAAAGGAGAATCCCCAGGTACTCTTGAAGCTAGCTCTTGAAGTTGAGGATGTGCTTTTACAAAGCTGATTCAAATGGTGTTTCTTCGGAGAGAAATCATATCCTACAAAACAAAAACAAAGATAAATTTCTAAATCCTTGAAATGGTTAGTGAGCATGCATATGATGTCGATGATGTTTATGATGTTTATGTACAAGCAAACATATACACACACAACAAACAGATCCCTATGTTTTAGGCGTGCATGAGTTTGTGGGTAAGTACCCTCTTGAAGTCTAGTTGGCTTAACCTGTCCTAGAAATAATGATCGGGTTCTAAAGGATCTCAATATCACCGACCTTTCTCTTGGGCATTGTCTCAGCACAACAATTTTTTCTTCCGGCCGAGATATCCCAAAAGTCTAGCCTCAATGAGTGTAGTATCGAGTGTCAACCAATTTTCAGCTTTACATCGAAACCGGCTACCTCACTACGTCCTAATGGCCGAGTTTGTTCAATTAGGGTTCTAAGGTTAATTAGTGCTTTATGACGCCACTCAGTGGCCCTGTATTCTCCTCGATTCACCACGAAGGATACCGGTACCCACAAATGCGTCACACTAACATAGCCATTGTCTCAACCATATCGGTCTATGTCGTCCAGTCTCCACAATTTATTGCTACTTACCTAAAAAGGTGACTGAAATCCGGGTAGAGGATCAAAGCAAGCCCAATACAAAGAACTAAATATAAAGCACATAAATCAAATAATGAAAGCGAGTAAAGGTGATCTATCCCTAAGGTAACCCCACTTTTTTTTATTTGTCCCCAGCAGAGTCGCCAGTTCTGTGATACGGTGGGAGAACTGACTTGATGTTTTGCGTTTCGATCGCATTTGTGCGAATAGCAAGAGTCGCCACCGACTTTTCTTTTATCCAAAAGGAAAGGTAAAAAAGCACAGGAAAGACCTTTCGAGATTATTTCTCGGGTTCGGGGGGTAGATTATGAAAAGGGAAGGTATTAGCACCCTTTTCATCCATGGTTTTCTATGGGCTCTTAGTTACTCGTTTAGATCACTTGCTTTCATTTGACAGTGTGCTTGTGGTGTGAGCTTTGAAAGTATTTTGAAAAATCTCTTTGTAATGGTTCTCGTTTCTATAAGAACGCGTACAAAGTTTTGTTTCGAAAAGCGGTTCAAAGATGTGTTTGTGAATCGTATTTTGGAAAGTGTTTTGAAAAGATGTTTTGCATTGGTTCTCGTCTCTATAAGAACGTATACAAAATGTTTTTGTCTTTTAAAAAAGTTTTGAAATGAAAGTGTAGGTGTAAAAATGTTTTTATCATGAGCAAGCGAGTAACTAGGAGCGAATCTATCTACTCGAAAGGTCTTAACTTGTTCTTTTCTTCCACCTTTTAATGGTGCTATCTTATCATTAATTTGGTAAGAAGCCCCATCGTTGGACGTGAAGGGACACGCGCGGGTCAATTTTTACAGTCATCGAAGGCAACTTATGAGACGCTTTAGCAATTTTTGTAAGGGACGAGATCATTTTATCGAAGGCAACGTCGAGGGTCATCGAGGGACTACGATCTTTTTTATCGAAGAGTCATTGCTAAAGCATCCCATATTCGAGGGACATGACTGTATTTCCGAGGCAACGAGCGAGGTTACTCTAGAGGTGCGCGTGTGAAAAAGTGTGTTGGTTTCAAGTTATTTTATTCTTTGATTAGGTTATCTAGCGATTGATTTTTGAATCTTGCCATACACGCCTAATTACTATACAGTATAAAGAAAACAGTAAATTGCGGGAATTGAAATTCTACGCTATTACAAAGTGTTCGGAAATGGGGGTACAATTCTTACAAATGGGGATAAGTCAAATGCGATATAAAGATCCAAATTACAAGCAATACAACCAAATCGAATTTTGCGCGATTAATTAAAGCTATAATAATCCATGAAAATAAAATTAACCAATGAAATATGGAAATAAAATTTTATATATTTACTTGTAAAAAAAACAAGATATTATTTAAAGAAAATGTTTAACTAAAGAAATTAAATCAAAGTGCATATATTTTTTCTATCTTTTAATATTTTTCACGATGAAAAGAATTAATTAATCCTATGAAAGATTTATATTTTTATATTTTTGAATATGAGAAAATAATAAATAAAAAATATATAATAGAAATATGTTCTATATTTTTTGTAACATTTATATCATGAAAAAGAAACAAAGGAAAATTAATAGCAAAAGTTTGATCAAGAAACAAATTAGGAACAAAAAATAAATTATTCAAAATAAATGATGTAAACAAAAATTATGGATTAAACAAATAAAAGGGGGGTGTATGCTATGAACAGAAAATGGGCTTATGGATGATTTGGGGCGGATGCCCAAAGAAAATTATTGTTTATTTGCTGTAACAAAAATCAAGCCAAATGAGGGTGAGGCCAGTAAAATGAAATGGGCTTAAGGGGCATAGGCAATGGACTATCCAACACAAATCAGCAAACCCAAACCCAAGTTTCTAAACCAAACTTAACCACGGATTAAGGGATAACACAAAAATTAGGGTTTGGAAATTTTGTGTTCATGCGGCGCTGTTGTTCATCTGTTTATCGTTTCCAATTGCTGAAACTTTCTATACGTCCTCACTATCCTGTCCCTGTCTTACCTCACGACCGAATCGCCCTCTTCAGTAACATACTGCCTCTTTGTCTCACTGTGATTTGCATCTTTTAAAAACCCTTCTCTTTTGATTCAGATTTAAACCGGAGGGACCTGAGATTGCCTCATCCTTGACCTCCCTCAACCTCTCTGTTACCGGAATATCACTCTCTCGTCTCCCTAATCAAGCTCTAGCGATTTTTGAAAAGGTAAGGTTTCTTTGTTATTTTCAAAGCTTACAAATTTTCATTGATTTTTCTATCTTTGTTGTGTCTTCTTTTAACTAAACCTTTGTTCTTTTATATGCAAAAATCATGTTTATGGAAGTATGAGAAAGAGGAAGAACTCATACATGTTGGAGCTTTACAACTTCTCTCTTGCCTTGTTATTCTTGTGATTTTCTGCGAAGTAGGAAAGGAGAGGCGAGACTGAGGACGGTATTTAATGGTGGCAGAAGTTTTTTGAGGGAAAGAGATGAGGATGAGAGTGTGGCTTTTCTGGCTTGTTGGTAACTGTTGTACCCCAAAATTTGCCGTCCCATCTTCTCAACATTTTCTCATCACAAGACCCTTGGAGCTCAAGATCCAGTTAGGGTTTGCTCTGCTCAAGGCTCCTCCTTGCACTGTTGACCCCAATTAGGGTTTGTGTTTTCACAAAGATGTTTTGACCTAAAATTCCTAAGATGACCTTCATGCTTCATGTTGAACTCCCAAGTTTATCCATACCAAGTTTCAAGCCTTGATTCCAAACTTTGCCCAGTCAATTGGACAGTTGACCTAGAAATCAGCTGTATTGGGGAAAAAAGTCAACTGTGGCCAATTGACAGTCAAACCTCATGAAAATTGACCCACATCAACATTATGAACTCATATGGACCATTTGATAAAGTTTGGATCACAATTCCACAAGAAATTTGATCAGATCACCAAAAGGGCAAAATGGTCATTTTTAGGGTTTTGACTGCACAAAGGCAATTTTTGACTGTTTGACCTAGCCAATGGCAAACCAAGCTCACATATGGACTCAAGGATCCCATGGAATTGTCTTGACATACTCAACAAGTTCAAAAGATTCCAAATGCACAAGATTGACAGTTGAATTTTCCAGTCAATTGATCAATTTTTGACTGTATACTGAAAAGTCAAACTTTGACTTTTTGGTCAAAATCAAGTGTCAAGATTCATTTTTCATCAAAACATGCCAAATCATGAAACTTGTTCATCAAGAAATCCAAAATCACAAATTAGGGTTTGAAATGAACATTTTTCATAACTTAGAATTTTTCTAAGTTATGAAAAACCCTAATTTTTTCCTAACTTTGTCCCACTTTCTCATCAAGATGAATTTGGATTCAAGGAAAGGTCAAAACATGAAAGTTGTAGTCCATTGAAAAATCTACAACTTTGATTCACAAAGTTTCCTGAAAAGAAGCTTGTAGCTCAAGTTACAAAGTTACAAAGTTACAAGGGTACCAAACCATTCTTAACTTAGAGAAATTTTGACCTATTTTAGGCAAGGTTTTTGCCTAACTTCAAGACCACTTTTCACATACTTCCACTTGGAATTTCAATTTGCATTACAAATATGGATTGTAGTACACATTCCAAGCTTTCCAAAATGTCCAAGAACTCATCAAATAACCTCATGGTTAGGGAGAATCGAATTTGGCAATATGGGAAAAACTCACTTTTGTCATGACCAAGTTACATGTCCATAACCTTGCATTTTTGAACTCAGCATGCCTTAAGCTAGATTACAGGTCCTTATCTCATTCACACTCAATAATTTAATGCAAACCCCTTGTGTTCAAGCCTTGCATTATGTGTTTAAGCATTACATGGAAGTTTAACCCTTAAATAGAAAAAGCAAATTATCCATTTTAGAAAAGATGAACTTTATGTCAAAGTTGCAAATCAAGAAGTACAAGGCCATATCTTTGGGCACAAGTTCATAAGCAAAACACACTGATCAAGGGGAAAGGTTGCAGCATAGATTGGGGGCCTGCATCAGTCTAGAACACAACTTGAACTTTTGTTGCTTAAGTAAGAAGAAACTTGACATAACAACTACCAACTCTCATTTCTGCCACGACAAACTTAAGCAAACTTGTTAAACACATTCTAAACAACCACCCTGACCTAAAACACGAGCCAACCATCTCCATTGCTTTCTCAAACACAGAATCACCATTAAACTGCACAAAAACAGGGCATTCTGCACTTGGACTTGGCTAGCTCATTTCCATCGTGCATCTTGGCCAAAATCACTTCAAACACTTTCCCTACCATCCATACAAACTGTCCAAAGCATTAGAAGCAGACTGTAACACTCCTAACCAACATCACCATTTTCATTTTTCTGTTTTGCAGTTGAAGTGCCATAACACGATTCACTTGGTTTCAAAGCAAACTAAGCTTGGAATAGCATCCATGGACATCAAGCAAGCTATACAAATCATTATCTTGCCCTGAAAGCTCCTCCATTGCCAGATACGATTCCAACTGAACAGGTAAGTTCATGAACTCTTATCTCTCTATCCAGGCATAATTAGGTTTATATTTGTGAAGAAATTATGTCACATTCATAGCCCTGAACATGCCCATATCATTAGTTTTCATTTATGTTATGTGTGCTTAGAGAATTTTAAGTCTGAACATTGAATAAAAACTAGGTCAGGAATTGGGAATGGAGAAATTCTCTCTCATTTCTGAGAGTTAGGATGAGTTCTTTATATGTCCAGAATCGTGGCTTGATGCTTAACATTTTTCATGTTGTAAGTTTGTGCTAAAAGTCCAGGAATCAGGAGTTGTGTTTGAAGCATCAAAGGCGCACGTTTTTCAAATGTGTTGTTCTGAGGTTGAAGGCAAAGTCTTCTTGGGCTGGGCCTGAGTTGACTTCTTATTTGCACCCTATTTCTACTTTTGAACCCCCTTGGCCCATTGTGCTTATTTGAAACCTTTTTTGACTTTTTTTTGTTATTTCTGACTTATTCATTTTTTCTCATAATATTAAAAATATAAAAAAATATTTTCCAATCCATTTTTGTATTTATTAGGCATTTATTTGTTTAAATTGATATTTGTATGTAAATAATACATAATACTTTTTTTTTGTTTAGAATATTAGGAATAATACCAAATACATTTATTTTCTAATTTATATGTTATTTTATCTTCTGAAAATATTTTATATAAAATATCCTTTTTTTTGTAAATATTAAATATTATTATTTTTTTATATATTTAATATATTTAGTAAATAATACAAATACATATATATTTATTAGTATATTTAGGTTAAAAAATACAAAATATATACATTTTTATTTTTATTAACATTTAACATAAAATACCTTTTGACAAATATACTTCTCTTTTATTTATTTTTTGTATATAATTAATAAATATTGCATATATTATACAATAAATACTTTTATTTGTAAAAATTAGGGTTTTTGCCCTAAATATAAAAATGCCCAAAAATTAATACTTTTATTTTTGTTTTCTTGACACATAAAAAACACTTTTTACATACACATAAAAAATCATTTTTGCATCTTGCATATTTATCTTATTTTATTTAATTATTGCATCTTAAATAATTTGTATAATTCCATTTAGATTGTAATAGTTTAGGATTTAATTCTTGTCAAAAATACCCCCATTTGAACATTTGTACCCCCCCTTCCCATATATTGTGTTGTAATAACTTAGGAACTTTATTTTTCGCACTTTAAAGCTTTCTAATTATGCCATGTTAGAATTAGGGTTTGTATGCAAATCAATTAACCAAAAATAGTTTGACCTAAATTCAAGATAAACAAGCATGAAAATGGACAACACCAATCACACTTGCACCCCTAGGGTATTCCACTTGTTGCCTTCAATAATGGGCCATATTGCATGTTAGGTCTCTTTGGGCAAAACAAAACAATTCAAATGATCATAGTCCCTCGATGACGCTTTCGAAAGTTGCCTAAAAAATGATTAAGTCCCTCAAAGGAAAAATTGCCCAAAGATACTTGGCACCATTGCAATTATGGTCTAAACGATGACCCGCGCCCGTCCCTTTCACATCCTAACACAAGATTGTCCACCAAATACATTGGTGGAACAAAATTGTTAAAAGGGTTAAAACATGGCAAAGATCTTTGAGAAATATAGGGTAGATAGCTTTTGGTTACTTGCCAACTTGCAAAACAAAACACTTGCCTATTTTTCAAACCACACATCACTACACTTTCAAAACAACTTTCAAAAACAATGAAAACCTTTTCAAAATACATACACCTTTGTATACATCCCAACATGGATCATTACAAAGGTTGCCACCACATTGGCCTCTTTTCAAAACATTTTCAAACCCACACACGCACAAAGCACCATTTAAAACAATTGAAAATCAAGGCAAGTTGATCTAAGCAAGTAACTAAGAGCCCATGGATAACCATGGATAGAAAGGGTGCTAATACCTTCCCTTTCTATAATCTACTCCCCGAACCCAAGAAAACATCTCAAAGGTTTTTGCTGTGCTTTTTAACCTTTCCTTAGGATAAAATAAAAAGTCGGTGGCGACTCTTGCTCAACCGAAACATTTGCGAAAATAAACGCAAAAACTCAAGTCAGTTCTCCCACCGTATCACAGAACTGGCGACTCTGCTGGGGAAATTTTTTAAGTGGAGTAACCTTAGGGCTTAGATCACCCTCTTGCATGACTAATTGTTTGATTTGATTGCTTTATATCTTGGCTCTCTTGTTTGGGTTTGCAATCCTACACCCGGATTTGGGGAAACATTCATAGATAGAAATACGTTGTGGAAACTGTGCGGGGTATACCGACACGGTTGAAGAAATAGCTATATTAGTGCGACATATTTGTGAGTACCGGTAACCCTTGAGTTCAATCAAGGAGAGTACGGGGCTGCTGAGTGATGTCACTAAGCACTAATGACCTAGAACCTTACTTGACCATCTTGGCCTTTTATTAGGGGTAGTGAGATGACCGGCTTTGGTGCAGTCCGAAGTTGGTAGATACTCGATACTACACTCATTGAGGGTTGTTTTCTTGGAATATTTTGGTCGCTAGTTAAGTGGCTAAACCAAAACAATGAACAATGAAAACAATCTAGTGATATTGAGCTCCTTAGAACCCGGTTACTATTTATAGGACAAGTTTTTAAGCCAACTACACTCAAGAGGGTACTTACCTATGAAACCCCATGCAAGCCTGAAACTAGGGTTTGGTGTGAATTGCTTGTACATATGCTTGTGCATACATCATGAACATCATAAAGCATCATATGCATTTTCTAACCACTTCAAGGGTTTAGATCTTCATCTTTGTTCTTGTTTTGTAGGTCATGGAAATTCCTCGCAGAAAAACCATCCAAGTCAACCTTGTGAGAATCCCTCCTCAACTCAAGGAGCTCACCTCAAGAATTCTGGAAAGCTCATCCTTCAGTGAAAGACATGGTAGACTGCTCAGCTTAGTCAACACCAACATTGAAGAGGACATGATGAAAGTGCTATTCCAGTTCTTTGACCCTCTTCATCACTGTTTCACTTTCCCCGATTACCAGTTGGTTCCCACTTTGGAGGAATTTTCTCAACTCCTGAGAATCCATATCCTCAATCAACTACCTTTCAACGGTACGGAAAAGGAACCAAAGCCTGAAGATGTTGCTCGAGCACTACATCTACAGCCATCCGACATCAAGGGGCATTGGGAAACTAGAAGTGGCGTCAAAGGATTCTTAGCAAAATTCTTGTTTGAGAAGGCACAAAAGTGTTGGAACTCATTGGACCTACAAGCCTTTGAAGAGATTGTGGCACTCCTTATCTATGGGTTGGTCCTGTTCCCAAATCCTGACCAGCTTGTAGAGGTCAACGCCGTCAAAATCTTCTTGTCCAGAAATCCAATACCAACATTGCTTGGGGACATTCTTCACTCATTTTACACACGAACAATGAGAAAGAGGGGTGTTCTAATGTGCTGTACTCCTCTCCTTGGAAGGTGGTTTATTTCGCACCTTCCACAATCTGTCTTGAAGAATGACCAAGGCTCAAGGTGGTCCCAACGGATGATGACTCTTACTCACTCTGATGTACATTGGTGTTCTCGGTCCAGAGAAAATGTCATCATCATCGATCATTATGGAGAGTTCCCTAATGTTCCATTACTTGGCATTAGAGGGGGAATTACCTACAACCCTTGTCTAGCTTTGAGGCAATTTGGATACGCACGAAGAGATGGCCCTTACGACATGTTGATTCCTGACCTAGTTTTTGACTTCGACAACGATGCGCAGGGACTTCGCCAAAGATTCATCAGAGATTGGAGGATGCCCAACAAGGTTGATAGCAAGACACTGGGGCACAAGAACTCCATCCCTCTTGAGCCTTATCTCAAGTGGGTACGAGCCCGAGCCCAGAGTCTAATGATGCCTTATCCTCATGTTCTCCCTGTGATTAAAGAGCCCGTCAAGGAAGGAGAGGTTCCCTACACCATCCTACATCCTGACATGCCTACATCGTGGGAGGAGATGCAGAAGAGTTGGATCCAACTCAAGGAGGAACGGAACACTTTTGAAGCCAGCTTCTACGCCAGCGAGAAGAAGGTTCTAGAGCTCACCCGCCGACTCCATGAGAAAGAGGCCCTCAACACCTACATTGCGCCAAAGAGGATGCGCAACGTCTTTTTACCTTGAGAAGTTGTTTTTGTAATATTTGGCCCATGGGGGCATTTATGTACTAACAAATTTCTTCTTATTAATATGACGTGCGTTCTTTTTGTCTGCAAAAATTGTGATTTCTAAAATCCTTGAATGCATTTCATAGATAACATCTCATGCATCATGTGCATAACAGGTACCCCTTTTTCTACAGGTTGCTTAATCTTCTTCGCTGTTTATTTTGAACAGTCATCATGAATCCAGAATCATCCAGTGAGCAAGCTATCAAGGCCCTCCAGGCCCAGAATGCCCAGTTTCAAGAGATGGTCATGAGCTTGGCCCAAGGTCAACAAGAGTTGAAGGCTTTGCTCTTAAAGAAGAAGAAGAAGAAGAGGACTGCGTTGTTCAACACTGGACGCAGGTTCGGGAACACACTCCATAACGAGCCTGATCCAACTACTTCCTCTGCAGAGAAAGACAGTCCCCAAGGGGGAGGGGCTCCTAGTCCTGCAGTCTCTGACAACGAGACGGATTACAATGACGAACAATACCCTTCTGCTGCTGACAGATACAAGCAATTAGAGGACCGCTTGAGTGCCATGGAGATTCAAAATGTGTCGGGGTTGTATTTCAGAGATTTAGGTTTATCTTCTGGGGTGGTAATCCCGCACAAGTTCAAGGCGCCTGCCTTTGCAAAATACGACGGGGCTTCCTGTCCAAAGCTGCATCTCAGATCGTACGTGAGGAAGATCCAACCTTACACGGCAGACAAGAACCTTTGGATCCACCTCTTCCAAGATAGCCTTTCGGGGTCACAACTTGAGTGGTTCTATCAGCTAGATGGAACCAGTATCCGACATTGGGAGGATTTGGCTACCGCATTTTATAGACAATATCAATACAATTCTGACCTCGCTCCTACGCGTACCCAACTTCAGGGTATGTCACTAGGAACGGGCGAAGGATTCAAAGAATATGCGCAAAAATGGAGAGATTTGGCTGGCAGGGTGCAGCCTCCTTTGACTGACCGTGAACTGGTTGACATGTTTCTAGGGACCTTGTCTGGTCCATTCTTCAATCATCTGGTTGGTAATTCCTCTGTTGGGTTTACAGATTTGATCCTGATGGGTGAAAGGATAGAAGTTGGCATCAGGTCAGGAAAGATACAGAAAAGTGCCTCCGCAAGTACTGAGAAGAGGCCTTTCAAGAAGGAAGCTAGTGCCGTCTATGGTCCTAGAAGACAAGTCAAGCCAACGCCGCCAAGCCGTCAATGCCTTGGTAATTTCAAAACCTGTTGCTGCTCCTCAGCAGTACAATCAACAAAGGGGTGAGAGGCCCAAAAGGAAATACACTCGGCTGAGTATGACCTTGTCACAAATCTTACCGCAACTGCTATCAACCAACTTGGTGACCATCAAAGAGGCTCCGAAGGTCGTGAATACTGCATCTCCTAAGTATAACCCAAATGCCCGTTGTGCTTATTATTCTGATAGCCCCGGGCATACTACTGATGATTGTTGGGCCTTGAGAAATAAGGTTCAAGACCTTATTGATGCGAAGGAAATTCAGTTTGAGGCGCCTGAGAGGCCAAATGTTGTAACTGCTCCTATGCCCCAGCATAGAGTAAATGCCGTTGAGGAAGATTTGTATGCTGTTTCGGTGAATGATGTTGCTACCCCTCTATTGACTGTTAAGAGGAACCTACTGCTAGCCGGTTTATTTCCGGGTTGTAGCAAGGGTTGCCTCCTGTGTGCTGTTACCCCTACCGGTTGTCCGCTGCTGAACTCAGGCATCCAAAGCCTGATGGACAGCAAAGAGATTCTGTTCAAAAAAAACCGTTGTCCCATTTGTTTCCGCTGAAGAAGTATCTGTCGTCACAATTTTCAACAATCCTACCAAGGCTCCCCCGAGGAAGCCAGTCAAAATTATGTCTGTTTCACCTATAACCATTACTGTTCCGGGGCCCCTCCCCTATGAATCTGACAAGGTTGTCCCATGGCACTATGGGGCAGATGTGTATGTGCTTGGAGTGAAGCAGGAGTTCAACACCGGTACCAGTATCAGTAACATCACTGGTCCCGCCAAAATTACTCGCAGTGGCAGGCTCTTCTCGCCTGACATTGCACCACCAGTTATCCGAAAACCTCTTATCATCACACCCGCAAGTGTGCAAGTTCCAAATCAAGTTCCTGTGTCTACTACTGCCGCCGAGTCCTCTGATGCTCGGGGCAAAGGAGTTGCTACCGATTTGCCTGCCCGGACGGAGGCACCAAAAAAGACCGCTGTTGAAGCCTCCCAGCAAGAGATGGAGGAAATCCTTAAAATCATTAAAAAGAGTGACTTCAATGTCGTTAAACAGCTGGGGCATACCCCCTCCAAAATCTCTATGCTATCATTGCTGCTGTGCTCAGAGGCCCACGCCAAGGCCCTGATTTCATTTCTGAAAACGGCCCATGTGCCGCAAGAGACATCTGCAGATCAATTCACTGACTGTGTGGCTAATTTGACCGCTGACAATGGTTTGGGTTTCTCGGATGCCGACCTGACTGCCAAGGGAAAAAACCACAATGATTCCCTGCATGTTTCCATATAATGCAGGGGCACTACTCTCACACACGTGTTGGTGGACACCGGTTCTTCCCTGAATGTATTGCCCAAGAAGGCCTTAGATCGGTTGGATTGTGAGGGCTTGGAATTGAAACCTAGTAACATCATTGTTAGAGCCTTCGACGGTTCTAAGAGGATGGTGCATGGTGAGGTAAACATTCCTATTCGTGTGGGTTCCCAAGTCTTTGACTCAACGTTCTATGTGATGGATATTCGTCCATCTTATTCCTGTTTGTTGGGTCGACCCTGGATTCACAAGGCTGGGGCTGTAACATCCACTCTACACTAGAAGATCAAATACCCTGTCAGAGGGAAGATTGTTACTGTGCAGGGAGAGGAGGAATACATGGTAAGTCATCTGAATTCATTCCGGTATATCGAGATGGACGGGGAGTTTATTGAAACCCCCTTTCAACATTTTGAGGAGGTACCTCCAACATTGGCGTCAACTGAGGCAGTGGTTGAAGAAGACTTTCCTTTGAGGATGGCTTCCTTGAAGGACGCCCGGGCTGTAATCGAGAAAGGCAAGTGCGCAAACTGGGGTCAACTTCCCGACTTCACTCAAAAGACCGACAAGTTTGGGTTGGGCTTCACTGCAGAGGCTCAGAGGGCGGTTCGCAAAGAAAGGATCAGAAAGCCTCCGGTGTTCATCACCAACCCAAGAGTGAATGCTATCGAGGAGGACGTAGAGGAAGCAGAATTTGACAGTTGGATCTATCCAACAACCAACAACGGACCAAGCAACTGGACGGCAAAATATTTTACACCTATTACATTTGTCACGCAATAATGACTTCTTTTGTTTTCAATTTGTAACAAACAATATGTTGAAACTTTTATTGGCTCGGTGTCCTACCCGGGGCACCGTGGCTCCATTTGTGAGGGCTTTTTGTATGACATTTCCATATATCATTAATCAAAACATTGGACGTTGTTGCATTTCAAATCTTGTGCTCTTTTTCTTTCTTTGTTATATATTGCAAAACAGCTATATTTACACACACTCACTTATACAGGTTCCAATCCACTCTGGATCTCACTGGTAACGGCTCTGCTACTGCCAGTTATGACTTCGAAAATCCGATCAACTTGGCCGAAGACGAAGGTGAAGATGATTGCGAAGTGCCTGGTGAACTCGCAAGACTGCTACTCCAGGAAGAGAGGGCCATTCAGCCGTATGAAGAGCCAGTGGAAACGATAAACCTGGGTACTGAGACAGATAGAAGAGAAGTCAAGATTGGTGCCAATCTAGAGCTCAGCGTGAAGCAACGATTGATTCAGATGCTGCATGATTACGTGGAAATCTTTGATTGGTCTTACGAAGACATGCCTGGTTTGGATGCCGACATTGTAGTTCATCACCTGCCTACCAAGGAAGACTGCCCTCCAGTAAAACAGAAGGTCCGCCGCATGCGCCCAGAGATGTCCGAGAAAATCAAAGCTGAGGTTATGAAACAATTTGATACCGGGTTTCTAGCAGTGACTTCTTATCCTCAGTGGGTGGCCAACGTGGTTCCAGTGCCAAAGAAAGATGGTAAAGTCAGAATGTGTGTTGACTACAGGGATTTGAACAAGGCCAGCCCTAAGGACGATTTCCCTCTGCCTCACATCGACGTTCTTGTTGACAATACTGCTCAACACAAGGTGTTCTCCTTCATGGATGGTTTTTCAGGGTATAATCAGATCAAAATGGCTCCTGAAGATATGGAAAAGACTATCTTTGTTACTCAGTGGGGCACCTTCTGCTACAAGGTCATGCCATTCGGGTTGAAAAATGCTGGGGCAACCTACCAACGTGCCATGGTTGCTTTATTTCATGACATGATCCACCATGAGATTGAAGTATACGTCGATGATATGATTGCAAGGTCCCAAACTAAGGAGGAACACCTTGACCATCTGCGGAAGCTGTTTGACCGACTGAAGTTGTACAAGCTGAGGTTGAACCCAAACAAATGCACCTTTGGGGTGAGGTCTGGAAAATTGCTAGGTTTCATTGTAAGCGACAAAGGTATTCAAGTGGATCCTGCCAAGGTAAAGGCCATACAAGAGATGCCAACCCCCAAGACAGAGAAAGAGGTCAGAGGCTTTCTAGGACGACTGAATTACATTACCCGATTCATCTCACATCTAACTGCTACCTGTGAGCCAATCTTCAAATTGTTGAAGAAAGATCAAGTAGTACGTTGGAACGATGAATGTCAGGCTGCTTTCGAAAAGATAAAGGAATATCTCTGTGATACGGTGGGAGAACTGACTATGGTTTTGCGTTTGTTTTCGCAAATGTTTCGGTTGAGCAAGATTCGCCACCGACTTTTTATTTTATCCTAAGGAAAGGTTTAAAAAGCACAGCAAAAACCTTTGAGATGTTTTCTTGGGTTCGGGGAGTAGATTATAGAAAGGGAAGGTATTAGCACCCTTTCTATCCATGGTTATCCATGGGCTCTTAGTTACTTGCTTAGATCAACTTGCCTTGATTTTCAATTGTTTGAAATGGTGCTTTGTGTGCGTGGGTTTGAAAATGTTTTGAAAAGAGGCCAATGTGGTGGCAACCTTTGTAATGATCCATGTTGGGATGTATACAAAGGTGTATGTCTTTTGAAAAGGTTTTCATTTGTTTTTGAAAGTTGTTTTGAAAGTGTAGTGATGTGTGGTTATAGAAATAGGCAAGTGTTTTGTTTTGCAAGTTTGATTCAAGTAACTAAGAGGTTATCTACTCCTAAATTTCTCAAAGATTTCTCCTATGTTTTTAACCCTTTTAACAAGTTTGTTCCACCATTGCATTTGGTGGACAATCTTGTGTTAGGATGTGAAAGGGACGGGCGCGGGTCATCGTTTAGACCATAATTGCAATGGTGCCAAGTATCTTTGGGCAATTTTTCTTTAAGGGACTTGATCATTTTAGGCAACTTTTGAAAGCGTCATCGAGGGACTATGATCATTTGAATTGTGTTTGTTTTGCCCAAAGAGACCTAACAGGCAATATGGCCCATTATTGAAGGCAACAAGTGGAATACCCTAGGGGTGCAAGTGTGATTAGTGTTGTCCATTTTCATGCTTGTTTATCTTGAAATTAGGTCAAACTATTTTTGTTATTTTTGATTCGCATATAAACCATAATTCTAACATGGTATAATTAGAAAGCATTAAAGTGCGAAAAATAAAGTTCCTAAGTTATTACAACACAATATGGGAAGGGGGGTACAAATGTTCAAATGAGGGTATTTTGACAAGGAATTTAAACCTAGACTATTACATCAATTTGGAATTATACAAGGTAATTAATATACAACAATTAAATAAAAATGGAATAAATATGCAAGATGCAAAAAATGTTTTTTTATATGTATGAAAAAAAGGTATTTTTATATGTCAAATAAACAAAATAAAAAGTATTTATTTTTGGGTTTTTTTATGTATTTAGGGCAAAACCCTAATTTATTAAGTAAAGTGTTAATTATTTAATATGTACAATATTTAATAATTATGTACAAAAATAAAATAAAAATGAAGTATATTTGTAAAAAGGTATTTTTAATATTAAATATTAATAAAAATAAAATGTATATATTTTGCATTTTAACCTAAATATATATATATATATATATATATATATATATATATATATATATATATATATATATATATATATATATATATATATATATATATATATATATATATATATATATATATATATATATATATATATATATATATATATATATATATATATATATATATATATATATATATATATATATATATATATATATATATATATATATATATATATATATATATATATATATATATATATATATATATATATATATATATATATATATATATGTATTTGTATTATTTATTAAATATATTGAATATATACCAAATAATAATATTTAATATTTATAAAAAAAGTATATTCTATATAAAACATTTTCAGAAGATAAAATAAAATAAAAATGGAAAACAAAATGTGTTTGCACTATTTTAGTATTTTTTAAATAAAAGTATGTAAGTATTTATTTATGTACAAACATTATTTTAAACAAATAAATGCCTAATAAATATAAAAATGGTGTAAAAATTTTTTTTTATATTTTTAATATTGTGAGAAAAAATAAATAAGTCAGAACAAAAAAAGAAAAGATCAAAAAAACATAAAAATAAGCATAATGGGCCAAGGGGGGTTCAAAAGTAACAAAAGGGTGCAAAAAGAAATATGAAACAGAGCCCAGCCCAAAAAGTCCTTCTTCAACCTCCAGACTGTATGAACAACAATGAACACGCGTTTTCTATCTTCCAATTCCTGGACTTTCAAGCAAAACTCACAACATGAAAAATGTAGAGCATTAAGAGACGAATCTAGACATATAAAGAACTTGACTTAACTCTCTAAGATGAGAGAGAATTTCTTCTCCCCCAATTCCTGACCTAGTTTTTGTTCCATTTTCAGACATTAAATTCTCACAGCACACATAATATAAATGAAAACTAATTACATGGGCATGTTCAGGGCTATGAATGTGACATATTTTCTTCACAAACCTAAAGCTAACAATGCCTGGATAGAGAGATACGAGTTCATGAACTTACCTGTTCAGTTGGAGTTGTATCTGGTGATGGAGGTACTTTCAGTGCAAGGTGATGATTGGTACAGCTTCCTTGATGTCCAGGGATGCTATTCCAAGTTTTACTTTGCTTTGAAACTAGCTGAATCGAGTTATAGAACTCCACCTGTAAAACAGAAAAATGAAAATGGTGATGTTGAATGGGAGTGTTACAGGTCGGGTTTGAGGTTTGGAATAGCTTCAAGGGATGTTGTGGGATGTGTTTGATGTGATTTTAGCAAGAATGCATGAAAGGATTGAGCTATGGAACTCAATCTGCAGCAGGTGCTCCGTTTGGGCAGTTTGAGGGTGATTATGTGTTTTAGAAGGCAATGGAGGTGGTTGACTCGTGTTCTAGCTCAGTTAGGATGTTTAGAAAGTGTTTGACAAGTTTGCTTAAGCCTTGGTTTACAGGAATGATAGTTGTGTGATGTTATGCTATGTTTCTTCTTACTTAAGCAACAAAAGGCCAAGTTGAGCTTCTAGCTTGTACAGGCCCCCCTAATGTGCTGCATACCTTGGCCTTGATCAGTGTAATTAGCTCATAAACTTGTGCCAAAGAGATTTGCACTGTACTTGCTTGGATTTTTAATTGACATAAAGTGCAACTTTTCTAAAATGGATATTATGCTTTATCTAAAAATGGCTTAATCTTGCATACAATGTCCAAACTCATAGAACAACACCTTGGCACAAAGGATTGGCATTAAATTATGGAGTGTAGATGAGATAAAAGACCTGTAATCTAGCTTAAGGCATGCTGAGTTCAAAAATGCAAGGTTATGGACATGTAACTTGGTCATGAACAAAGTGAGTTTTTCCCAACTTGCCAAATTCGATTCTCCCTAACCATGAGGTTGTTTGATGAGTTCTTGGACATTTTGGAAAGCTTGGAATGTGTAATACAATCCATCTTTGAAATGCAAATTGAAATTCCAAATGGAAGTATGTGAAAAATGGTCTTGAAGTTAGGTAAAAACCTTGCCTAAAATAGGTCAAATTTTCTCTAAGTTAAGAATGGTTTGGTACCCTTGTTCCAAAAATTGTAACTTGAGATACAAGCTTCTTTTGGGAAAACTTTGTGAATCAAAGTTGTAGATTTTGCAATAGGCTACAACTTTCATGTTTTGACTTTTGCTTGAATCCAAATGAATCTTGGTGAGAAAGTGGGACAAAGTTAGGAAAAAAATTAGGGTTTTTCATAACTTAGAAAAATTCTAAGTTATGAAAAATCTTCATTTCAAACCCTAATTTGCAATTCTTGATTTCTTGATGAACAAGTTTCATGATTTGGCATGTTTTGATGAAAAATGAATCTTGACACTTGATTTTGACCAAAAAGTCAAAGTTTGACTTTTCAGTATACAGTCAAAATTGATCAATTGACTGAGAAATTCAACTGTCAATCTTGTGCATTTGGGATCTTTTGAACTTGTTGAGTATGTCAAGACAATTCCATGGGGTCCTTGAGTCCATATGTGAGTTTGGTTTGCCATTGGCTAGGTCAAACAGTCAAAAATTGCCTTTGTGCAGTCAAAACCCTAAAAATGACCATTTTGCCCTTTTGGTGATCTGATCAAATTTCTTGTGGAATTATGATCCAAACTTGATCAAATGGTCCATGTGAGTTCATAATGTTGATGTGGGTCAATTTTCATGAGATTTGACTGTCAATTGGCCACAGTTGACTTTTTCCCCAATACAGCTGATTTCTAGGTCAATTGTCCAATTGACTGGGCAAAACTTGGAATCAAGACTTGAAACTTGGTATGGATAAACTTGGGAGTCCAACATGAAGCATAAAAGTTATCTTAGGCATTTTAGGTCAAAATATCTTTGTGCAAACACAAACCCTAATTTGGGTCAACAGTGCAAGGAGAAGTCTTGAGCAGAGGGAACCCTAACTGGATCTTGAGCTCCAAGGGTCTTGTGATGAGAAAATGTTGAGGAAATGGGAGGGAAAAATTTGGGGTACAACAGTTGCCCCTGTTCAATCTTCTTGAACCTGAAGAGTTAGATTGGCAAGTTTGCCTTTTGTGACTCGAGGGTAAAAGGAGATTGGACACTAGAGTGCCCGGAAATTTGCACTCGCATGTTGGAGTATCAGCAATGTGATGTCGGGAATGGGCTTATAGATGCCATTTGGTGGATAGGGAGATGGGCTTATAGATGCCATCTGGAGACGTGACAGAACCTTGTCGGGAATGGGCTTATAGATGCCATTTGGAAGTGTTGATCGCATAAGAGATTCCTTAGTGATAACTTGTGTATTTGGGAAAGACAGATGTTTTCCTGGCTTGTTACAGGTGTTTGATCTTCAATCTCCTCATGCAGATATGCCCTGGCTAGATACATGTGTCGAATCTACACTCGGTTGCTCACAGATATGCCCTGGCTGGATACAGGAATCGAATCTGGAAATAGTCGTCAACAGATATGCCCTGGCCGGATACAGGAATCGAATCTGGAAAATCTTCAGATGTGCCCTGGCTAGATACAGGAATCGAATCTGGAATTGTTGTCAGTTGATAGATATGCCCTGGCTGGATACAGGAATCGAATCTTCAAACTCTTCAGACGTGCCCTGGCTAGATACAGGAATCGTGTCTGGAAATAATCGTCAACAGATATGCCATGGCTGGATACAGGAATCAAATCCGGAATTGTGATAGTTGATAGATATGCCCTGGCTGGATACAGGAATCGAATCTTCAAACTCTTCAGACGTGCCCTGGCTAGATACAGGAATCGAGTCTGGAAACTGATCACTCACAGATGTGCCCTGGCTAGATACAGGAATCGAATCTGGAAACTGTGACAGTTGAAGGTAGTTGTCTTTTTCCCTGAAAAGGCAAAACATCTGTTGTATGCAATGTCATGATGTATGAAATGCATGATGTCATGATGTTCAAAATGAGATAGTGTCGTATGCACTTTATCATGCATGTAAGCAAGATGTATGAAATGTGAAATGTTTATGAATGTATTTTTGTCTAGGAAAATAAATCCTTGACGACCGGCCGGGGAATTAAATCCTGGGCTGATATTGAAGAGTAGAGCTCTTTGTTTCCGCTGGGGGTGACGGTTGCAAGAATACATCGGTAGGAGAAGATGACTCCGTTGAGGAATAAACTTGTTGGAGAGATTACTCTGCGGGGAATTGTTCTGTGGAAGAGATACTTTGCTGAAGTTTGACGAGAGCTTCACTAAGGATTTCAATGATGGACTCCGCTGGGGATAACAATGATAAACTCTGCTGGGGATACCAAAGATAAACTCCTCTGGGGATTGCGTTGATAAGTTATGTTGGGGAACTTTGATGAACTCCGCTGGGGATTGAAAGAGTTTTGCCGAGGACGATCTTCCGTGGTAATTAGCTGAGGATAACCCAGTTATAAGCCCTTGTGAGGAATAACTTTGAATAAAGCTCGGGAGAGACGTCCGTACTCTGCAGGGGATAAGCTTCCAGAATCTACTGGGGATAAGCTTCAAGACTTGCTGGGGATTATGGATTTTAAATCTCCTGGGGGAAACTTTCAGACTGTACTGGTAAATGGTTCCACTGGGGTGTCTGTATATACCGCCGGGGAACAATCTTAGATCAAGACTGCTGGGGATGCTTGCTGAGGAATGCCTATACTCCGCTGGGGAATGTTGCTATCTTGTCTTACTCTGTGGGGAGTTGAGATAACCTGGTCACATTCTTCAGTTGAACCTATCTTGGTACTTCGGCGATCAAAGCAACCAGACTGCATCAGACAACTTTATATTGCCCCTGTTTCTGATGTCACCTGTAATTAGTCTTTTGTTTCATATGCAAGTATTTATGAATTATCAATTTAATGTCAAATGCATATACCAAAAATGAACATTGGACGTTCTTCGCAAGACAAAACAGAAAAAGGAAAAACAATTGGCAATTTGGAAAAGTGAACTTGTATTGATTTTGAAATTTGCCTGTGAATAGGCGTTTTTGTACAAGAGGCCGACGTCCTAGTAAGAGAATGCCGCCGAATAACATGGAGTTTATACAATTTTGAAAAGGAAACAAAACAGCTATGTGCACAATATTCCCACTGGGTTCCAACTCTGCTATCGCCTTTATGTCTTCAAGCGTCTCATCATTTTGCTGCTTAGTTGAAGATGAAGCTGATTGATCGATGCCGAAGTCTGAGCCAGATAGTTGATGCCGAATTCTGGATGCAAGGTGACCCAATGAGACATAGTGTTACGCTTTATCCCTAACTTTTGCCTGGACCGCCCTTTCGGGTTTTCAGTCCACCGGGATACCCATTTTTGCCCAAGCCGCCTTTTCAGGTTTTCGACTTGCCGGGTGTACAGATTTTTTTCATTTCATCCCTTATTTTTGCCCGAACCCTTTTGGTTCGCCGGGAAGCCCTTACTTTTTCCTAGGTATGTCAACCTAGAGGGTCTTTTATTCATGCGTAGCATCTTTTTACTATGTCTGCATTGGCGGGGTGAGGAAGGTCGTCACCATCCATGGTGGTTAGAATCATGGCTCCTCCTGAGAACACATGTTTAACCACAAATGGCCCTTCGTATGTAGGGGTCCATTTGCCCCGGGGATCACTTTGAGGAAGGATGATGCGCTTGATTACCAGGTCCCTAACTTGATACTCTTGCGGTCTGACTCTCTTGTTAAATGCCCTGATCATTCGTTTTTGATACGTATGACCATGACAGATAGCAGTGAGTCTCTTTTCGTCAATTAGGTTTAATTGATCAAGTCGAGTCTGGATCCAGTCATCTTCACTCAAGTCTGCATCCTTCATTATCCGGAGAGAGGGTATCTGGACTTCAATTGGCAAGACTGCCTCCATGCCATAGACCAAGGAAAAAGGAGTTGCCCCGGTTGACGTCCTTGCAGAGGTACGGTACCCATGAAGAGCAAACGGTAACATCTCGTGCCAATCTTTATAGGTCACTGTCATCTTCTGCACAATCTTTTTGATATTCTTATTAGCTGCTTCTACAGCCCCATTCATCTTCGGCCGGTAAGGAGAAGAGTTGTGGTGCTGTATTTTGAATTGCTCGCAGAGCTCAGTGATCATCTTGTTGTTGAGATTGGTACCATTGTCCGTAATGATCCTTTCTGGGACGCCATACCGACAGATCAGGTTGTGCCGAATGAAACGTGCAACGACACTCTTGGTTACCGTGGCGTAGGAAGCTGCCTCAACCCACTTTGTGAAGTAATCGATCGCTACCAAGATGAAGCGATGCCCGTTGGATACCGTCGGTCGGATCTCACCGATCATATCGATGCCCCACATTGCAAAAGGCCATGGTGCCGTCAGGACGTTCAGAGGAACCGGAGGGATGTGCACCTTATCAGCATAGATCTGGCATTTATGGAAAGTTCGAGAATGTTGGTAACAGTCGGCTTCCATTGTGGACCAGAAATATCCTGCCCGAAGGATTTTCTTTGCCATGGTATGTCCACTGGAATGTGTTCCGAATGTTCCTTCATGCAGTTCTATCATGATCTTCTCTGCTTCAGCCTTATCCACACAACGCAGTAGAGTTGAATCATGATTCCGTTTGTAGAGAATGCCGTTGCTGAGGAAGAATTTTGCCGCAAACCTTCTCATGAACTTCTTGTCGTTGACAGATGCACCTTCAGGGTACTCCTGAGCTTCCAAGTATCTCTTCACCTCATGATACCAGAGTTTCTCAATTACCTCTTCGGCCTCAAGATCGCAGCAGTATGCAGGTTCGTCCAACTTCCAGATAATGATCCGGGGAGCTTCATTGTCCCATTTGACTTTGAACATTGAAGACATCGTAGCTAGTGCGTCCGCTAACTGATTCTCCTCTCTTGGGAAGTGTTCAAAAGTTATCTCTTCAAAGTGGGGAAGCAGAGTCAGCACATACTCCTTGTAAGGAATAAGATTTGGGTGTTTCGTATCCCACTCGCCTTTGATCTGATTGATCACGAGAGCGGAATCTCCGAAGACACTCAGAAACTTGATCCTTAAGTCGATTGAGGCTTTAAGACCCGTGATACATGCCTCATATTCTGCCATATTGTTGGTGCAGTTGAAACACAGTCGGGCGGTGAGTGGAGTATGAGTTCCTTTGGGGGATATGATCACAGCGCCGATACCATTACCCAAAGCGTTGGAGGCTCCGTCAAAATGCATAGACCATCGGGATCCTTCCTCAGGTCCTTCATCCGGTCCAGGCACTTCACAATCTGTTACTACCATGATATCTTCGTCCGGAAATTCAAAGTTCAAGGATTGGTAATCGTCTACAGGTTGGTGTGCCAAATGATCTGCCAGTACACTTCCTTTGATTGCTTTTTGAGTGGTATACTGGATATCATATTCTGTCAAGATCATTTGCCATCTTGCTATTATTCCAGACAGAGCAGGCTTTTCGAATATGTACTTGATGGGATCCATCTTTGAAATCAACAGAGTAGTGTGAGTCAACATATACTGTCTCAGCCGGCGAGCAGCCCATACCAGAGCGCAGCAAGTTTTCTCGAGCAGTGAGTACCGAGACTCACAGTTGGTAAACTTTTTGCTCAGGTAATAAATAGCGTGCTCTTTTCGGCCAGACTCGTCATGCTGCCCCAGCACACACCCCATTGAATTGTCAAGCACTGTCAAGTATAGTATCAGAGATCTCCCTTCCACTGGTGGCATAAGAATGGGCGGTTCTTGGAGATACTCCTTTATCTTTTCAAAAGCGGTCTGACATTCATCGTTCCAACGTACTACTTGATCTTTCTTCAGTAATTTGAAGATTGGCTCACAGGTAGCAGTTAGATGTGAGATGAATCGGGCAATGTAATTCAGTCGTCCCAGAAAGCCTCTGACTTCTTTCTCTGTCTTGGGGGTCGGCATCTCTTGTATGGCTTTCACCTTGGCAGGGTCCACCTGAATACCTTTATCGCTTACAATGAAACCTAGCAATTTTCCGGACCTCACCCCAAAGGTGCATTTGTTGGGATTCAACCTCAGCTTGTATAACTTCAATCGGTCAAACAGCTTCCGCAGATGGTCAAGGTGTTCCTCCTTAGTTTGAGACCTTGCAATCATGTCATCAACATATACCTCAATCTCATGATGGATCATATCATGAAATAAAGCAACCATGGCACGTTGGTAGGTTGCCCCAGCATTTTTCAACCCGAATGGCATGACCTTGTAGCAGAAGGTGCCCCACTGAGTCACAAAGGTGGTCTTTTGCATATCTTCCGGAGCCATCTTGATCTGATTATACCCTGAAAAACCATCCATGAAAGAGAACACCTTGTGTTGAGCAGTATTGTCAACAAGAACGTCGATGTGAGGCAGAGGGAAATCATCCTTAGGGCTTGCCCTGTTCAAATCCCTGTAGTCGACACACATTCTGACCTTACCGTCCTTCTTCGGCACTGGCACCACGTTGGCAACCCACTGAGGGTAAGAAGTCACTACTAGAAACCCGGTATCGAATTGCTTCATAACCTCTTCCTTGATCTTTTCGGACATCTCTGGACGCATACGGCAGACCTTTTGCTTTACCGGAGGGCAGTCTTCCTTGGTAGGCAGGTGATGAACCACAATGTCGGCATCCAAACCAGGCATGTCTTCGTAAGACCAAGCAAAGATCTCCATGTAATCATGTAGCATCTAGATCAATCGTTTCTTCACGCTGAGCTCTAGATTGGCACCAATCTTGACTTCTTTTCTATCTGTCTCAGTACCCAGGTTCACTATTTCCACGGGCTCTTCATACGGCTGAATGGCCCTCTCTTCCTGGAGTAGCAGTCTTGCGAGTTCGCCAGGCACTTCGCAATCATCTTCACCTTCGTCTTCGGCCAAGTTGATCGGATTTTCAAAGTCATAACTGGCAGTAGCAGAGCTGTTACCAGTGAGATCCAGAGTGGATTGAAACCTGTATAAGTGAGTGTGTGTAAATATAGCTGTTTTGCAATATATAACACAGAAGGAAAAAGAGCACAAGATTTGAAATGCAACAAACGTCCAATGTTTTGATTAATGATATATGGAAATGTCATACAAAAAGCCCTCACAAATGGAGCTACGATGCCCCGGGTAGGACACCGAGCCAATAAAAGTTTCAACATATTGTTTGTTACAAATTGAAAATCAAAAAAGTTAATTACTGCGTGAAAAATGTAACAGGTGTAAAATCCTTTGCCGTCCAGTTGCTTGGTCCGTTGTTGGTGGTTAGATAGATCCAACTGTCAAACTTTGCTTCCTCTACATCCTCCTCGATAGCATTCACCCTTGGGTTGGTGATGAACACCGGAGCCTTTCTAATCCTTTCCTTGCGAACAGCCCTCTGTGCCTCTGCAGTGAAGCCCAGCCCAAACTTGTCGTTCTTTTGAGTGAAGTCAGGAAGCTGACCCCAGTTTGTGCATTTGCCTTTCTCGATTACAGCCCGGGCATCCTTCAAGGAAGCCATCTTCAGAGGAAAGTCTTCTTCAACCACTGTTTCAGCATACGCCAACGTTGGAGGTACCTCCTCAAAATGCTGAAAGGGGGTTTCAATAAACTCCCCGTCCATCTCGATATACCGGAATGAATTCAAGTGACTAACCATGTATTCCTCCTCACCCTGCACAGTAACAATCTTCCCTTTGACAGGGTATTTGAGCTTTTGGTGTAAAGTGGATGTTACTGCCCTAGCCTTGTGAATCCAGGGTCGACCCAACAAGTAGGAATAAGATGGACGAATATCCATCACGTAGAATATTGAGTCGAAGACTTGGGAACCCACACGAATAGGAATGTCTACCTCACCGTGCACCATCCTCTTAGAACCGTCGAAGGCTCTAACGATGATGTTACTAGGTTTCAATTCCAGGCCCTCACAATCCAACCGATCCAAGGCCTTCTTGGGCAAAACATTCAGGGAAGAACCGGTGTCCACCAGCACGTGTGCGAGAGTAGTGCCCCTGCACTCTATAGAGACATGCAGGGCATCATTGTGATTTTTCCCTTTGGCGGTAAGGTCAGCATCTGAGAACCCCAAACCATTGTCAGCTGTCAAATTAGCCACACAGTCAGTGAATTGATCTGCAGAGGTCTCTTGTGGCACATGGGCTGTTTTCAGAAATGAAATCAGGGCCTTTGCGTGGGCCTCTGAGCATAGCAGCAATGATAGCATAGAGATTTTGGAGGGGGTATGCCCCAACTGTTCAACAACATTGAAGTCACTCTTTTTAATGATTTTAAGGTTTTCCTCCATCTCTTATTGGGAGGCTTCAACAGCAGTCTTTTCTGGTGCCTCCGTCCTGGCAGGAAAATCGGTAGCAACTTCTTTGCCCCGAGCATCAGAGGACTCGGCGGCAGTATTAGACACAGGAACTTGATTTGAAACATGCACACTTGCGGGTGTGATGATAAGAGGTTTTCGGATAACTGGTGGTGCAATGTCAGGCGAGAAGAGCCTTCCACTGCGAGTAATCTTGGCGGGACCAGTGATGTTACTGATACTGGTACCGGTGTTGAACTCCTGCTTCACTCCAAGCACATACACGTCTGCCCCATAGTGCCATGGGACAACCTTGTTAGATTCATAGGGGAGAGGCCCCGGAACAGTAATGGTAATGGGTGCAACAGACATAATTTGGACTGGCTTCCTCGGGGGAGCCTTGGTAGGATTGTTGAAAATTGTGACGACAGATACTTCTTCAGCGGAAACAAACGGAACAGCAGTTTTCTTGAACAGAATCTCCTTGCTATCCATCAGGCCTTGGATGCCTGATTTCAGCAGCGGACAACCGGTAGGGATAACAGCACACAGGAGGCAACCCTTGCTACAACCTGGAAATAAACCGGCTAGTAGTAAGTTCCTCTTAACAGTCAAAAGAGGGGTAGCAACATCATTCACCAAAACAGCATACAAATCTTCCTCGACGACATTTACTATATGCTGGGGCATAGGAGCAGTTACAACATTTGGCCTCTCAGGCGCCTCAAACTGAATTTCCTTCGCATCGATAAGGTCTTGCACCTTATTTCTCAGGGCCCGGCAATCATCAGTAGTATGCCCGGGGCTATCAGAATGATAAGCACAACGGGCATTTGGGTTATATTTAGGAGATGCAGTGTTCACGGCCTTCGGAGCCTCTTTGATGGTCACCAAGTTGGTTGATAACAGTTGCGGTAAGATTTGTGACAAGGTCATACTCAGCCGAGTATACTGCCTCTTGGGCCTTTCACCTCTTTGTTGATTGTACTGCTGAGGAGCAGCAACAGGTTTTGAAATGACCAAGGCATTGACGGCTTGGCGGCTTTCTGGCTTGACTTGTCTTCTAGGACCATAGACGACACTTGCTTCTTTCTTAAAAGGCCTCTTCTCAGTACTTGCAGAGGCAGCTTTTTGTATCTTTCCTGACCTGATGCCAGCTTCTATCCTTTCACCTGTCAGGATCAAATTTGTAAACCCAGCTGAGGAATTGCCAACCAGATGATTGAAAAATGGACCAGACAAGGTCCCTAGAAACATATCAACCAGCTCACGATCAGTCAATGGAGGCTGCACCCTGCCAGCCAAATCTCTCCATTTTTGTGCATATTCTTTGAACCCTTCGCCCGTTCCTAGAGACATACCCTGAAGTTGGGTACGCGTAGGAGCGAGGTCATAATTGTATTGATACTGTCTATAAAATGCGGTTGCCAAATCTTCCCAATGTCGGATACTGGTTCCATCTAGTTGATAGAACCACTCAAGCTGTGACCCCGAAAGGCTATCTTGGAAGAAGTGGATCCAAAGATTTTTATCTGCCGTGTAAGGTTGGATCTTCCTTACGTACGACCTGAGGTGCAGCTTTGGACAGGAGGCCCCGTCATATTTGGCAAAGGCAGGCGCCTTAAACTTGTGTGGGATTACTACCCCAGAAGATAAGCCCAAATCTCCGAAATCCAGCCCCGGCACATTCTGAATCTCCATGGCACTCAAGCGGTCTTTTAATTGCTTGTATCTGTCAGCAGCGGGTGGGTATTGTTCGTCATTGTAATTCGTCTCGTTGTCAGAGACTGCAGGACTAGGAGCTCCTCCCCCTTGGGGACTGTCTTTCTCTGCAGAGGAAGTAGTTGGATCAGCCTCGTTATGGAGTGTGTTCCCAAACCTGCGTCCAGTATTGAACAACACAGTCCTCTTCTTCTTCTTCTTCTTTAGGAGCAGAGCCTTCAACTCTTGCTGACCTTGGGCCAGGCTTAGGACCATCTCTTGAAACTGGGCACTTTGGGCCTGAAGGGCCTTGATTGCTTGCTCACTGGATGAGTCTGGATTCATGATGACTGTTCCAAATAAACAGCGAAGAAGATTAAGCAACCTGTAGAAAAATGGGTACCTGTTATGCACATGATGCATGAGATGCTATCTATGCAATGCATTCAAGGATTTTAGAAATACACAATTGTTGCAAACAAAAAGAACGCACGTCATATTAATAAGAAAAAATTTGTTAGTACATAAATGCCCCATGGGCCAAATATTACAAAAACAACTTCTCAAGGTAAAAAGACGTTGCGCATCCTCTTTGGCGCAATGTAGGTGTTGAGGGCCTCTTGCTCATGGAGTCGGCGGGTGAGCTCTAAAACCTTCTTCTCGCTGGCGTAGAAGCTGGCTTCAAAAGTGTTTCGTTCCTCCTTGAGTTGGATCCAACTCTTCTGCATCTCCTCCCACGATGTAGGCATGTCAGGATGTAGGATGGTGTAGGGAACCTCTCCTTCCTTGACGGGCTCTTTAATCACAGGGAGAACATGAGGATAAGGCATCATTAGACTCTGGGCTCGGGCTCATACCCAATTGAGGTAAGGTTCAAGAGGGATGGAGTTCTTGTGTCCCAGAGTCTTGCTATCAACCTTGTTGGGCCTCCCCCAAGCTCTGATGAATCTTTGGCGAAGTCCTTGCGCATCATTGTCAAAGTCAAAAACTAGGCCAGGAATCAACATGTCGTGAGGGCCATCCCTCCGTGCATATCCAAATTGCCTCAAATCTAGGCAAGGGTTGTAGGTGATACCTCCTCTTGATTCCAAGTAAAGGAACATTAGGAAACTCTCTGCAACGATCGACGATGATGACATTTTCTCTGGACCGAGAACACCAATGTACATCAGAGTGAGTAAGAGTCATCAACCGTTGGGACCACCTTGAGCCTTGGTCATTCTTCAAGACAGATTGTGGAAGGTGCGAAATAAACCACCTTGCAAGGAGAGGAGTACAGCACATGAGAACACCCCTCTTTCTCATTGTTCGTGTGTAAAATGAGTGAAGGATGTCCCCAAGTAATGTTGGTATTGGATTTCTGGACAAGAAGATTTTGACGGCGTTGACATCTACCAATTGGTCAGAATTTGGGAACAAGACCAACCCATAGATAAGGAGTGCCACAATCTCTTCAAAGGCTTGCAGGTCCAATGAATTCCAACATTCTTGTGCCTTCTCAAACAAGAATTTTGCTAAGAAACCTTTGACGCCGCTTCTAGTTTCCCAATTCCCCTTGATGTCAGAAGGCTGTAGATGTAATGCTCGAGCAACATCTTCAGGATTTGGTTCCTTTTCCGTACCGTTGAAAGGTAGTTGATTAAGGATAGGAATCCTCAGGAGTTGAGAGAATTCTTCCAAAGTGGGCACCAACTGGTAGTCAGGGAAAGTGAAACAGTGGTGAAGAGGGTCAAAGAACTGGAATAGCACTTTCATCATGTCTTCTTCAATGTTGGTGTTGACTAAGCTGAGCAGTCTACCATGTCTTTCACTGAAGGATGAGCTTTCCGGAATTCTTGAGGTGAGCTCCTTGAGTTGAGGAGAGATTCTCACAAGGTTGACTTGGATGGTTTTTCTGCGAGGAATTTCCATGACCTACAAAACAAGAACAAAGATGAAGATCTAAACCCTTGAAGTGGTTAGTGAATGCATATGATGTTTTATGATGTTCATGATGTATGCACAAACATATGTACAAGTAAATCACATCAAACCCTAGTTTCAGGCTTGCATGGGGTTTCATAGGTAAGTACCCTCTTCTCGCCTGACATTGCACCACCAGTTATCCGAAAACCTCTTATCATCACACCCGCAAGTGTGCATGTTCCAAATCAAGTTCCTGTGTCTACTACTGCCGCCGAGTCCTCTGATGCTCGGGGCAAAGAAGTTGCTACCGATTTGCCTGCCCGGACTGAGGCACCAAAAAAGACCGCTGTTGAAGCCTCCCAGCAAGAGATGGAGGAAATCCTTAAAATCATTAAAAAGAGTGACTTCAATGTCGTTGAACAGCTAGGGCATACCCCCTCCAAAATCTCTATGCTATCATTGCTGCTGTGCTCAGAGGCCCACGCCAAGGCCCTGATTTTATTTCTGAAAACGGCCCATGTGCCGCAAGAGACATCTGCAGATCAATTCATTGACTGTGTGGCTAATTTGACCGCTGACAATGGTTTGGGTTTCTCGGATGCCGACCTGACCGCCAAGGGAAAAAACCAAATTGATGCCCTGCATGTTTCCATAGAATGCAGGGGCACTACTCTCGCACACATGTTGGTGGACACCGGTTCTTCCCTGAATGTATTGCCCAAGAAGGCCTTAGATCGGTTGGATTGTGAGGGCTTGGAATTGAAACCTAGTAACATCATTGTTAGAGCCTTCGACGGTTCTAAGAGGATGGTGCATGGTGAGGTAAACATTCCTATTCGTGTGGGTTCCCAAGTCTTTGACTCAACGTTCTATGTGATGGATATTCATCCATCTTATTCCTGTTTGTTGGGTCGACCCTGGATTCACAAGGCTGGGGCTGTAACATCCACTCTACACCAGAAGCTCAAATACCCTGTCAGAGGGAAGATTGTTACTGTGCAGGGAGAGGAGGAATACATGGTAAGTCATCTGAATTCATTCCGGTATATCGAGATGGACATGGAGTTTATTGAAACCCCCTTTCAACATTTTGAGGAGGTACCTCCAACATTGGCGTCAGCTGAGGCAGTGGTTGAAGAAGACTTTCCTTTGAGGATGGCTTCCTTGAAGGATGCTCGGGCTGTAATCGAGAAAGGCAAGTGCGCAAACTGGGGTCAACTTCCCGACTTCACTCAAAAGACCGACAAGTTTGGGCTGGGCTTCACTGCAGAGGCTCAGAGGGCGGTTCGCAAAGAAAGGATCAGAAAGCCTCCGGTGTTCATCACCAACCCAAGAGTGAATGCTATCGAGGAGGACGTAGAGGAAGCAGAATTTGACAGTTGGATCTATCCAACAACCAACAACGGACCAAGCAACTGGACGGCAAAAGATTTTACACCTATTACATTTGTCACGCAGTAATGACTTCTTTTGTTTTCAATTTGTAACAAACAATATGTTGAAACTTTTATTGGCTCGGTGTCCTACCCGGGGCACCGTGGCTCCATTTGTGAGGGCTTTTTGTATGACATTTCCATATATCATTAATCAAAACATTGGACGTTGTTGCATTTCAAATCTTGTGCTCTTTTTCTTTCTTTGTTATATATTGCAAAACAGCTATATTTACACACACTCACTTATACAGGTTCCAATCCACTCTGGATCTCACTGGTAACGGCTCTGCTACTGCCAGTTATGACTTCGAAAATCCGATCAACTTGGCCGAAGACGAAGGTGAAGATGATTGCGAAGTGCCTGGTGAACTCGCAAGACTGCTACTCCAGGAAGAGAGGGCCATTCAGCCGCATGAAGAGCCAGTGGAAACGATAAACCTGGGTACTGAGACAGATAGAAGAGAAGTCAAGATTCGTGCCAATCTAGAGCTCAGCGTGAAGCAACGATTGATTCAGATGCTGCATGATTACGTGGAAATCTTTGCTTGGTCTTACGAAGACATGCCTGGTTTGGATGCCGACATTGTAGTTCATCACCTGCCTACCAAGGAAGACTGCCCTCCAGTAAAACAGAAGGTCCGCCGCATGCGCCCAGAGATGTCCGAGAAAATCAAAGCTGAGGTTATGAAACAATTTGATACCGGGTTTCTAGCAGTGACTTCTTATCCTCAGTGGGTGGCCAACGTGGTTCCAGTGCCAAAGAAAGATGGTAAAGTCAGAATGTGTGTTGACTACAGGGATTTGAACAGGGCCAGCCCTAAGGACGATTTCCCTCTGCCTCACATCGATGTTCTTGTTGACAATACTGCTCAACACAAGGTGTTCTCCTTCATGGATGGTTTTTCAGGGTATAATCAGATCAAAATGGCTCCTGAAGATATGGAAAAGACTACCTTTGTTACTCAGTGGGGCACCTTCTGCTACAAGGTCATGCCATTCAGGTTGAAAAATGCTGAGGCAACCTACCAACGTGCCATGGTTGCTTTATTTCATGACATGATCCACCATGAGATTGAAGTATACGTCGATGATATGATTGCAAGGTCCCAAACTGAGGAGGAACACCTTGACCATCTGCGTAAGCTGTTTGACCGACTGAAGTTGTACAAGCTGAGGTTGAACCCAAACAAATGCACCTTTGGGGTGAGGTCTGGAAAATTGCTAGGTTTCATTGTAAGCGACAAAGGTATTCAAGTGGACCCTGCCAAGGTAAAGGCCATACAAGAGATGCCAACCCCCAAGACAGAGAAAGAGGTCAGAGGCTTTCTAGGACGACTGAATTACATTGCCTGATTCATCTCACATCTAACTGCTACCTGTGAGCCAATCTTCAAATTGCTGAAGAAAGATCAAGTAGTACGTTGGAACGATGAATGTCAGGCTGCTTTCGAAAAGATAAAGGAATATCTCTGTGATACGGTGGGAGAACTGACTATGGTTTTGCGTTTGTTTTCGCAAATGTTTCGGTTGAGCAAGAGTCGCCACCGACTTTTTATTTTATCCTAAGGAAAGGTTTAAAAAGCACAGCAAAAACCTTTGAGATGTTTTCTTGGGTTCGGGGAGTAGATTATAGAAAGGGAAGGTATTAGCACCCTTTCTATCCATGGTTATCCATGGGCTCTTAGTTACTTGCTTAGATCAACTTGCCTTGATTTTCAATTGTTTGAAATGGTGCTTTGTGTGCGTGGGTTTGAAAATGTTTTGAAAAGAGGCCAATGTGGTGGCAACCTTTGTAATGATCCATGTTGGGATGTATACAAAGGTGTATGTCTTTTGAAAAGGTTTTCATTTGTTTTTGAAAGTTGTTTTGAAAGTGTAGTGATGTGTGGTTTTAGAAATAGGCAAGTGTTTTGTTTTGCAAGTTTAATTTAAGTAACTAAGAGGTTATCTACTCCTAAATTTCTCAAAGATTTCTCCTATGTTTTTAACCCTTTTAACAAGTTTGTTCCACCATTGCATTTGGTGGACAATCTTGTGTTAGGATGTGAAAGGGACGGGCGCGGGTCATCGTTTAGACCATAATTGCAATGGTGCCAAGTATCTTTGGGCAATTTTTCTTTAAGGGACTTGATCATTTTAGGCAACTTTTGAAAGCGTCATCGAGGGACTATGATCATTTGAATTGTGTTTGTTTTGCCCAAAGAGACGTAACATGCAATATGGCCCATTATTGAAGGCAACAAGTGGAATACCCTAGGGGTGCAAGTGTGATTAGTGTTGTCCATTTTCATGCTTGTTTATCTTGAAATTAGGTCAAACTATTTTTGTTATTTTTGATTCGCATATAAACCCTAATTCTAACATGGTATAATTAGAAAGCATTAAAGTGCGAAAAATAAAGTTCCTAAGTTATTACAACACAATATGGGAAGGGGGGTACAAATGTTCAAATGGGGGTATTTTGACAAGGAATTTAAACCTAGACTATTACATCAATTTGGAATTATACAAGGTAATTAATATACAACAATTAAATAAAAATGGAATAAATATGCAAGATGCAAAAAATGTTTTATATGTATGAAAAAAGGTATTTTTATATGTCAAATAAACAAAAAAAAAGTATTTATTTTTGGATTTTTTTTATGTATTTAGGGCAAAACCCTAATTTATTAAGTAAAGTGTTAATTATTTAATATGTACAATATTTAATAATTATGTACAAAAATAAAATAAAAATGAAGTATATTTGTAAAAAGGTATTTTTAATATTAAATATTAATAAAAATAAAATGTATATATTTTGCATTTTAACCTAAATATATTAATATATATATATGTATTTGTATTATTTATTAAATATATTGAATATATACCAAATAATAATATTTAATATTTATAAAAAAAGTATATTCTATATAAAATATTTTCAGAAGATAAAATAAAATAAAAATGGAAAACAAAATGTGTTTGCACTATTTTAGTATTTTTTAAATAAAAGTATGTAAGTATTTATTTATGTACAAACATTATTTTAAAAAAATAAATGCCTAATAAATATAAAAATGGTGTAAAAATATTTTTTTATATTTTTAATATTGTGAGAAAAAATAAATAAGTCAGAACAAAAAAAGAAAAGAAAAAAAAAACATAAAAATAAGCATAATGGGCCAGAGGGGTTCAAAAGTAACAAAAGGGTGCAAAAAGAAATATGAAACAGAGCCCAGCCCAAAAAGTCCTTCTTCAACCTCCAGACTGTATGAACAACAATGAACACGCGTTTTTTATCTTCCAATTCCTGGACTTTCAAGAAAAACTCACAACATGAAAAATGTAGAGCATTAAGAGACGAATCCAGACATATAAAGAACTTGACTTAACTCTCTAAGATGAGAGAGAATTTCTTCTCCCCCAATTCCTGACCTAGTTTTTGTTCCATGTTCAGACATTAAATTCTCACAGCACACATAATATAAATGAAAACTAATTACATGGGCATGTTCAGGGCTATGAATGTGACATATTTTCTTCACAAACCTAAAGCTAACAATGCCTGGATAGAGAGATACGAGTTCATGAACTTACCTGTTCAGTTGGAGTTGTATCTGGTGATGGAGGTACTTTCAGTGCAAGGTGATGATTGGTACAGCTTCCTTGATGTCCAGGGATGCTATTCCAAGTTTTACTTTGCTTTGAAACTAGCTGAATCGAGTTATAGAACTCCACCTGCAAAACAGAAAAATGAAAATGGTGATGTTGAATGGGAGTGTTACAGGTCGGGTTTGAGGTTTGGAATAGCTTCAAGGGATGTTGTGGGATGTGTTTGATGTGATTTTAGCAAGAATGCATGAAAGGATTGAGCTATGGAACTCAATCTGCAGCAGGTGCTCTGTTTGGGCAGTTTGAGGGTGATTCTGTGTTTTAGAAGGCAATGGAGGTGGTTGACTCGTGTTCTAGCTCAGTTAGGATGTTTAGAAAGTGTTTGACAAGTTTGCTTAAGCCTTGGTTTACAGGAATGATAGTTGTGTGATGTTATGCTATGTTTCTTCTTACTTAAGCAACAAAAGGCCAAGTTGAGCTTCTAGCTTGTACAGGCCCCCCTAATGTGCTGCATACCTTGGCCTTGATCAGTGTAATTAGCTCATAAACTTGTGCCAAAGAGATTTGCACTATACTTGCTTGGATTTTTAATTGACATAAAGTGCAACTTTTCTAAAATGGATATTATGCTTTATCTAAAAATGGCTTAATCTTGCATACAATGTCCAAACTCATAGAACAACACCTTGGCACAAAGGATTGGCATTAAATTATGGAGTGCAGATGAGATAAAAGACCTGTAATCTAGCTTAAGGCATGCTGAGTTCAAAAATGCAAGGTTATGGACATGTAACTTGGTCATGAACAAAGTGAGTTTTTCCCAACTTGCCAAATTCGATTCTCCCTAACCATGAGGTTGTTTGATGAGTTCTTGGACATTTTGGAAAGCTTGGAATGTGTACTACAATCCATATTTGAAATGCAAATTGAAATTCCAAATGGAAGTATGTGAAAAATGGTCTTGAAGTTAGGTAAAAACCTTGCCTAAAATAGGTCAAATTTTCTCTAAGTTAAGAATGGTTTGGTACCCTTGTTCCAAAAATTGTAACTTGAGATACAAGCTTCTTTTGGGAAAACTTTGTGAATCAAAGTTGTAGATTTTGAAATAGGCTACAACTTTCATGTTTTGACTTTTGCTTGAATCCAAATGAATCTTGGTGAGAAAGTGGGACAAAGTTAGGAAAAAAATTAGGGTTTTTCATAACTTAGAAAAATTCTAAGTTATGAAAAATCTTCATTTCAAACCCTAATTTGCAATTCTTGATTTCTTGATGAACAAGTTTCATGATTTGGCATGTTTTGATGAAAAATGAATCTTGACACTTGATTTTGACCAAAAAGTCAAAGTTTGACTTTTCAGTATACAGTCAAAATTGATCAATTGACTGAGAAATTCAACTGTCAATCTTGTGCATTTGGGATCTTTTGAACTTGTTGAGTATGTCAAGACAATTCCATGGGGTACTTGAGTCCATATGTGAGTTTGGTTTGCCATTGGCTAGGTCAAACGGTCAAAAATTGCCTTTGTGCAGTCAAAACCCTAAAAATGACCATTTTGCCCTTTTGGTGATCTGATCAAATTTCTTGTGGAATTGTGATCCAAACATGATCAAATGGTCCATGTGAGTTCATAATGTTAATGTGGGTCAATTTTCATTAGATTTGACTGTCAATTGGCCACAGTTGACTTTTTCCCCAATACAGCTGATTTCTAGGTCAACTGTCCAATTGACTGGGCAAAACTTGGAATCAAGACTTGAAACTTGGTATGGATAAACTTGGGAGTCCAACATGAAGCATAAAAGTTATCTTAGGCATTTTAGGTCAAAATATCTTTGTGCAAACACAAACCCTAATTTGGGTCAACAGTGCAAGGAGAAGTCTTGAGCAGAGGGAACCCTAACTGGATCTTGAGCTCCAAGGGTCTTGTGATGAGAAAATGTTGAGGAAATGGGAGGGCAAATTTTGGGGTACAACAATCTCCAAGAACCACCCATTCTTATGCCTCTGGTTGAAGGGAGACCTCTAATACTATACTTGACGGTACTTGACAACTCAATGGGGTGTGTGCTGGGGCAGCATGACGAGTCTGGCCGAAAAGAGCACGCTATTTATTACTTGAGCAAAAAGTTTACCGACTGTGAGACTCGGTACTCACTGCTCGAGAAAACTTGCTGCGCTCTGGTATGGGCTGCTCGCCGACTGAGACAGTATATGTTGACTCACATTACTCTGTTGATTTCGAAAATGGATCCAATCAAGTACATATTCGAAAAGCCTGCTCTGTCTGGAAGAATAGCAAGATGGCAAATGATCTTGACGGAATATGACATCCAATACACAACTCAAAAAGCAATCAAGGGAAGTGTATTGGCAGACCATTTGGCACACCAACCTGTGGACGATTACCAATCATTGAACTTTGAATTTCCAAACGAAGATATCATGGTAGTAACTGATTGTGAAGTACCTGGACCGGATGAAGGACCTGAGGAAGGATCCCGATGGGCTATGCATTTTGATGGAGCTTCGAACACTTTGGGTAACGGCATCGGCGCTGTGATCATATCCCCCAAAGGCACTCATACTCCACTCACCGCCCGACTGTGTTTCAACTGCACCAACAACATGGCAGAATATGAGGCGTGTATCATGGGTCTTCAAGCTGCAATCGACTTAAGGATCAAGATTCTGAGTGTCTTCGGAGATTCCGCTCTTGTGATCAATCAGATCAAAGGCGAGTGGGATACGAAACACCCAAATCTTATTCTTTACAAGGAGTATGTGTCGACTTTGCTTCCCCACTTTGAAGAGATAACTTTTGAACACTTCCCGAGAGAGGAGAATCAGTTAGCGGACGCACTAGCTACAATGTCTTCAATGTTCAAAGTCAAATGGGACAATGAGGCTCCCCGGATCATTATCTGGAAGATGGACGAACCTGCATACTGCTGCGATCTTGAGGCCGAAGAGGTGACCAAAAAACCCTGGTATCATGAGGTGAAGAGATACTTGGAAGCTCAAGAATACCCCGAAGGCGCGTCGGTCAATGACAAGAAGTTCCTAAGAAGGTTTGCGGCAAAATTCTTCCTCAGCAACAACATTCTCTACAAACGAAACCATGATTCAACTCTACTGCGTTGTGTGGATAAAACTGAAGCAGAGAAGATCATGGTAGAACTACATGAAGGTACATTCGGAACACATTCCAGTGGACATACCATGGCAAAGAAAATCCTTCGGGCAGGATATTTCTGGTCCATAATGGAAGCCGACTGTTACCAACATTCTCGAACTTGTCATAAATGCCAGATCTATGCTGATAAGGTGCATATCCCTCCGGTTCCTCTGAACGTCCTAACGGCACCTTGGCCTTTTGCAATGTGGGGCATTGATATGATCGGCGAGATCCGACCAACGGCATCCAACGAGCATCGCTTCATCTTGGTAGCAATTGATTACTTCACAAAGTGGGTGGAAGCAGCTTCCTACGCCACCGTAACCAAGAGCGTCGTAGCACGTTTCATTCGGCATAACCTGATCTGTCGATACGGCGTCCCGGAAAGAATCATTACGGACAATGGTACCAATCTTAACAACAAGATGATCACTGAGCTCTGCGAGCAATTCAAGATACAGCACCACAACTCTTCTCCTTACCGGCCGAAGATGAATGGGGCTGTAGAAGCGGCAAATAAGAATATCAAGAAAATTGTGCAGAAGATGACAGTGACCTACAAAGATTGGCACGAAATGTTACCATTTGCTCTTCATGGATACCGTACCTCAGCACGGACGTCAACCGGGGCAACACCCTTTTCCTTGGTCTATGGCATGGAGGCAGTCTTGCCGATTGAAGTCCAAATACCCTCTCTCAGGATAATGAAGGATGCAGACTTGAGCGAAGATGACTGGATTCAGACTCGACTTGATCAGTTAAACCTAATTGACAAAAAGAGACTCACTGCTATTTGTCATGGCCAAACGTATCAAAAATGGATGATCAGGGCATTTAACAAGAAAGTCAGACCACAAGAGTATCAAGTTGGGGACCTGGTAATCAAGCGCATCATTCTTCCTCAGGGTGATCCCAGGGGCAAATGGACCCCTACTTACGAAGGGCCATTTGTGGTTAAACATGTGTTCTCAGGAGGAGCCATGATTCTAACCACCATGGATGGTGACGACCTTCCTCACCCCGCCAATGCAGACATAGTAAAAAGATACTACGCATGAATAAAAGACCCGCTAGGTTGACATACCTAGGCAAAAATAAGGGCTTCCCGGCGAACCAAAAGGGTTCGGGCAAAAATAAGGGATGAAATGAAAAGAATCTGTACACCCGGCAAGTCGAAAACCTGAAAAGGCGGCTTGGGCAAAAATGGGTATCCCGGTGGACTGAAAACCCGAAAGGGCGATCCAGGCAAAAGTTAGGGATAAAGCGTAACACTATGTCTCATTGGATCACCTTGCATCCAGAATTCGGCATCAACTATCGGGCTCAGACTTCGGCATCGATCAATCAGCTTCATCTTCAACTAAGCAGCAAAGTGATGAGACGCTTGAAGACATAAAGGCAATAGCAGAGTTGGAACCCAGTGGGAATATTGTTCACATAGCTGTTTTGTTTCCTTTTCAAAATTGTATAAACTTTATGTTATTCGGCGGCGTTCTCTTACTAGGACGTCAGCCTCTTGTACAAAAAACTCCTATTTACAGGCAAACTTCAAAATCAATACAAATTCACTTTTCCAAACAAATTGCCAATTGTTTTTCCTTTTTTCTGTTTTGTCTTGCGAAGAACGTCCAATGTTCATTTTTGATATATGCATTTGACATTAAATTGCTACTTGCATGCGAAACAAAAGACTGATTACAGGTGACATCAGAAACAGGGGCAATGTAGAGTTGTCCAGGCAGTCTAGTTGCTCTGTCTGCCAAGGTACCAAGGTAGGGTCAACTGAAGAATGTGACCAAATTACCTCAACTCCCCACAAAGTAAAACAAGATTCAGCAACACTCTCCCCAGGAAGAGTTAGTTTATCATCAGCCCTACAATAGGCACCCTATTCCCCTAGTAAGTCAGCAATACTCTCCTCCAGCAGAGTTAGTCTACGGCCAACCTAAAGGAAGTTGGGTATCCCCAGAAGATATCAACATTCCCCAGCGGAGTATAGGCGTTCCTCAGCAAGCATCCCCGGCAGTCTTAATCTAAGATTGTTCCCCAGCGGAATACAGACACCCCAGTGGAACCATTTTCTAGTACAGCCCGAAAAGTTTCCCCAGGAAAGTTGGAATCCATATCCCCAGCAGGTCCTGAAGCTTATCCCCAGTAGATTCTGGAAGCTTATCCCCTGCAGAGTACGGGCGTCTCTCCCAGACTTTATTCAAAGATTTTCCTCACCAGAGCTTATAACTGGGTTATCCTCAGCTAATTACCACGGAAGACCGTCCTCGGCGAAGTTCTTCCTATCCCCAGCAGAGTTCATCAAAGTTCCCCAGCATAACTCATCAACAGAATCCCCAGCGGAGTTAATCATTGTTATCCCCAGCGGAGTCCATCATTGAAATCCTCAGCGGAGCTCTCATCAAAACTTCAGCGAAGTATCTCTTCCCACAGAGTAATTCCCCTCAGAGTAACTCCCCAACGGAGTCATCTTCTCCTACCGGTGTATTCTTGCAACCATCATCCCTAGCGGAAATGAAGAACTCTACTTTTCAACGTCAACCCAGGATTTAATTCCCCGGCCGGTCGTTAAGGATTAATTTTCCTAGACGAAAATACATTCATAAACATTTCACATTTCATACATCTTGCTTACATACATGATAAAGTGCATACAACACTATCTCATTTGGAACATCATGACATCATGCGTTTCATGCATCATGACATTGCATGCAACTGATGTTTTGCCTTTTCAGCGAAAAAGACAATCCAAAAGACGACTACCTTCAACTGTCACAATTCAAGATTCGATTCCTGTATCTAGCCAGGGCACATCTGTGAGTGATCAGTTTCCAAATTCGATTCCTGTATCCATCCAGGGCACGTCTGAAGAGTTTGAAGATTCGATTCCTGTATCCAGCCAGGGCATATCTGTTGACGACTAATTCCAGATTCGATTCCTGTATCCAGCCAGGGCACGTCTGAAGAGTTTAAAGATTTGATTCATGTATCCAGCCAGGGCATATCTGTTGAAGACTAATTCCAGATTCGATTCCTGTATCCAGCCAGGGCACGTCTGAAGAGTTTGAAGATTCGATTCCTGTATCCAGCCAGGGCATATCTGTTGACGACTAATTCCAGATTCGATTCTTGTATCTAGCCAGGGCACATCTGAAGAGTTTGAAGATTCGATTCTTGTATCCAGCCAGGGCATATCTGTTGACGACTAATTCCAGATTCGATTCCTGTATCCAGCCAGGGCACGTCTGAAGAGTTTGAAGATTCGATTCCTGTATCCAGCCAGGGCATATCTGTTGACGACTAATTCCAGATTCGATTCCTGTATCTAGCCAGGGCACATCTGAAGAGTTTGAAGATTCGATTCCTGTATCCATTCAGGGCATATCTGTTGACGATTAATTCCAGATTCGATTCCTGTATCCAGCCAGAGCACGTCTGAAGAGTTTGAAGATTTGATTCCTGTATCCAGCCAGGGCATATCTGTTGACGACTAATTCCAGATTCGATTCCTGTATCCAGCCAGGGCACGTCTGAAGAGTTTGAAGATTCGATTCCTGTATCCAGCCAGGGCATATCTGTTGACGACTAATTCCAAGATTTGATTCCTGTATCCAGCCAGTGCACGTCTGAAGAGTTTGAAGATTCGATTCCTGTATCCAGCCAGGGAATATCTGTTGACGACTAATTCCAGATTCGATACCTGTATCTAGCCAGGGCACGTCTGCATAAAGAGATTGAAGATCAACACCTGTAACAAGCCAGGAAAACATCTGTCTTTCTCAAAGTGCGCAAGTTCTCGCTAAGGAATCTCTTATGCGATCAACACTTCCAAATGGAATCTATAAGCCCATTCCCGACAAAGTTCTGTCACGCCTTCAGATGGCATCTATAAGCCCATCTCCCTATCCACCATCTCTCCAAATGGCATCTATAATCCCATTCCCGACATCACATTGCTGATACTCCAGCATGCGAGTGCAAATTTCAGGGCACTCTAGTGTCCAATCTCCTTTTACCCTCGAGTCACGAAAGGCAAGCTTGCCAATCTAACTCTTCAGGTTCAAGAAGATTGAACAGGGGCAACTGTTGTACCCCAAATTTTTCCCTCCCATCTTCTCAACATTTTCTCATCACAAGACCCTTGGAGCTCAAGATCCAGTTAGGGTTTGCTCTGCTCAAGGCTCCTCATTGCACTGTTGACCCCAATTAGGGTTTGTGTTTGCACAAAGATGTTTTGACCTAAAATTCCTAAGATGACCTTCATGCTTCATGTTGAACTGCCAAGTTTATCCATACCAAGTTTCAAGCCTTGATTCCAAACTTTGCCCAGTCAATTGGAAAGTTGACCTAGAAATCAGCTGTATTGGGGAAAAAAGTCAACTGTGGCCAATTGACAGTCAAACCTCATGAAAATTGACCCACATCAACATTATGAACTCATATGGACCATTTGATCAAGTTTGGATCACAATTCCACAAGAAATTTGATCAGATCACCAAAAGGGCAAAATGGTCATTTTTAGGGTTTTGACTGCACAAAGGCAATTTTTGACTGTTTGACCTAGCCAATGGCAAACCAAGCTCACATATGGACTCAAGTATCCCATGGAATTGTCTTGACATACTCAACAAAAGATTCCAAATGCACAAGATTGACAGTTGAATTTTCCAGTCAATTGATCAATTTTTGACTGTATACTGAAAAGTCAAACTTTGACTTTTTGGTCAAAATCAAGTGTCAAGATTCATTTTTCATCAAAACATGCCAAATCATGAAACTTGTTCATCAAGAAATCCAAAATCACAAATTAGGGTTTGAAATGAAGATGTTTCATAACTTAGAATTTTTCTAAGTTATGAAAAACCCTAATTTTTTCCTAACTTTGTCCCACTTTCTCATCAAGATGCATTTGGATTCAAGGAAAGGTCAAAACATGAAAGTTGTAGTCCATTGCAAAATCTACAACTTTGATTCACAAAGTTTCCTCAAAAGAAGCTTGTAGCTCAAGTTACAATTTTTGGAACAAGGGTACCAAACCATTCTTAACTTAGAGAAATTTTGACCTATTTTAGGCAAGGTTTTTGCCTAACTTCAAGACCACTTTTCACATACTTCCACTTGGAATTTCAATTTTCATTACAAAGATGGATTGTAGTACACATTCCAATCTTTCCAAAATGTCCAAGAACTCATCAAACAACCTCATGGTTAGGGAGAATCGAATTTGGCAATATGGGAAAAACTCACTTTTGTCATGACCAAGTTACATGTCCATAACCTTGCATTTTTGAACTCAGCATGCCTTAAGCTAGATTACAGGTCCTTATCTCATTCACACTCAATAATTTAATGCAAACCCCTTGTGTTCAAGCCTTGCATTATGTGTTTAAGCATTACATGGAAGTTTAACCCTTAAATAGAAAAAGCAAATTATCCATTTTAGAAAAGATGGACTTTATGTCAAAGTTGCAAATCAAGAAGTACAAGGCCATATCTTTGGGCACAAGTTCATAAGCAAAACACACTGATCAAGGGGAAAGGTTGCAGCATAGATTGGGGGCCTGCATCAGTCTAGAACACAACTTGAACTTTTGTTGCTTAAGTAAGAAGAAACTTGACATAACAACTACCAACTCTCATTTCTGCCAAGACAAACTTAAGCAAACTTGTTAAACACATTCTAAACAACCACCCTGACCTGAAACACGAGCCAACCATCTCCATTGCTTTCTCAAACACAGAATCACCATTAAACTGCACAAAAACAGGGCATTCTGCACTTGGACTTGGCTAGCTCATTTCCATCGTGCATCTTGGCCAAAATCACTTCAAACACTTTCCCTACCATCCATACAAAATGTCCAAAGCATTAGAAGCAGACTATAACACTCCTAACCAACATCACCATTTTCATTTTTCTGTTTTGCAGTTGAAGTGCCATAACACGATTCACTTGGTTTCAAAGCAAACTAAAGCTTGGAATAGCATCCCTGGACATCAAGCAAGCTATACAAATCATTATCTTGCCCTGAAAGCTCCTCCATTGCCAGACACGATTCCAACTGAACAGGTAAGTTCATGAACTCTTATCTCTCTATCCAGGCATAGTTAGGTTTAGATTTGTGAAGAAATTATGTCACATTCATAGCCCTGAACATGCCCATATCATTAGTTTTCATTTATGTTATGTGTGCTTAGAGAATTTTAAGTTTGAACATTGAATAAAAACTAGGTCAGGAATTGGGAATGGAGAAATTCTCTCTCATTTCTGAGAGTTAGGATGAGTTCTTTATATGTCCAGAATCGTGGCTTGATGCTTAACATTTTTCATGTTGTAAGTTTGTGCTAAAAGTCCAGGAATCAGGAGTTGTGTTTGAAGCATCAAAGGCGCGCGTTTTTCAAATGTGTTGTTCTGAGGTTGAAGACAAAGTCTTCTTGGGCTGGGCCTGAGTTGACTTCTTATTTGCACCATATTTCTACTTTTGAACCCCCTTGGCCCATTGTGCTTATTTGAAACCTTTTTTGACTTTTTTTTGTTATTTCTGACTTATTCATTTTTTCTCATAATATTAAAAATATAAAAAATATTTTCCAAGCCATTTTTGTATTTATTAGGCATTTATTTGTTTAAATTGATATTTGTATGTAAATAATACATAATACTTTTTTTTGTTTAGAATATTAGGAATAATACCAAATACATTTATTTTCTAATTTATATGTTATTTTATCTTCTGAAAATATTTTATATAAAATATCCTTTTTTTTGTAAATATTAAATATTATTATTTTTGTATATATTTAATATATTTAGTAAATAATACAAATACATATATATTTATTAGTATATTTAGGTTAAAAAATACAAAATATATACATTTTTATTTTTATTAACATTTAACATAAAATACCTTTTGACAAATATACTTCTCTTTTATTTATTTTTTGTATATAATTAATAAATATTGCATATATTATACAATAAATACTTTTATTTGTAAAAATTAGGGTTTTTGCCCTAAATATAAAAATGCCCAAAAATTAATACTTTTATTTTTATTTTCTTGACACATAAAAAACACTTTTTACATACACATAAAAAATCATTTTTGCATCTTGCATATTTATCTTATTTTATTTAATTATTGCATCTTAAATAATTTGTATAATTCCATTTGGATTGTAATAGTTTAGGATTTAATTCTTGTCAAAAATACCCCCATTTGAACATTTGTACCCCCCTTCCCATATATTGTGTTGTAATAACTTAGGAACTTTATTTTTTGCACTTTAAAGCTTTCTAATTATGCCATGTTAGAATTAGGGTTTGTATGCAAATCAATTAACCAAAAATAGTTTGACCTAAATTCAAGATAAACAAGCATGAAAATGGACAACACCAATCACACTTGCACCCCTAGGGTATTCCACTTGTTGCCTTCAATAATTGGCCATATTGCATGTTAGGTCTCTTTGGGCAAAACAAAACAATTCAAATGATCATAGTCCCTCGATGACGCTTTCGAAAGTTGCCTAAAAAATGATCAAGTCCCTCAAAGGAAAAATTGCCCAAAGATACTTGGCACCATTGCAATTATGGTCTAAACGATGACCCGCGCCCGTCCCTTTCACATCCTAACACAAGATTGTCCACCAAATACAATGGTGGAACAAAATTGTTAAAAGGGTTAAAACATGGCAAAGATCTTTGAGAAATATAGGGTAGATAGCTTTTGGTTACTTGCCAACTTGCAAAACAAAACACTTGCCTATTTTTCAAACCACACATCACTACACTTTCAAAACAACTTTCAAAAACAATGAAAACCTTTTCAAAATACATACACCTTTGTATACATCCCAACATGGATCATTACAAAGGTTGCCACCACATTGGCCTCTTTTCAAAACATTTTCAAACCCACACACGCACAAAGCACCATTTCAAACAATTGAAAATCAAGGCAAATTGATCTAAGCAAGTAACTAAGAGCCCATGGATAACCATGGATAGAAAGGGTGCTAATACCTTCCCTTTCTATAATCTACTCCCTGAACCCAAGAAAACATCTCAAAGGTTTTTGCTGTGCTTTTTAACCTTTCCTTAGGATAAAATAAAAAGTCGGTGGCGACTCTTGCTCAACCGAAACATTTGCGAAAACAAACGCAAAAACTCAAGTCAGTTCTCCCACCGTATCACAGTAACTTTTTATGTTTTCTTTGTTATCAAATTTGAATGATGATTATCAGGTTTTTGAGTTTTGGTGGTTTGTTACTGTGTTTGTTGTGAATGATGATGGTTAACAGTTTGGGGATTTTGGTGATGGTTATTGTTTGATGAGTTTGATGCTCGTTAACAGGTTTGGTATTTTGATGATGGTTATTGGTTTTTGAGTTTGATGCTGGTTAACAGGTTTGGGATTTTGGTGATGGTTATTGTTTGATGAGTTTGATGCTCGTTAATAGGTTTGGGATTTTGATGATGGTTATCAGGCCTTGAGTTTCTTGGTGATTTGTTACTGGTTTTTTGAGTTTGAGGCTTTGTTACAGGTTTTTCAGTTTGATGCTTTTTTCTCTGTGTTTGTTCTATTTTGCTCTTCTTCTGCTGGTTTTCTGGATTTTTTGGATACCTCTCTCTTCTCCCAAACGCTTATGTTATATCCATCAGAAAATGGTCGGAAACCAAAATGTATTTGAATATTTTGGTATGCTCTTCTAATGGCCTTTTGGTTGCAGTTTTGTTTTTTTCATTTTCTATGCAAATCGTGACAGATTGTGGACAGGGCAACAAGGCTGTTTGGACTGTTTTTGTATTTTACAGCAGCTCTTCTTTTGTAGCAGAGCTTTTGCAGGATGTATTTTGAGCAATTATATAGCCTAGGTGACTTCTTTCCTCTCTTATCTCTCAATGACAATAAAAAAGCAATTTTCTCTTTTGCCTTTTTTACTAATCTGAAAGGTTTGCAGTTTGGAAAATGATGATATCTTGTTTCTTGAGCAAGTTGACTTGCTATTTTGTTTGATTTAGCATCTAGCTATTTGTCATACTTGCCACACTGCTGCCTCGTTTTAGCTTTTGTTGATGCTGTTGGTTTGGACTGTTGTAATGCTTTTGTTTGTTTAGTTTGTGATGCTGCTATTGTTTGTTCTGTTTGTGATGCTGTTTGTTTGGACTGTTGTAATGTTGTTGTTTGTTTAGTTTGTGATGTTGCTGTTTGGACTGTCATGTTCGTGAATTTCTCTTCTTCTTTCTTTTTTTGAACCAAGAAGGGAAACCTTCTTGTGATTTGCAACTAGGGGAAATAGGTTGTGATGAAATAAATAGCATTTTGATTCCATGTTGCAAACCTTAATGATGATAAAATGCTCCAGTCTGGTAACTTAAATTCCAAATAATCCCAATAACTTTGTAACTGCATTTCAAACAAACACGCACTGTGTACTCCATTTCCTAACAATACAAATGTTTTAAGGACGTAAATCATCTGGTCAACCTGGATCCCAAAATCATGATTGTCCTAAATGACAGTCTTAACCTCCATCTCTTGTCCCAAACAAATCATGCTCTGCGAACAAACATTATCCTTTCAGTAAACAGTGTTTAAGAAAATTCAAAAATCAATCAAATGCCTTGCGATGATTTGATAATTTTAAAGTTTTCCAAACTCAAATTTCTTCCGAATCTTTGAAGATAAACTTGTGAGCGACATCACATGTGACCATGAACAGACATAATCGTCTCAAAATCTTGTAGCTTGAAGAAATCATAAATACAACCTTGAGGAAGAATGAAGACCTGTGCAGGCCAAATGGATCTTTGAAAACTCATTTTCTTTTGAGAATTGCAAAAAAACCTAATTGCTGGTTTACTTCCCCAGAAGAGAATCTGTCTGGTCGATTTCTGAGCCAACTTGAATATCTGAGAAACCCTAGGGTTGTGTCTTTTATGAAAAATGGGAGGGCAAATTTTGGGGTACAACGGTTATTCCTCACCCAACCAAGGAATGAGGCAATTACATTCCTTCCAAGAAGTCAAAAACGACTCAGGGTCACACGACTTGTTCAAAAAGAAAAAAAGAATGATTGAAAAAAGAAACACTAAGTCAAAAAGAAAAAAAGCTTGAAAGCAAATGACTTAGGAAAAAGTTAGGGTATCCCACTAGACTTTAAAATAAAAATTCAAAAAGAATTTGTCTAGGAAAAAATTAGGGATAACGAAAAATAATGAAAAGCGCGAAAAGCAAAAAAGGATTACCAAATTAAAATCCTCAGTAAAGAACAAAGTTGTGTGATCAGACACAAAAAAAGAGGTGAGTGACTATCGTGTCCCAAAAACCTCATTGGTTGCTCAACCGTCATAAACTCTTTTTGAGAGATGATTGCATGTATCGAGTTAACTGAATGTAGGATTGGAGAACATCACGGAGAATATGTGGGTACAAATAAACTTTGAGACTTAAATCCTTTTTTTTGAAACCGTGAACCAGGCCACGTTACAACCCTTAAAAGTCCTAACTGAAGCATGGGTTAATTCGAAAGCATACTGTAACAAGAGTAAGTTAATCTGACTCCTAGGAGGTTTACTAAAACTTTTGAGTTGGTATCACACTATTTTCTTACTATCTTTTGTACAGAAAAAATTGATATTTTGACATCTTTTCAATAAAAAATTTTAAACTTCAAGACAAACATGAGCTTTGCAATAAAATTATAATTCTTAGAATAAACATTCTTTGCATATGAATAAGTTCTTAAACATAAAGTGAGCTTGCATAATGAGCATCAAATGAAGAATTTGATTATCCTGAGGGACAAATTGCTTCAGGGATGTGTTGAAGCACAAATCATTGTGGAGAATGATCTTAATCTGGGGCATGCCCTCTATTGACTCCATTGAGTAAAAGAAGATCAGTTTGAGAAATAAGCAGAAGCAGATTGTTTGAAAGCTGTGATCGCCCAGAGGTCTCCGTTGAGCAGAGCTGTATTACTTTCACTTGGTCCTAAGGGACATAGTGCTTCAAGTATCTGCTTAAGCATGAAGTATATCAGGTTAAGAAACATGGTTGTGTGGTAGCATGTATTCAAAGTTGAAGCTGACGAAAAGCACGGTTGTGAAATGGCTTACCTTAAAGATGTAAGTCAATCATCCTAAGGGGGTGTTATCTTCAAAACTCTATGAGCTCCTCATTCCTCCGTGAGCATGAGGCGAGGAAATGGCTTGTCGAGACTCTGTTGAGCATGGGCACGATATTTCAATGTAAGTACTCCATCATTCAAAGGTGGAAGTATCTCAAAGTTTGATTACCCTAAGGGACACATAAGTATGTGAATACTCTATGGAGTAAGAGTTCAGTCAATCTGGGGTAGTTATATCAAGATTCGAAGATTCTCTCAAAAATGTTGAGTAATCAGGGGCATTCACTCAAGCGTGGTTGAAACCATCTCCAACTCTGGTTAGTCAGGGGAAGTGTTCCAAGGTTCATAACACTGGGGAAGGTTATCTTAATGGTACAGATCTCAAGAAGTCCTCTCGAGGCAAGTTTCTTCAAAAGACCCTACAGACCGAGGCAAGGCATTATGCAGGAGCATTCCTCCTCTTCAGAGTTGATCAGGTTAAGTCCAGGAGGATGCTAAATAACTTGTGAGTTCAAAGAGAATTTCGGGAAGTCATGATCGTCATCCTCATCTCATCAGAGATTTAAGTCCATGTATTGGTGTTCCTCCATCAGAAGCCATAAACCTAAGTCCAGGTTGTTGGCATTCTTCGACAGAAGTCAAGGATCACTATCTCCAACTAGAGTCAGGATATTTATCCTCAGATGAGATCATGATTTAATTCCTGGTTTTTGGTTTTCTTCAGAAAAAATAAGAAGGCTCTATCCTTTGAATTCCCAGCGGATATCTCTACTTTGGCATCTTGTATATAGTAATCATCATTGCATTGCATCCTTCAAAAGCGTGTATCATTTCCATTTATATAGAGCATTACGCTAAAAAATCTCAAAGATGCATTAAAGCATAAGCCAAATTTAAGTCTTTTTCAAGCACCCTTTTCATCTCCAAAGAGAAATCTATCCATAAAAAATCCCAAGTGGTATTCCTCGTAGGTTGTTGCTATCTGCAAGCACTTTTGACCTCGTGTCAGTTTCTCACTAATCCACAACCCAATTCATATACCAAGTGTCTTGCTTTAAGAAAACTCTTGTTGCGGTATTTTTGCCCGTGTTTGCCTTTGCAATTAGAGTACGAGTAAGATTCAGTGTATAACCTTTCTGCTTCTCAAGTATTTGAGTATTTATACTTGGTGTGTGGTAATTCAGATAATTGCCACTCTTAAGGAATTATATCCGCCTTTGGCCTGAGAGATAATGTAGTTCTTGTGTTTTGCAAACATCAATACCATTTTAAAATCCCAACTTAGGTTGGAAATCCTTTTCCAGAGTCCCCTTTGGCTGGTCTCTTTTCTATGTACGTTCCTTTTTGATCGACGTTCCTTTCTAACATTCAGTACCTGTCTGGTAACCTTTTCTAATCACTTGATTGAAGCCTTCCGATAACCCTACCGATGCCAGTAACCTTATTGCCTACCTTATTTTCCAATCACCTGATTGTCATCTTATGGTAACCATACCATTGTTAGTAACCTTACTGTGTACCAAATCATTCTTGTTGTAACCCGGTAACCCTACTGATGTTCGTAAACCTAAAAATACTTACCTTTCTTCCAATCACCTAATTGAAGCCTCCCGATAACCCTACCGATGTCAACAACCTTGTTATCCTTGTTTTCTCAATCACCTGATTGATGTCTCTAGATAACCCTACCGATGTCCACAACCTGAAGATGTTTATCTTTTCCAATCACCTGATTGAAGCCTCCCGGTAACCCTACCGATGTTAGCAACCTTGCATCTTTGTTGTTAGTAACCTTACTGTTTTCCAGATTATTCTAATCATCTCCCGGTGACCCCCACCTACATGATCAACCTTACTACCTCATTCTTTCAAGATAACCCTACCGATGTTAGTGACCTTGCTATGGATTTCTTTTCCAATCACCTGATTGTGATACTCTGGTAACCCTACCAATGTTAGCCACTTTGATATCATTTCTTGCCCAATCACCTGATTGAAGCCTATCGGTAACCCTACCGATGTTGGTAACCTTACCATGATCTTTCTTCCAAATACATGTTTCCTGGTAACCCTACCGACGTCTATAATCTAGAATGTTTGGCATTCTAACCACCTGGTTAATCCATAGTCCAGTAACCATACTGAAGCCAAACATTTTTTACTAGTCATTATTTTTCAAAACTTGGTCATTACCCAGTAACCTTATTGTTGAGTGTTCCATTCGTGAATCTCCATCGTGTATGTTCTCTGCCTTGTGCTTGAGAAATCTTATTCCCCAGACAAGTTCATATTCACCTTTTGTGAGTATGCTTGGTCAAGCATCCTCCTCATCTTCCAGTCACCTCTATATATAGGCAATTTTCTTCGAGGAAATTCTTCGGGAATACCATACCGTTATCCGCCAAATCTTGTTAGTGGAGACATCCTAAAATAAAAAAATCATAAAAATTCCTACATGTTCTTCGGAGCGCAAATTTTCAGGTTCTTTTAGTATTTAATCTTCTTCCACCTTGAAAGTTATAAAGGCTAGCGCCAATCTCACCTTCAGGTTTAAGACGGTTAAATAGGGGCAATTGTTGAATCCCAAAAATTTCACCCCTAATCGATAATTTTTTATGGATTAAGATTTTGCATTCATCTACATATATTCCATTAGGTTGTTAACATAACATTGCATTCAATAAAGCACTTTGGTTCAAAGTTAAGTGGTTGTGCAATATCGGGGTTTCACATTGGTCGGAGGTATATATCAAGTAAACTATGATTCTTTTGCAAGCTATGAAGTGCAATATTAGGGTTTCTATGACTTTGAATATATCCTTTCCATTCAAGGGTATTCAATGTATTCCTTCATCAATCTTGGTATGAGGAATTAGGATTTGTGATTGCAACCATTTAAGACTTATTCTTTCATCAAGCTCCAAGATTTGTTGTCTACGTTAAGAGTTTAAAAGTTTCATCAATGTTTCTAACTGATAAGACTATGAACTATGGCTTTGATGTTAAGTTGCTTCTTCATCCAGTGTATACCTCAGGAAGATTAGCGTTTATATCCTATCATACTTGGATTTGTCAACATTTTCACTGAAGTTTCATTAGATAGCGAGGCACGATACAAAGATCATATTGGGAATTCATTGAGATTAGGCCATTGATGGTACTTATTTCTTGTTATGCAATTTTGATGTGGATTAAAGAATTGAATTGGTGTGGGTTCATGTCATGAATTTAGTTGGTTCATTTAATGGATTAAATTTTGCTAAAGCATACAAGTTGGGAGGATATGTTCATTTGAAAACAAGTTACAAGAATACTAGATATTATTATACCCCAAAGTTTAACCTCTTCATTTTAACCTATTTGGATTATAGTTCATTACCATATGCATACACACATAGCATTGATTCTGTGGTTACAAGATCAAGGTATTTCTCTCAAGCTTCGTCAGGTTACCGAAGACGTTTATTTCATCATTTGATGCATTTAGAGCCTTCTCCGGGCTATTCAATCAAGTTTATAATCAAGGCATCATCATGCCAAGTTCCTGTGTATCCCAACACACCTTGAATGATAGATAAAATCAAGTGTTTTGCTTAGTCCGAAACAATTTGAATTGAAAGTCTGTTTATTGCGGTGAGATTTAGAAATTTACAACTTCTGGTCAGAAGAAGGTTTTTTAGTGGTTCTTTGGACATTAGAACCGTCTTGGCATTTGCTACATTTTGTCTGTTCAGACCGAAGACCAATTTTATGAGGAAGACCGATGAAAATTTAAATAACCAGAGTTTTGGGTTTTGCTGGTCAATGTCCGCTCGAATGTTCGAAAACCCGTAACTTCCATGTAGCTCATCATTTTTGAATGGTTCTTCAGCCATAAAATCTGTCTCGATATCTTCTCAATTTTCGTGTTAAGTCCAAGAGCTAATTTTTGAAGAAGGTCTCTGAATGTGCGAAGAACTTGAAGATGTACAATGGAAAATACAGAGGAAAAGTATGATGAACCGTTGTTTTTCAGACGTTCGAAATTCATAACTTTCATCAGGTTCAACATTTTAGAGCCATTCTTTAGGTGAAAAATTCGTCTTGACGTCCCCTACATTCTGTATGTTTAGGTCGAAATCCAAATCTATACAGAGGATCTCCGAAAGTGAAAATTACCAAAGAATTTTAAAGTGAAAAAGAGTGCCGATCAACTTGTTTATGTGGCATTCAAAAAATCACAACTCTCCCTGTAACTCCCAGTACAAGTATGTCTAGAATAATATGTAGAGATGTTAATTATGGTACAAAGAAATATACAAATAGCTGGAAAGACAAGAAATTTAAACTGTATACAACATAATTCTAAAACTGAATGTATACAATAAGCTTGTCTTCAACATCGCACAACAGAATGATGACTTCTGCAGAGGTCTTCCTGCCATCTGCTCGTCTGCAGTCTTCAAAACTGTCCATCTAGCAAGTCTACCTCTATAACCTGTTCCTAAAAAATAATAAGAGGATTGGGGTGAGATTACTAAATCTCAGTGAGTCCATTATCTTACGAGTTCACTCAGTTCTACAAGGTACATGCATCAAAATAGATTCACCGTGAATATGGGTTTTCTCTCACGACTGGGTACAAGTACACAACAACGGTACACCACCATTATAAGTACCATAACTTCCCAATGAGGCAAAAATAAACACATAATCAAAATCAACCAGGTATGCAGACCCGTACCCGTGTACGAGGAATCCAGGAGTAAGTTTACTTGCCCCTACTCAGGTTACACTATCACACCGTCTATGAGTTCCACCTGTGCATCGCATTGAAAGACTTGCCCCAGTCATAGCATGATGATATGAATCATTCCTATATGGAATTCCATCCATGATAAGTCTAAGAGTGACATCACTGATAAGGCATCACAACTCATCCATCATCCAAACGCATATGATTAACTGCCGGTGCAAAAACACCATTTCGACAACACGAGCCCACCGGGCGATGCCTAATAGTCTTGCCTATATGGCACCATTAGCGATGAGTTTAGTCGCGCTATAACATTGCTTACGTGACATTACAACCCCATCATAACAAGCACGCGATGCAATTAACTGCTGGTGGAGCGCTGCACAAGGACCCATACAAGCACATCACAATGGTAGCTAAGGTGTATGACATACCGAGCATGCAGATGTAATTAACTACTGGTGGAACTCTGCACAAGGACCCACACAAGCACATCGTAACGATATAAATGACACCCATGGTCTAAGTCAGAGTGATTTACGTCCTAGTATCCGAGCCTACTCCGATTCAAGCATACATCAAAATCACAACACCGAATGTTCAACCGGAACGAAGAGCAATCACAATTTTCTCATATGATATCACATATTGCATAACACATACAACATTCCATGTTATAGCACTTTATCATATAATGTATACTCATGTCATAAAGGATAATCGATCACTAGGTAAAAGGCGTCCGAATACCTACCATAATACGGAACTACACTCGAGGGGTTTAAAATAATATAGTTTTGTCCAGGAGAGCGTGCTAAGCGGAGCCTCCTGCGCTAAGCTCACTCTGCAAAATATTCAATTTCCAAGCTTCAATAGGGCACACTAAGCGCGACCACGCGCACTAAGTGCAATCTGCGAATTCCCCAATTTCATCTATCAGGAGGGCACACTAACCGGGACCCTGCGTGCTAAGCACGGTCTACGCAAAACAGAAAAACCAGAACACCATCAGTTTTGTTGTTGGATTCCAAAACCCAACTCTTACTTCAATTTACATATCCAAAGTATACAACACCAATTTTCAGATTAGGAACATGTTATTCAACATTAAAAGTCAACATGCACTAATAATTTTCTCAACCTAACCCTTAACCCTAATTCAATTCAAAATCCAAAATTATATCCCAAATTCTAACTATGGAACTCACCTAGCATTAATAAAGGTTTAGATGATGTTCTTGCGGCCATTGAATCCTCATCATGCTTAAACTTTTACCTTTATGATCATCAAATCTGTAGTCACACTTTGACCCATTTTCAGCTTAGAACTCCAATTCAAACACACTTTTCTCCTCAAATACAAAGGTTATGATCACGAAAGTATACATCAAAATGAAGGGAATTTTGTGTAGATTTCAGAATTTCAAGAATTACCTGAAACAAAGCTACGAGTAAAACGTTATGTCTTGATGATTGAAAGCTTCTCAAATAACTCGTACATAAAAAATCAGCTTCAGACACCCAACTTCAAACGTGATTATCTTTATGATCACAACCATGCATAAGACAAATCTTATATTCAAATTATAGAGAATTTCGTGAGCTTTCAGAAAATTCCAGAATCATCCCAATCCGAGTTGTGAGCTAAGAGATGTTACTTTTTCAGTTGAGCTGCACCATGGAGCACGAAAATGGAGTTGATAGTGATAAACTTGCGCTCTCTTTCTCCTCTCTCTATTCTTCTATCTTAAAATCTGATTTGTTATAATGAATTATGTTCCTCCACCCAAACAAGTCTTTAAAGGTTCATGCAACAATGTTAAATGTCCAATATGCCCTCCAACTAAACCAATTTTACTAGTTTGCCATTTGGTTAGTTTCTAACCAATTATTTGGATTCCAACTACTTCTCTTAATATATTTCCAAATACAATTATACATATTCTCATACTTAGTGATATAATATATGGATGTTACATTCTCTCCCCCCCCCCCCCCCTTAAATAGAATTCGCCCTTGAATTCCTTCCAATTACCATGATCATACCTCCTTCCAACGAGGGGACGAATGTTCTTTACATTCTCCTTTGGTTGAACTTTGCAAATCCGCCCGAATGTTATTCCATCCAAAAGTAAATTAACTCAACTTTTTGATACACTTGCATACTCACAATATTGATTGTAAACTTAGTCGCCACACAATGCATCTCTACTGACATCTTGTCTGGACATACGTGGGAAATAATCCGTTCAAGGTTTCCGACCTTTACTTACTCACACCGAGTCTTCATAGTTTCGGAGTTTCTGGAACTACATCTAGTCAAATAATCCTCATCCTCCATGTTTGTCAAGATCATCCTTATTCAACGCAACACTGATTCTCTTTAATTCTTCTTTGGCTTACTTGTATTACCTTAAATACATACATTTCTATTGTAACATCGTTTTCCAATAACAATATTTCTGATTCAATCCCACATGCGTCCAAATAACGTCATACAACTGCTCATTGAATCCCTTGTCTTGACTTCTACTTCCCATAAGTTCGATCGACTTGCTTCCAGTTATCTCCTTCATACTACAAAACTTCTTGCTTCAATCCATACTTCAATTCTTGGTTGTAACAGTGATACCGAGAATCACAAGGGTGTACAATTTTGTAACTTGTAATCCTTACACCTGACAACTGCACACAACGTCCTATTAGTGAAGAGTAATCCTCACAGTTACCCCACAACTGCCGTCTTGATATCTAACAGTTTCACACGAGGTTCTACTGACGAAAGGTGAATTCTAACAGTCAATCTATAACCATTGTCCAAGTATTTATACATGCTCATATGTGTACAAGACACAGTCACAAAGAGTCTACTCCAAGCAGAATCCTTCATTCGCTTTTCTGAATACTCATAAGTACGAGCATTATCCCAAGAATATCTTACAACATATAAACCACATAGTCTTTTCCATGTTGGTCCATCGATAATACTTATCTAGATTATGGTGGATTCTTGAGAGACTAGGATGACAAAACATCACTCTGTGAGTTTCTCTTAGGAAGGTTTCTCCATCCACACTTGTTACAAGTATTCCATTTACACGTACTACTAGTTTATCTGGTTTTTCTTTTATCCATTGTGCTACTTTGATCTCAACCCGCCACACAATTCCTGAACCTACTAAATCACACTTTCTCCATAATCCACTTGGTTTCATTACTCTACCACCCTTGGTTCGATCCATTAAACAACAACAGTCCCTTGTCGGAATTCATCCAATCACAATACCCATGGAGTATTGAACACACTCAACAAAGACCACTCCTTGATGTTAAATAATTATAAAATAAGTTCACTAACGATTCCATTAGTCTTGGCTAAGTCCACGAATACAACTTGATCACACGCTTCAGCTACGGGATGTCTAAGGTCAAACGCTTACTGAAAACAAGTTCATTCTATCCCACTGACTTCCACATTGTACAACAACACTGACAACACTGATAAATTCCCATAGTTCCTTCCTTACCATACAACTCCATACTCTTAGTGTGATAACACCTTTGATAACTCATGTATCTTAAGTAGTGCAATAATCCTTTCACAACTACACTTCACCCAAGTAGTCGACTAATACCATTCGTAACGCCTCAAATTATCGACTGATCCATCAAACCAATGCAACCTCATATGCCTTCCTTTAACCACGCAGTCCCATACCTGCACATCCTCAGGATCCTTCTCATACATGATGTATATTCAGTTTACTACTTAAAGCTTTTAGGATTATCTTAATGCCATGCCCTGTTGTTTCCGAAATAGTTGCTAAACTAACTACCTCGACTGCGTTCCCAAATGCAGCGTTTCAATGCCTAGTGCGCGATCCAAATGCAAGGAATCATACTTTGTGCTTCGAACATTCCACTTTGGAATTTCTCAGCATTCTGAATCCAAAGTGTCTCTGTTTACCGAGACTGGCATTTCCTCAGTCCTGAGAGTCTATAAAGACTCCCCTAACCACATCTCATATCAGGTTAACCCAAGATATACTTCGTCTATTCTAACTCTGATCACCAATGTTATAAAATAAAAACACCACACGCCGACCAAGATATGACAACCTCACATCAGTTCTACCCCTGACACTCATACACACTCATTACTTACCACTCCATGATACAAAATCATCCATAAGGTATTACATGATATCATCCATACAACCACAATCATTCGGGTCCTTATAAACTTAGTATCAGAACTTGATCGATCCCACTATTGCCTGATAGTTTCCCTACTATCCAACCCGACATATGGATCCTCGTTACACCTACATCACGAGAATTAGAGTCTGCGCCACACGAATACCATATCAGAAACTTACCTTAAGTTCCAAATCAACATTGTCCCACATCTGTCAGGTTTCATGCACGATAGCGACACTGTTGTTATACCTATCCAGTAGTACTAACATGGTAGTTCAACTCTGAGGCCATGATCTAATGTAACCTACCATGTAGCATATAATGATCTTCACCCGTATCCTATAGTCACAAATGTCAGATGTCTGAACAGCTCTCTATCGAGGTCATCTCCCCTTAAAACCTTTCAGCCACACTCCTTAGGATGCTAAAACCTAAGAGTGTCACACGTTTAGGGTTTACTTACTCGGAAGCAACAAGCTAGATAAGACTAGGTATGAATTCAGTTCGAATTACTATGCCATGTGCGTACTCGCCCGTACAGTGCATGCATAAGGAATTCTAAGGATAATTCCACAGATAGGAATACCAGGGTTCCAAATAACCGTGACAACTACGGTCGTCCTGCTGATAATCCGAATAGACACTAGTTTCCATTTGTGATACGGTGGGAGAAATGACTTGATGTTTGCGTTTGTGTTCATAAATGTTGCGGTTTAGCAAGAGTCGCCACCGACTTTTCTTTTATCTAAAAGGAAAGGTGAAAAAAGCATAGGAAAGACCTTTAGAGATGTTTTCTTGAGTTCAGAGGGTAGATTATGAAAAGGGAAGGTGTTAGCACCCTTTTCATCCATGGTTTTCCATGGGCTCTTAGTTACTTGGTAGATCACTTGCTTTTTGTTTGAAATTGTGCTTGTGGTGTGGTTTTTGAAAGTATTTTGAAAATGTAATTTTGTAATGATTCTCGTTTCTATAAGAACGCATACAAAGTGTTTGTTTTGAAAATAGTTCAAAGATGAGAGTGTGGGTGTATAGAATTTTGTTGTTGTGAGCAAGCGAGTAACTAAGAGCGAACCTACCTACTCAAAAGGTCTTCGATGTTCTTTTTCTCCTCCTTTAGATGTTGTTATCTTACCATTGATTTGGTAAGAAGCCCCATCGTTGGATGTGAAGGGACGGGCGCGGGTCATCGTATAACCATGATAGCAATGTTGTGAGATGACTTAGAATTTCTTTTTGAGGGACTAAGATCATTTTGAAATGAAACATTTATAGCATCATCGAGGGACTATGATCTTGTATTTCGATTGTTTTTGCTAAGACACCCCACATGCATAACATGACCATTTTTTAGGCAACAAGTGGAGTTAACCTCAAGGGTGCATGTGTGAATAATGTGTTTGATTTGAATGCATTTAATCTTTGATTAGGGTTATCTACTTGTTGATTTTATCTTTCCATACACACCCTAATTACTAGCAATATATGAAAGCAATAAAAGTGCATAAATGTAAAGTCCTACGCTATTACAATATTTGGGGGATGGGGGTACATATTTACGAATGGGGATTGCAAATAAAATTAAATCATAAGTTACTATTACAACCATATTGAATGGATAAGAATGTACAAAAGATGTAAAATGGACTTGTTTTATTTTAAGAAAATATTTTTGATCTTTTGTTTTAAGAAATAAAATAAAGCATGTAAAAATAAAAAAAAATGTTTTTTGGTATTTTTTTGATAATGGAATAGAAAGTGATAGAAAAAATAGTGAGAAAAAGAAAAATAGAATCAGCGTATTTCTGATTAAAGGAGGTCAGAAGTTCTGACTCAGGCGTACTGCAAAACAGAAATCCTGTTAGTGAAAAAATAAGTAAAGTCAGAAGTTCTGAGTCCATTGGGAACACAGTAGTTATCAGAAGTTCCATACCACCGACAACAAAGTAGATTTCAGAAGTTCTGATACCACTGGAAACAAAGTAGATTTCAGAAGTCCTGATACCACTGGAAGAACTTGGTCTCTCTCTCCATGCTAGTCAGAACATCTGCAACTTGGTCATTTCTCCACAAAACAGAAGATGTGCATATGACAGTTATGGCAGGTGTCATAGTGTTTCAGAAATAAGAAATATCAGAACTATAAATCAGAGGCAAGTATGAATTTGCTAATCCTAATTATGAGTTCTAATTTCTTCAAGAAGTTCTGAACTGATTTATTCCCTACTTAGGCAGGCAGATGCATGAAATCTCAGAATATATACAACATCGTAAACATGATATCTACATTGTATTTTTGAACATAAAAATCTGGTAATGCTTAAGTAATATGGGGAGAGTCAGCAGAAGCTTACCTTGCAGCTAGAAGAGATTCTGTGAACCAGAGTTAACCTCAACTCTGATGCTGTTCTGAGCAGCTTCTTCACGTACTCAGTAGGCTAGAAGTTTTCAACTTCTGGAACAACAAAGGGGTGATGTTCTGACTTCTTTGAGTAGATGGATAGAGAGTGTATGGTAGTATGAATACAGAAGTTAGGGCAGTTTCTAATATGTGAATCAGAAACTGTGTGGATGGTTTTAGTCAAGAAACACTTGAGAACAAATGAAGTTTGAATGCAAGGAATCAAAAGTTAACAGGTTTTATATGTTGTGTTTACAGTTTTGTGGGTTCTTGGAATTTTTGAAGGGGTTCAAGACTTTTCTTTCTCAATTTTCTGACCCTTTTTCAATGGCCAATGGTGTTCTATTTATAGGCAAAGGTTTTGTAGTTTAGAGAGGTCAAGTGGCACCAACATCATATGTTAGATGCTGACTTACTCTTGAAGTAAGCTTAAACAAGCGTGGTTCAATGCACCAAGTGGGATGGTTAGTAGCGCCTAAGCTGGATTTGTCAGCATGAATTAAGGAAAAGTAAGAGCGGCGCATGGGCCTAGCATACTTTTGCACAAAAGTTTGTCTTCCCAAGGCAGTAGGGGTACACATGGGGGAAATCCTTTGGATAAAAACTCAAAAGTGGTTGTGAGAATTAAATGAGCATTAAATGATGATGAGATTTATTAAATCAGAAATCCTGCCATGTGAAACTATGTACCATTTCTTAATTCTGGATCAGAAGTTCTAAGCTTGCGTAGCATCCAATCTTCTGGCTCCAGCATGTTCTGAAGGAGCTTTCAAACTTTCCAGTAAGCTTGCAGCATGCTTTGTAACCTTCTTTGATTTACCCTTGCAAACTTTGGATTAGAAGTTCTGCTTCAGCGTAGCATCCAATCTTCTGATCCTCTTATCTTCTCGCTCCAGCATGTTCTGAAAGAGCTTTCAGACTTTCTAGAAAGCTTGCAGCACGCTTCTTAACCTTCTTTGAATTACCCTGGAAAACTCTGACCGAGCTTTTGTGAAAACTTGCCCAGAAGTTCTGACCAAACCTTGTCTTGAGAATATCCAGAATTTGCTAAGCGTTATGGTGATAATCTGGTCAGAAGTTCTGAAATTGTCACACTTCTTAAACACTTAGAAAAATTTCTAAGTGTTGTACCCCAAAACTTGCCCTCCCATATTTCTCAAAACATTGCAAAGAAAATCTCCAAGTTGCTCAAGGTTGCTCAAGAGTTGGTCAGACAAGCTATCTCCTAAGGCAGTCAACCCCAAATTAGGGTTTTGTGTTGCATCAAGATCCTTGAGTCCAAATGACCTCAAGTTCTCCCCAATGTCCTAATATGCTCTCAAGATCATCCATGTCAAATTTCAAGCCTTGCAGAGGAAGTTTGTTCAGTCAATTGCTCAAAGGTCCAAAAATCGACTGTGATAGGGCAAAAGTCAACTGTGACCTACATACAGTCAAACATCAAATTTTTTTGCCAACATTCTCATTTTGAAGGATATTTCATCATTTTATCAAGGGTTGATCATAATTCATCAAGGATTGCTCAAAATTCATCAAGACTCAAAAGTTGCTAAATTAGGGTTTTGCAGGAAAAGTCAACTCAACTTTGACCAAGCATAACTTTCTCATACTTTATGATAAATGACCCATCCAAAGCTCATTTTGAAGAGGATGAAATTTCCTACAATACATATACATACCCCAAGATCAAAAAATGCACTCTCAAGAAGTTATAAATTTGGACATTATAGGTCATTTTTGAAAGTCAACAAAAACACCTTTTTTTTGCCAAAGCTTATGACTTGAGCATGGAATATCAAAATGAGATGAGACAAAAAGGGTTGGTTATAGGACATCTCAAGATTTCTAAAAATTCCAAGAACACTTCCAAAAGTTCAAAATTGAAGAAGTTATGCATTGTTGAAGTTGGACTTTTTTGCAAAATTGCCAAAAGTCAACTATCCCCAAAACATCAAATTTTGTCAAATGGGCCCATTCTTTTCCCCTTGATTTGTGCTTGCATAGTTGCCCACGTGTCCTAGCTTCAGCCATGAGCCCATATTTTATTTTTATTATTTAATTTTATTTTTAATTGAATTTATTCATTTTAAATCAAATAAAATCATATAAAATCCAAAACTTTGATAACATAAGATTTTTTGGCTGTTTCAGGTTTTGATTACCATCATTATCATCATCAATTTCGAATCAAACCAAATCATGTCCAAAAAGATTGAATTGGACAAATTTGGAAGGTTTTTAAAGAAGAGATCAAATCAAATTCATTGGCATTGATATGAAGGGATTCAGTCCATGATTCTTACCCTAATACACTACACAATACATAAGCAAGCCAGGGGATACGAAACAAGGGTTGGCAAGTGCAGAGAGAGGCAGAATCAGATTTGGAAAATTCATAAAAAAAAGTGAGAGATCAAAGCCCAAGCTAGAGGCATTTTCAGGACTTGGGACTTGTCTCAATCGACTGCTGATCATCTCCAGAAGCTTTTACAATCCAGACCACACGTTTTCAAGCATTCTAAAGAACTGTAAGTCTCACGAAACATAGCCCTGTTCTTGAAATTGATTTGGCTTATTCTTGCATCGTTTGAGAAAACTATTGGCATATTTGTAATCCTCACAACATTTCCAAGCTATTTGCATCATTTAATTTCGTTTATATAACCTGTACTGCAATTCCCCATAGCTAAGTTTTATTGGATATTTTTGGGGGTTTCTATTTTAGGAACAATTGACCACCAAGAAGGGTATGGTTAGGACTGGGAGGTTGAGACGAGCATGACCATGCCCTTGAAATGCATTTTTGTGGCTCGTAGCAAATTTTGGAGGTGGACTGGCTTATAGCTACGAATTTCTGTCCGTAGGTATAGGTTTGTGATCTTTTAGCCACGGACATGAGGTTGAAGATGATGCGTGGCGCCCCATCATTGGGCCATTCAAACCAAGCACGCGTTTTTATTAAGTTTCTGGCAATAGCTTTGGTTTTATATAATATATATCATTTATATCAATATAACAATTGAAACAGCGTGTCCCAGTGGTCAGCAAGTCCAATTCCAAGGCGTTAGTGGCTGGAGGTCAGGGGTTCGATCCCTGCCTCCAGCGTTTTGCATTTTCTCTTTGTTTTTCAGATAATCATGTGTTTGCTCAAGCGTGCAGCCTACCGTGTGCCATCACCTATCCAATTGCCAGATGGCCAAAGGCCAAATCTGAGGGTCCAAAGCTGAAGGTCCACCAAAGGCCAAGTCCAAGCGTGCACATTGAATCCCAAAAAGTCAAAGAAGGCCAGCATTTTGGGCTTAAGGAATTGCTTCTCATACTCTCAAATTCAGGCCCAAACCCCTCCTCTCTTCTATTTATTTATTTTATTTTATTAATTGTTTTATTACTTTTGTTTAATTTACTAACCAATCACAAAAATTCCTTTTCATAAAATAAAATCACAAAAATATTTTTTATATTTAATTAAAATTTAAACTTTTATTTTTCTTAATAAACACTAATTAATTAGTTTAGGTTTTTAATTCTAGAATAACTTTAACCTATTTTGTAAATAAATAATTAATTATATTTAATTAGGCACTAACCATTAATTTAATTAATTTCATTTTCTTTCTTAAAATAACAAAAATCAAAAAAATATGTAATAATTTTTTATTTAATTAATTTTAATTTAATTTAGTAATTAATTTAGGTAATTTCTTTCTTAAAATAAAAAAAACAACAAAAGATTTCTTCTTTAACCAAAAGGGTCAAAACCCTAATCATGCGCTCGATTTAATTTCCCGCACGCGATTTACTTATTTTTTATCCAATAATGTACTTGCTCCCAGATTGTAATAGTAAATAGGAATTTCATTTATTTTTATCGCTTTATTTATATTCAAAGGGTTTGTCTTTGGCAATGTAAATACCCGACGCCTTGTAATTTAAATTCCGCATTTTATTTCCACAAATTATAACAGCTAGATGTTTGATAATAGGGTTGCATGACAAGACTGAATGTTTTAACCTAAAATCAACTTAGATCACCCTTAATATGTACAAAAATAAAAATAACTGAAAATGATACACTCCCACATGCGCACTCTTAGGGTACACCCCACTTGGTTGCCTTCATACGCGGTCATCAAGTATAGGTCGCTTTAGAGGTCGCCCTCTTGTCTAAAAGATCATAGTCGCCTCGAAACGGTTGCCTCAGATATTGTTGCCTCAAACAAATGATCTAAGACATTAGGGTTACCACTAAGGCATCCTAACATTGCTTTGGTGACCGTAAGTCCCTCATTCGAATTGACCCTTAAACTCCAACGACGGTGCTACCTACTCATCATTAGTAGGATAGCATTGTCTTAAGGAAATTAGCATAGAACGATTCCTTTTTCGAGTAGGTAGATGGTTCTTAGATACTTGCTCTTTTAAAAACAAAAACTCTTCACACTTACACTTTTCGAACAAAGTTTTCAAAAACACTTCATTACACTCTTGAGGACAGAAGCAAGAGTTAAATCGAAGTTTCAAACAAAAAAAAAACTTTTTTTCAAAACCCACAAGCAGAAAGAAAGCAATTTTGAGAACATTTGAGCAAGTACCTAAGAGCTCGTGGATAACCATGGATATAAAGGGTGCTAATACCTTCCCTTTCTATAATCTACCCCCCGGACCCGAGAAATATCTCAAAAAAGGATTTTTTTCTGTGCTTTTTTCCTTTCCTTATTGGATAAAATAAAAGACGGTGGCAACTCTTGCTTACCGCGACATTTTGCAAACACAAACGTAAAATGCAAACCAGCATTCCAAAAAACAGCCAGTTCTTCCCACCGTATCACAGAACTGGTAACTCTGCTGGGGACGCTTATAAGTGGGGTGTACCTTAGGAATAGTTCATAATGTTTTCAATTGCTTGACTTGTATGATTTATATTTGTGGGCTTGAATCGGAGTTACTATAGATCCTAACTCGGATCTGGGGGATACCTTTTAAGTAAGTAGCAATAAACTGTGGGGGAACTGTACGGCATAGACCGATACGGTTGAAGCAGTAGCTACGTTGGTGTGGCACTTTAGATTGTACCGATATCCCTTGTGGCGCAACGAGGAGAATATGGGTCTTCTAAGGGGTCATTAAGCACCAACTGGCCTTATAACCTTTAAATTGACCAACTTGGCCATAGAACAGTAGCAGTATGCTACACTCATTGAGACAAAACTCTCGCGATGATTCCGGCTGCAAGAAAAGGTTGCTAAACTGGAATTTGACTGATTGAGGGTGGTCAGTGATATTGAGATCCTCTAGAACCAGGTTACTATTTTTAGGACAGGTTTGAACCAACTGAACTGAAAGAGGGTAGTCCCTAGACTCCTTGCCATCCTGAAATCTAAGGGCTCTCTGTGTGACTTGTGTGCCTTTACCATGTTTGCTATTTGTGGATACTTGTGGTGTGTTTTCTATCATGACACCATAACATTGCATGCATCTTGCATTGGACTAACCTATTTCAAAGACAGGAGGGATTCATCTTTGTTCTGTTCTGTAGGTCATGGCACCCATGCGTAGAAACACCATTCGGATCAACTTTGTCCAGATTCCCACTCAGCTTAAGGAATTGGTTGCAAAGGTTTCAGATACTGCCTCCTTTATCAGAAGACATGGGCACCTCCTTGGTTTGGTCACCTCCAAGATGGATGAATAGATGATGAGTGTCCTAGTCCAGTTCTTTGATCCACTGTACCACTGCTTTACTTTTCTGGACTGCCAGTTGGTCCCCTCTCTAGAGGAGTTCTCTGATCTGCTTCGTATCTCTATTCTAGAGCAGACCCCGTTCACAGGTTGGGAGAAAGTTCTTAGACCGAAAGAGATTGTTTCAGCCCTCCATCTGACAAAGGTTGAGGTAATGGCTAATTGGGAGACTAGAAGTGGGACAAAAGGCTTCTTGACTAAATTCTTGGTTGGTAAGGCTAATCAGTTCTGGGACAGTCTAGACTTCCAGGCATTTGAAGACATTTTGGCTCTTCTCATATATGGTTTGATGTTGTTTCTTAATTCAGATTCCTTCATCGACGTGAATGCAGTAAAGATTTTCATATCCGGTAATCCTGTACCCACTCTCTTGGGTGACATTCTTCATTCTCTTTATGCCCGTACTGCTCGAAAGCGGGGAACCCTTATGTGTTGTGTGCCATTGCTGGCGAGGTGGTTTATTTCTCACCTCCCCAAATCAGTTTTGAAGAACAAGGAAGGCATGGGATGAGCCTATAGGATTATGTCTCTCTCTCTCATAATGACATCATTTGGACTATCAAGGGCATGGAAGATGTGGCTATTATTGATTGCTGTGGGGAATACCCCAATGTCCCACTTATAGGAACCAATGGAGGGATTACTTATAATCCGTGTTTGGCCTTACGTCAGTTTGGGTGAGCCAGGAGGGAAGGACCTCATGAGTTAATGATGTCGAGCATTGTGTTTGACTTCCAAGGGGATAGTGACGAGCAACGCCGCAGATTCATGAGAGCTTGGGATAGAGTACGCAGGTCTGATCCGCACGAGTTGGGTGCGAAGACTTCTCTTCTGATGGAGCCATATCTCTGATGGGTTCGAATCCGTGCCCCAAAGCTGGGAATGCCGTATGAAGCCGTCTTGCCTATAATTGTTGAGGTTGCTGAGGAAGAAGGGGTTCCTCCTACCATCCTCCATCCATACATGCCTACTGACATTGGGGCATTAAAGAGATCGTGGATGCAGCTGAGAGAAGAGCGGGATACTTACAGAGAAAAGTATCACGAGCAAGAGCAGAAGATTCAGAAGTTGACAAGGCAGCTGGAGAACAAGCAGATCCTCGATGACTATGTCCGCACCAACAAGAAACGACCATGGGAGCACTGATTGTCCTTTGATTATTTCTAGTTTTGATTTACTTTTTCAGTTTTTCTTTTTTGTAACGCCTTAAAGGCATTTGTCGAACAATTGAATTCAAAGTTTATCTAATAAAAGTGTGTTTCGTTTTTGTTTACGAATTTGAATCTCTCGACGTCTTTGAAATCATATCATACGCATTTCATTCCATGCACCTCATAACAGGTACCCTTACAGGTTTTCTCATCTTCTTCGCTGTTTATTTCAGCACTCATCATGTCTTCTGAACCATCAACTGAACAAGCAATCAAGGCTCTACAAGCTCAAAACGCCCAGTTCCAGGAATTGTTCATGAGCCTAGCTAAGGGTCAGCAAGATCTAAAGGCCCTTATCTTGAAAGAGAAGAAGAAGAAGAAGAAGAAGAAGAAGAAGACGGTCCTATTTAATATGGGTCGCAGATTCGGAAATGATTTGCGAGAAGAGGTTGATTTGACCCACTCATCTGGAGGGGGAGATAATCAGGAAGAAAGGAGGGCTCATAGCCCTGTGGTTTCAGACAACGAGACTAACTTTGACGAAGACCAGTATCCTCCGGCTGAGGATAGGTATAAACAATTGGAAGACCGGTTGAGCGCGATGGAAGTTCAGAAAGTGCCTGGTCTGGACTTTGGTGATTTGGGTCTGTCATCTGGGGTGGTAATTCCCCACAAGTTTAAAGCACCAACCTTTGCTAAATACGACGGGCTTTCTTGTCCAAAACTGCACCTCCATTCGTATGTTAGGAAGATTCAGCCATACACCGCTGACAAGAACCTCTGGATCCACTTCTTTCAAGACAGTCTCTCAGGGACTCAGCTTGAATGGTTTTACCAGCTGGAAGGAGCTAGTATCCGCAATTGGGAAGACTTGGCTGCTGCTTTCTACAAGCAGTACCAATACAATGCCGACCTTGCTCCCACGCGTACCCAACTCCAGGGTATGTCTATGGGTGCAGGCGAAGGTTTCAAAGATTATGCTCAGAAGTGGAGGGACCTCGCTGGAAGAGTGCAACCACCCTTGGATGATAGGGAACTAGTGGATATGTTTCTGGGGACTTTGTCTGGCCCGTATTTCAACCATCTCATTGGAAGTTCATCGTTTGGGTTTACAGAGCTGATTATGACAGGGGAAAGGATTGAGGCCGGTATCAAATCCGGTAAAATACAGAAGGGTGCTTCGTCAGGCACCGAGAAGAAGCCTTTTAAGAAGGAGTCCAGTGTTGTTTATAGTTCAAAAATCCAGAATAGACCTGAACGCCGCCAAGCTGTTAATGCGGTGGTTATATCAAGACCTGCTGTTGCTCCTCAGCGCAACAATCAGCCAAGGACCGAGAGACCACGAAGACAATTCACTCAGCTCAACATGGCTTTATCCCAAATTCTTCCGCAGTTACTGAAGACCAACTTGGTGATTCTGAGGGAGGCCCCGAAGAATCCAAATACAACATCACCGATGTACAATCTGAATTCCCGCTGTGCTTTTCACTCTGATAGCCTGGGGCATGATACAGATAACTACTGGGTCTTAAATAATAAAGTACAGGACTTGATTGATGCTAAGGAGATTGAGTTCGAAGCGCCTGAACAAAATAATGTTGTGACTGCTCCTATGCCCAAGCATGGAGTGAATGCTATAGATGAAGACTCGTTTGTGGTCTCTGTAAGAGACATTGTTACTCCCTTGATGACTATAAAGAAGAACCATCTGTTAGCCGGTTTATTTCCGGGTTGTGGTGAAGGTTGCCATCTGTGTGTCGTATTGCCTACCGGTTGCCATATTTTGAAGTCGGGTGTCCAACGCCTGATGGATAATAAAGAAATTTTGTTTGAGAAGACTTTTATTCCTTTGGTTCCTACTGAAGAAGTTGCTATAATCACCATTTTCGACAATTCTTCCAAGGCTTCCTCGAGAAAGCCTGTTAGAATTACATCTGTTCCAAGAATCGCTCCCTTGATCATTACTGTTCCTGGGCCTATCCTCTACACATCCAATAAAGTTGTCCCTTAGCATTACGGGGCTGACGTGTATTATCATGGAGTTAAACAAGATTTGGATGCTTATACTGACGTCAACAATATTGTTGGACCTACCAAAGTCACCCGTAGCGGAAGGCTTTTCTCCCCTGAGATCTCTCCACCAACCGTTCGGAAGCCTATTTTTATCACACCTACCAGTGCACCTGTTACTGTCCCTGATCAAGTTCCAATTCTTACCCCTGTTGCTGAGTCATCTGATACTCGGGGCAAAGGAACCACCAGTGAGCCTGCCCAGACGGAGGCACCGAAGACGATTACTGTTGAAGCCTCTAGATAAGAGATGGAGGAAATTTTAAAGATCATCAAAAAGAGCGACTACAATATAGTCGAGCAGCTGGGGAAAACCCCGTCCAAAATCTCTATGTTATCTTTGTTGCTATGCTCAGAGGCCCATGCCAAGGCTCTGATTGCCTTCCTGAAGACTGCACACGTGCCGCAAGAAACATCAGCTGATCAGTTTAAAGATTGCGTGGCTAGTCTGACGGCAGATAATGGGTTGGGTTTCTCCGACACCGACTTGACTGTTAAGGGGAAGAATTACAATGACGCCCTGCATGTCTCCATTGAATGCAAGGGCACTACTCTTGCTCATGTATTGGTGGATACTGGGTCATCGCTGAATGTTTTACCTAAGAAAGCACTGGACCGATTAGACTGTGAAGGGTTGGAGCTAAAACCAAGCAACATTGTGGTCATGGCCTTTGATGGGTCTAAGAGAATGGTACACAGAGAAGTGGATATTCCGATTAAGGTCGGTTCTCAGGTTTTCGCATCTACATTCTATGTGATGGACATTCGGCCATCTTATTCTTATTTGCTGGGTCGCCCGTGGATCCACAAAGCTGGGGCAGTAACCTCAACGCTCCACCAGAAGCTAAAGTACCCGGTGAAAGGGAAAATTGTGAAAGTACAAGGGGAGGAGGAGTACATGGTGAGCCACCTCAACTCTTTCCGATATGTAGAGATGGATGGGGAGTTCATTGAGACCCCGTTTCAACATTTTGAAGAGGTTCCCCAGACGCTGGCATCAACTGAGACTGTTGTTGAAGATCCTCCAATGAAGATGGCTTCCTTCAAGGATGCCCGGGCTGTTGTTGAGAAAGGTGGGTGTGAAAATTGGGGCCAACTTCCTGATTTTGAACATAAGACTAACAAATTTTGTTTGGGTTTCACTGCAGAAGCTCAAAGGGCTGTTCGGTATGCACGGATCGGAAGACCTCCCCTGTTCATCAGCAATTCAGGAGTGAATGCCATTGAAGACGACGTTGAAGATTATGAGTTTGACGGTTGGATTTACCCCACTGCCGATGGTGGATTAAGCAATTGGACAGCAAAGGACTTCGTCCCAATTTCTTTTATTACCCAGTAATGATACTTTTGTTCTAAGTTTGTAATAGACAATGTTTTAAACTTTACGGCTCGGTGTCTTACTCGGGGCACCGTGGCTTCATTTGTGAGGGCTTTATGTGTGTCATCTACATATATCATTAATAAAAGCATTGGACGTTTCTTGCATTTCAAATTTTGCGCTCCTTGTTTTTCTTTTATTATATATTGCAAAACAGCTATTTTACACACACTCACATATACAGGTCTACATCCACTCTCGATCTCACTGGTAACGACTCTACTACTGCCAGTTATGGCTTCGAAATTCCGATCAACTTAGCTGAAGACGAAGGTGAAGATGATTGCGAAGTACCTAGTGAACTTGCTAGACTGCTACTCCAGGAAGAGAGGGCTATTCAGCCGCATGAAGAGCCGGTGGAATCAGTAAATCTGGGTACAGAGGTAGACAAGAAAGAGGTAAAGATCGGAGCAAATCTGGAAGCCAGTGTTAAGCAATGGTTGATTCAGATGCTGCGTGACTACGTTGAGATCTTTGCCTGGTCTTATGAAGATATGCCTGGGTTGGATACCGATATTGTGGTTCACCGCCTGCCTACCAAGGAAGATTTTCCTCCAGTGAAACAGAAGGTCAGCCGAATGCTCCCGGATATGTATGAGAAAATCAAGGCTGAAGTTATGAAGCAGTTCGACGCAGGTTTTCTAGCATTTACTTCCTACCCTCAGTGGGTGGCCAACGTGGTTCCAGTACCAAAGAAGGATGGTAAGGTTCGAATGTGTGTTGACTATAGGGATCTGAACAGGGCGAGCCCCATGGATGATTTCCCTCTACCTCATATCGATGTTCTAGTTGACAACACCGCTCAGCATAAGGTATTCTCCTTTATGGATGGTTTCTCCGGTTATAATCAGATTGAAATGGCTCCCGAAGACATGGAGAAGACAACTTTTATTACTCAATGGGGTACCTTTTTCTACAAGGTCATGCCTTTTAGATTGAAGAATGCTGGGGCAACGTATCAGCGCGCCATGGTCGCTTTGTTCCGTGACATGATCCATCATGAGATTAAAGTATACGTTGATGACATGATTGCAAGCTCCCAGACTGAAGAAGAACATCTTGACCACCTTCAGAAGTTATTCGACAGGTTGAGGTTATACAAGCTGAGGTTAAACCCGAACAAGTGCACCTTCGGGGTGAGATCTGGTAAGCTGCTGGGTTTCGTCATAAGCGATAAAGGTATTCAAGTGGATCCTGCAAATGTGAAGGCTATACAGGAAATGCCAGCTCCTCGAACAGAAAAAGAAGTCAGAGGCTTTCTGGGACGTTTGAACTACATTGTCCGATTCATCTCGCACCTAACTGCTACTTGTGAGCCAATCTTCAAGCTACTGAAGAAAGATTAAGTGGTAAGATGGAACGATGAATGTCAGGCCGCTTTCGAAAGGATCAAAGAATATCTCCAAGAGCCACCCATTCTGATGCCTCCAGTTGAAGGGAGACCTTTGATCTTATACTTGACAGTACTCGACAACTCAATGGGGTGTGTGTTGGGTCAGCATGACGAGTCTGGACGAAAAGAGCATGCTATTTATTACCTTAGAAAAAAGTTTACCGACTGCGAGACCCGATACTCGTTGCTCGAGAAAACTTGTTGCGCTTTGGCATGGCCAGCTCGCGGCTGAGACAGTGTATGCTGACTCACACTACTCTATTGATATCAAAGATAAATCTAATCAAGTATATCTTCGAGAAGCCCGCCTTGTCCGGAAGAATAGCAAGATGGAAGATGATCTTGACTGAGTATGACATCCAATACACGACTCAAAAGGCAATTAAGGGAAGTGTGTTGGAAGACCATTTGGCACATCAAGCAGTGGATGATTACCAGTCTATGAACTTTGAATTTCCAGATGAGAATATCATGATAGTGACTGACTGCGAAGAACCTGGACCGGATGAAGGACCTGAGGAGGGATCCCGATGGTCTATGTACTTTGATGGAGCTTCGAACACTTTGGGTAATGGCATTGGCGCCGTGATCATATCTCCTAAAGGCTCTCATACTCCGTTCATCGCCCGACTATGTTTCAACTGCACCAACAATATGGCAGAGTATGAAGCGTGTATCATGGGTCTTCGAGCAGCAATTGACCTAAGGATTAAGTTTCTAAGTGTTTTCGGAGATTCCACTCTCGTGATCAGTCAGATCAAAGGCGAGTGGGATACGAAACACCCAAATCTTATTCCTTACAAGGAGTATGTGTTGACATTGCTTCCCCACTTCGAGGAGATAACCTTTGAACACTTCCCTAGAGAGGAGAATTAGTTAGCGGACGTGCTAGCTACGATGTCTTATATGTTCAAGGTCAGGTGGGACAACGAGGCTCCACAGATTACCATTGAGAGGTTGGATGAACCTGCACATTGCTGTGACATTGAGACTGAAGAGGTAACAGAAAAGCCCTGGTTTCATGAGGTGAAGAGGTATCTGGAAGCTCAGGAATACCCCGAGGGTGCATCTGTTAATGACAAGAAGTTCCTAAGAAGATTCACGGCAAAGTTCTTCATCAGCAATGGCATCCTTTACAAGCGTAACCATGATTCAACCTTACTGCGATGTGTGGATAAGAACGGAGCAGAAAGGATCATGACAGAGTTACATGAAGGTACTTTCGGAACTCATTCCAGTGGACATACCATGGCAAAGAAAATCCTTCGGGCAGGATATTTTTGGTCCACTATGGAAGCCGACTGTTATCAGCATTTTCGGACCTGTCACAAGTGCCAAATCTATGCTGATAAGGTGCACATACCTCCAGTTCCTCTGAACGTCTTGACAGCTCCGTGGCCTTTTGCAATGTGAGGCATTGATATGATTGGCGAGATCATACCTACAGCATCCAACGGGCACCGTTTCATCCTGGTAGCAATTGATTACTTTACAAAGTGGGTTGAAGCAGCTTCCTTTGCTACTATGACCAAGAACGTCGTGGCACGGTTCATTCGGCATAATCTAATCTGTCGATATGGTGTACTAGAGAGGATCATTACAAACAATGGTACAAATCTCAACAATAAAATGATCACCGAGCTCTGCAAACAGTTCAAGATACAGCATCATAACTCTTCTCCTTACCAGCCGAAGATGATTGGGGTTGTAGAAGCGGCTAATAAGAACATTAAGAAGATTGTGCAGAAGATGGCGGTGACATACAAAGATTGGCACGAGATGTTACCATTTTCTCTTCATGGGTACCGTACCTCAGCACGGACGTCAACAGGGGAAACACCCTATTCCTTGGTTTATGGCATGGAGGCAGTCTTGCCCATTGAAGTTCAGATACCCTCTCTTCGAATTATGAAGGATGCAGGTTTGAACGAAGATGACTGGATTCAGACTCGGCTTGGTCAGTTGAACTTAATCGACGAAAAAATACTTACTCCTATTTGTCATGGTCAGACGTGCCAAAAACGGATGATTAAGGCATTTAACAAGAAAGTTAGACGACAAGAGTATCAAGTTGGAGACCTGGTTATCAAGCGCATTATCTTACCTCAAGGTGATCCCAAGGGCAAATGGACCCCTACTTACGAAGGGCCATTTATGGTTAAGAACATTTTCTCAGGAGGAGCTATGATTCTAACCACCATGGATGTTCACGACCTTCCTCACCCCGTCAATACAGACATAGTGAAAAAATACTACGCATAATCAAAGACCCGCTAGGTCGACTGGCCTAGGAAAAAATAAGGGCTTCCCGGCGAACCAAAAGGGTTCGGGCAAAAATAAGGGATGAAAATGAAAAAATTGTACACCCGGCAAGTCGAAAACCTGAAAAGGCGGCTTGGGCAAAAAAGGGTATCCCGGTGGACTGAAAACCCGAAAGGGCGGTGCAGGCAAAAATTAGGGATTAAAGCGTAACACTATGTCTCATTGGATCACCTTGCAACCAGACTTCGGTATCAACTACCAAGCTCGGACGACACTAATCAATATGATCTACCTTCAACCAAGTAGCAAAGTGATGAGATGCTCGAGGACATAAAGGCAATAGCAGAGTTGGAACCCAGTGGGATTATTCACATAGCTGTTTTGTTTAATTTTTCACAAATTGTGTAAATTCTATCATTCGGCGGCGTTCTCTTACTAGGACGTCAGCCTCCTGTACAAAAAACGCCTATTTACAGGCCAAACTCCAAAATCAATACAATTCATTTTCAAAGAAATTTCAAACAGTTTTCCCTTTTTCTGTTTTTGTTTTGCAAAGAACGTCCAATGTTCATTTTTGATATATGCATTTGACATTAATTGCTGCTCCTAAATATTTACATGCGAAACAAAAGATCACTACTTGTAATATCAGAAACAGGGGCAAATAAGAATTTTCCAAACTGTACAGTTGCTCTGTCCACCAGGTAAAAGGTAGATTCAGCTGAAGAATATGACCAAGATCCTTTCACTCCCCGTAGAGTAAGAAAAGACAGTAATGATAGATCTCCCCAGCTGAGACTCGCAACCGGGAATGAATCGGTAATATTCTCCCCAAGCAGAGATTATTTACCATCGGCACTGAAAGGTCTTAACATTCCCCAGTGGAGTATAAGAATATTCCCTGGAAGAATACAAAATATCCCCAGTGGAGTTTGAAATTTTTCCCAGCGCAGTCTGAAAAAGCTTCCCCAGTGGAGTTGAAGAATCATCCCCAATAGACTTCGGAAGATTGTCCCCAGCAAAGCTAAAAATATTATCCCCATTAGAGTCTAAAAGGTTATCCCCAGTGAAGTCGCAACTGAAAGATTATCCCCAACGGAATTCTTTCCTTTCACAAACAAGAAGTCAATCCCCAACAGGATTCAATATCACCAGCAACGGTAATTCATCCCCGGCAGAATTTATCGGTGGAATCCTCAGCAGAACATCTCTTCCACACAGAGTAATCTCCTCATCAGTTTATTCCCCAACGGAGTTATCCTCTCCTGCAAGTTTATTCTCACGGTCATCTTCGTACGCCATCCTCAGCGGAAACGAAGAATTCAACTCTTTCCTCCAGCAGCCATCCGGGATTTATTTTCCCCAGCTAAAACATTACATTTTCATACATCATGACACATGCATATACGCATCGTACAACACAGTCTCATTTATTTTGAGAACATCATTGCTTGATATATCATGCATTGCATACGACTGACCTTTACCTTTCAGGAAGGATGCAGTTAAGTCCTCAGCTATAAAGATTTTACCCAAGTCGAAGTACTGACCGGTTCTTAAATCTCAACTGAATTATTCTCGGTTGAATTACAGATAAGGTTCTAAATCTTGACAATTTTTCTCCGTCGAAGTGTGGACGAGTTCTTAAATCTCAACAGAATTATCCTCGGTTGAATTATAGACAAGTCCTATATCTCGATGAAGATGTTTCCCTCAGTCGAAGTACTGAACGGTTCTTAAATCTCAACTGAATTATCCTCGGTTGAATTACAGATAAGATTCTAAATCTCGACAATTTTCCTCCGTCGAAGTATGGACAAGTTCTTAAATCTCAACAGAATTATCCTCCGTTGAAGTACAGACAGTCCTAGATCTCGATGAAGATGTTTCCCTCAGTCGAAGTACTGTCCGGTTCTTAAATCTCAACTGAATTAGTCTCGGTTGAATTACAGATAAGGTTCTAAATCTCGATAATTTTCCTCCATCGAAGTGTGGACAGGTTCTTAAATCTCAACAGAATTATCCTCCGTTGAAGTACAGACAGTCCTAGATCTCGATGAAGATGTTTCCCTCAGTCGAAGTACTGACCGGTTCTTAAATCTCAACTGAATTAGTCTCTGTTGAATTACATATAAGGTTCTAAATCTCGACAATTTTCCTATGTCGAAGTGTGGACGAGTTCTTAAATCTCAACAGAATTATCCTCGGTTGAATTACAGACAAGTCTTAGATCTCGATGAAGATGTTTCCCTCAGTCGAAGTACTGATCAGTTCTTAAATCTCAACTGAATTAGTCTCGGTTGAATTACAGATAAGGTTCTAAATCTCGACAATTTTCCTCCGTCGAAGTGTGGATAGGTTCTTAAATCTCAATAGAATTATCCTCCGTTGAAGTACAGACAGTCCTAGATCTCGATGAAGATGTTTCCATCAGTTGAAGTACTGACCGGTTCTTAAATCTCAACTGAATTAGTCTCGGTTGAATTACAGATAAGGTTCTAAATCTCGACAATTTTCCTCCGTCGAAGTGTTGACAAGTTCCTAAATCTCAACAGAATTATCCTCCGTTAAAGTACAGACAGTCCTAGATCTCGACGAAGATGTTTCCCTCAGTCGAAGTACTAACCGGTTCTTAAATCTCAACAGAATTATCCTCCTTTGAATTACAGATAAGGTTCTAAATCTCGACAATTCTCCTCTGTCGCAGTACAAACAGTTCTTAAATCTCAACAGAATTATCCTCCATTGAATTACAGACAAGTACTAAACCTCGATGAAGATGTTCCCCCCAGTTGAATTACGGACAAGTTCTTAAAACTCATCAGAGATGTTCTCTCAGTTGAAGTACAGGCAAGTTCTTAAATCTCAGCAAGATCAGACTTCCCCAGTGGAATCTTCCACAACAACAAGTATGCAAGTTCTCGCTAAGGAATCTCTTATGCGATCAACACTCCTGCAGATGGCATCTTTAAGCCCATCCTCATGCCATCAACCTCCAAATGGCATCTGTGAGCCCATTCCCGACATCACAAGGCTGATACCACTTCATGCGAGTGCAAATTTCTAGGCACTCTAGTGTCCAATCATCTTTCACCTTTGGATCACGAAAAGCACGAGAGCCAATCTACATCCTCAGGTTTAAGAAGATTGAACAGGGGAAGCTGTTGTACCCCAAAATTTTCCCTCCCATATTTCTCAAAACATTGCAAAGAAAATCTCCAAGTTGCTCAAGGTTGCTCAAGAGTTGGTCAGACAAGCTATCTCCTAAGGCAGTCAACCCCAAATTAGGGTTTTGTGTTGCATCAAGATCCTTGAGTCCAAATAACCTCAAGTGCTCCCCAATGTCCTAATATACTCTCAAGATCATCCATGTCAAATTTCAAGCCTTGCAGATGAAGTTTGCTCAATCAATTGCTCAAAGGTCCAAAAATTGACTATGCTAGGGCAAAAGTCAACTGTGACATACATACAGTCAAAATTCAAATTTTTTTGCCAACATTCTCATTTTGAAGGATATTTCATCATATGATCAAGGTTTTATCATGATTCATCAAGGATTGCTCAAAATTCATCAAGACTCAAAAGTTGTTAAATTAGGGTTTTGCAAGAAAAGTCAAGTCAACTTTGACCAAGCATACCTTTCTCATACTTTATGAGAAATGACCCATCCAAAGCTCATTTTGAAGAGGATGCAATTTCCTACAATCCATCTTAATACCCCAAGATCAAAAAATGCACTCACAAGAAGTTATAAATTTGGACATTATAGGTCATTTTTGAAAGTCAACAAAAACACCTTTTTTTGCCAAATCTTATAACTTGAGCATGGAATATCAAAATGAGATGAGACTAAACGGGTTGGTTATAGGACATCTCAAGATTTCTAAAAAGTCAAAGAACACTTCCAAAAGTTTAAAATTGAAGAAGTTATGCATTATTGAAGTTGGACTTTTTTGCAAAATTGCCAAAAGTCAACTATCCACAAAACTTCAAATTTTTTCAAATGGGCCCATTCTTTTCCACTTGATTTGTGCTTGCATAGTCCCCCACGTGTCCTAGCTTCATCCATGAGCCCATATTTTATTTTTATTATTTAGTTTGATTTTTAATTGAATTTATTCATTTTAAATCAAATAAAATTATATAAAATCTAAAACTTTGATAACATAAGATTTTTTGGCTGTTTCAGGTTTTGATTACCATCATTATCATCATCAAACTCGAATCAAACCAAATCATATGCAAAAAGATTGAAATTGGACAAATTTGGAAGGTTTTTAAAGAAGAGATCAAATTAAATTCATTGGCATTGATATGAAGGGATTCAGTCCATGATTCTTACCCTAATACACTACACAATACATAAGCAAGCCAGAGGATACGAAACAAGGGTTGGCAAGTGCAGAGAGAGGCAGAATCAGATTTGGAAAATTCATAAAAAAAGTGAGAGATCAAAGTCCAAGCTAGAGGCATTTTCAGGACTTGGGACTTGTCTCAATCGACTGCTGATCATCTCCAAGAGGCTTCTACAATCTAGACCATGCGTTTTCAAGCATTCTAAAGCACTGTAAGTCTCACGAAACATAGCCCTGTTCTTGAAATCGATTTGGCTTATTCTTGCATCGTTTGAGAAAACTATTGGCATATTTGTAATCCTCACAACATTTCCAAGCTATTTGCATCATTTAATTTCGTTTATATAACCTGTACTACAATTCGCCATAACTAGGTTTTCTTGGATATTTTTGGGGGTTATCTTTTCAGGAACAATTGACCACCAAGAAGGGTATGGTTAGGACCGGGAGATTGAGACGAGCATGACCATGCCCTTGAAATGCATTTTTGTGGCTCGTAGCAAATTTTGGAGGTGGACTGGCTTATAGCTACGGACTTCTGTCCGTAGGTATAGATTTGTGATCTTTTAGCCACAAACATGAGGTTGAAGATGATGTGTGGCGCCCCATCATTGGGCCATTCGAACCAAGCGCGCGTTTTTATTAAGTTTCTGGCAATAGCTTTGTTTTTATATAATATATCATTTATATCAATATAACAATTGAAACAGCATGTCCGAGTGGTCAGCAAGTCCAATTCCAAGGCGTTAGTGGATGGAGGTCAGGGGTTCGATCCCTGCCTCCAACACTTTGCATTTTCTCTTTGTTTTTCAGATAATCATGTGTTTGCTCAAGCGTGCAGCCTACCGTGTGCCATCACCTATTCAATTGTCAGATGGCCAAAGGCCAAATCTGAGGGTCCAAAGTTGAAGGTCCACCAAAGGCCAAGTCCAAGCGTGCACATTGAATCCCAAAAAGTCAAAGAAGGCCAGCGTTTTGGGCTTAAGGAATTGCTTCTCATACTCCCAAATTCAGGCCCAAACCCCTCCTCTCTTCTATTTATTTATTTTATTTTATTAATTGTTTTATTATTTTTGTTTAATTTACTAACCAATCACAAAAATTCCTTTTCATAAAATAAAATCACAAAAATATTTTTTATATTTAATTAAACATTAAACTTTTATTTTTCTTAATAAACACTAATTAATTAATTTAGTTTTTAATTCTAGAATAACTTTAACCTATTTTGTAAATAAATAATTAATTAGATTTAATTAGGCACTAACCATTAATTTAATTAATTTCATTTTCTTTCTTAAAATAACAAAAATCAAAGAAATATGTAATAATTTTTTATTTAATTAATTTTAATTTAATTTAGTAATTAATTTAGGTAATTTCTTTCTTAAAATAAAAAAATAAAAAAAAGATTTCTTCTTTAACCAAAAGGGTCAAAACCCTAATCATGCGCTCGATTTAATTTCCCGCACGCGATTTACTTATTTTTTATCCAATAATGTAATTGCTCCCGGATTGTAATAGTAAACAGGACTTTTATTTATTTTTATCGCTTTATTTATTTTCAAAGGGTTTGTCTTTGGCGATGTAAATACCCGACGCCTTGTAATTTAAATTCCGCACTTTATTTCCGCAAATTATAACTGCTAGATGTTTGATAATAGGGTTGCATGACAAGACTGAATGTTTTAACCTAAAATCAACTTAGATCACCCTTAATATGTACAAAGATAAAAATAACTGAAAACGATACACTCGCACATACGCACTCTTAGGGTACACCCCACTTGGTTGCCTTCGTACGCGGTCATTAAGTATAGGTCACTTTACAGGTCGCCCTCTTGTCTAAAAGATCATAGTCGCCTCGAAACGGTTGCCTCGGATATTGTTGCCTCAAACAAATGATCTAAGACATTAGGGTTACCGCTAAGGCATCCTAACATTGCTTTGGTGACCGTAAGTCCCTCATTCGAATTGACCCTTAAACTCCAACTACGGTGCTACCTACTCATCAATAGTAGGATAGCATTGTCTTAAGGAAATTAGCATAGAAAGATTCCTTTTTTCGAGTAGGTAGATGGTTCTTAGATACTTGCTCTTTTAAAAACAAAAACTCTTCACACTTACACTTTTCGAACAAAGTTTTCAAAAACACTTCATTACACTCTTGAGGACAGAAGCAAGAGTTAAATCGAAGTTTCAAACAAAAAAAAACTTTTTTTCAAAACCCACAAGCACAAAGAAATCAATTTTGAAAACATTTGAGCAAGTACCTAAGAGCCCATGGATAACAACGGATAGAAAGGGTGATAATACCTTCCCTTTCTATAATCTACCCCCCGAACCCGAGAAATATCTCAAAAAAGGAATTTTTCTGTGCTTTTTTCCTTTCCTTGTTGGATAAAATAAAAGACGGTGGCGACTCTTGCTTACCGCGACATTTTGCAAACACAAACGCAAAACGTAAACTAGCATTCCAAAAAACAGTCAGTTCTTCCCACCGTATCACACTAAGTACTTTGAATTTGACTTTTCCAAAGTAAAATTTGACTTTTGAAATCTTTGATGAAACAAACTTCATATTCCAACATGTCTTGATGAAATATGATTTTTGAGATTTGATTTTGATCCAAAAGTCAAAGTTAGACTTCTTAGTGTGCAAATGACCATTTTGCCCTTGTGAATGACTTGCTTGGAAAAATTGATAATTCAAGGCCTGGAAACTTGATAGAAGCAAACCTGGGATCCAGGGTGATCCCTTATGAAATGAGAGGGAAAATTTTGGGGTACAACAGCTGCCCCTGTTCAAACTTCTTGAACCTGAAGAGTTAGATTGGCGGATCCGCCATTCGTGACTTGAAGGTGAAAGATGATTGAACACTAGAGTGCCCAGAAGTTTGCACTCGAAGGTGAATGGGCTTATAGATGCCATTTGGAGGAATGTTGGTAAACGCTGGAAGAAGTATCAGCACAAATCTTCTTATTGATTTATACTAAAACTTGATGTTTTACCTGTGAGAAAAAGGGTTAGTAAAATGTAGATGCTTGCATGATGTTCACCGGATGTGGTATCATGCCAAGTGCATATGGTATGTACATGCTATGATGTGTGAATGTGAGGTATATGTTTTTGTCCAGGAAAATAAATCCCTAACTACTGCTGAGGAAATTCTGGGAGGTTGAATCCCTGATTGCCGTTGGATATGAAGAATGTGCATATCTTCAAATTTTGTTGAAAGGATGCTTTTGCTGGGGAATATCTCTCAAATTTCAGCTGTTATCTGGTCGGATCCAGGCTTCATAGTTGTTGAGGATGAAGTAGTCATATGCTATCTGGCCGGATCCAGGTTTCACGACAACTTACTGGAGGAAGAGATGAATTAACTTTTATCTGGTCGGATCCAGGCTTTGCAGAAAATTCCTTGAAATTGAATAGTTAATCTGGTCGGGTCCAGGCTTCACAACAGCTGTTTGAAAACTGTTATCTGATCGGGTCCAGGCTTTGCAGATTTCTTGATGAGGTCAATTGTTATCTGGTCGGGTCCAGGCTTCACAATAAACAGTTTGAAAACTGTTATCTGGTCGGGTCCAGGCTTTGCAGATTTCTTTGATGAGGTCAATTATTATCTGGTCGGGTCCAGGTTTCACAATAAACTGGTTGAAAATTGTTATCTGGTAGGGTCCAGGCTTTGCAGATTTCTTTATTGAGGTCAATTGTTATCTGGTTGGGTCCATGCTTCATAATAAACTGTTTGGAAACTGTTATCTGGTCGGGTCCAGGCTTTGCAGATTTCTTTGATGAGGTCAATTACTATCTGGTCGGGTCCAGGTTTCACAATAAACTGGTTGAAAACTGTTATCTGGTCGGGTCCAGGATTTGCAGATTTCTTTGATAAGGTCAATTGTTATCTGGTCGGGTCCAGGTTTCACAATAAACTAGTTAAAAACTGTTATCTGGTCGGGTCCAAGCTTTGCAGATTTCTTTGATGAGGTCAATTGTTAACTGGTCGAGTCCAGGCTTCACAAAAAACTTTTTGAAAATTGTTATCTGGTAGGGTCTAGGCTTTACAGATTTCTTTGATGAGGTCAATTGTTATCTAGTCGGGTCCAGGTTTCACAATAAACTGGTTGAAAATTGTTATCTGGTCGGATCCAGGCTTTGCAAATTTCTTTGATGAGCTCAATTGTTATCTGGTCGGGTCCAGGCTTCACAATAAACTATTTGAAAACTGTTATCTGGTCGGGTCCAGGCTTTGCAGATTTCTTTGATGAGGTCAATTGTTATCTGGTCGGGTCTAGGCTTCACAATAAACTGTTTGAAAACTGTTATCTGGTCGGGTCCAAGCTTTGCAGATTTCTTTGATGAGGTCAATTGTTATCTGGTCGGGTCCAGGCTTCACAATAAACAGTTTGAAAACTGTTATCTGGTCGGGTCTAGGCTTTGCATATTTCTTTGATGAGGTCAATTGTTATCTGGTCGGGTCATGGTTTCACAATAAACTGGTTGAAAACTGTTATCTGGTTGGGTCCAGGCTTTGCAGATTTCTTTGATGAGGTCAATTGTTACCTGGTCGGGTCCAGGCTTCACAATAAACAGTTTGAAAACTGTTATCTGGTCGGGTCCAGGCTTTGCAGATTTCTTTGATGAGGTTAATTGTTATCTGGTCGGGTCCAGGTTTCACAATAAACTGTTGGAAAACTGTTATCTGGTCGGGTCCAGGCTTTGCAGATTTCTTTATGAGGTTAATTGTCATCTGGTCGGGTCCAGGTTTCACAATAAACTGGTTGAAAACTTTATCTGGTCGTGTCCAAGCTTTGCAGATTTCTTTGATGAGGTTAATTGTAATCTGGTCGGGTCTAGGCTTCACAATAAACTGTTTGAAAACCGTTATCTGGTCGGGTCTAGGCTTTGCAGATTTATTTGATGAGGTCAATTGTTATTTGGTCGGGTCATGGTTTCACAATAAATTGGTTGAAAACTGTTATCTGGTCGGGTCAAGGCTTTGCAGATTTCTTCGATGAGGTCAATTATTACCTGGTCGGGTCCAGGCTTTACAATAAACTGTTTGAAAACTGTTATCTAGTCGGGTCCAGGCTTTGCAGATTTCTTTGATAAGGTCAATTGTTATCTGGTCGGGTCCAGGTTTCACAATAAACTGTTTGAAAACTGTTATCTGGTCGGGTCCAGGCTTTGCAGATTTCTTTGATGAGGACAATTGTTAGCTGGTCGGGTCCAGGTTTCACAATAAACTGGTTGAAAACTGTTATCTGGTCGGGTCCAAGCTTTGTAGATTTCTTTGATGAGGTCAATTGTTATCTGGTCAGGTCCAGGTATCACAATAAACTGGTTGAAAACTATTATCTGGTCGGGTCTAGGCTATGTATATTTCTTTGATGATGTCAATTATTATTTGGTCAGGTCATGGTTTTATAATAAACAGGTTGAAAACTGTTATCTGGTCTGGTCCAGGCTTTGCAGATTTCTTTGATGAGGTCAATTATTACCTGGTCGGGTCCATGCTTCACAATAAACTGTTTGTAAACTGTTATCTGGTCGGTTCCAAGCTTTGCATATTTCTTTAAGGAGGTCAATTGTTATTTGGACGGGTCCAGGTTTCACAATAAACTGGTTGAAAATTGTTATTTGGTCGGGTCCAAGCTTTGCATATTTCTTTGATGAGGTCAATTGTTATCTGGTCGGGTCCAGGCTTAACAATAAACTGTTTGAAAATTGTTATCTGGTCGGGTCTAGGCTTTGCAGATTTCTTTGATGAGGTCAATTATTATCTGGTCGGGTCATGGTTTCACAATAAACTGGTTGAAAACTGTTATCTGGTCGGGTCTAGGCTTTGAAGATTTTTTTGATGAGGTCAATTGTTACTTGGTCGGGTCCAGGCTTCACAACAAACTGTTTGAAAACTGTTATCTGGTCGGGTCCCGGCTTTGCAGATTTCTTTGATGAGGTCAATTGTTATCTGTTCGGATCCAGGTTTCATAATAAACTGTTGGAAAACTGTTATCTGGTCGGGTCCAGGCTTTGTAGATTTCTTTGATGAGGTCAATTGTTATCTGGTCGGGTCCAGGTTTCATAATAAACTGGTTGAAAACGGTTATCTAATCGGGTCCAAGCTTTGCAGATTTCTTTGATGAGGTCAATTGTTATCTGGTCGGGTCCACGCTTCACAATAAACTGTTTGAAAACTGTTATCTGGTCGGGTCTAGGCTTTACAGATTTCTTTGATGAGGTCAATTGTTATCTGGTCGAGTCCAGGTTTCACAATAAACTGGTTGAAAACTGTTATCTGGTCGGGTCCAGGCTTTGCAGATTTCTTTGATGAGGTCAATTGTTATCTGGTCGGATCCAGGTTTCACAATAAACTGGTTGAAAACTGTTATTTGGCCGGGTCCAAGCTTTGCAGATTTCTTTGATGAGGTCAATTGTTATCAGGTCGGGTCCAGGTATCACAATAAACTGGTTGAAAACTGTTATCTGGTCGGGTCCAGGCTTTGCATATTTCTTTGATGAGGTCAATTGTTATCTGGTCGGGTTATGGTTTTATAATAAACTGGTTGAAAATTGTTATCTGGTCGGGTCCAGGCTTTGCAGATTTCTTTGATGAGGTCAATTGTTACCTGGTCAGGTCCAGGCTTCACAATAAACTGTTTGAAAACTGTTATATGGTCGGGTCCAGGCTTTGCAGATTTCTTTGATGAGGTCAATTGTTATCTGGTCGGGTCCAGGTTTCACAATAAACTGTTTGAAAACTGTTATCTGGTCGGGTCCAGGCTTTGCAGATTTCTTTGATGAGGTCAATTGTTATCTGGTTGGGTCCAGGTTTAACCATAAACTGGTTGAAAACTGTTATCTGGTCGGGTCCAAGCTTTGCAGATTTCTTTGATGAGGTCAATTGTTATCTGGTTGGATCCAGGCTTCACAATAAACTGTTTGAAAACTGTTATCTGGTCGGGTCTAGGATTTGCAGATTTCTTTGATGAGGTCAATTATTATCTGGTCGGGTCATGGTTTCACAATAAACTGGTTGAAAACTGTTATCTGGTCGGGTCTAGGCTTTGAAGATTTCTTTGATGAGGTTAATTGTTACCTGGTCGGGTCCAGGCTTCACAATAAACTGTTTGAAATCTGTTATCTAGTCGGGTCCAGGCTTTGCAGATTTCTTTGATGAGGTCAATTGTTATCTGGTCGGGTCCATGTTTCACAATAAACTGTTTGAAAACTGTTATCTGGTCGGGTCCAGGCTTTGCAGATTTCTTTGATGAGGTCAATTGTTATCTGGTCGGGTCCAGGTTTCACAATAAACAGGTTGAAAACTGTTATCTGGTCGGGTCCAAGCTTTACAGATTTCTTTGATGAGGTCAATTGTTATCTGGTCGGGTCTAGGCTTCACAATAAACTGTTTGAAAACTGTTATCTGGTAGGGTCCAGGCTTTGCAAATTTATTTGACGAGGTCAACTGTTATCTGGTCGGGTCTAGGTTTCACAATAAACTGGTTGAAAACTGTTATCTGGTCGGGTCCAGGCTTTGCAGTTTTCTTTGATGAGGTCAATTGTTATCTAGTCAGGTCCAGGCTTCACAATAAACTGTTTGAAAACTGTTATCTGGTCGCGTCCAGGCTTTGCAGATTTCTTTGATGAAGTCAAACTTTTATCTGGTCGGGTCCAGGCTTCAGTAACTCAAACTGTTATCTGGCCGGGTCCAGGTTTCAGTAATTGAAGAAGTCAAACTGTTATCTGGTCGGGTCCAGGCTTCAGTAACTCAAACTGTTATCTGGTCGGGTCTAGGTTTCAGTAATTGAAGAAGTTAAACTGTTATCTGGTCGGATCCAGGTTTTAGTAATTGAAGAAGTCAAACTGTTTATCTGGTCGAATCCAGGCTTCAGTAATAACTTGAAAATTGCTAATATCTGGTCGGATCCAGGCTTCATAGCATCTTGAAATTGAGATCAACTGTTATTTGGTCCGGTCCAGTCTTCAGATACTCAAATTGTTATCTGGTCGGGTCTAGGTTTCAGTAATTTGAAGAAGTCAAACTGTTATCTGGTCGGATCCAGGCTTCAGTAATAACTTGAAAATTGTGCTAATATCTGGTCAGATCCAGGCTTTATAGCATCTTGGAATTGAGATCAATTGTTATCCGATCGGGTACAGGCTTCAGATACTCAAACTGTTATCTAGTTGGGTCCAGGTTTCAGTAATTTGAAGAAGTCAAACTATTATTTGGTCGGTTCCAGGCTTCAGTAATAACTTGAAAATTGCTAATATCTGGTCGGATCCAGGCTTTATAGCATCTCTTGGAAATAGTAAAGGCTTTGCTGATGGCTTTACTGGGGATCAATGGCCTTGTGATTTGCAATAATCTGAAAGGGAAATTCAAACAGGAGAGCATAGACTCAGTCAGGTAAGGCAGACTCAGCTTGAGGAGGATACACCCGACTGGCGGTGATGGGCTCTTCCGGGGATGATGGGCTTATCTGGGGAGATAATAGCCTTGTTGATAGGAGTTTTGACAATGGAAGTGTCATCCTTCTTGAATTGACTTGTTCACTGAGAGAGCTTTCGTTCACTGGATATTGGTTGTGTGAATTTCTCCGCTGTCAAACAAATAGCCATATGCAAACAGTGATATTCAAGTAATGCAAAGTTTATGTTTGTCTTGAAGTTTTAAAAAATGCATTTTTAGCAAGTAAAGAAGTTTGTAATTCAACTCTGGATTTTGAGTAAAGCCTTACAGGAGTTAGGATACCTTTTGTAACAGTATGCTTTCGAACTAACCCATGCTTTAATTAGGACTTTTGAAGGGTTATAACATGGCTTGGTTCACGGTTTAAGAAACAAAGTATAAAGGCTCAAAGTATATTTTTACCCACCCGCTCTTCGTGATGTTCTTCAATCCTAAACTCAGTTAGTTGTGTGTTTGAACTCCGATTGAGTCTGGAATGACGTTTTGGTGATGGTTCAGACAAGTTAAGTTTATCGGAAGGCAATCATTCTTTTTTTGCAACCTTTTTCATGTTGTTGAGGATTTGTAGTGACCTCTTTTTGATTTGTTATCCCTAATTTTTGCCTGACTGTTCTTGTTTTGAGATTACAGTCAGCGGGATGTCTCAGTTTTCTTTAAGTCTCCTTCGTAGGTTTTGACTTAGTGGGATTTTTTTTAAGAGATAATGACTGCCTATGTGATAGGGAACCATCACCGTATTTTTATTCCAGAGGAATGTTTCTTGACGTCATTCGTTGTATTACGAGATGAGAGTTTGCGGCTTAACGCGCGTTTGAATTAATTGAGAGACTACCATGCCCCTGGTTTTGATTAAAGGTTTTAATTTTGTGAAAAAGAAAAACTTCTACTTCTTTAGCTCGAAGGGGTTGACTAGGGATTATCTTCCTTATAACTCCAGTGTTTAGGATTTGAAAGAACGCATGTACATCGTCAGCAAGGTCTGTTCAAAAGCATACTGTATGATATTATGGCATTGTTTTCGTCATCCTCCCTCTAAAGGCTTGTAACTTTTAGCAAGAGTTGAATGTCATAAAAATGAGTAAAAGGCATAGTTTAAATGTAATGAAAATGAGTGGATCAAATCAAGACAAACATATGCAATGCATTAATAAAACAAAGTTTAACATTAATAGATAATTGTTTGAATGACAAAAGGAATTACAACTGAAAATTCAAATGAAACAGAAGCCTCTTTGTCTGAACTTTTCACTTTAGGTGGTGAGTCTTTGAAGGGTGACAGAGGAATTCAGTCTGGCCACCTTGTGTGAACTCCAGCATTCCTCCGTCGATCAGGTCTTGAATTGTATTTCTCAACGTCCAACAGCTATTGGTGTCATGTCCAGGACTGTTGGAGTGGTACGCACATCTTGTATTTGGATTTTACCTTGGGGAGTGTGATACGGTGGGAAAACTGACTTAAGGTTTTGCGTTTTGATCGCATTTGTATGGATAGCAAGAGTCGCCACCGACTTTTCTTTTATCCAAAAGGAAAGGTAAAAAAAGCACAGGAAAGACCTTTCGAGATTATTTCTCGGGTTCGCGGAGTAGATTATGAAAAGGGAATGTATTAGCCCCCTTTTCATACGTAGTTATCTACGGGCTCTTAGTTACTCGCTAGATCACTTGCTTTTGTTCGACAATATGCTTGTGGTGTGTTTTTTGAAAGTATTTTGAAAATGTCTTTGTAATGGTTCTCGTTTCTATAAGAACGCGTACAAAGTGTTGTTTCAAAAAATAGTTCAAAGATGTGTTTGTGGAATGTGTTTTTGAAGGTGGTTTTGAAAATATGTTTTGCAATGGTTCTCGTCTCTATAAGAACGTATACAAAATGTTTTGTCTTTTGAAAATGTTTTGAGATGAAAGTGTTGGTGTAAAAATGTTTTTGTCGTGAGCAAGCGAGTAACTAGGAGCGAATCTACCTACTTGAAAGGTCTCAAATGTTCTTTTTATTCCTCCTTTAGATGTTTCTGTCTTACCATTGATTTGGTAAGAAGCCCCATCGTTGGATGTGAAGGGACAGGCGCGGGTCAATTTTACAGTCATCGAAAGCAACTTATGAGACGCTTTAGCAATTTTTCGTAAGGGACTAGATCGTTTTACCGGAGGCAACATCGAGGGTCATCGAGGGACTACGATCTTTTTTTATCGATGGGTCTTTGCTAAAGCGTCCCATATTCGAGGGACACGACTATTTTTCAGAGGCAACAAGCGAGGTTACCCTAGAGGTGCGCGTGTGAAAAAGTGTGTTTGATTCAAGTTATTTTGTCTTTGAAATTAGGTTATCTAGTGATTGTTTTTGAATCTTGCCATACACGCCTAATTACTCTACAGTATAAGAAAGACAATAAATTACGGAAATGGAAATTCTACGCTTACAGAGCTTTCGAGAGTGGGGGTACAATTTTTATAAATGGGGATGAATCGAATGCGATTAAAAAGTCCAAAATAGGCAATCAATACAAACAAATCGAATTGAACGATTAATTAGAATTATAACGGTCTATGAAATAAAATTAATTAACAAGATATAGCAATAAGATTCTAAGTATTTGTTTGTGAATAAGTTTGGAAGGAAAAACAAAAATAAAATTCTACTCTATAAAGAAAATAAATGACTAAAGAAATTAATTTGTATATTTTTTGTCTTATAGGATTTTTGTTATTTTTTAGAAATTAAATGAACCAAATAACACTTAATATACAAAAATTAGTTAGTAAAATAACTTACAAAATCCTAAACTAATTGAGAAAATAAATTAATTTTTGAAAATATACATTTTTAATTAGTTGAATTAGACTTAAACCTAAAATAAGTTCTAAACTAATTTAAAATTCTAAGTACTTAGATTAATTCTAAAATTAAGTATATAATAGTTAAGTAAATAAAAAAAAAGAAATTTTAAAAATATTAAGTTAAACCTAAATTTAATTAAAACTAAGATTTACTCAAACTATATTTAAGCTAAACTAAAGGTAAAACAATTTAATTACGAGAAAAAGGGTGTGAAATAGAGAAATAGGGGGTGAGGCTGAAAAAAAAGAACATTGGGCTTAAAAAGAATGGCCCAAGTTATAAACAAAATCAACCTAGACTAATTTTATAGAAAATAAAAAAAACTAATGGGTTGGGCCGGACTGGGTCGGGTCCGGACCCAGTTCCTCACCCAACCAAACGGGTTGTATAACCCAACGCTTCTTATCTGAACCACAAATATCTCTTTGAAAAAAAAGAACCCTAGATCGATCAAACCTGTTCCCAATTCTCTCTATCTCACAATCTCAACAAAACTCCAATCCACCTTCTCACTTCTTCTTATCATTACAAACAACACACAGTGAATTTATACAACAATGGATAATGCATGGACTAAATCAAAACATGGTGGGAAAGACAGACCTGAATCAGTGATGGTCACGATGCAAGGGCGCGGTGGTCGCTGGTAGGCAGAGGGCGACGAGACGGAGGCTAGGCTCGTTGCGGCTAGTCGCTTGAGGATGTTTGAGATCGCGAATGGTGATGATGAAATAGCGTTTGGGATGGTGTTGGTGACGATGGAACGATGATGGTAGTTACGGGTTTGTGAAGTTTTGATGGAAACAAAAGCTTTTTTTTTGTTGTTCTGATTTGGTGAGATCTTTTTTATGTTTTCTTTGATTTCTGTATTTTGTTGTGATTTGTTGGTTGCTGCAAGAAAATGGTTTGTTTCTTTTGGTTTGTATATCCTTGCTCTTGCTTGGTATATTGTTGGTTTTTCTGGTGTGTCGTATGAGGTTCAGGTTTTATACTGTTTTGGTTTTTTGATGGCCTGGTTTTGCTCTTGCATCGTATCTTTTTCTGGTTTTGCTGTTTTGTTTTTGTATATTACCTCTGCCTCTTGCTTTTACAGTGAGGTTTCTGGTTTTGTATCTTGGTCAGCCTTTTGCTCTGATATTTTATCTCTTGGTATGCTGGCTCTGGTTTCTTGGCTTTTGGTTTTTGCTGATTTTTTCTATTCTTTGGCTTTTTTGTGATATATCCTCTGCTTACCTTTGACCCTTGTTGTTGGTATATAAGAGATGTAATGAATTGCCTTTTGAGTAATTTTGGCTTGATGACCTTGGCCTTTAGAGTACATATTAAGCTATGTCTATTTTGGTGCAAGTTTGGGCAGATTTTGGACTGTAATGCAGGCTGGTCATGGCAGGTTTTTGGACAGTTTTTGGCTTAGGTGGTACTTTTCTAACTTGTCCCTATCTTCTTTCCTCTTTCATCTTTTAATGATACAAAGCAAACTTACTTTTTCTTTAACTTTCTAAGGATTTGCATTTTTTCGGAAAATGATGACAGGGTGCATACCATGAGCTAGCATTGCTATGCTATTGCTGCTACATTTTTTTTCTTTGTATTGTTTTAGCAGCCTATGCTGCTGCTACCTTTGCCTTTTTTTGCTTTTATTTATGCTGATGTTTGTCCTTGTTGTATTATGTGTTTGGCAGCTTTTGGACTGGACAGCTTTGGGTTGTTGTATTGTTTGACAGTTTGCTGGCTTTTGCTTGTTCGTTTTGTGAAGCTGTCTTGGGCTGTTGCATTGTTTGACAGTTTTTGGACTGGGCAACTTTGGGAATTTTTTTTCTTTTTGTGAACCAAGGCCCAAACCTTGTGATTTGCAAAAAATAGGAGAAGATTGGATCATGATAAAAAAACAAACCCTTTTAAACTGATTCCAAATGCAAATCCTCATGATGAGAATTTTCTTGAAATTTTTGATTTTACGCTTAAAGTTTCATGTTGCTAACACTTTTTCCTTCTTTTCTTTCATGTGATGAATGTTGACTTGGAGGTGAAGAAGACAATGCAAGGTTGAAGATTGATGCTAGGTTCAAAGCAACATGAAGAATTGAAAATGAAAAAGCCATGATTGGAAACCAAATGAAGCATGGAGGATTTTAGAAGCAAGTTAGCATATGCTTAGGGAGGACTTTAGGTTTCTATGTACAAAAACTTGTGTAATTTTCTTGTAACTTGTAATTTGAAGCTTGGAAAACATGAATTAAATTTGTATTTTTTTTGTAAACTCGAATTAAATTGAATGAATATGAAATCTTGAATGATTTTGTGAAGAGAACTTCGAATCAAAATGGATCTTAAACCCTTGATGTCTTGAGTTTGCATCGTGAAATGATGAACTTTGAACGATGAATGCACATGAACATTTGAGCGCCTTGATTCTTGAATGAGCCTTCGAATTCATAATGGACATGAGCTTTGTATCTTGGCTTCTAAGTAATTCAACCATATTATTTTCCATCCTTTAATCTCAAATCAAATCTCTGAATAAAGTGAATTTCCTATGAGCTTAAACATGTCCAACATCGATCCAATAATCATCATTGTTTCGACACCAATGATTCACAATGCTAGCATCAAAACGATTAATGAATTTTCAACTCAAACTGTCCATTTTCATGAATTATCCCGACATAAGAATCAATTTTCTTTGAGAAAAATGATTACGACATGAACAAAACCTAGAAGTTAAGAGCATTCAGAATCAAGCAAATGACCTATGACGATTTGATAATTTTCAAGGTCTTCAAAGCACAATTTTCCTTTGATCCTTGAAGAGAATTTATAGATGGAATCGCTTATGACAATGTGCAAGAATAATCGCCTCAAGATCTTGAAAATTGAGGAAATTACAATTCTTGGAAATCAGGCATAGTTACTTGAGATTAGGTCAAAATCCATGATGCGACTTCTAACGTATTCGAATTTTTGTGATCTTTCACGCGTAACCAGCTCTTGATTTGTGAAGAGAAAATGGAGATGAAATCAAGGAGAGTCATACGTAAAAAGAACCGTTCAAAAATATTGAATAATCAAGAAGCTACAATCGTTTGAACTTGATACTGAAAAGGCCGACTTTTTTTTAGTCATCTGAACCATTGACTGAGCAAACTCATGATGCGAGGCTTGAAACTTGGCACAAATATCCTTGAGAACACATGAAGGACCATAAAGACCATTTGAAACTTGAAGACTCAATTTTCTTTGAAAAATGCAAAACCCTAACTGCTGATTTACTGCTTAGGGAGAGAATCTGTCTGATCAAATTCTAAGCCAAATTGAGTATCCGAGAAACCCTAGGATAGTATATTGTATGAAAAATGGGAGGGTAAATTTTGGGGTACAACAGCTGACCCTGTTCAATCTTCTTAAAGTTGAAAAGTGAGATCGACGTGTTTGTCGTTCGTGGCTTGAAAGTGGAAGATGATTGAACACTAGAGTGCCCAGAAATTTGCACTTGATGATGCTCTAGTTGATTGTGTAGGGAATGGGCTTAAAGATGCCATTTGGATAAATGATGGAGAGTTGTCGGAGATGGGCTTATATATGCCATCCAAAGGTGATTGTTGACAGAAGTGGAGGAAGTTTGAGCTCGACTTTAACAGAAAAGAAATCAGAATAAACCTTTGGTCGATTTAAACTGGAGCTAGCAGAAGTCTTGAATGTTTGTTTGAAAGAATCAGAATATTTTTTGGAGCGATTTAAACTGTACCAAAAGAGATCTTGGATTAATCTTGACTGGAAAGCATCAGAATAAATCTTGGTGCAATTAATCTGAACCAGAGAAATTTGTCGGTGGGGAAGAATCAGAATAAACCGTTGAGAGGTTTAAACTGAAACAACAGAAGTTTGGAGAAGAATCAGAACAAATCGTTGAAAGATTTATATGAACCGGAAAAATATGGATAAGAATCAGAATAAATCGTTGGGAGATTTATCTGAACCAGCAAAAATCTGGAGAAGAATCAGAATAAATTGTTGAGAGATTCATCTGAACCAGTAAGCATCTGGAGAAGAATCAGAATAAATCATCGGCAAATTTATCTGAACTAGTAAGAATCTGGAAACAAATCAGAATAAATCGTTGAGAGATTTATCTGAACCAGTAAGAATCTGGAAACGAATCAGAATAAATCGTTGAGAGATTTATCTGAACCAGTAAGAATCTGGAAATGAATCAGAATAAATCGTTAAGATATTTATCAGAACCAGTAAGAATCTGGAAACAAATCAGAATAAATCGTTGAGAGATTTATTTGAACCCGTAAGAATCTGGAAATGAATCAGAATAAATCTTTGAGAGATTTATCTAAACTAGTAAGAATCTCGAAACAAATCAGAATAAATCGTTGAGAGGTTTATCTGAACCAGTAAGAATCTGGAAACGAATCAAAATAAATCGTTGAGAGATTTATCTGAACCAGTAAAAATTTGGAGAAGAATCAGAATAAATCATTGAGAGATTTATCTGAACCAGTAAGCATCTGGAGAAGAATCAGAATAAATCATCGAGAGATTTATCTGAACCAGTAAGAATCTGGAAATGAATCAGAATAAATCGTTGAGAGATTTATCTGAACTAGTAAGAATCTGGAAACGAATTAGAATAAATCATTGAGAGATTTATCTGAACCAGTAAGAATCTGGAAACGAATCAGAATAAATCGTTGAGAGATTTATCTGAACCAGTAAGAATCTGGAAACGAATCAGAATAAATCATTGAGAGATTTATCTGAACCAGTAAGAATCTGGAAACGAATCAGAATAAATCATTGAGAGATTTATCTAAACCAATAAGAATCTGGAAATGAATCAGAATAAATTGTTGAGAGATTTATCTAAACCAGTAATAATCTGGAAACAAATCAGAATAAATCATTGAGAGATTTATCTGTACCAGTAAGAATCTGGAAACGAATCAGAATAAATCGTTGAGATATTTATCTGAACCGGTAAGAATCTGGAAACGAATCAGAATAAATCGTTGAGAGATTTATCTGAACCAGTAATCATCTGGAAAAGAATCAGAATAAATTGTTGAGAGGTTTATCTGAACCAGTAAGAATCTGGAAAAGAATCAGAATAAACTGTTGGGAGATTTATCTGAACCAGTAAAAATCTGGAGAAGAATCAGAATAAACCGTTGAGAGATTTATCTGAACCAGTAAGCATCTGGAAAAGAATCAGAATAAATTGTTGAGAGGTTTATCTGAACCAGTAAGCGTCTGGCGAAGAATCAGAATAAACTGTTGGGAGATTTATCTGAACCAGTAAAAATATGGAGAAGAATTAGAATAAACCATTAAGAGATTTATCTGAACCAGTAAAAATCTAGATAAGAATCAGAATAAATCATCGAGAGATTTATCTGAACCAGTAAGAATCTAGAAACGAATCAGAATAAATCGTTGAGAGATTTATCTGAACCAGTAAGAATCTGGAAACGAATCAGAATAAATCATTTAGAGATTTATCTGAACCAGTAAGAATCTGGAAACGAATAAGAATAAATCGTTGAGAGATTCATCTGAACCAGTAAGAATCTAGAAACGAATCAGAATAAATCATTGAGAGATTTATCTGAACCAGTAAGAATCTGGAAACAAATTAGAATAAATCATTGAGAGATTTATCTAAACCAGTAAGAATCTTGAAATGAATCAGAATAAATCGTTGAGAGATTTATCTGAACCAGTAAGAATCTGGAAACGAATCAGAATAAATCGTTGAGATATTAATCTGAACCAGTAAGAATCTGGAAACGAGTCAGAATAAATCATTGAGAGATTTATCTGAACCAGTAAGCATCTGGAAAAGAATTAGAATAAATCGTTGAGAGGTTTATCTGAACCAGTAAGCATCTGGAGAAGAATCAGAATTAACTATTGGGAGATTTATCTGAACCAGTAAAAATCTGGAGAAGAATCAGAATAAACCGTTGAGAGATTTATCTGAACCAGTAAGCATCTGGAAAAGAATCAGAATAAATCGTTGGGAGGTTTATTTTGAACCAGTAAGCGTCTGGAGAAGAATCAGAATAAACTGTTGGGAGATTTATCTGAACTAGTAAAAATCTGGAGAAGAATTAGAATAAACCGTTGAGAGATTTATCTGAACCACTAAAAATATGGATAAGAATCAGAATAAATCATTGAGAGGTTTATCTGAACCAGCAAAAGTCAGCCTTTTCTCGAGAACTGATCTGTATTTGACTTGTTGAAAATATTTGTCTGTCGGAAATTTATTGATGATAACTTCCTGTCGATTGATTTTTTCAGAAAAGTCAGAGAGTTAATTGTATGCAATGCTATGATGTATGCAATGCATGGTATGATGTTGTTTTCTTACAATAAATGAGATTTCACTGTATGTATTTGTGTTGTCAATGCTATGACGTATGAATGTAATGTATGGACATAATAATTGTTCGTGTCGTAGTGTTGCTAGAAACGGGGAAAATAAATCCCTGAGTACTGCTGGGAAAGAGGAGTTTAAGTCTCTATACTTTGTTGAAGTTTGAAGCATTGATGGGTGAGTTTCCATTAATTAGAGAAATAAACTCTGTTATAGAAGGGAAACGCCGGACATTGCTTGTGGACTTCGTGAAATCCCGCTGAGGAATCCTGAGAAGTTGGGAAACTTTCACTGGGGAACCTTTGGAGCGGTAGTTGGAGGTTTTTCTCTGTCAGGGATATGAGAGCGCTTGATACCATTAGGTTGTGTATTGGAAATACGTTCGCGATTCTGTAGTAGGATGTCTTTTCTTCCGCTCTTGTTGGAGAAGGTACCTGTGGGGATTTTATGGAATGGCCTAAAGATATTGTCCTATTTCTTAAAGCCATTAATGATTGTCTTTCTAATTTCTTGTTCATTTGTAAACAGTAATCACGTTCAAATTTATATGTTCAAAAATAAATCATTGGACGTTTTTGTAAAAAAACAGAAAAAGAAAAGAAAAACAAATAGTTTTGCACTTTCAAAAGGGATATCTGTGTATTAACTTGAATAAGTTCTTTTTTGTACAACGAGACGAGCACTCTAGTAAGAGAATGTCGTCATAAAAAAATGAAAATTGATACAGAGAAAAGATAGCTATCTGAAATAATCCCATGGGATTCCCATTCTGCTATAGTCTTCGTGTCTCTGAGTGTCTTGTCTACTTGTCGCCTCGGCGAAGCTGATTGGATTGATTAGAACCGTTTGAACTGGTTGTTCAACGCTGAAGATTGTCCGCAAGATGATCCAACATGACATAGTCATACGCTTTAACTCCCTAACTTTTTCCTGGACCGCCCTTTCGGGTTTTCGATCCACCGGGATACCCTTTTTTGCCCAAGCCGCCCTTTCAGGTTTTCAGCTTGCCGGGTGTACATATTTTTTTTGTATTTTATCCCTAATTTTTGCCCGAACCTTTTGGTTCGCCGGGATGCCCTAATTTTTTCCTAGGTCAGTCGACCTAGCGGGTCCTTGTTCATGCGTAGTATCTTTTAACTATGTCCGTGTTTACAGGGTGTGGGAGGTCGTCGCCATCCATAGTGGTCAAGATCATTGCTCCACCAGAGAATATGCTTTTGATTACAAATGGTCCTTCATATGTAGGAGTCCATTTTCCCCTGGGATCACCTTGTGGAAAAATGATATGCTTAATTACCAAGTCACTGACCCGATATACCTGACGTTAGACCTTTTTGTTAAAAGCTTTGATCATGCATTTTTGGTACATCTGACCATGACAGATAGCTGCAAGCCTCTTCTCATCAATCAAGTTCAACTGGTCAAGTCGAGTCTGGATCCAATCTTCTTTGTTCAAACCAGCATCCTTCATGATCCTCCGAGAGGGGATCTGGACCTCAATAGGTAAGACAGCCTCCATGCCGAATACCAGAGAATAGGGTGTTGCCCCAGTTGATGTGCGAGTTGTGGTAAGTTACCCGTGGAGAGCGAATGGTAGCATCTCATGCCAGTCTTTGTATGTGACTGTCATTTTCTGTATGATCTTCTTAATGTTTTTGTTAGCAGCTTCTACAATGCCATTCATCTTTGGTTGGTAAGGGGAAGAATTGTGATGCCGGATCTTGAATTGCTCGCACAGGATGGTGATCCTAATGTTATTTAGATTCATACCATTATCAGTGAGGATTCTCTCTGGGATACCGTATCGACAAATGAGATTCTGTCTGATGAACCGAGCGACAACATTCTTAGTAACGGAAGCGAAGGAAGTAGCCTCAACCCACTTTGTAAAATAGTAGATGGACACTAAGATGAAGCGGTGTCCATTGGAGGCCGTTGGCTTGATTTCCCCAATCACATTGATTCCCCACATAGAAAAGGGCCAAGGAGCCATCAAGACATTCAGAGGAACCGGAGGGACGTGCACTTTATCAGCATAAATTTGACACTTATGGCAAGTCCGAGAGTGTTGATAGCAATCTTCCTCCATGGTAGACCAATAATAGCCTGCCCGCAGGATTTTCTTTGCCATTGTATGCCCGCTGGAATGGGTGCCAAAAGTTCCTTAATGTAATTCAACCATGATCCTTTCAGCCTCAACCTTGTCTACACACCGAAGTAATACAAAGTCATGACTGCGTTTGTATAAAATGTCGTTACTAAGGAAGAACTTAGCCGAGAATCTTCTTAGGAATTTCTTGTCATTCACTGAAGCTCCTTCTGGATATTCCTGAGACTCGAGATACCTTTTAACTTCATGGAACCAAGGTTGATCCACCACTTCTTCAGTACCGATCTCGTGACAGTAGGCTGGTTCATCCATCCGCTCAATGGTGATCTGAGGAGCCTCGTTATCCCAATTAAGTTTAAACATAGATGACATTGTATCTAGTGCGTCTGCTAGCTGATTTTCTTCTCGCAAGAAATGCTCGAAAGTAATCTTCTCAAAATATGGCAGCAATGTCAACACATGTTCTTTGTAAGGGATAAGGTTAGGGTGTATGGTGTCCCATTCCCCTTTGATCTTACTGATGACCAAAGCAGAATCTCCAGACACAACCAAAGATTTGATCCCCAAATTTATGGCAGCTCTGAGACCAAAGATGCACGCTTCATATTCTGCCATGTTGTTTGTACAATCGAAGCAGAGTCTTGCAGTAAAGGGAGCATGACACCCTTCAGGAGATATGAGTACAACACCAATACCATTGCCAAGTGCGTTGGATTCCCCGTCGAAAAACAAGATCCATCGGGATCCTTGTTCAGGTCCGTCATATGGTCTGATCTTTTCACAATTGTCTATTTTCATGATGTCCTCATATGGGAATTCGAACTTCATAGATTGGTAGTCTTCCACAGCTTGGTGAGCAAGGTGATTAGCCAGTACACTTCTCTTTATTGCTTTTTGGGTAGTATATTGTATGTCATATTCCATCAGGATCATATGCCATCTTGCTATTCTCCCAGAGAGAGCAGGCTTCTCGAAGATGTATTTTATTGGATCCATTTTAGATATCAACAAGGTAGTATGGGTCAGCATATACTGTCTCAGCCGGAGAGCAGCTCATGCCATAGCACAACAAGTTTTCTCGAGCAGTGAATATATCGTTTCACAGTCGGTAAACTTTTTGCTCAAGTAATAATAATATGCTCTTTTCGGTCAGACTCTTCATGCTGCCCCAACACACACCCCATTGAGTTTTCTAAAAAACAGTCAAACACAGGATCAAAGGCCTTCCCTCGACGGGTGGCAACAACACAGGAGGCTCTTGTAAGTATTCTTTGATTTTGTCAAAAGCAACTTGGCATTTGTCATTCCATTTGACTACTTGATCTTTCTTCAACAATTTGAAGATCGGTTCACAAGTAGCTGTCAGGTGAGAAATGAATCTGGCGATGTAATTCAAACGTCCCAAAAATCCTCTGACTTCCTTCTCAGTACGAGGAGAAGGCATCTCTTGTATCGCTTTAACCTTGGCAGGATCAACCTCGATACCTTTGTTGCTGACGACAAAGCCTAGGAGTTTACCAAACCGCACTCCGAACGTGCATTTATTTGGGTTCAACCTTAGCTTGTATTTCTCCAGCCTTTCAAATAGTTTCTGCAAATGATCGAGATACTCTTCTTCCGTTTGAGACATGGCTATCATATCATCCACATAGACCTCTATTTCTTGATGTATCATGTCGTGAAATAGAGCTACCATGGCACGCTGATAGGTTGCCCCAACATTCTTTAGTCTGAATGGCATGACTTTATAGCAGAATGTGCCCCACTGTGTAACAAAGGTTGTTTTCTCCAAATCCCCAGGCGCCATTTTGATTTGGTTGTAGCCTGAGAAACCGTCCATGAAGGAAAACACTTTGTGTTGTGCCGTATTGTCAACTAGAATGTCGATGTGGGGGAGCGGGAAGTCATCCTTGGGGCTTGCCTTATTCAAATCTCTGTAGTCCATACACATTCTCACTTTACTGTCTTTCTTGGGCATGGGAACAACATTGGCAACCCATTGGGGATAAGAGGTGACAACCAAGAATCCATCATTGAATTGCTTCATGAATTCTGCTTTAATCTTTTCTGACATATCAGGCCTCATGCGGCAAATCTTTTGCTTTACTGGAGGACAATCTTCTCTTGTAGGAAGACGATGTACCATAATGTCTGTATCAAGTCCTGACATGTCTTCATACGACCCGACAAAGACTTCAACATAATCGTGTGACAACTGAATTAGACGCTCCTTGACACTGGGTTCCAAATTGGCACCCACCTTGACCTCCTTTTTATCCTCCTCAGTACCTAAGTTAACTGTTTCAACCGGCTCTTCATGAGGCTGAATGGTCCTTTCTTCTTGTTGCAACAACCTGTCCAATTCCCCTGGCACCTCACAATCTTCCTCACTTTCATCATCGACTTGGTAGATCGGATTTTCAAAGTCACAATAGGCCATAGCAAAACCGTTACCCATGGGATCCTAAGTGGATGTAGATCTGTATTTTAATGTGTGAGTGTGTGTAAGAGCATAGCTACTTTTGAAAGAAATAAAATGTAAGAAAGAAAAACAGAGAGTACAAAATTTGTATGCAAAAACGTCCATGATTCATTGATGACATATGAGAATGAAGTGACAACCCTCACAAATGGACCGTTGTGCCTCGGGTAAGACACAAGGTTTTAAAAAAGTCTGAATTGTTTAAATATTACAAGCCTGAAAACATTAAAAGACAATTACTCTTGAATAAAAGTAATAGGAATGAAATCTTTGGCCTCCCAATTGTTGAGCCCTCCGCCGATGGTTGGAAAAATCCATTCGTCCATATCACAACTACCATCATTGTCTTCTACTGCATTGACTCCCTGATTGCTGATACACAAAGGTGGTCCCCCGGTGTGAGAACGCCGAACAACTCTTTGGGCCTCTGTAGTGAATCCTCAACCAAATTTGTCGGACTTGTAGGGAATATCCGGAAGCTGACCCCAAATGGTACACCCTCCTTCTTCAACTACTGTTCTAGCATCTTTCAAAGAGGCCATCTTCAGTGGAGGTCTGGTAATCTTCAGAACTTTGGGAGTAGACTTGGTTGCCGCAACTGTTTCTGGAACCTCCTCTAAGTTCTGACAGGGAGTCTCAATGAATTCACCATCAATTTCAACATACCTGAAAGAGTTCAGGTGGCTAACCATGTACTCCTCCTCTTTGTAAACTATGACAATTTTTCCTTTAATCGAGTATTTTAGCCTCTGATGCAGGGTAGAAGTGACGGCACCAGCACCATGGATCCAGGATCGGCCCAATAAGCAGGAGTAAGACGGACAAATGTCCATTACATAGAAAGTTGAATCAAAAGTTTGAGTTCCAACTTTTATGGGGATATTAACTTCTCCGTGCACTGTCCTTTTAGAACCATCAAAGGCCCTTACTATGATGTTGATAGGCTTTAAGGTGAGCCCCTCGCAGTCCATTCGATCGAGAGCATTTTTGGGAAGGACATTCAATGATGAGCCGGTATCCACCAGGACGTGGGCTAGTGTGGTGCCCCTGCATTCAATGGAAACATGTAAGGCATCATTGTGATTCCTTCCCTTAGAAGTTAGATCAGCGTCGGAAAAGCCCAATCCGTTATCAGCAGTTAGACTGGCCACACAATTTTCAAATTAGTAGATGGAGGTCTCTTGGGGCACGTGGGAGGTCTTGAGAAACTTTACCAAGGCTTTGGTGTGGTCCTCAGAACACAAAAGTAAGGACAACAATGATATATTTGAGGGGGTCTTCCCCAACTGTTCTACAATGTTATAGTCACTTTTCTTGATTATCTTCAGTATTTCTTCTATCTCCTTTCTAGAAGCTTCAAGGATGATCTCGGGACGCTCTTTTGCTTGGACAGGCTCATTCAAGCCCTCTTTGCCCTTTGTCTCGGTAGCAGGGATAACAATAGGAGTATCACTGGGAGTGTCGGTAGGAGTGGCAGTGGGAATGATCATAGGAGTAGCAACGATCTTTGGAGAAATCTCGGGTGAGAAGACCCTTCCACTTCTTGTTATCTTACTGGTCCCAGTGATATTACCGATGTCAGGATCAATATCTCTTGCAACTTCGTCTTTGGCAGCCAACTGATCTTGCTTGACGCCATAGTAATAAACGTCAGCCCCATAGCTCCAGGGAACAGCTTTATCCGAAGAGTATGATATTGGTCTTGGCATAGTGATAATTAGAGGTGCAGACCTTGGAGCAGATGTAATCCTGACGGGTCTTTTGGTGGAGACCCCGGGAGGATTGTTGGAAATGGTGATTATCGAGACATCTTGATAAGAAGTTCTGGTAAGAGGAATCTTTTCAAATAAAATTTCTTTGCTAGTCATCAGGCGCTGAACGCCTATTTTTAGTAACAAACAGCCATTTGGTAGAGACTTGCATAAGTGACAATCTTTATCGCAGCCTGAGAATAGACCGGCTTGCAGTAGATTCTGTTTAATGGTCAATAGAGGAGTAATTAAGTCATTCACAGAGGAGACAAAATGATCATCATCAATGGCGTTGATACCTTGGCCATGTCTAGGCATTGGCGCCGTTATTACATTAGGCATTTCTGGGGGATCAAACTCAATCTCTTTCGCATCGATAAGGTCTTGCACCTTATTCTTTAAGGCCCAATAGTCGTTTGTATCGTGCCCCGGGCTTTCATAATGATAGGCACATCGAGTGTTCAGGTTGTATCGAGGAGAAGCAATATTGGGGTTCTTGGGAGCTTCTTTTAAAGTTTCCAGATTGGTCTTCAAAAGGTGTGGCAAAACTTAAGACATGGCATGTTGATCCGGGTAAATCGTCTCATGGGCGCTTCTGGCTTGCGCTGATAATTTTGCTGTTGATTTGGCACAGGATTAGAAATCATAATAGCCCCTACCGCCGGGTGACGTTCAGTTTTGTTTTGATTCCTATGGTCATATGCAGCACTGATCTCCTTCTTTCTAACAAATGGTTTCTTCATCATGCTTGAGATGCATCTCTTTGAATTTTGCCACTTTTTATACTGGCTTCGACCCGCTCAACAGTCATGATTAGTTCAGTAAATCCAGCTGAGGAACTTCCGATCAGGTGGTTGAAGAATGGACCTGACAAGGTGCCTAGGAACATATCCACTAATTCTCTGTCAGATAGAGGGGGCTAGACTCTTCCTACGAGATCCCTCCATTTTTGAGCATAGGTTTTGAAACCTTCACTTTCACCCATAGACATGCCTTGCAATTGTGTCCGAGTTGGAGCTAAGTCAGCATTATACTGGTATTGTTTGTAGAAGGCGGCAACCAAATCTTCCCAATTGCGAATATTTGTCCCTTCCAACTAATAGAACCAATCCAATTGCGTCCTTGACAAGCTCTCTTGGAAAAAATGCACCCACAGATCCTTATCATCCGTATGGGGTTGAATCTTTCTGACGTATGACCTTAAATGCAACTTCGGGCAAGAGACACTGTCATATTTAGCGAAAGTGGAGACCTTGAATTTCTGCGGGATGACAACCCCTGAGACAAGTCCTAACTTTTTAAAATATAATCTGGGTACCCTCTTGACCTCCATATCATTCAAACGATCCTCTAGCTCTTTGTATTTATTATCAGCAGGAGGATATTGTTCCTCAGAGTAGTCAGGTTCTTCCTCTTCTTTGGATGTTGGGTTATTGTTCACTTCCTTTGTCCTTTCTTCTTGATTATCTCCTTCACCCGATGATGTTGTGAAGTCTAAAGTTCGTCTGGCTTGTCCTTGAAACCTTCTTCCCATGATCACAATACCAGGTGGTTTCTTCGCTTTCTTCTTCTTTTCTTTGGCCAGTATAGTCTTCAACTCCTCTTATCCTTTTGTCAGAGTCAAGAGCATTTGTTGAAACTGGACGTTCTGCGCTTGAAGATCTTTCACTGTCTGTTCAATATCCATCTCACTGAAATAAACGGTAGAAGGATAAGGAGACCTGTTGTAAGAAACCTGTATGATGTTATGATGAATGGAGATGCAATATGCAAATGATTTCAAGGAAATTAGAGATTTAAATTTGTTCAAACCAAAAAAAGAACACACGTTATATTAATAAAACCAAGTTTGAGTATATCATGCCTCTTTGGGCTTACAATGAAAGAAACAAAATACAACAAAAACTCCTAAGACAAAAAGATTGAACGCATCCTCTTTGGCGCGATGTAGGCGTTCAGATTCCGCTCTTCATGAAGCTGCTTGGTGAGTTCCAGAACCTTCTTCTTGCTGGCGTAAAATTGGGCTTTAAAGGTGTCTCGCTCTTCCTTCAACTGAACCCAAGATTTCTGCAAGTCTTCGAGAGAGGTAGGCATGTCAGGATGAAGGACAGTGTATGGGACGTCTCCTTCAACAACAGGATCTATGGTGACAGGAAGGATGGAAGGGTAAGGCATCACGAGACTTTGAGCACGAGTCCGTACCCACCTAAGGTAAGGCTCGAGAGGGATAGATTTTTTGTGTCCCAAAGTCCTACTGTCCACCTTGTTCACCATTCTCCAAGCTCGTGTAAACCTCTGGTGGTAACCTTGGTCTTCTTTGTCGTAATCGAACACCAGACCTCGGATGAGCATATCTTGAGGACCGTCTCTTCGGGCATACCCAAACTGTTAAAGATCTAAGCAGGGGTTGTAGGTGATACCTCCCCTAATACCAAGCAGAGGGACGTTAGGGAATTCCCCACATCGGTCAATGATAGAGACATCTTCCAATTATCTTGAACACCAACGGATGTCAGAATGGGTGAGGGACATCATCCTTTAAGACCATGTCAGTCTTTGCTCGTTCTTCAATACTGATTGAGGTAGGTGTGAAGTGAACCACTTAGCGAGTAGGGGGACACAACACAAAAGAGTACCTCTTCTCTTCATGGTGCAGGTATCAAGGCAATGCAAGACGTCTCCTAGTAAGGTAGGTATAGGATTGCGAGAGAGAAAGACTTTGATGGCATTAACATCTATGAATTGGTCCGAATTGGGGAACAGAACCAAACCATAAATGAGAAGGTCCAGGATGTCTTCAAAAGCTTGTAAATCCATGTCGTCCCAGAATGAACGAGCCTTCTCCAATAGAAACTTGGCTAAGAAACCTTTAACCCCGCTTCTTGTCTCCCAATTGGCTATGACGTCAACTCTTTTCAGATGCAAATCTTCGGCGATGACTTCAGGTTTTGGAATCCCCTCTAGACCGGTGAACGGTATCTGATCAAGCATGGGCATCCCTAAGAGTAGAGAGAACTCTTCTAGTGTAGGTACCAACTGATAATCTGGGAAAGTGAAATAATGATGTGCGGGATCAAAGAACTGGAACAGCACACACATCATCTCTTCTTGGAAACTGGATGTAGCCAAACTGAGGAGTCGACCATATTTCTTGGTAAAAGGAGAATCCCTGGGCACTCTTGAGGCTAACTCTTAAAGCTGAGGGTGTGCTTTTACAAAGTTGATTCGGATGGTGTTTCTTTGGACGAAATTAATGACCTACAAAATAAAAACAAAGATAAATTTCTAAATCCTTGAAATGGTTAGTGAGCATGCTCATGATGCTTATGATGTTTATGATGTTATGTACAAGTAAATATATACACATAAAGCAAACAAGTCCCAATGTTTTAGGCCTGCATGGGGTTTTATAGGTAAGTACCCTCTTGAAGTTTAGTTGGCTCAACCTGTCCTAGTAATAGTGATCGGGTTCTAAAGGATCTCAATATAACCGACCTTTCTCTTAGGCATTGTCTCAGCATAATCAATCTTTTCTTGCGGCCGAGATATCCCAAAAGTCCAGCCTCAATGAGTGTAGTATCGAGTATCAACCAATTTGCAGCTCTACACTGAAACCGGTTATCTCACTACGTCCTAATGGCCAAGTTTGTTTAATTAGGGTTCTAAAGTTAATTAGTGCTTTATGACGCCACTCAGCGGCCCCGTATTCTCCTCGATTCACCACGAGGGATACCGGTACCCACAAATGTGTCACACTGATATAGCCATTGTTTCAACCATATCAGTTTATGCCGTACAATTTCCACAATCTATTGCTATTTACCTAAAGAGGTGTCCCATATCCGGGTGGAGGATCAAAGAAAGCCCAAACAAAGAATAAAATGTAAAGCATACAAGTCAAACAAAGAAAGCAAGTAAAGGTGATCTAACCCTAAGGTAACCCCACTTTTAAGTTGTCCCCAGCAGAGTCTCCAGTTCTGTGATACGGTAGGAGAACTGACTTGAGGTTTTGCGTTTTGATCGCATTTATGCGAATAGCAAGAGTCGCCACCGACTTTTCTTTTATCCAAATGGAAAGGTAAAAAAAGAACAGAAAAGACCTTTCGAGATTATTTCTCGGGTTCGGGGAGTAGATTATGAAAAGGGAAGGTATTAGCACCCTTTTCATCCGTAGTTATATACGGGCTCTTAGTTACTCGCTAGATCACTTGCTTTTGTTTGACAATATGCTTGTGGTGTGTTTTTTGAAAGTATTTTGAAAATGTCTTTGTAATGGTTCTCGTTTCTATAAGAACGCGTACAAAGTGTTGTTTCGAAAAATAGTTCAAATATGTGTTTGTGGAATGTGTTTTTGAAAATATGTTTTGCAATGGTTCTCGTCTCTATAAGAACGTATACAAAATGTTTTGTCTTTTGAAAATTTTTTGAGATGAAAGTGTTGGTGTAAATATGTTTTTGTTGTGACCAAGCGAGTAACTAGGAGCGAATCTACCTACTCGAAAGGTCTCAAATGTTCTTTTATTCCTCCTTTAGATGTTGCTATCTTACCATTGATTTGGTAAGAAGCCCCATCGTTGGATGTGAAGGGACATGCGCGGGTCAATTTTACAGTCATCGAAAGCAACGTATGAGACGCTTTAGCAATTTTTCATAAGGGACTAGATCCTTTTACCGGAGGCAACATCGAGGGTCATCGAAGGACTATGATCTTTTTTTATCGATGGGTGTGATACGGTGGCAGAATCAGACGGTTTTAGGAAAATGCTGGTTTGCGTTTTGCGTTTGTGTTTGCAAAATGTCGCGGTAAGCAAGAGTCGCCACCGACTTTTATTTTATCCAACTGGAAAGGAAAAAAGCACAGAAAAATTCCTTTTTTCGAGATTTTGAGTACGGGGGTAGATTATAGAAAGGGAAGGTATTAACACCCTTTCTATCCGTAGTTTTCTATGGGCTCTTAGGTACTTGCTCATCATTTTAAAATTGCTTCCTTGTCTGTGTGATTTGAAAAGTTTTTTACTTCGATTTAACCCTTGCTTCTGTCTTCAAGAGTGTTACGAAGTGTTTTTGAAAACTTTGTTTGAAAAGTGTAAGTGTGAAAAGTTTGTTATGAGCAAGTACCTACTAGCATCTACCTACTCAAAAAAAGAATGTTTCTGTCCTCGTTTCCTTTAGACAATGCTTTCCCACTATTAGTGAGTAGGTAGCACCATCGTTGGAGTTTTAAGGGTCAATTCGAAAGGGACGTACGATCACTAAAGCAATGCTAGGACGTCTTAGTAATAACTCTAATGTCTTAAGATCATATTCGAGGCAACGTTTCCGAGGCAACCTTTCCGAACGGGACATTTGATCTTTTAGACAAGAGAGGGACCACTAAAATATCCTATACTCAATGATCGTTTACCGAAGGCAACCGAAGTGGGAGTATACCCTAGAAGTGTGCATGTGCGAGTGATTCAATTTCAAGTCTATTATCTTTGCACATTTAGGTTTGCTAACCGTTTTAAAATTTTGCATATAGTCTTGTCATGCAATCCTAATATCATACATCTAACAGTTAATATTTGCGAGAATTAAAATGCGGAAAGTAAAGCTACGCTATTACAAGGCTTCGGGTATTAATTACATAGCCAAAAAACCCGTCAAAACAATAAATAAACGGAAAGAGTCCTAATTAATCTATTACATCCTGTGAGCAATTACATCAATATGGTAAAAATAAATAAGCGCGCGCGATGAATTAAGAACGAGTAAAAATTAGGGTTTTGACCCCGTCTAACCTAATTAAAAAAAGAATCATTTTTTGGTTGTTTTTTTTATTATTTTAAGAAAAAGAATAAAGCTTTAAATTAACATGTACAAACTTAATTACTAATTAATTTAAATTAGTAAAAATAATTATTATACCTATTTTTGTGTTTTGGTTATTTTTTTAAGAAAAGAGAAATAAAAATTAAATTAAACAAACCCTAATTCTTCTACTTGGTTTTAATTTATTTATAAAAAGAATTAAAGTTACCTAATAAATTAAATAAACTAATTAAGTTAATTATTGATTAAAAAAAATATCCTAAATCTAATTGGATGAAAAATTATTTTTATGATTTTTTGATAAAAAAGAATTAATTTTGTGTGTTAGGAAAATAATTAAATAAAGAAATATAAAAGAAAAGAAAAAGAAAATGGGCCTGTTTGCAAGCAATTTGGAGGGGTGTGAACAACAAGCTTTTGGGCCCAAACCAACTGATCCACGTTGACTTCCAAGATCCCATGCTGTACATTGACTGGGATGCATGATGGACCATCACATGATGACCTTTGGATTAAATCTGCTTCAGATCTAGTGGTTGCAAGCTGATGGTACATGGTGGAGTCTTAGCCTGTACATGCGCATGATTACACAAGAAAAAATAATATTGAAGAATATGAGGGACCTGGGATTCGAACCCAGGCCCTATGGCCTTTTCACCTGCCTTCACACCAACTGAACCAAGCGCGTTTGTTGTATACAAAGGACAAAACAAAGATTATATTAAAAAACATAATATATTAATCCTAGCGCGCGAATTTTCAAATAGGCTAATGGGATGGTGCCACGCCATCGTCCCCAACCTCTCTCCGTTGGTAAAAGTCAGAGACTTTTACCTACAGACAAACGTCCGTCGCTATAACCCCTGCTTGTTTCAAAACCTTACCCAGGCACGATAAATGGAATCCAATGCTATAGATCAAATCTCCTTGGCCTGCTGATCATCATGGCACCCTGTATATGGGACCTGAAATGTGCACAAAATCTTAAGGTTTGAATGGTTTGGATATTTTCATGATTTATTTTGATTTAAATTGATTTAATTGAAATAAAAAATCAAAATAAATAGCAAAAATAATATAAAGACAATTGGAAAGGGCTAGGGCTCGTGGACCATGCTACCAACTCAAAACAAGTGCAAAAAGTTAGGCCCATTTGACAAAAATTGCAATTTGAGGCACTTTTGACTTTTGGTAATTTTGCAAAAAAGATCAACTTCACCAATGCATAACTTCCTCAATTTTGACTCTTTGAAGATGTTCTTGGACTTTTTAGAAAGCTTTAGATGTCCTCTCAGAAACCCTTTTGGTATCATCTCAATTGAGTCTTCCATGTTCATGTATGAAGCTTTGACAAAAAAGGTGTTTTTGTTGACTTTTCAAAGTGACCTTTAATGTCCAAATTCATAACTTCTTGTGAGTATATATTTTGAACTTGGGCATTTCATCCTCTTCAAAATGAGATTTGGATGGGTCATTTCTCATAAAGTATGAGAAAGTTATGCTTGGTCAAAGTTGAGTTGACTTTTCCTACAAAACCCTAATTTAGCAACTTTTGAGTTTTGATGAATTATGAGCAATCCTTGATGAATCATGATCAACCCTTGATCAAATGATGAATAATAATTCAAAATGAGAATGTTGACCAAAAATCTTGAAGTTTGACTGTATGTGGGCCACAGTTGACTTTTGCCCTGGCACAGTTGATTTTCAGGCCTTTGAGCAATTGACTGAGCAAACTTCCTCTGCAAGGCTTGAAACTTGACATGAATGGTATTGAGAACATATTAGGACAATTGTGAGCATATGGGATCCCTTGGACTCAAGCATCTTGATGCAACATGAAACCCTAATTTGAGGTAGACTGCCTTAGGAGAGAGCTTGTCTGGTCAACCCTTGGACTTCCTTGAGCAATTTGAAGACCCTACCTGAAATGTATTGAGAAATATGGGAGGGGAAATTTTGGGGTACAACAGCTGCCCCTATTAAATCTTCTTAAACCTGAGGATGTAGATTGGCTTGCTTGCCTTTCGTGATCCGAAGGTTGGAGGGGATTGAACACTAGAGTGCCCAAGAAATTTGCACTCGCATGAAGTGGTATTTGTCTTGTGATGTCGGGAATAGGCTTATAGATTCCATTTGGAGATTGATGATGGAAGATGGGCTTAAAGATGCCATCAGAAGAAGTGTCGATCGCATAAGAGATTCCTTAGCGAGAGCTTGTATACCTGTTGTTGGGGAAGATTCCACTGGGGAATGCTGGTCTCTGTCTTGAGAGAAATATAATTTTAGGAGCTTCAGTCGTCCGTTATTCTACTGGGGAATCATCTCTTGGTCAGGGAGGTGAAAATGAACTACTATCTAGTCGTGTATAGGCTGCACCGCGACCCACTGGGGAAAGGTGAAATTGATCATGTTTGATCAGGTCCAGGTCTTACAGTGTTGTGGACTGCTGTCTGGGGATAAGAGAAAAGAAACCTGGATGGTAAGGTTATGAGAAGGAACCTGGATAGTAGGGCTTATGAGAAGGAACCTGGATAGTAGGTATTATGGGAAGGAACCTGGGTAAGGTTGCTTCGTGAGGAGTTTGGATAAAACTGCATCTGAACCGAGAAGGAACCTGGGTAAGGTTGCTTTGTGAGGAGTTTGGGTAAAACTACATATGAACTGAGAAGGAACCTGGGTAAGGTTGCTTCAGGATAAGACTGAGTGAAACTTCAGAAGGAACCTGGGTAAGGTTGCTCGTGATGAGTCCGTGTAGGGATTTAGGAGGAACCTGGGTAGGGTTACCTCGGGATAAGTCCGTGTAAAACTTTGGCAGGAACCTGGGTAAGCTTACTTTGGCCTAAGTCTGTGTAAAACTTCAAGAGGAACCTGGGTAAGGTTACTTTGTGATAAGTTCGTGTAAAACTTCAGAAGGAACCTGGGTAAGGTTACTTTGGGATAAGTTCGTGTAAAACTTCAGAAGGAACCTGGGTAAGGTTACTTTGGGATAAGTTCGTGTAAAACTTCATAAGGAACCTGGGTAAGGTTACTTTGGGATAAGTTCGTGTAAAACTTCAGAAGGAACCTGGGTAAGGTTACTTTGGGATAAGTTCGTGTAAAACTTCAGGAGGAACCTGGGTAAGGTTACTTTGTGATAAGTTCGTGTAAAACTTTATTTGGAAATGTATGAGAAAGGACCCATGTAAGATTTTTCAGGATAAACTCGTGTGAAGCTACATTTAGGAGAAACCCGTGTAAGATTGCTTCGTGACGAACCCGCGTAAAGCTGCATTTGATCGCGCAGATAATTACTCTGTCTAGTTTCAGGAGCTAATCTTGAACTTGCTGGAAGTTGTTGATGATAACCATCTTTCCTGAAAAGGTACATGATTAATCGTGCATGAAATGCATTATATGATGACGTTCTCAAAAATAAATGAGATTATGCTGTATGCAATATGTATGCGCATGTCATAATATATGAACATGGAATGCTATTGTGGCACGTCCGAGTTTGGGAAAATAAATTCCTGACTGCTGTTGGAGAGTACTGGAAATTACATTCCTGATTGTTGTAGAAAAAGTGGTTCTTCTACTTCCGCTGGGGATGGTGAACCGAAGATGACTATGTTGGAGATTTACCCCTTGTTTACGAATATTCTGCCGAGGAGAGACTCTGCTTGAGAACAACTATGCGGGAGAATAACTCTGTTGGAGAGAGAAGCTTCCATAGCTGAAGGGATAAACTCTGTCGGGGATTAAGCTTCTGTATTCAGAGAAATAAACTTTGTTCAGGAGAAAACTTTATGAACCGCTTGAGATTACAAAATTTGGTTGGGGAATATAGACGTCGGCTCTCCGAAAGAGCTTGGCTGGGGAAAGTAACTCCTGTTTGGGGAGGCAGAGATCAACACTTTGGTTGCCTTTATTCTGTGGGGAGTGTAGATGTTACTGGGACACATGCTGAGGATACAACAATGACTTCATATCAAGACTTTTCTGCCCCTGTACCTGCTGGGGAAAGAGCCTGCGGAGGCCTTGTGGATTGAGCGTTATCCCAACTTATGAGGTGCTTGGTAACTGCCGATCAAAATGATAAGTCTTCTACTGATAGGCAAGTAACGAGATGACCAGACATGGTCGTACGCTTTAATCCCTAACTTTTTCCTGGACTGTCTTTTCATATTTTCAGTCCACCGGGATACCCTTTTTTGCCCAAGCCGCCTTTTCAGGTTTTCGACTTGCCGGGTGTACAAATCTTTTTGTTTTTATCCCTAATTTTTGCCCGAACCTTTTAGTTCGTCGGGACGCCCTTGTTTTGCCTAGGTGTGTCAACCTAGCGGGTCTTTATTCATGCGTAGTATTTTATGACTATGTCCGCGTTCTCAGGGTGTAGGGCGTTGCCACTATCGGTAGTGTTGTGTTGCCACACTACTAGAAGATGTTTGTTTGATCGTACATGATTCGTTGCTAGAATTCATGCCCAATGCCCCCAAGTGATTCAGATGGAGATCTGCCCCTGGCTATTTGGCCTCTTTGAGAGATTCCTTGAATCTTGACTTGACTGCCCCAGATGATGGACAATGATCATGTCGTGCCCCTTGGTTGGAAGTGTTTTTCCACTTGAGGTGATCCTTTTTATTGAGAAGGTTTTTGTTCACTAGATATTCGTCATGCGAATTTCTCTGCTGCTGAACAAATAGTCATATGCAAACAATGTTATTTTAAGAATGCAAAGCTTACGTCTGTCTTGAAGTTTTGAAAATGCAGTTTGTTTATAGAAAAAATAGAATTTTGCAAAGATGTGATATCAACTCGGGATTTGTAACAGACCTTCAGGAGTCAGGATACCTTTTGTAACAGTATTCTTTCGAACTAACCCATGCTTCAGCTAGGACTTTTAAGGGTTATAACATAGCCTGGTTCACGGTTTAAGAAACAAAGGATAAAGGCTCAAATTTTATTTGTACCCACCCGTTCTTCATGATGTTCTTCGATCCTAAACTCATCTAATTGTGCATTTAGATCCCGTTTGAGTCTTTGCTCTGATATTCCAGTGATGGTTCGGATACTGACAGTTTATTTTGAATAGGCAGTCTTTTTTTTGTTGAGGGTTTGTAAAACCTCTTTCTTTTCGATTTTATTATCCCTGTCTTTTTCCTGAACTATTTCTTTTTGTGATTACAGTCAGCAGGATGCCCCAGTGTTTTTTCTTAAGTCTCCTTCATAGGTTTTGACTTAATGGGCTTTTATTTCGAGAGATAATGACTGTCTGTCTTGACGATTATAGGGAACCATCACCGTCTTCTGATTCGGAAGGACGTCTTCGGTGCCATTCATTGTGCACCTGGATTAACTGAGAAAACTACCCTGCCCCAGGTTGTGATTAAGGGTTTTAATTTGTGTGAAATAAAAACTCCTACTTCTTTGGCCTAAAGGGGTTGACTAGGGATTATCTTCCTTATAACTCCACTGTTTAGGATTTGAAACAACGCCCGTACATCGCCAGCGGGGTCCGTTCAAAAGCATACTATAGAGATCATGGTATCATTTTCGTCATCCTCCCTCTAAAGGCTTACGTTTTTTTAGTCGAGAGTTGAATATCACGAAAAGGAAATATAAAGCAATTTAAGCATAATGAAAAAAAAATTAATTCAAGACAGACACGTGTAATGCATTAATGAAATAAAAAAGTTTGACATGACAATAATTGTTTGAATAAGCAAAGAAAATACAATCTTCAGAACTCAAATGAACAAAAACGCTTTCAATCCTAGCCATGTTTTGGCAAGGGAGCAATGATCACATTGGGAGTCTCAAGAGGGTCGAATTCGATCTCCTTTGTGTGAATCATATTCTGAATCTTGTATTTCAGCGCCCAACAATCGTTAGTATCGTGCCCCGAGCTACCAGAATGATTAGCACACCTTGCATCCGGGTTATAGTTAGGAGAAGAAGTCTTAGGGTTCGGATGAGGGTTTATCACCGTAATCAGATTCATCTTTAACATGTGTTGCAATGCTTGTGACAATGGCATGTTGATTTGGGTGAACTGCCTTTGAGGTCTTTCCACCCTTGGCTGATTGTTTCGTTGTTGTGGTCGTTGTGTGCGTGCCAAATTAGAGATCAACACTGCTCCCACAGATTGGTGGTAGTCTGCCTTGCTATGCCTCTTCTGGACGTGCACAACATTGGCTTCCCTCTTGCCACCAAATAACTTCTTCTTTGTATTTGAAGAGGTATTTTTATGGATCTTACCACTCAGGATCCCAACTTCTACTCTTTCTCCAGTCAGAATCAGCTCGGTGAAACCCGCTGACGAGCTGCCGATCAAATGATTAAAGAACGGACAAAATAGCGTCCCCATAAACATATCAACCAACTCCCTATCAGACAACGGGGGTTGGACCCTTCCATCCAAATCTCTCCACTTTTGAGCATAGTCCTTAAAACCTTTGCTTGCACCCATAGACATACCCTGAAGCTGAGTACGAGTGGGAGCAAGGTCGGCGTTATACTGGTACTGCTTGTAGAAAGCAGCAACAAGGTCCTCCCAAATGCGGACATTAGCTCCTTCTAATTGATAAAACCATTCAAGCTGATTCCCTGGCAGACTGTCTTGAAAGAAATGTACTCACAGACTCCTATCAGTAGTGTAGGGTTGGATTTTCCTGACGTATGAGCGGAGATGGAGTTTTGGACAGGATACTCCATCGTACTTGGCAAAAACTGGAGCTTTAAACTTGTGAGGGATCACCACCCCAGATGCTAGTCCCAAATCTCCGAAGTCCAAACCGGGAACCTTCTGAATCTCCATAGCACTTAGACGGTCCTCAAGTTGTTTGTACCTATCCTCAGCAGGAGGGTACTGTTCATTATCAAAATCAGTATCATTATCAGAGACCACAGGGCTAGGATCCTTTTCTTCCTCTTGATTCTCTCCTTCTTTGGATGAATGAGACAGATCAGCTTCCTGTCGCAATCTATTCCCAAATCTGTGACCCATATTCAGAAGAACCACCTTCTTCTTCTTGTTCTTCTTCTTCTTCTTCTCTTTCAGGATGAGAATATTTAAATCTGCTTGCCCTTTAGCCAAGTTCAAGAAAATCTCTTGGAATTGGGCATTTTATGCCTGAAGAGCTTTGATAGCCTGATCGGTAGGTATTTCAGAAGACATTTTATGCTGAAATAGACAGCGAAGAAGATGAGAAACCTGTAATGGTACTTGTAATGATGTGCATGATAATGGAATGCGTATGAAATGATTTCAAAGACTTTGGGAGATTCAAATTTGTAAACCAAAAATAAAACAAACTTTATTAGATTAAATTGTAAAATGTTTAACAATGCCTTTTAGGGAGTTTACAAAGAAATAACTGAAAAGAAAATCTAAACTAGAAACAATAAAAGATGTCAGAAATCCCATGGCCGTTTCCCCTTCGTGCTGACATAATCATTGATTGTCCTCTCATTCTCAAGTTGCCTGGTGAGCTTCAAGATCTTCCTTTCCTGCTCATGATACTTCTCCCGGTAGGTATCCCTTTCTTCCTTCAACTAGATCCAGGATCTCTTCAATGCCCCAAGATCAGTAGGCATGTAGGGATAAAATACCGCGTAAGGCACACCCTCTTCGTTGGTAGGCTCCACAATCACCGACAAAATAGCTTCATAAGGCATCCTAAGCTTCTGAGCACGAGCTCAGACCCACTGGAGATAGGGTTGCATAGGGAGAGAAGTCTTCGGTTCTAGCTCGTGAGGGTCAGACCTGTTCACCATGCCTCAGGCCCGTATAAACCTTCGGCGATGCTCATCCACGTCCCCCTTGTAGTCAAAGACAATATCTGTAAGCAGTAGCTCATGAGGACCGTCTCTCCGAGCGCGACCAAACTGTCGTAGAGCCAAGCAAGGATTACAGGTTATTCCTCCTCTAATTCTAAGCAATGGGACATTAGGGTATCCCCCACATCGATCAATGACAGCAATGCCCTCCATAGCCTTAGAACTCCAAAGAATGTTCGTATGGGCAAGGGACATTATCCTGTAAGCCCAACCTAAACCTTCCCCATTCTTCAATACAGACTTGGGGAGGTGCGAAATAAACCATCTCGCCAGCAGCGGCATGCAGCATACGAGGGTCCCTCTTCTTCGCATGGTACGAGTATATAGGGCATGTAGGATATCACCCAGAAGAGTAGGTACAAGATTACGAGACAAGAAGATATTGACCGCATGCACATCTATGAAGGAATCAGGATTTGGGAAAAGAACCAAGCCGTAGATGAGGAGAGCCAAGATGTCTTCAAAAGATTGAAAGTCCAAATTATCCCAGAACAGTTGAGCTTGATCAATCAGAAACTTGGCTAAGAAACCTTTAACCCTGCTCCGTGTCTCCCAGTTAGACACTACATCAGCCCTTTTTAGATGTAAGGCTAAAGCAATGTCCTCTGGCCTAGGAGTCTCCTCCAAACCAGTGAAGGGTGTCTGCTCGAGGATGGATATGCCCAGTAAGTAAGAAAACTCCTCCAAAGTGGGGACTAGCTGATAATCCAGGAAGGTAAAACAATGATGCACCGGATTGAAGAACTGGAAGAGCACACTCATCATCTGTTCATCCAACTTTAAAGTGACAAAACTAAGGAGCTGACCATGTCTTCTAACGAATGAAGAAGTATCAGGAACTTTTGAGACTAACTCTCTGAGTTGAGCAGGTATCTGCACAAAGTTGACCCAGATGGTATTTCTATGCATGGAAGCCATAATCTGCAAAACTGAACAAAGATAAATCCCCTCGGTCTTTGAAATGGTTAGCATGATGAAGTATGCATGTTATGTTATGATGCATGATGTCATGATAAGAACACACAACAGGTATAGCAGATAACAGACATGGTAAAGGAAAACAAGTCACACAAGAGCCCTTAAGTTTCAGGCTTGGATGGGGTCTAGGTACTACCCTCTTGAAGTTCAGTTGGTTTTAACCTGTCCTAATAATAGTAACCGGGTTCTAGAGGTTCTCAATATCACTGACCATCCTCCATCGGTCATGGTTTCAACTCACGCAATCTTTTGTTATGGCCGGAACTATCTTGAGAGTATGGTCTCAATGAGTGTAGCATCGAGTATCAACCAGTTCCCAGCTTTACACTGAGACCGACTATCTCACTACTTCCTATGGCCAAGTTGGTCAATTATAGGTTCTAAGGTCAGTTGATGTTTAATGACACACATAGAAGCCTCGCATTCTCCTTGTTTCTCCACAAGGGATACCGATACCAACCAATGTGCCACATCAACATAGTTACTACTTCAACCGTATTGGTCTATGCCGTACAGTTCCCTCACAGTTTATTGCTACTTACCTAAAAGGTGTCCCCCAGATCCGGGTTAGGATCTATAGTAACTCCAATACAAAGCCCACAAAGATAAAGCAATCAAATCAGACAATAGAAGCAATATGATAAACTATTCCTAAGGTATACCCCACTTTTTATTATTCCCCAGCAGAGTCGCCAGTTCTGTGATACGGTGGCAGAACCGGACGGTTTTAGGAAAATGCTGGTTTGCATTTTGCGTTTGTGTTCGCAAAATGTCGCGGTAAGCAAGAGTCGCCACCGACTTTTATTTTATCCAACTGGAATGGAAAAAAGCACAGAAAAATTCCTTTTTTCGAGATTTTGAGTACGGGGGTAGATTATAGAAAGGGAAGGTATTAGCATCCTTTCTATCTGTAGTTTTCTACGGGCTCTTAGGTACTTGCTCATCATTTTAAAATTGCTTCCGTGTTTGTGTGATTTGAAAAGTTTTTTACTTCGATTTAACCCTTGCTTCTGTCTTCAAGAGTGTTACAAAGTGTTTTTGAAAACTTTGTTTGAAAAGTGTAAGTGTGAAAAGTTTGTTATGAGCAAGTACCTACTAGCATCTACCTACTCGAAAAAAGAATGTTTTTGTCCTCGTTTCCTTTAGACAATGTTTTCCCACTATTAGTGAGTAGGTAGCACCGTCGTTGGAGTTTTAAGGGTCAATTCGAAAGGGACGTACAATCACTAAAGCAATGCTAGGACGTCTTAGTAATAACTCTAATGTCTTAAGATCATATTCGAGGCAACATTTTCGAGGCAACCTTTCCGAACGGGACATTTGATCTTTTAGACAAGAGAGCGACCACTAAAATATCCTATACTCAATAACCGTTTACCGAAGGCAACCGAAGGGGGAGTATACCCTAGGAGTGCGCATGTGCGAGTGATTCAATTTCAAGTTTATTATCTTTGCACATTTAGGGTTTGCTAACCGTTTTAAAATTTTGCATACAATCTTGTCATCCAATCCTAATATCATACATCTAACAGTTAATATTTGCGAGAATTAAAATGCGGAAAGTAAAGCTACGCTATTACAAGGCTTCGGGTATTAACTACATAGCCAAAAAACCCGGCAAAACGATAAATGAACGGAAACATTCCTGATTAATCTATTACATCCTGTGAGCAATTACATCAATATGGTAAAAATAAATAAGCGCGCGCGATGAATTAAGAACGAGCAAAAATTAGGGTTTTGACCCCGTCTAACCTAATTAAAAAAAGAATCATTTTTTGGTTTTTTTTATTTATTATTTTAATAAAAAGAATAAAGCTTTAAATTAACATGTACAAACTTAATTACTAATTAATTCAAATTAGTAAAATAATTATTATACCTATTTTTGTGTTTTGGTTATTTTTTTAAGAAAATAGAAATAAAAATTAAATTAAACAAACCCTAATTCTTCTACTTGGTTTTAATTTATTTATAAAAAGAACTAAAGTTACCTAATAAATTAAATAAAATAATTAAATTAATTTTTGATAAAAAAAACAAATATCCTAAATCTAATTGGATGAAAAATTATTTTTATGATTTTTTGATAAAAAAGAATTAATTTTGTGTGTTAGGAAAATAATTAAATAAAGAAATATAAAAGAAAAGAAAAAGAAAATGGGCCTGTTTGCAAGCAATTTGGAGGGGGTGAACAACAAGCTTTTGGGCCCAAACCAACTGATCCACGTTGACTTCCAAGATCCCATGCTGTGCTAGGGCAAAAGTCAGCTGTGTCCTACATACTGCCAAACTTCAATATTTTTGGTCAACATCCTCATTTTGAAGTATTATTCATCATTTGATCAAGGGTTGATCATGATTCCTCAAGGATTGCTCACAATTCATCAAAACCCAAAAGTTGCTAAATTAGGGTTTTGTAGGAAAAGTCAACTCAACTTTGACCAAGCATAGCTTTCTCATACTTTATCAAAAATGACCCATCCAAAGCTCATTTTGAAGAGGATGTAATTCCATACAATCCATCTTCAACTCCCAAGTTCAAAATATGCACTCACAAGAAGATATGAATTTGGACATTATAGGTCATTTTGAAAAGTCAACAAAAACACCTTTTATGTCAAAGCTTCATACATGAACATGGAAGAATTAATTGAGATGAGACAAAAAGGGTTGCTTTGAGGACATCTTGATCTTTCTAAAAAGTCCAAGAACACATCTCTAGGGTCAAAATTGAAGGAGTTATGCATTGTCAAAGTTGACCCTTTTTGCAAAATTACCAAAAGTCAAATGTGTCTCAAATTGCGATTTTGTCAAATGGGCCCAATTTTTTATGCTTGCATTGAGTTTGTAACATGACCCATGACCCATGATCCTTCCCATTTGTCATTCTTTTAGTTTTGTCATTTATTTGGATTTTATTTCAATTAAATCAAATAAAATCAAAATAAAATCATGAAAATATCAAACTAATCAAAGCTTGAGATTTCGTGCATGTTTAGGCCTATTATACAGCTGGAAATAGAATCAAATCGTGCAAGCTTCATTTGGACACAAAAAGATTGGATTTGGCTTGATTTGGAAATATTTGCATAAGGATCAAATCTTGAATCAATGATCTTAATTGAAGAAGATTTGATTCAAGTTTGCAACCCTAATTCGTTCTAGGGTACATAAGGAAGTAAAGCAGACCAAAAGCAGGAAGATTGGAGGCATGAGGAACAGAAAGCAAACTTGCCAAAATTCAACAAAAGTGGCACACCGATTTCTAAATTGCAGACCAATTCAAAGAGTTCTAGCCATCTCAATTGCTTCCTGGACGTTCTAGGATCCTATTCCAATCACTAGCAAGCCTCAAAACATCCAAAAACGCGCTGTAAGTATCCCACGATATCCTTACTTTCTTGAAATCGAATATCACAATTCTGGCATTTTTAGTATGATTTATTTTCATATTCTTAATCCTTGAATCATTTGCAAGCTAATGGTGGTACTTAATTGCATTTTCATTAACTGTAGAGCAAGATGCCATAGTTAGGGTTCTTGCTTCATTTTTGGGGTTTTTGTCTACAGGTACAATTGGCCATGGATAAGGGTACCATGATGCTCGTGAGGTTGCCACGAGTTGATTGGTATCATCGTTTGGCATTTATCATGCCTGTATGAAACTCTGGAGAAACACAGGGTTGTACCTACGCCCATTTGTCCGTAGGTAAAAGTTTCTGATCTTTTAGCAACGGAGGGAGGAAGAAGATGATGGCGTGGTGCCCCATGAATGGCCCATTCAAATTTTCGCGCGTGGGATAATTGATATCTTGTTTTTTCCATATAATGCTTGTTTATTATTATTCATACACAAAAATAAGCCAGCTCAGATGGTCAGCGTGTGTTGTGAAAACGCCAAAGGGCCTGGGTTCGATTCCCAGGTCCCCATATTATTCCATGTTATTTTGCATTATGTGATCAGGTACATAGGCGCCCTATAAGCCTGCCAAGCATCATCCAGATCATCAACAGGCTAGATCCAAAGGCCATCCCTTGGAGGTCCATCATACGCCCAGTCAAGCTAGCAACACAGGATCTGGAAAGTCAACATGGGCTAGGCGCTATTGGGCTCAGAAATTGCAATTCAGACCCCCCTTCTTGCTACAACCAGGCCCATCTTTCTTTCTCTTTATTCATTTTATTTCTTTTAATTTAATTAGTTTAATTTATTTTCTAACCACAAATTAATTTCTTTTTTACAAAAAAAAATCATAAAATCAATTTCACCAATTTAGAATTTAGGTTTTATTTTATTTTATCAAAAATTAATTTTATATTAGTTTTAATTTAGGTTTAATTATAACTTTTTGTAAATAATTAAAATCAAATTAGAAAAATTAGGTTTGTTCTTGATTTAATTTTTATTTCTTTTCACAAAATAAAGAATACAAAAATAGGTCAAAACTAATTATTTTTCTTAATGTAAATTAATTAGTAATAGGTTTTTATTTATTCAATTAAACTCTATTTTTTTCAAAATAACGCAAAAAACACAAAAATATGATTTTTCTTTCAATTAGGTTTAGACGGGGTCAAAACCCTAATTTTTCTCGTTCTCGATTCATCGCGCGCATTTATTATTTTTCGCAATATTAATGTAACTGCTTACAGTATGTAATAGTTTAATTAGGATTTTCCTTTTATTTATCGTTTTACGGGATTTTGGCTATGTAATTAATCCCCTCCCCGAAGCCTTGTAATAGCGTAGTCTTTATTTCTCGCATTTTAATTCTTGCAAATATTAACTGTTAGATGTATGATAATAGGATTGCATAACAAGATTGTATGTTAATTTAAAATGGCTAGCAAACCCTAATGTGCAAAGATAATAACTTGAAATCAAATCACTCTCACATGCGCACTCTTAGGGTATGCTCTCACTTCGGTTGCCTTCGATAAACGGTCATTAAGTATAAGGTGTTTTAGTGGTTACACTCTTGTCTAAACAAAGATCAAATGTCCCGTTCGGAAATGTTGCCTCGGAAACGTCGCCTCAGAAATGTTGCCTCGAATATGATCTTAAGACATTAGGGTTATTACTAAGACGTCCTAACATTGCTTTAGTGATCGTACGTTCCTTTCAAATTGACCCTTAAAACTCCAATGACGGTGCTACCTACTTCTCAATAGTAGGATAGCGTTGTCTAAAGGAAACAAGAACAGAAACAATCTTTTTTCGAGTAGGTAGATGCTAGTAGGTACTTGCTCAAAATAAACTTTTTACACCAAACACTTTTATAAACAAAGTTTTCAAAAACACTTCGTAACACTCTTGAAGACAGAAGCAAGGGTTAAAACGAAGTAAAACAAAAACTTTTCAAAACACACAAACACTAGCAATTTTTAAAATGATGAGCAAGTACCTAAGAGCCCGTAGAAAACTACGGATAGAAAGGATGCTAATACCTTCCCTTTCTATAATCTACCCCCCGTACTCAGAATATCTCAAAAAAGGAATTTTTTTGTGCTTTTTTCCTTTCCAGTTGGATAAAATAAAAGTCGGTGGCGACTCTTGCTTACCGCGACATTTTGCAAACACAAACTCAAACCAGCATTTTCCTAAAACAGTATGGTTCTGCCACCGTATCACAGAACTGGCGACTCTACTGGGGAGTAAATAAGTGGGGTATACCTTAGGATTAAGTCATCATAAAATTACTTCTCTTGTTTGTTTTGGTTGCTTTACTTTTAAGGGTTTTGTATTTGGAGTTACTATAGATCCTAACCCGGATCTGGGGGAAACCTTTTAGGTAAGTAGCAATAAACTGTGAGGGAACTGTACGACGTAGACCGATACGGTTGAAGCAGTAGCTACATTGATGTGGCACATTGGTTGGTACCGCTATCCCTTGTGGAGAAACGAGGAGAATACGGGGCTGATATGTGTGTCGTTAAGCATCAACTGAACCTTAGAACCCTTAATAGACCAACTTGGCCATTAGGAAGTAGTGAGATAGCCGGCCTCGGTATAAAGCTGAGAACTGGTTGATACTCGATGCTACACTCATTGAGACCATACTCTCGAGATAGTTCCGGCCACAAGAAAAGATTGTGTGAGCTGAAACCATGACCGATGGAGGATGGTCAATGATATTGAGAACCTCTAGAACCCGGTTACTATTTCTAGGACAGGTTGAAACCAACTTAACTTGAAGAGGGTAATACCTAGACCCCATGCAAGCCTTAAACTTAAGCGCTTTTGTGTGACTTATTTTCCTTTACCATGCCTATTATCTGCTATGCCTGTGTTGTTTTTATCATGACCTCATACATCATAACATAGCATGCATACTTCATTTTACTAACCATTTCAAAGACCGAGGGGATTTATCTTTGTTCTGTTTTGCAGATTATGGCTTCCATGTGCAGAAACACCATCCGAGTTAAATTTGTGCAAATACCTGCCCAACTCAAAGATTTAGCCTCGAGAGTTTCTGAGACTTCTTCCTTCATTAAGAGACATGGTCAGTGTTGTACCCCAAAATTTGCCCTCTTATTTCATCAACATTTTCTCACCACAAGACCCTTGGAGCTCAAGATCAAGTTAGGGTTTGCTTTGCACAAGACCCCTCCTTGCACTGTTGACCCAAATTAGGGTTTGAGTTTGCACAAAGATGTTTTGACCTGAAATGCCCAAAATGACTTTCATGCTTCATGTTGGACTCATAAGTTTATCCATACCAAGTTTCAAGCCTTGATTCCAATCTTTGCCCAGTCAATTGGACAGTTGACCTAGAAATCAGCTGTATTGGGGAAAAAGTCAACTATGGCCAATTGACAGTCAAACTTCATAGTTTTTGACCCACATCAACATTATGAACTCATATGGACCATTTGATCAGGTTTGGATCACAATTCCACAAGAAATTTGATCAGATCACCAAAAGGGCAAAATGGTCATTTCTAGGGTTTTGACTGCACAAAGGCAATTTTTGACTGTTTGACCTAACCAATGGCAATTCAAGATCACATATGGACTCAAGGAATCAATGGCATTGTCTTGACATGTTCAACAAGTTCAAAAGATCCCAAATGCACAAGATTGACAGATGAATTTTCCAGTCAACTGAACCAAATTTGACTGTATACTGAAAAGTCAAACTTTGACTTTTTGGTCAAAATCAAGTGCCAAGATTCATTTTTCATCAAAGCATGTCAAATTATGAAACTTGTTCATCAATAAATCAAAAATTACAAATTAGGGTTTGAAATGAAGAAATTTCATAACTTAGAAATTTTCTAAGTTATGGAATTTCCTAATTTTTTCCTAACTTTGTCCCATTTTTTCATCAAGATACATTTGGATTCAAACAAAACTCAAAACATGAAAGTTGTAGTCCATTGCAAAATCTACAACTTTGATTCACAAAGTTTCCTCAAAAGAAGCTTGTAGCTCAAGTTATGATTTTTGGAATAGGGGTGCAAAACATTCTTAACTTAGAAATTTTTTGACCTATTTTAGGCAGGATTTTTGCCCAACTTCATGGCAACTTTTCACATGCTTCCACTTTGAATTTCAACTTGCATTACAAATATGGATTGTAGTACACATTCCAAGATTTCCAAATTGTCCAAGAACTTCTCAAACACCCTTGTGGTTATGGAGATTCGAATTTGTCAAGATGGGCAAAAGTCACTTTGTTCATGGCCAAATTACATGTTCATAACTTTGCATTTTTAAACTCAGCTTGCACAAACTAGATTACAGGCCTCTAATCCCATTCTCACTCAATAATTTAATGCATATCCTTTTTGCTCATGTCTTGTTTTGTATATTTAACCATTACATACAAGATTAAGCCATATTTGGAAAAAACATTTTAGCCATTTTTGAAAAGGTGCACTTTATGTCAAAACACAAATCAAAGAGGTACAAGCCAGATCTTTTAGGAACAAGATTATGGACATATCCCACTAATCAAGAACCAAATTTGCAGCATGCTTGAGGGGCCTGTAGGAGCCTATAATCCAACTTGCATTTTGTTTGCTTAGATAAGAAGAAAGCTTGCATTTTGTACCATAACAGACTTTCCTGCAAGAACCAACTAAAACCAAATTTGTGAACACACTTCATACTCCCTAACTAACCTGAAACACTACCAAAACATCCCTAAAACTCCCTCATCCATCAAAGCCCATTTTTTCTGCAAAATAGAGTCCCTGTTGCAGATTGACTTGGCCAGTTCATTTCCCTCGTGCATTTTCATCCAAACCAGTTCAAACACATCCTACATCATTCATACAAACTATCCCAAGCCTTGGAAACAGACTGTAACACCCCTAACCAAGTTTGCCATTTTCATTTTTTCATCTGTGCAGGTTGAGTTACATAGCTTGATTCAGTTAGTTTCAAAGCAAGCTAGAGGTTGGAAGAGCATCCTTGGACCTCAGGCAAGCTGTGCAAATCCTCAAATTCCATTGAAAGCACCTTCATTGTTGTACACGATTCAAGCTGAACAGGTAAAAATTTGAACTTCTATCTCTCTATCCAAGCATATCTAGGCTTAGGTTTGTGAATAAAGTATGTCCTATTCATGGCCCTGAAGCTACCCATGTCCTCACTTTTCATTTATGTGGCGTGTTTGAGAGAATTTTGAACCTGAATATGTGAAAAAAGTTAGGTCAGGAATTGGGGGAGGAGAAATTCTCTCTCATTTCTGAGAGTTAGATCAAGTTCTTTATATGTATGAATTCGTGATTTAATGCTCTACATAGTTTATGTTGTGTGTTTTGGCTGAAAATCAAAGAATCGGGATGTTTGAACAAGGCATGAAAGGCGCGCGTTTTTGACAGAAATGTTACTGGAGGTTGAAGAAGCTTGCCTTGGGCTGGGCCTGACTTGTTTTTTCTGTTTGCACCTTCATTTTTCACTTACACCCCTTTGGCCCATTGTGTGATTTTTTAATCATTTTTTACTTTTTCTTTTTGATTCTGACTTGTTATTTTTTTCACCTTTTTTTGTATTTATTAGACATTTATTTGTTTTATTTGATATATGTATGTAAATAAATATGTATATACTTTTTATTTAAACCCTAGAAAATAATACCAAATATTCTTTTTAGTCCTTATTTTTTATTTACCTTTTTGAAAACATTTCCTTAAAATATACTTTTTTTTTACATAAATAATAAATATTTTATTTTTGTATATATTTAATATATTTAATATATAATATAAATACTTATATATTTATTAGAATATTTAGGATAAAAATACAAAAATAATACATTTTTATTTTTATTAATATTTGACCTCAAAAATTACTTTTTTATAAATATACTTCTCTTTTATTTATTTTTGTAGATAATTAATAAATATTGTATATAATACATAATAAATACCTTTTTATTTACAAAATTAGGGTTTTGCCCTAAACCATGAAAATACCCAAAAATTAACCTTTTTTTATTTTTGTTTATTTGTCACATGAAAAATACTTTTTACATACATATAAAACCATTTTTGTGCATTTTGCATATTTATTGTATTTATTCAATTATTGTACAATTAAATAACTTGTATATTCAATTTGGATTGTAATAGCTTAGATTTAAATTTCTTGCTAAATATCCCCATTTGAACATTTGTACCCCCCATCCCATAATTATGTTGTAATAATTTAGGATTTTATTTTCCGCATTCTAAAGCTTTCTAAATATGTCATGATAGACTTAGGGTTTGTATGCAAAAATCAAATAACAAATAGCTTGACCTAATTCAAAGACAACAAAGCATGAAAATGGACAACACCAATCACACTAGCACCCCTAGGGTTACTCCACTTGTTGCCTTCAATAATGGGCCATGTTGCATGTTGAGTTTCTTTGGAAAAACAAAACCATTCAAATGAGCATAGTCCCTCGATAACGCTTTCGAAAGTTGCCTAAAAATGATCAAGTCCCTTAAAGGAAAAATTGCCAAAGACACTTGGCACCATTGCAATCATGGTCTAAAACGATGACCCGCGCCCGTCCCGTTAACATCCTAACACAAGATTGTCCACCAAATACAATGGTGGAACAATACTGTTAAAAGGGTTAAAACATAGGAAAGATCTTTGAGAAATTTAGGGTAGATAGCTCTTGGTTACTTGACCAATCTTGCAAAACAATCCTTGCCATTTTTCAAAACATACATCACAACACACTTTCAAAACAACTTTCAAAAAAACATTGAAAACTTTTTCAAAAGACAAATACATCTTTGTATACATTCAAACATGAATCATTACAAAGGTTGCCACGACAATGGCCTCTTTTCAAAACATTTTCAAACCCACACACAAAGCACCATTTCAAACAATTGAAAGCACCATTTCAAACAATTGAAAATGCAAGGCAAGTGATCTAAGCAAGTAACTAAGAGCCCATGGATAACCATGGATAGAAAGGGTGCTAATACCTTCCCTTTCTATAATCTACTCCCCGAACCCAAGAAAACATCTCTAAGGTTTTTTGCTGTGCTTTTTAACCTTTCCTTAGGATAAAATAAAAAGTCGGTGGCGACTCTTGCTAAACCGAAACATTTGAGAAAACAAACGCAAAACCCAAGTCAGTTCTCCCACCGTATCACAGTCAGCTTCTTAGCTTGGTTACCTAAAAGTTTGACGAGCAGATGATGAGTGTGCTTTTCTAGTTCTTCGATCCTGTGCATCATTGCTTCACTTTCCCAGATTATCATCTAGTTCCTACTTTAGAAGAATTTTCTCACTTATTGGGCATATCCATCCTTTAGCAGATGCCCTTCATAGGTTTGGAAGAGAATCCTAGACCAGAAGACATTGCCTCAGCTCTGCATCTGAAACGGGCTGATGTAGTATCTAACTGGGAAACACGAAGCGGGGTTAAGGGTTTCTTATCCAAGTTTCTGATTGATCAAGCTCAACTATTTCGGGATAACCTAGATTTTTAGGCTTTTGAAGACATCTTGGCTCTCCTCATATACGGTTTGGTTCTCTTCCCGAATCCAGATTCCTTTATAGACGTGAATGCGGTTAAGATCTTCCTATCTCGCAATCTAGTGCCTACTCTTCTGGGTGATATCTTGCATGCCCTCTACACTCGTACTGTGCATAGAAGAGGGACTCTCATATGTTGTATGTCGTTGTTGTCGAGGTGGTTTATTTCGCACTTCCCCAAATCTGTGCTAAATAATGAAGAGGGTTTAGGATGGTCTTACAGGATAATGTCACTTGCCCATACATACATTCTTTGGAGTTCTAAGGTTATGGAAAGCACTGCTGTCATTGATCATTGTGGGGGATACCCTAATGTCCCACTGCTTGGAATCAGAGGGGGAATAACCTATAGTCCTTGTTTAGCTTTGCGACAATTTAGTCGTGCTCGGAGAGACGATCCTCATGAGCTACTTCTTACAGATATTGCTTTTGACTATAAGGAAGACGCTGACGAGCATCTCCGGAGGTTTATACGAGCTTGGGGCATGGTGTACAGATTTGACCCTCAAGAGCTAGGACCAAGGACTTTTCTCCCTATGCAGCCTTATCTCCAATGGGCCTGAGCTCGTGCTCAGAAGCTTGGGATGCCTTATGAAGCTGTGTTGCCAGTGATAGTGGATCCCACCAATGAAGAGGGCACTCCTTATACAGTCCTTTATCCCTACATGCCCACTAATCTTGGGGCATTGAAGAGATCCTGGATTCAGCTGAAAGAGGAGAGGGATACCTATCGGGAAAAGTACCATGAGAAAGAAAGGAAGATCTTGAAGCTCACCAGGCAACTCGAGAAAGAAAGAACGATCAATGACTATGTCAGCATGAAGGGGAAGCGTCCATGGGATTTCTGATTTTTCTTTTTCTAGTTTAGATTTGTTTTTCATTTATTTCTTTGTAAACACCTTAAAGACGTTGTTGAACCTTTTTACAAGTTTAATCTAATAAAGTTTTTTTATTTCTTGGTTTGAAAATTTAAGTCTCCCAAAGTCTTTGAAATCATTGCATACGCATCCCATTATCATGCACGCCATTACAGGTACCATTACAGGTTTCTCATCTTCTTCGCTGTTTATTTCAGCAGAAATGTCTTCCGATCAAGCTATCAAAGACCTTCAGGCCCAAAATGCCCAATTCCAAGAGATGTTCTTGAGCTTGGCTAAAGGGAAAGAAGATTTAAAAGCTCTCATTCTGAAAGAGAAAGAGAAGAAGAAGAAGAAGAAGAAGAAGAAGAAGAAGAAGGTCGTTCTTCTGAGTATGGGTAAAAGATTTGGGGATAGGTTGAAACAGCAAGCCGATCTGTCCTTTTCATCCAAGGAAGGGGAGAACCAAGAAGAAGAAAAGGGCCCTAGTCCTGCAGTTTCTGATAATGATACATATTATAATGAGGAGCAATATCCTCCTACCGAGGATAGGTACAAGCAATTAGAAGACCGTCTAAGTGCTATGGAGATTCAGAGATCCCTGGTTTGGATTTCGGAGAGCTGGGACTGGTATCTAGAGTGGTGATTCCTCATAAGTTCAAAGCTCCGGTTTTTGCCAAGTACGATGGAGTATCCTGTCCAAAACTCCATCTTCGCTCGTATGTTAGGAAAATTCAACCCCACACGGCTGATAGAAATTTGTGGGTGCATTTCTTTCAAGATAGTCTGTCAGGGACTCAGCTTGAATGGTTTTATTAGTTGGAAGGAGCCAATGTTAGAAAATGGGAAGACCTTGTTACTGCTTTTTACAGGCAATATCAGTATAACACCGACCTTGCTCCCACTCGTACTCAGCTTCAGGGTATGTCAATGGGTGCAAGTGAAGGTTTTAAGGACTATGCTCAGAAGTGGAGAGATTTAGCTGGAAGAGTCCAACCCCCTTTGTTTGACAGGGAGTTAGTTGACATGTTTCTAGGGACGCTATCTGGTCCATTCTTCAATCATTTGATCGGCAATTCGTCATCTGGGTTTACTGAGTTAATTTTGAGGGGAGAGAGAGTAGAAGCTGGTATCCGAAGTGGTAAGATACAGAAAGATACTTCATCAAGTGCAGTGAAGAAGCCTTTCACCGGTAAGAAAGAAGCTAGTGCAGTCTACGGCCCAAGGGGCCAGAGCAGACCTGAACACCGTCAAGCGGTGCATGCGGTAATGATATCAAGACCCACAGTTGCTCCACAATGCAATAATTAACAAATGGTGGAAAGACCACAAAGACAGTATATTGGGTTCAATATGACCTTGTCTCAAATTCTACCACAATTATTAAAGACTAATCTGGTAACTCTGAGGGAGGCCCCGAAGAATCCCAACACCACATCTCTACTATATAACCCGAATGCTCGCTGCGCCTATCACTCCTATGGCCTAGGTCATGATTCATAAAAACTATTGGGCCTTGAAGAATAAGGTGCAAGACTTGATCGAAGCCAAAGAGATTGAGTTTGACGCTCCGGAGAAGCCCAACGTCATAACTGCTCTTATGCCCAAACACGGTCATTGAGTAAATTCTATGGACGATGATTTATTTATGACCTCCGTGGGAGATATTTCTACTCCTTTGATGATAGTTAAGAGGAATCTACTGTTGGTCGGTTTATTTTCGGGTTGTGGCGAAGGTTGCCACATGTGTTCAATTCTGCCTGCTGGTTGCCACTTATTGAAATCAGGTGTTCAGCGCCTGATGGATAATAAAGAGATCCTGTTCGAAAAGACTACGATTCCGTTGGTTCCAATTGAAGATGTTGTCATCATAACCATTTCCGCCAATCCTTCCCAGGCTTCCTCGAGAAAGCCTGTTAGAATTACACCCGTTCTAAGAATTTCTCCATTAATCATTATTGTCCCTGGTCCTATCCCATACACTTCGGATAAGGCTATCCCTTGGCACTATGGGGCTGATGTGTATTACCATGGAGTTAAGCAAGACTTAGAGAGTGAAGAAGCCGATGCCGATGTCAGCAATATTGTCGGGGCTAGCAAGGTCACCAGAAGTGGAATACTCTTTTCTCCCAAGATTTCCCCTTCGAATGTTCACAAACCTGTTGTTATTCCATTTGCTAGTACATCAGCTACTACCCCAGTTCCTAATCCAGTTATCACCCCTGTCACCGAGCCATCTGGGACTCGGGGCAAAGAAATCACAGGGGAGCCTTCCCGGACGGAGGCACCTAAGAAGATCATTGTAGAAACCTCTAAGTAGGAGATATAGGAAATTCTGAAGATTATCAAGAAGAGTGACTACAACGTAGTCGAGCAGCTGGGGCATACCCCGTCTAAAATCTTCATGTTGTCCTTATTATTGTGTTTCGAAGCCCATGTAAAGGCTTTAATTGCTTTCCTCAAAACTGCACATGTGCCGTAGGAAACTTTGGCTGATCAATTCAAAGATTGCGTAGCTAGTTTGACTGCCGACAACGGGTTGGGTTTCTCAGACGCAGATCTGACTGTTAAAGGAAGAAATCATAATGATGCTCTGCACTCTCGATCGAGTGCATGGGGCACTACTATGGCCCGTGTACTTGTAGATATCGGGTCCTTATTGAATGTTTTACCAAAGAAAGTGTTAGACCGTCTAGACTGTGAAGGTTTGATTCTAAAGCCGAGCAATATCGTGGTTAGGGCTTTTGATGGGTCAAAAAGGATGGTGCATGGGGAGGTGGACGTCCCTGTTAAAGTTGGCTCTCAGACTTTTGGATCTACTTTCTACCTGATGGATATCCGACCATCATATTCTTGCTTGCTGGGTCGCCCTTGGATTCATAAGGTTGGGGCAGTAACCTCCACGCTCCATCAGATGTTGAAATATCCGATAAAAGGGAAGATCGTCACGGTACGAGGCGAAGAGGAGTACATGGTGAGTCATCTCATTTCCTTTCGTTATGTGGAGATGGATGGGGAGTTCATCGAAACCCCGTTTTAGAACTTTGAAGAGGTCCCCCAGACTTTGGCGTCGACTGAAGTTGCTGCTGACAAACCTCCAATGAAAATGGCCATCCCTCAAGGATGCCAGGGCTGTAATTGAAAAAGGTGGGTGTGCAAATTGGGGTCAGATCCCTGATTTCACACACAAAACTGACAAGTTTGGTTTGGGCTTTACTACAGGGGCTCAAAGGGCTGTGAGGCGCGCGCGGATTGGAAGACCTCCTCTGCATATCAACAATCAGGGAGTTAATGCAGTTGAGGATGAGGAAGAAGATTCAGACATCGAAAGCTGGATCTACCCGACGGCCAATGGTGGATTGAACAATTGGATGGCGAAGGACTTCATACCCATTTCTTTTATTACACAGTAACTGACTTTTGTTTTAAGAGTTGTAATAAACAGTTGGAAACTTTATGGTCCGGTGCCTTGCTTGAGGCACCTTGGCTTTGCTTGTGAGGGCTTATTATTTGTCATTTTCATATATCATCAATAAAGCATTGGACATTTTCTTGCATTACAAATTTTGCGCTCCTTTTTTTCTTTTCTATCTCGCACTTTATCAAAACAGCTATTGTCTTACACACACTCACGTATCATAATGCAGATCCATATCCACTTTGGATCCCATTGATAACGACTCTGATATTTCCAGTTATGACTTTGAAAATCCGATCAACCAAGCCGAGGACGAAGGTGAGGATGATTGTGAGGTGCCTGGAGAACATGCTAGACTGTTGCTACAGGAAGAGAGGGCCATACAGCCTCATGAAGAGCCGGTGGAATCAATAAACTTGGGTACAGAGGAAGACAGGAAAGAAGTCAAGATAGGTGTGAATCTGGAGCCTAGTGTCAAACAACGGTTGATATAGATGCTACGCGACTATGTTGAGATCTTCGCTTGGTCATATGAAGATATGCCTGGTTTGGACACTGACATTGTGGTTCATCGCTTGACAACCAAAGAAGACTGTCCTCCAGTAAAGCATAAGGTTCATCGTATGCGCCCCGAGATGTCTGAGAAAATTAAAGCTGAGGTCATGAAACAGTTTGACGCCGGATTTTTAGCTGTCACTTCTTACCCGCATTGGTTGCCAACGTTGTTCCGGTGCCTAAGAAAGATGGTAAGGTTCGGATGTGTGTGGACTATAGAGATCTGAACAGGGCGAGTCCCAAGGATGATTTACCACTTCCTCACATCGATGTTCTGGTCGACAATACCGTGCAACATAAGGTCTTCTCCTTTATGGATGGTTTTTCTGGTTACAATCAAATCAAGATGGCTCCTGAAGACATGGAGAAGACAACAGTGGGGCACCTTCTATTACAAGTTAATGCCTTTCGGGTTGAAGAATGCTGGGGCAACGTATCAGCGCGCCATGGTCGCTTTGTTCCACGACATGATTCATCATGAGATTGAGGTTTATGTTGATGACATGATCGCAAGGTCCCAGACTGAGGAAGAACACCTTAACCATCTCCAGAAACTATTTTACAGGTTGAAGATGTACAAGCTGAGGTTAAACCCAAACAACTGCACCTTCGGGGTGAGGTCTGGTAAGCTTCTAGGTTTCGTCGTCAGTGATAAAGGTATTCAGGTGGATCCTACCAAGGTAAAAGCCATACAGGAGATGCCGGCTCCCCGCATAGAAAAGGAAGTTAGAGGCTTTTTGGGACGTCTGAACTACATCGCCCGATTCATTTCACATCTGACTGCTACTTGTGAACTAATCTTCAAGCTGCTGAAGAAATATCAAGTGGTAAAATGGAATGATGAATGTCAGACCGCTTTCGAAAGGATCAAAGAATATCTTCAAGAACCGCCAATACTGGTGCCTCCAGTTGAAGGAAGACCTTTGATCTTATAATTGACAGTACTGGATAATTCAATGGGGTGCGTGTTGGGGCAGCATGACGAGTCTGGCCGAAAAGAGCACGTTATTTACTACCTTAGCAAAAAGTTTACCGACTGTGAGACCCGATACTCACTGCTTGAGAAAACTTGCTGCGCTTTGGCATGGGCTGCTCACCGGCTGAGACAGTATATGCTGACTCACACTACCCTATTGATATCAAATATGGATCCAATCAAGTATATCTTCGAAAAGCCTTCCTTGTCCGGAAGAAAAGCAAGATGGAAGATGATCTTAACTGAGTACGACATCCAATACACAACCCAAAAGGCAATCAAGGGGAGTGTACTGGCAGATTATTTGGCGCATCAGGCCGTGGATGACTACCAGTCCATGAATTTCGAGTTCCCGGATGAGAACATCATGTTGGTGACCGGCTATGAAGAACCTGGACCGGATGAAGGACCTGAGGAAGGATCCCGATGGTCTATGTATTTTTACGGAGCCTCAAACACGTTGGGTAATGGCATTGGCGCTGTGATTATATCTCCTGAGGGCTGTCATACTCTGTTCACCGCCCGATTATATTTTAACTGCACCAACAATATGGCGGAGTATGAAGCATGTATCCTAGGTCTCCGAGCTGCTATGGACCTGAGGATTAAGTTCTTGAGTGTATTCGGAGATTCTGCTCTGGTGATCAGTCAGATCAAAGGCGAGTGGGATAAGAAACACCCAAATCTTATTCCTTACAAGGAATATGTACTGAAATTGCTCCCACACTTTGAGGAGATAACCCTTGAACACTTCCCAAGAGAAGAAAACCAGTTAGCGGACACGCTAGCTACCATGTCTTCTATGTTCAAGGTCAGGTGGGATAATGAAGCTCCCCAAATTACCATCGAGAGGTTGGACGAACCTGCACATTATTGTGACATCGAGACTGAAGAGGTAGCAGATAAACCCTAGTTTCACGAGGTTAAGAGGTATCTTGAGGCTCAAGAGTACCCCGAGGGTGCATCTGTTAATGATAAGAAGTTCTTGAGAAGGTTCGCTGTGAAGCTCTTCATCAGCAATGGGATCCTTTACAAGTGTAACCATGATTCAACCTTACTGCGATGTGTGGACAAAAGCGAGGCGGAAAAGATCATGGCAGAATTACATGAAGGTACCTTCGGAACTCATTCTAGTGGACATACCATGGCAAAGAAAATCCTACTGGATGGATATTATTGGTCCACTATGGAAGCTGATTGTTATCAGCATTCTCGAACCTGTCATAAGTGCCAAGTCTATGCTGATAAGGTGCATGTACCTCCAGTTCCTCTGAATGTTTCGACAGCTCCTTGGCCTTTTGCAATGTGGGGCATCAACATGATTGGTGAGATCAGACCTACTGCGTCCAACGGGCACCGTTTCATTCTGGTAGCTATTGATTATTTCACGAAGTGGGTTGAGGCAGCTTCCTTTGCTATAGTAACCAAGAACGTCGTAGCATGGTTTACCTGACACAATCTGATCTGTCGATATGGTGTACCAGAGAGGATCATTAAGGACAATGGTACAAATCTCAACAACACGATGATCATCGAGCTCTGCAAACAGTTTAAGATACAGCATCACAACTCTTCTCCTTACCGGCCGAAGATGAATGGAGTTGTTGAAGCAGCTAATACGAATATCAAGAAGATTGTGCATAAGATGACGATGAAATATAAAGATTGGCACGAGATGTTACCATTTGCTCTTCATGGATACCGTACCTCAGTGCAGACTTCAACAGGGGAAACACCCTACTCTCTGGTATATGGCATGGAGGCAGTCCTACCCATCGAAGTCCATATACCCTCTCTCCGGATTATGAAGGATGCGGGTTTGAGCGAAGATGATTGGATCTAGACCCGGCTTGATTAGCTGAACTTAATCAACGAAAAAAGACTTACTGCTATTTGTCATGGTCAGACGTATCAAAAGTGAATGATCAAGGCTTTTAACAAGAAAGTCAGACAACAAGAATATCAAGTCGGGGATTTGGTGATCAAACGCATCATACTGCTGCAAGGTGATCCCAGGGGCAAATGGACCCCTACATACGAAGGGCCATTTGTTGTTAAGAATATTTTCTCGGGAGGAGCTATGATTCTAACCACCGTGGATGGTGACGACCTTCCTCACCCCGTCAATATAGACATAGTGAAAAAATACTACGCCTAATCACAGACTCGCTAGGTCAACTGGCCTAGGAAAAAATAAGGGCTTCCCAGTGAACCAAAAGCGTTCGGGAAAAAGTAAGGGATGAAAATTAAAAAAAAACTGTACACCCGACAAGTCGAAAACCTGAAAAGGTGGCTTGGGCAAAAAAGGGTATCGCGATGGACTGAAAACCCGAAAGGGCGATCCAGGCAAAAATTAGGGATTGAAGCGTAACACTATGTCTCATTGGATCATCTTGCAACCAGACTTCGGTATTGACTATCAAGCTCGAACAACGCCAATCAATCTGATCTACCTTCGACCAAGTAGCAAAGTGATGAGACGCTCGAAGATATAAAGGCAATAGCAGAGTTAGAACCCAATGGGATTGTTCACATAGTTGTTTTTCTTTCCTTTTTCACAAATTGTATAAATTCTGTTCTTTCAGCGACATTCTCTTACTAGGATGCCAGCCTCTTGTACAAAATGCCTATTACAGGCCAACTTAAAAATCAATACAATTCATCTTACAATAAATTTCAAAGTGGTTTTTCTTTCTCTGTTTTGTTTTGCAAGAACGTCCAATAGTTCATTTTTTATATATGCATTTGACAATAATTGCTGCTCATAAATATTTACATGTGAAACAAAAGACAATTGCTCGTAATTCCAGGAACAGGGGCAAACAAGAAATGTCCAAAACTTACAGTTGCTCTACCCACCAGGTACAGGGACAGAGCCAGCTTGAGCATATGACTAAAGATACATACACTCCCAGCAGAGTAAAGAGTACCCAAAGACAGTGGTGTTAATTCTCCCCAAGCATAGTTTATCTATCACCAGCCATAGAAGTTCACCATCAGCTGAGTTTAGTTCTTCCACCAAGAAGAAACTCAATCCCCGGCAGGGTTCATTATCGCCAGCAACGGTAATTCATCCCCAGCTGAGTTTATTTCTCCAAATCAGCAGATCTTCTAGCAGAGTATCTCTCTTCCCCACAGAGTCATTCTCTCGCCAATTTATTCTCCAGCAGAGTCTCTCCCGGTGGAATATTCTCAAATAGAACGGACGCAAGTCTCTGGCTAATCATCTTCGGTCGTTATCCCCAGTCAGCGCGAAGAACTCAACTCCTTGAACTCTTCGACAATAGTCCAGGATTTGTTCTCCCCGGCTAGAGAACATCACAAAAAACATTGCATATCTATACATCATGGCATACACATATGCATCATACAACACAATCTCATTTATTTTGAGAACATCATTACTCAATACATATCATACATCATGACATTACATACGACTAACTCTTTACCTTTCAGGGAAAGATACAATCAAATTCTCACAGGTTTTCTCTGGTTCAGTCAAATCGATACTAAGATTTCTATTCCAGTTCAAGCTATGAAGCCTACATTCGACCGGATAATATCTTGATTTCTCCAAATACTACGAAGCCTGGAATCGACCGGATAGTGGTATATCCCAAATTCAAAGCTATGAAGCCCGGAAATCGACCAGAAAATAGTTGAATCCCCAGCAAGTTACTGTGAAGCCTGGAAATCGACCAGATAGCATTACAAGACACCATGAAGCCTGGAATCGACCAGATAGTGGTATATCATAAACACAAGTTGTGAATCCCGGAAATCGACCGGAAAACAGCTTAACAAGGTATTGTGAAGCCTGGAAATCGACCAGATAGCAATACAAGATATCGTGAAGCCCGGACTCGACCAGATAATGGTATAAGACACCGTGAAGCCTGGATTACGACCAGATAGCAGCAAAGGATAATGAAGCCTGGGACACGACCAGATAACAGTATAAGACACTATGAAGCTTAGATTTCGACCAAATAGCAGTTTACCTGGCCAATTACTAAGAAGCCCGAAATCGACCAAATATTAGTATTGCCTTAAATTCAAGTTGAAGCCCGGATGCGACTGGATAACAACTTAATTCCTTCTGAAGCCTGGAGCATGACTAGATAAGAAGTAAGAAATTATGAAGCCTGGAGAACGACCAGATAGCAAGTTTAATCTCATCCCCCCAGTAAGTCGCTGTGAATCCTGGAGCACGACCAGATAGCAGTCGATCTTATTTTACTCAGCAAATCACTGTGAAGCCTGGATCACGACCAGATAGCAGTTCATTTTCACCTCTTCGGCTAAGAGATGATTCCCCAGTAGAATAACGGACGACTGAAGCTCCTAAAATTCTACTTTTACCAAGACAAAGACTAGCATTCCCCAGCGTAGTCCTCCTCAACAAAAGGTATACGGACTCTCGTAAAAGAATCTCTTATGCGATCGATATTTCTTCTGATGGCATCTTTAAGCCCATCTTCCACCATCAACTTATAAATGGCATCTATAAGCCCATTCCCGATATCACAAGACAAGTACCACTTCATGCGAGTGCAAATTTCTGGGCACTCTAGTGTTAAATCATCTTTCACCTTTGGATCACGAAAGGCAGACCAGCCAATCTACATCCTCAGGTTTAAGAAGATTGAACAGGGGAAGCTATTGTACCCCAAAATTTTCCCTCTTATTTCACTCAAAGGCATGCCCCTATAGGTCCTCAATTGCTCAAGTTTGACTAAGGGCGGACCAGACAAACTCTCTCCTAAGGCAATGAATCTCCAATTAGGGTTTCCATTTTCATCAAGATGGGTGAGCTCCAAAGGCCTCAAATCTTTTCCATGATCTTAATATGTTCTCAAGACCATCCATGTCAAGTTTCATGCCTTGCACAAGAAGTTTGCTCAGTCAACTGCTCAAATGCCTAAAAATCAACTATACTAGGTCAAAAGTCAATTGTGACCCACATACAGTGAAACTTCAATATTTTTTATCAACATCAACATTTTGAAGTAACATACATCATTTTATCAAGGGTTAATCATGATTCCTCAAGGAATGCCCCAAATTCATCAAAACTCAAAAGTTGCTAAATTAGGGTTTCTATAGGAAAAGTCAACCAAACTTTGACCAGGCATAATTTTCTCATACTTTATCAGAAATTTCCAATACAAGGATCATTTTGAAGAGGATTCAATTCCCTACAACTAATCTTCAGCCCTCAAGTTCAAGAAATGCACTCATGAAAAGATATGAATTCAGACATTATAGGTCCTTTTCAAAAGTCAACAAAAACACCTTTTGGGTCAAAGCTCCTTACATGAACATGGAAGATCCAATTGAGATGAAACCAAAAGGGTTGTTTAGAGGACATCCTAAGATTTCTAAAAAGTCCAATAACACCCTCTTAGGGTCAAAATTAAGAGATATGTGCATTGTCAAAGTTGGCCATTTTTGGAAATTTGCACAAAGTCAACCATGCCCAAAATGCATTTTTCTTCAAATGGGCCCAACTTTTTATGCTTGCATCTTGCTCCTAACCTGGTCCACGACCCAAATACCTTTCCATGTATTATTGGATTTATTTATTTAATTTATTTTGATTTTAATCATTTAAAAATCAAATTAAATCAAGTAAATGATATAAAAATAATGAAGATTTGTTTTGATTTGATTTTGAATTGAATTACAATCCAAATATGCTGTATAATACCAACAGAATTCGTGCAAGCTTGGAAAGGGAGGAAATATTCACATTTGGAAAGATTTGAAGCATAATGAAAGCACATTCACATCTTTGATTCTTGCCAAAAACAATATCCTAATTTGATTCACATACATATACAGAGGTGTTGTGAACCCTAAAGAAGAGAACACAGACGCGCAGCCTGCCTCAAGGAGTCAAACAAATTTCAAAATTTTCAAATAAAAGTGAGACTTGAATTTATCTCTACATACCGATTCAAGCCATTCCAAGGATCAAATCACATTCCTGGACGTTCATTGAAGCGATTCCATCCCTTTCCAAGCTCTGAAGCATCAAGAATCATGTTCAACATCCATAACAATTTGCCTCTTATGCTCAGTTTCAATTTCAATGATTTACCCATCATAAGTATGTTTTAATCATGTATTCATGTCTAATATCACATTTGCAATGTTTTTGGATGGTTTAATCTGAGTATGGCTGCAGGAATGGTATGATGCCATTGTTAGGGTTTCAAGGTCTCAAATTGGGGATTCTCTATAGAGGCGAAATTAGGTCAGATCAAGTGTACCAATGAACTCAGGGCATAATTTCTAGTTGATCTATGCCCTTAGTTAGGATTTATTTGGCTTATATTACGTTTTTGAATGTTACAGGGTTATAGCCATGGACTAAACCTGTCACTATAGCCTTTAGTGACAGTTTTGTCCGTAGGTAAAGGTCTGGTATCAAAGACAACAGTTTTGGGGAGAAGACGATGATGTGGCTGATAACCATTGGAGGATTTGAATTGTGCATGCTTCCTAAGACATAGCATTTTGTTTCTTTTATAATTTCATTATGTTATTATATTAACAAATAAACAATGTAGCACGAATGGCAAAGGGTAATGCTGGTAAGAGGAAGGACCTGGGTTCGATCCCAGGTCCATGCATTTTGTTATTTTCCTAACATGCTTTGCAGGATCCCATGCGCCTCACCTTCAAAGGACCATCATGCGTCCTCAGATCCATCCATTGGATCTATCTCCAGCCAGATCTAACGCTCAGCAAGCAAGGAGCGTGATAGACCCTCTAATGGTGAACCTCATGGAATCACACGCAGTCCTTGGGCCAGCAATCTTGGGCTTAGTAAGAGTCGACTGTTATACTGGTTTGTGTTTTTTGTTCGCAAATGTCGCGGTAAGCAAGAGTCGCCACCGACTTTTATTTCATCCAACAAAGGAAAAGGGAAAAGAACAGAAAAAACCTTTTTCGAGATGTTTCTGAGTACGGGGGGTAGATTATAGAAAGGAAATGTGTTATCACCCTTTCTATCAGTGGTTTTCCACAGGCTCTTAGGTACTTGCTCATTTTTAAATTGCTTGTGTGTGTTTGGAAAAGTTTTTGTTTAACTTCGTGGTAACCCTTGTATTTGTCCTCAAGAGTGTGACGAAGTTGTTTTTGAAAACTGTTTTGAAGGTGTTTGTGTGAAAGAATTTTTGTTGTCTTGAGTAAGTACTTAAGAGTTTCTACCTACTCGAAAAAGACTGCTCGTTTTCTCGTTTCCTTTAGACAGTGTTATCCTACTATTAAGGAGTAGGTAGCCCCATCGTTGGAGTTTAAGGGACATTTAAAGGGACAATTACGGTCACAAAAGCAATGATTAGGAAACCTTAGTAGTTACCCTATAGTCTTAAAGATCTTTCCGAGACAACATTCGAATGGGTCATTTTTTATTTTTGGGACTAGAGGGCGACCACTAAAATTCCTTATACTTCATGACTGGTTACCGAAGGCAACCGAAGTGGGATAAACCCTAGGAGTGAACATGTGCATGTGTTTGATTTTAATTCATTTATCTTTGCACATTTAGGGTTATCTACCATTTTAATCGTTATTCTTTCCATACAAGCCTATTAGTCTAAGCAGTTAATAATAGCGGAAAGTAAAGTGAGAGAATAAAAACCTAGCTATTACAAGGCTTTGGGGAGGGGGTTACATAGCCAAAAATAGGGGGGAAATAATAAGTAAAAACAATAATGAAACCTAATTAAAAAACTATTACAACCCTTAGCAGTTACAATAGTTGGAAAAATAAATAAAACGCGCGCGAGGAGGAATACAAGAATTAAATATCCTAATGAATCTAATTAATTAAAGGAAATATTTTTGTATTTTTTATTGAGAAAAATAGTTGAAATTTGCAAGTTAAACCTAATTTCCTAATTAATTTTATTTAACAACATAATCAATGTAAAAATAATTAATTTTCAAAAATTAATTTTTATTATAAAAAACCTAAGTCTACTTTTGTGATTTTTTGATTTAATAAAAAATGATTTTTGTTTTTTTTAAATAATTAAACAAATAAATAAAACAAAAGAAAATAAAAAAATAATAAGTTGGGCCTGAGGAGGGTAAGAAACCCAAATTGGGGGGTTCTGGATGAATTTGCTAAGCCCGAGATTGCTGGCCCAAGGACTGCGTGTGATCCCATGAGGTTCACCATTGGAGGGTCTATCACGCTCCTTGCTTGCTGAGCGTTAGATCTGGCTGGAGATAGATCCAATAGATGGATCTGAGGACGCATGATGGTCCTTTGAAGGTGAGGCGCATGGGATCCTGCAAAGCATGTTAGGAAAATAACAAAATGCATGGACCTGGGATCGAACCCAGGTCCTTCCTCTTACCAGCATTACCCTTTGCCATTCGTGCTACATTATTTATTTGTTAATATAATAACATAATGAAATTATAAAAGAAACAAAATGCTATGTCTCAGGAAGCACGCGCAATTCAAATCCTCCAATGGTTATCAGCCACATCATCATCTTCTCCCCAGAATTGTTGTCTTTGATACCAGACCTTTACCTACGGACAAAACTGTCACTAAAGGCTATAGTGACAGGTTTTGTCCATGGCTATAACCCTGTAACATTCAAAAACGTAATACAAGCCAAATAAATCCTAACTAAGGGCATAGATCAACTAGAAATTATGCCCTGAGTTCATTGGTACACTTGATCTGACCTAATTTCGTCTCTATAGAGAATCCCCAATTTGAGACCTTGAAACCCTAACAATGGCATCATGCCATTCCTGCAGCCATACTCAGATTAAACCATCCAAAAACATTGCAAATGTGATATTAGACATGAATACATGATTAAAACATACTTATGATGGGTAAATCATTGAAATTGAAACTGAGCATAAGAGGCAAATTGTGATGGATGTTGAACGTGATTCTTGATGCTTCAGAGCTTGGAAAGGGATGGAATCGCTTCAATGAACGTCCAGGAATGTGATTTGATCCTTGGAATGGCTTGAATCGGTCTGTAGAGATAAATTCAAGTCTCACTTTTCTTTGAAAATTTTGAAATTTGTTTGACTACTTGAGGCAGGCTGCGCGTCTGTTTTCTCTTCTTTAGGGTTCACAACACCTCTGTATATGTATGTGAATCAAATTAGGATATTGTTTTTGGCAAGAATCAAAGATGTGAATGTGCTTTCATTATGCTTCAAATCTTTCCAAATGTGAATATTTCCTCCCTTTCCAAGCTTGCACGAATTTTCTTGGTATTATACAGCATATTTGGATTGTAAATTCAATTCAAAATCAAATCAAAACAAATCTTCATTATTTTTATATCATTTACTTGATTTAATTTGATTTTTAAATGATTAAAATCAAAATAAATTAAATAAATAAATCCAATAATACATGGAAAGGTATTTGGGTCGTGGACCAGGCTAGGAGCAAGATGCAAGCATAAAAAGTTGGGCCCATTTGAATAAAAATGCATTTTGGGCATGGTTGACTTTGTGCAAATTTCCAAAAATGGCCAACTTTGACAATTCACATATCTCTTAATTTTGACCCTAAGAGGGTGTTATTGGACTTTTAGAAATCTTAGGATGTCCTATAAACAACCCTTTTGGTTTCATCTCAATTGGATCTTCCATGTTCATGTAAGGAGCTTTGACCCAAAAGGTGTTTTTGTTGACTTTTGAAAAGGACCTATAATGTCTGAATTCATATCTTTTCATGAGTGCATTTCTTGAACTTGAGGGCTAAAGATTAGTTGTAGGGAATTGAATCCTCTTCAAAATGATCCTTGTATGGGAAATTTCTGATAAAGTATGAGAAGGTTATGCCTGGTCAAAGTTTGGTTGACTTTTCCTATAGAAACCCTAATTTAGCAACTTTTGAGTTTTAATGAATTTGGGGCATTCCTTGAGGAATCATGATCAACCCTTGATCAAATGATGTATGTTACTTCAAAATGTTGATGTTGACCAAAAATATTAAAGTTTGACTGTATGTGGGTCACAGTTGACTTTTGACCTAGTATAGTTGATTTTTAGGCATTTGAGCAGTTGACTGAGCAAACTTCTTGTGCAAGGCATGAAACTTGACATGGACGGTCTTGAGAACATATTAAGATCATGGAAAAGATTTGAGGCCTTTGTAGCTCACCCATCTTGATGATAATGGAAACCCTAATTGGAGATTCATTGCCTTAGGAGAGAGTTTGTCTGGTCCGCCCTTAGTCAAACTTGAGCAATTGAGGACCTCTAGGGGCATACCTTTGAGTGAAATGAGAGGGCAAATTTTGGGGTACAACAGCTGCCCCTGTTCAATCTTCTTAAACCTGAGGATGTAGATTGGCTGGTCTGCCTTTCGTAATCTGAAGGTGGAAGATGATTGAACACTAGATGCCATTTGGAAGTCGACAGAGGATTGTCAGAGATGGGCTTAAAGATGCCATCCAGAAAATATATTGGTTACATAAGAGATTCCTTTGTGATAATTCCCTTACTTTCTGTTGAGGAGGACTTCACCGGGGAATGCTGATTTATGTCTTTGGAAATAAAGTATAGGAGCTTCGGTTGTCCATTACTCTACTGGGTAATTAACTCTTGATTGAGGAGACGGAAGTGAACTGCTTATTTGGTCAGGGTCCAGGCTGCACAACGACTTACTGGTGAAATGTGAAATCGACTGTATCTGGTCGGGCCCAGGTCTTACAGTGTTGTAAACTGTTGTCTGGAGATAAAAGAGAAGGAACCTGGATGGATAGTAGGGTAGATTCGAAATGAAAGCCCGGGTAGTAGGGTTGTGAGAAGGAACCGGGATACTAGGATTGCTTCAAAATGAAAGCCTGGATAGTAGGGCTATGAGAAGGAACCTGGGTCATAGGCTTACTTCGAAATAAAAGCCTGGATAGTAGGGCTATGAGAAGGAACCTAGATATTAGGGTTACTTCGAAATGAAAGCCTGCATATTAGGGCTATGAGAAGGAACCTGGATAGTAGGGTTACTTCGAAATGAAAGCCTGGATAGTAGGGCTATGAGAAGGAACCTGGATCGTAGGGTTACTTAGAAATGAAAGTTTGGATAGTAGGGCTATCAGAAGGAACCTGGATCATAGGGTTACTTCGAGGTGAAAGCCTGGTTAGTAAGGCTATGAGAAGGAACCTGGATCGTAGGGTTACTTCGAGGTGAAATTATTGATAGTAGAGCTATGAGAAGGAACCTGGATAGTAGGGTTACTTCGAAATGAAATCCTGGATAGTAGGGCTATGAGAAGGAACCTTGATAGTATGGTTACTTCGAAATGAAAGCCTGGATAGTAGGGCTATAAGAAGGAACCTGGATAGTATGGTTACTTCATGAGGAGTTTGGGTAAAACTGCATCTGAAGCAGGAAGGAACCTAGATAAGGTTGCTTCATTTAATCACGTGGGTTGGTTGACCCGTTTGGTTTCGGGAACTGATTCTCCATTAGTTGTCTTCAGATATGACATGTATAACTGTTGGGATTGTTGATGATAATTGTCTTTCCTGAAAAGATAACAGGGTTAATTATATGTGATGCATGAAATGCATTGTGGGATGATGTTCTCAAAATAAATGAGATTATGTTGTATGCGATATGTATGCACATGTCATGATGTATGAACATGAGATGCTATTATGAAATATCCGAGTCTGGGAAAATAAATCCCTGACTGTTGCTGGAGAGTATTGGAAATAGCATTCCTGAATGTGGTAGAAAACTGTGGTTCTTCTACTTCCGCTGGGGATGATGAACGGAGATGACTATGCTGGAGATTTTCTCCTTGTTTACAGATATTCTACCGGGGGAGAGACTCTGCTTCAGAATAACTCTGTGGGGAAATAACTCTGTTTGAGAGAGAAGCTTCCATAGCTGAAGGGATAAACTCTGTCAGGGATTGAGTTTCTGTATTCAGAGAAATAAACTCTATTCGGGAGAAAACTTTATGACCCGCTTGCAGTTATGAAATTCGGCTAGGGAATATAGATGTCAGTTTTCTGAAGGAACTTGGTTGGGGATAGTAACTCCTGCTTAAGGAACCTGATATCAATGCTTTGATTACCTCTACTCTGTGGGGAGTGTAGGCGCCACGGGGTCGTATGTACTGATGACTTTGTTTTAAAGTTGTCTCTGCCCCGGTACCTGCTGGACAGAGTAACTGTCGGGTTTGACATTTTTTAGTTTTTGCCCCCGTTTCTTAAGTTACGAGCAATTGTCTTTCTGTTTCCTATACAAATATGTATGAACAAAAATCATATTCAAATTCATATGTCAATAATAAATCATTGGATGTTTTTGCCAAACAAAACAGAAAAAGAAAAACAAATGGTTTTGTAAAAGATGACTTGTATTAATTTTCGAAGTTGGCCTATAACAGGCGTTTTTGTACAAGGAAGTTGACGCTTTAGTAAGAGAATACCGTTGTAAAAATGGAAGTTATACAATATTGTGTACAACTAAAAGAAAACAACTATGTGAAATAATCCCATTTAAGTTTCAATTATGCTATTGCCGATATGTCTTCGAGCGTCTCATCACTTGGCTGCTTGTCCGAAGCTGATTAGATTGATCGGTGTCATTCAAGCTTGAAAGTTGATACTAAGGTCTGATCGCAAGGTGATCTAATGGGACATAGTGATACGCTTTACATCCCTAATTTTTTGCCTAGACTGCCCTTTCGGGTTTTCAGTCCACCAGGATACCCCTTTTTGCCCAAGCCGCCATTTCAGGTTTTTGACTTGTCGGTTGTACAAATTTTTTTGTTTTCATCCCTTATTTTTGCCCGAACCCTCTTGGTTCGCCGAGAAGCCCTTATTTTTTCCTAGGCCAGTCAACCTAGCGGGTCTTTAATCATGCGTAGTATCTTATCACTATGTCCACATTGATAGGGTGAGGAAGGTCGTCACCATCCATGGTGGTTAGAATCATGGCTCCACCCGAGAAAATGTTTTTTTATCACAAATGGCCCTTCATATGTGGGAGTTCATTTGCCCCTGGGATCACCTTGCGGCAGTATGATGCGCTTGATCACCAGATCCCCGACTTGATACTCTTGGCATCTGACTTTTTTTGTTGAAAGCCTTGATCATCCGTTTTTGATACATTTGACCATGACAGACAACAGTAAGTCTCTCCCCATTGATTAAATTCAGTTGATCAATTCGAGTCTAGATCCAGTCGTCTTTGTTCAAACCCGTATCTTTCATAATCCTCAAAGAAGGGATCTGGACCTCAATATGTAGGACTGCCTCCATGCCATATACCATAGAGTAGGGTGTTGCCCCTGTCGACGTCCGTGCTGAGGTACGGTACCCATGAAGAGAAAATGGTAACATCTCATGTCAGTCTTTGTATGTCACCATCATCTTCTATATGATCTTTTTGATGTTCTTGTTAGCCGCTTCGACAACGCCATTCATCTTCGATCGGTAGGGAGAAGAGTTATGATATTGTATCTTGAATTGCTTACAGAGCTCGGTGATCATCGTGTTATTGAGATTGATACCATTGTCAGTGATGATTCTCTCTAGTATAATGTACCGACGGATCAGGTTATGCTTGATGAACCACGCCACAACATTCTTGGTAACGGTAGCAAATGAGGCAGCCTCAACCCACTTCATGAAGTAATCAATGGCCACCAGGATGAAGTGATGCCCATTGGAAGCGGTAGGTCTGATTTCTCCGATCATGTCAATGCCCCATATTGCAAAGGGCCAAGGAGCCTTCAAGACATTCAAAGGAACCGGAGGCACATGCACCTTATCAGCATAGATTTGACACTTATGACAAGTTCAGGAGTGCTGATAACAATCTACTTCTATAGTGGACCAGTAGTATCCTGCCCATAGGATCTTCTTAGCCATGGTATGTCCACTTGAATGGGTTCCGAAGGTACCTTCATGTAAATTTGTCATAATCCTCTCTACTTCGCTCTTGTCTACACACTGCAGTAAGGTAGAGTCATGGTTGCGCTTGTAGAGGATTCCATTACTGAGGAAGAATTTTATGAAGAACCTTCTCATAAAATTCTTATCATTGACGGATGCCCCCTCGGGATACTCTGGAGCCTCGAGATACCTTTTTACTTCGTGAAACCAAGGTTTATCTGCTACCTCTTCAGTATCAATCTCACAGCAGTGTGCTGGTTCATCCAACCTCGCAATGGTGATTCGGGGAGCTTCGTTGTCCCACTTGACCTTGAACATAGAAGACATGGTAGCTAGCGCGTCCCCTAACTGGTTCTCGTCTCGTGGGAAATGTTCAAAGGTTACCTCCTCAAAATGCAGGAGCAGTTTTAGTACATGTTCTTTGTATGGGATAGATTCGGATGCTTCTTATCCCACTCTCCTTTGATCTGACTTATCACCAAAGTTGAATCCCCGAAAACGTTTAAGAACTTGATCCTTAAGTCGATAGTATCTTCGAGACCCATGATACATGCTTCATACTCCGCCATGTTGTTAGTGCAGTTGAAACATAGTCGGGCAGTGAAAGGAGTATGACAGCTCTCAGGAGATATGATTACAGCGCCAATGCCATTATGGAGTGCGTTCGAAGCTCCGTCAAAAACCATGGTCCATCGGGGTCCTTCTTCAGGTCCTTCATCCGGGCCAGGTTCTTCGTAGTCAGTCACTGGCATAATATTCTCATCCGGGAATTCAAAATTCATGGGCTAGTAGTCATCCATGGCCTGATGAGCCAAATGATCATCCAATACACTTCCTTTAATTGCTTTATGGGTTATATATTGGATATCGTATTTAGTTAAGATTATCTGCCATCTTGCTATCCTTCCAAAGAGGGCGGGCTTCTCAAAGATGTACTTGATTGGATCCATCTTAGATATCAACAAAGTAGTGTGGGTCAGCATATACTGTCTTAGTCGGCGAGTAGCCCATGCCAAAGCGCGGCAAGTTTTCTCGAGCAGTAAATATCTTGTCTCACAGTCGGTAAACTTTTTGCTAAGGTAGTATATTGCGTGCTCTTTTCGACCAGACTCGTCATGCTGCCCCAGCACACACCCCATTGAATTGTCTAGCACTGTTAAGTACAATATCAAAGGTATTTCTTCAACCGGAGGCATCAGAATTGGTGGTTCTTGAAGGTATTCCTTGATTCTTTCGAAAGTGGTATGGCATTCGTCATTCCACTTTACCACTTGATCTTTCTTCAAGAGCTTGAAGATTGGATCACAAGTAGCAGTTAGATGTGAAATGAACCTGGCGATATAATTTAAGCGTCCCAAGAAACCTCTAACTTCCTTCTTAGTACGGTGAGACGACATCTCTTGTATGGCCTTTACCTTCGCAGGGTCTACCTGAATACCTTTGTCACTGACGATGAACCCTAGAAGCTTACCAGACCTTACCCCGAAGAGGCACTTGCTCAGATTCAACCTAAACTTGTATGTCTTCAACCTATCGAACAACTTTTGCAGATGATCAAGGTGTTCTTCCTCGGTTTGATATCTGGCTATCATGTCATCAACATAAACCTCTATCTCATGGTGAATCATATCATGGAACAAGGAGACCATGGCTCGCTGATAAGTTGCCCCAGCATTCAACCCAAAAGGCATCACCTTATAATAGAAGATGCCCCACTTTGTGACGAGGGTTGTCTTCTCCATGTCTTCATGAGCCATCTTGATCTGGTTGTAGCCAGATAAACCATCCATGAAGGAGAAGATTTTGTGTTGTGCGGTGTTGTCAACCAGAAAATCAATATGGGGAAGCGGGAAGTCATTCTTGGGGCTTGCCCTGTTCAGGTCTCTGTAGTCCACATACATCCGTACCTTACCGTCCTTCTTAGGTACCGGAACAACGTTAGCAACCCATTGCGGATAGGAGGTGACAACTAGAAACCCAACGTTGAACTGTTTCATGGACCAGGCTAGGAGCAAGATGCAAGCATAAAAAGTTGGGGCCATTTGAAGAAAAATGCATTTTGGACATGGTTGACTTTGTGCAAATTTCCAAAAATGGCCAACTTTGACAATGCACATATCTCTCAATTTTAACCCTAAGAGTGTGTTCTTGGACTTTTTAGATATCTTAGGATGTCCTCTAAACAACCCTTTTGGTTTCATCTCAATTGGATCTTCCATGATCATGTAAGGAGCTTTGACCCAAAAGGTGTTTTTCTTGACTTTTGAAAAGGACCTATAATGTCTGAATTCATATATTTTCATGAGTGCATTTATTGAACTTGAGGGACGAATATGAGTTGTGGGGAATTGAATCCTATTCAAAATGAGCCTTGGATGGGAAATTTCTGATAAAGTATGAGAAAGTTATGTTTGGTCAAAGTTTGGTTGACTTTTCCTATTGAAACCCTAATTTAGCAACTTTTGAGTTTTTATGAATTTGGGGCATTCCTTGAGGAATCATGATCAACCCTTGATCAAATGATGGATTTTACTTCAAAATGTTGATGTTGACCAAAAATCTTGAAGTTTGATTGTATGTGGGTCACATTTGACTTTTGACCTAGTACAATTGATTTTTAGGCATTTGAGCAGTTGATTGAGCAAACTTCGTGTGCAAGACATGAAACTTGACATGGATGGTCTTGAGAACATATTAAGACCATGGAAAATATTTGAGGCCTTTGGAGCTCACCCATCTTGATGAAAATGGAAACCCTAATTGGAGATTCATTGCCTTAGGAGAGAGTTTGTCTGGTCCACCCTTAGTCAAACTTGAGCAGTTGATGACCTCTAGGGGCATGCCTTTGAGTGAAATGAGAGGGAAAATTTTGGGGTACAACAACAGGTTATGATAAATCAGATTTCTAGAAAGGGGCAAGGGGATTTATTTTCCTCTAGCCAATGTCGTCAAAAGATCAAAACTTAACAACTTGAGTCAGGGGCTATGACCCACTTGATATGGTGAGCTTGACTCTGGTAGAAGGACACTCAACGATACGAAGTTATTCAATCAAAGCTGCAAATTTCAACTTCTGGTATTTTCTTGTTTACCCCGCGAGATCCTTGAAAACATTGCATGCATGTCGTTTCATAACAGGTCTTCCAGTACAGGTTTCTCATCTTTTCGTTGTTTATTTCAGCAAAAGAAATGGCCCTTGAACAAACAGCAAAAGACCTCCAAGCTCAAAATGCTCAGTTCCAACAAATGTTCATGGCTTTGGCCCAGGGGCAGGAAGAACTGAAAGCTCTCATCATCAAAGAGAAGAAGAAGAAGGCAAAGAAACTGGCTGGCATCTTGAATATGGGAAGAAGACTCAGAGGACCGGTTAAACGAGCTCTAGATCTCACAACTCCATCAAACGAAGGGGATAATCATGAAAAAGTCAACAACCCCGAGGATGATGAAGAAGAAGCTAATTACTCTGAGGAACAATATCCTCCTGCTGACAATAAATACAAACAACTGGAGGATCGTCTCAATGCTATGGAGATTCAGCAGGTACCTGGCTTTGACTTTGAAGAGTTAGGGCTGGTTCCTGGAGTGGTCATCCCACCAAAGTTCAAGGTTCCCACATTTTCTAAGTATGACGGTGTGTCCTGCCCTAAGTTGCACTTAAGGTCATATGTCAGGAAGATCCAACCTCACACTGCTGACCGGAAGTTATGGGTCCATTTCTTCCAAGATAGTTTAGCTGGCACGCAACTGGAGTGGTTCTATCAACTAGAAAGAACAAACATTCATACCTGGGAAGACTTGGCTGCTTCTTTCTACAAGCAGTACCAATACAATGTTGACCTCGCTCCAACTCGTACACAACTTCAAAGCATGTTTATGGGTTCTAGCGAAGGCTGCAAGGAATATGCTCAGAAATGGAGGGATCTAGCTGGAAGGGTACAATATCCTCTTAATGATCGGGAAATGGTAGACATGTTCATGGGCACTCTGACAGGCCCTTTATTTAATCTGTTGATTGGGAGTTCCTCATTCGGGTTCACAGAGATGGTTCTGACTGGAGAAAGGATCGAAAGTGGTATCAAGAGTGGGAAGATCCCGATGGCTGCATCTTTTAATGTTGATAAGAAGCCATTTTCTAGTAAGAGGGAAGCCAATGTTGTGTATGGCCAGAAAGGTCGCAATAAGGTAGACTACCACAATTATGTAGGGACAATGTTGGTCTCTAATTTGGCACGCGTGCAACGACCACAACAATAGGGTAATCAACGAAGGCAAGATGAGCCTAAGAGACAGTTTACCCAGATCAACATGCCACTGTCACAAGCATTGCAACACATGTTGAAGATGAAACTAATTATGGTGATTGGCCCTCATCCAAACCCTAAGACTTATTCTCCTAACTACAATCCTAATGCAAGGTGTGGCTATCATTCTGGCAGTCTTGGGCACGATACTAACAATTGTTGGGCACTGAAATACAAGATTCAAAATATGATTGACACCAAGGAGATTGAGTATGAACCTCTTGAGACTCCCAATGTGATCACTGCTCCCATGCCAAATCATGTCCAGGATTGAGAGCATTTTTGTTCATTTGAATTCTCAAGTTGTATTTTCTTGGTTTGTACAAACAATTATTGTCATGTCAAACTTTGTTATTTCATTAATGCATTGCATATGTTTGTCTTGAATTAATTTGTTTTCATTATGCTTAAACTGCTTTCTTACTTCCTTTTTGTGATATTCAACTCTTGATTAAAAGTTCTAAGCCTTTAGAGGGAGGATGACGAGAACGATACCACAATCTCTATAGTATGCTTTTGAATAGACCTTGCTGATGATGTACATGCGTTGTTTCAAATCCTAAACAGTGGATTTATAAGGAAGATAATCCCTAGTCAACCCCTTTGAGCCTAAGAAGTAGGAGTTTCTTTTCACACAAATTAAAACCCTTAATCATAATCTGGGGCAGGGTAGTTTTCTCAGTTAATTTAGATGTGCATTCAGTCGCAAGTTTTCCCTTCATACACGAAAAATAGTGTAGAAGATGCTCTCCCAAAGATGGTGATGGTTCCACATAATAATTAAGAACAGGAAGTCACTATCTCTCAAAATAAAATCACATTAAGTCAAAACCTATGAAGGAGACTTAAAAAAAAACTGGGGCATCCCGCTGGCTGTAATCACAAAAGAAACAGTTCAGGAAAAAGACAAGGATAGCAAAATAAAAAAGAAAGAGGTCCTACAAATCCTAAACAAAAAGAAAAGGTCACAAAAATGATTGCCTTCTCAAACAAACGTTCAATTTCTGAACCATCACCAGAATATCAAGGCCAACATTCCAAACTCAACTGGGATTCGAAATGCATAATTAACTGAGCATAGGACTAAAAAACATCATGAAGAACGGGTGGGTACAAATAAATTTTGACCCTTTATCCTTTGTTTCTTAAACCGTGAACCAGGCCACATTATAACCCTTAAAAGTCCTAGCTGAAGCATGGGTTAGTTCGAGAGCATACTGTTACAAAGGTATCCTGACTCCTATAAGGTTTTCTATAAATCGTGAGTTGATATCACATTCTTGCAAATTTTGTTTTACTACAAAAGAACGCATTTTCAAAAAAAATTCAAGACAGACATAAGCTTTGAATTCTTTAAATGACATTGTTTTCATATGGTTAATTTTTCAAATGGCAGAGAAATTCACACAATGAATATTCAGTGAACGAAGACCCCCTCAATGGACAAAATCACCTCAGACGGAAAAAACATTCCCAATAACAAGCCTTTCATAATCAAGGGACATGACATGGTGTCTAATTAATCTGGGGTAGTCAAGCCAATATGCAAAGAGTCTCTCCAAAAAGGATGAATATCCAGGGGCAGATCTCCATCTGAATCACTCAGGGGTTGTTACATTGATCGAGGATTCTAGTAGAAAATCACTGTGAAATTTGAATCTTTGGTACCACCAAATTGCTTGTCTGTGCCAGTAGTATCAGATGGTGTTAGTATCATGTCTTCGAATCCTTCCATGACATTTCTTAGAAAAGATACCTAGGAAATTCAAGACTATCAACAACTTGATCAAACATCAGGTGCACCAGATTCATCCTGAAGCAACCCCACACAGGCTCCCACGTATGAAAGGGCACATGCGATCACATAAATAATTTTCTGGCATTTCTACAAACTTGTTGTCATAGACGGTGACAACTCTCCACATCCTATGAGCTCGGACATAGTCAGAAAATAATACGCATGAAAAAGACCCGCAAGGTTGATAGGCCTAGGAAAAATTAAGGGCATTCCAGCGAACCAAAAGAGTTCGAGCAAAAATTAGGGATATATACAAAAAAATTATACACCCGGCAAGTAGAAAATCGGAAAAGGAGACTTGAGCAAAAAAAGGTATCCCGATGGACTGAAAACCCGAAAGGGAGGTCCACACAAAAGTTATGGATTAAAAACATACGACTATGTCCCGTCATCTTGTCATTTGTTTATCAGTATAAGACTTATCATCTTGATCAGCATTTACCAAGTACCCCATGAGTTGGGATGACACTTAAACCATCCACAAAGTCTCCGCATGTACTTTCTTCAGCAGGTACAGAGGCAGGGGCATCTTACTTAAAAGTCGCCGCCATATCCTCAGCTTACAACCTAGTGATGTCAGGTGTTCTTGTATCCCTGGCAGAACAGGAATTTACAACTACTGCTCCGACATCAGGTTTTCCCCAGTAAAGTCGTCAAACTTCTCAGGATTCCCCAATAGGATTTCACAAAATCCTCAGGCAGTTCACAGAGCTTTCCTTCCCCAAGAGAGTTTATTTCTCTAACAACGGAAGATCATCTCCCAGCAGTTCAGCTTCAACAAAATCTAAAGACCTACATTCTTCATTGCCAGCTGTAATCAGGGATTTATTTTCCCTAATTCAACAGCACTGCAATAGAACAATTGATACATTCACATATTGCATTCATACATCATTCTACAAACTTCATAGCATCTGCAGTACAAATGCATACATCCCAATCTCATTTATTTTGAGAACACCATTACACAATGCATTTCATACATCATGACATTGCATACAGCTAGCGCTTTACCTTTTCAGGAAAGATCAATCAACAAATATTTATCATCAACAATTTTCAACAGGTCCAGAATTATCTCCTGAAACAAAATAGAGTAATTATCTGTGCGGCCAAATACATCTTTACACGAGCTCAACATGAAGAAATCTTACACGAGTTTCTTCTGACTTCCAAATACAGCTTTACACGGGCTCAACATGAAAAAATCTTACACGGGTTTCTTCTGACTTCTAAATACTTCTTTACACAGGCTCATCATGAAGCAATCTTATATGTGTTTCTTCTGACTTCCAAATACAGCTTTATACGAGCTCTTCATGAAGCAATCTTACACGGGTTCCTTCTCCCTCCTTCTGAAGTTTTACACGAACTCATCCTGAAGCAACCCTACCCAGGTTCCTTCTCTTGAATTTCAAGATGCAGTTTTACACGGACTCATCTTGAAGCAACCCTACCCAGGTTCTATCTCACAATCTCCAAATGCAGTTTTACACTGACTCATCCTGAGGCAACCCTGCCCAGGATCCTTCTCTTGAATTTTCAGATGCAGTTTTACACAGACTCATCCTGAGGCAACCCTACCTAGGTCCCTTCTCACAATTTCCAGATGCAGTTTTACACTGACTCATCCTGAGGCAACCCTACCCAGGTTCCTTCTTACAATTTCCAGATGCAGTTTTTCCCAGACTCGTCCTGAAGCTGCCCTATCCAGGCTCCCTCTCATATATCTCCTAAAACAGCCCTACCCAGGTTCCTTCTCATACACTTCCAGATGAAGTCTTACCCGGACTCATCCTAAAATAGCCCTACACAGGTTTCTTATGATACATTTACAAATAGCATTTAATTTCATTCTCCCTAGAAACTTACTGTGAAGCCTGTATTTTAACCAGAAAACAACAAACTTTCATCTCTCCAATCCAGAGATAACCCCTCAGTAGAGTCATGGACAACTGAAGTTCCTAGACTCTATTCCCCATAGAGTTTTCCTTAAACAAGAAAACAACAGAAATCAACATCCCCCAGTGGACTCCTCCTCAGACAACAGGAAGAGGAATCCCCACAAAGAAACCTCTTATGAAGTCAGAATCTACTCTGGATGGCATATTTAAGCCCATCTCCGACGACTCTCTGTCATATTCTCTAGATGGCATCTTTAAGCCCATCTCCGGCAACTTTTAGTCATCTTCTCCAAATGGCATCTGTAAGCCCATTCTCGACGTCATTAACCATCAATATTACTTCATGTGAGTGCAAATTTCTGGGCACTCTAGTGTTCAATCATCTTCCACCTTCAGACCATGAAAGGCATATAAGTCAATCTAAATCCTCAAGTTTAAGAAGATTTAACAAGGGAAGCTGTTGTACCCAAAAATTTTCCCTCCCATTTTAACACAAGATATACTCCTAGAGGTCCTCAATTGCTCAAGGATGACCAAGAATTGACCAAACAAATTCTCCTCATAAGCAATGAACCTCTAATTAGGGTTTTACTTTTCACCGAGATGTGTGAGATCCAAATGTCTTAAATGTTTTCCACGGTCCTAATATATCTTCAAGATTGTACATGCCAAATTGCATGCCCTGCACAATAAGTTTGCTCAGTCAACTGCTCAAATGCTTGAAAATCAACTGTACTAGGTCAAAAGTCAATTGTGGCCTATATACAGTCAAAATTTAAGATTTTTTGTCAACATCAACATTTTGAAGTTATATCCATCATTTGATCAAGGGTTGATCATGATTCCTCAAGAAATTCTCTTAATTCATCAAAAGTAAAAAATTGCTAATTAGGGTTTTTATAGGAAAAGTCAACTGAACTTTGACTAGCCATAACTTTCTCATACTTTATCAGAAAATTTTCCACCAAGGCTCATTTTGAATAGAATCCAATTAACTATAACTTCTTTTCATCCCTAAAGTTCAATAAATGCACCATTGGAAAGATACAAGCTCATACATTACATGTCACTTTCAGAAATTCAACAAAAGACACTTTTTTCCAAGACCGTTTACATCAACATCATTTCTCCAAATGCAAAAATAGTCAACATGGAGGTTGTAGGGGACATCTTTATATTTCTAAAAAGTCAAAGATCATCTCCAAAAGATAAAAATTGAGCAAGTTATGGCTTGCACAAGTTGGGAAATGTTTGAGAAAGTGCATGAAGTGCAAATTGAGAAATATTGAACTTGTGGACTAATAGGCCTAGGTTTTAAGGTGTGAACGTGTTTACAACATGATTAAGAACCCCTAAACTGATCCATGCATTATTTTAATTTTTATTTCATTTATTTTTGATTTTATTCATTTAAACTCAAATTAAATCAAATAAAATGCAAGATTAATGCACAAGGTGTGTAAGGCTTAAGATTTGAATTTCTTGGGGGTCCAAATAGCTCATAGAAAGCTGTCAAAATCGTGACAACCAAGAAAATATCATTAAGACAAGACTTTCACAAGTTTGGAAAGTTTTTCAAATGAATTTTGTAAACAAAACATGCAATTGATGCCATGAGATTTCTTCCATTATTTTTGACTTAAATTCCCCCTCTATATAAACACAACACCCTCATACACTAAAGAGCACGAAATTGGCTGCCCAAGAACACTCTCTAAAAACTTCAAATTTTGTATAAAGTAGGGCAAAGTCAAAACCAAAGATCCAACCACTTTCAGTCCAAGCCATCAATTACAAATCATTCCTGAGGTATCTAAGGGTAAGAATAGGTCAAAAGTCATGGCCATTAATGCTTGAAACAAGTATGCTCATCTTCTCCGATTTGCTTTTCTTTCGAACATTCATATAATTAATTTCATGCATTGCTAATGTTTATTAACTGCCCAAATGAGTTTTCGTTGTTACGTAGAACAAGTTTGAATCACAAACAATAGCTTGGCTTGGTGGATGAGGCGCCTGACTGTGACCTAAGGGGCATGGGTTCAACACCCACCCTATGCATTTTTCACTTTTCTTGACTATTTTCTTTTCTAACCCTTTTCATTTATTTATGTTTCACTTAATTTGTTTTCTATCATTAATTTAATTAACATATAAAATCACAAAAAAATTATTAAATATTAGTTTTAGGATTTTAATTAATTACATTAATTTTTGACATAAAAGTTGTTTTGATTTAATAAATATTAATTTTATTTCATAATTAACTTGTAAATTAAACAGAGTTAGGTTTTTAATTATTAATTCACACTTTTATTATTTTCCAAACAAAAAATACCAAAAATATATTTTCTAACACTTAGAATCTTAGGTTTTAATTATTTTCTTAACATTTTTCTTATTTTTATTTCTATTCATTTGCTATTTATATTTATTAGACAAATTGTATAGGTCGCATAATAATTGTAATAGCCGTAGTTTAAATTCTCGCAGTTTCATTATTTATGTAACTACACCAAAGCCCTGTAATAGCGTAGGAACTTTATTTTTCGCCTTTATATTTCTTGTAAACTTGTATATATTTAACTGCTAGTAATTAGACATGTATGGAAAGATCTAAAAAGAAACAGTAGAAAACCCTAATTTCAAGATAAATATAACTGAATTGAACACACTTCTCACACTTGCACCTCTAGGGTAACCTCTCTCGTTGCCTCGAAAAACAATGATCATGTCCCTCGAACGTAAGGATACCATTAGCAAAGAACATCGGTATAAATTATCATAAAAGATCATAGTCCCTCGATGTCCCTCTAAGTGCCTACGATATATGATCTTGTCCTTCGATGTTGCCTACGGATATGTGATGACGTCCCTTCAAATTGCTAAAGATATCCCTACATGTTGCCTTCAATGACCATAACGACGACCCTACACATGTCCCTCAAACATCCAACGACTAGGGCTACCTACTCATTAATAGTAGGATAACACTGTCTAAAGGAAAAGAGGAAAAGAATGACCTTTCGAGTAAAGTAGATAGTTCATAGATGCTTTCTCAAAACTAAACCATTTTTCCACATACACATTTCAAAAAACAACTTTCAAAAACATTTGCTTTATCAACACTCTTGAGGACTGATACAAGAGTTATCATAGAGCAAATCGCCGCACTAATGCATTTTCAAAACATTTTTCAAAAACACAAAGCACAAGGTATTTACAAAATGAGCTAAGCATCTAAGAGCCCGTAGAAAACTACGGATGGAAAGGGTGCTAACACCTTCCCTTTCTATAATCTACCCCCTTACTCAAAATTCTCGAAAAGGTCTTTTCTGTTCTTTTCACCCTTTCCTTAATTTGTATAAAAGAAAAGTCAGTGGCGACTCTTGCTTATCGCAAAATTTGTAAACACAAATGCAAAACCAGTATTAACAGTCAGTTCTGCCACCGTATGACATCTTCCATCTGCTCGTCTGTAGTCTTCAAAACTGTCCATCTAACAATTCTACCTTTATAACCTGTTCCTGAAAAATAATAAGAAGATTCGGGTGAGATTACTAAATCTCAGTGAATTCCCCTATCTAACGAATTCACTCAGTTCTATAAGGTACTTGCATCAAAACAGATTCATCGTGAATCCAGGTTTTCTCTCACAGATGGGTACAAGTAGACAACAACGATACACCACCATTGGAAGTCCCATAACTTCTCAATGAGGTAAAAATAATCACATAATCAAAATCAACTAAGTATGCAGACCCGTACCCGTGTACGAGGAATCCAGAAGTAAGTTTACTTGCCCCTACTCAGGTTACACTATCACACCCTCGATGAGTTCCACCCGTGCATCGCATCGAAAGACTTGCCCCGGTCATAGCACGATGATTCGAATCATTCCTAATCGGAATTCCATCCATGATAAGTCCAAGAGTGACATCACCGATAAGGCATCATAACTCATCCAAACACATATGATTAACTGCCAGTGCAAAAACGCCATTTCGACAACACGAACCCACTGGGCGATGCCTAATAGTCTTTCCTATATGGCACCATTAGCGGTAAATTTAGTCACGATGTAACATTGCCTACATGGAATTACAACCCCACCATGCCAAGCACGCGATGCAATTAACCGCTGGTGGAACACTGCAATGGGACCCACACAAGCACATCATAATGGTAGCTAAGGTGTATGACATACCGAGCATGCATATGTAATTAACTACTGGTAGAACGCTGCACAAGGACACACACAAGTACATCGCAGCGATATAAATGACACACAAGGTCTAAGTCATGAGTGATTTGCGTCCTAGTATCCCAACCTACTTCGATTCAAGCATACATCAAAATCACAATACCGAATGTTCAACTGAAATGATGGGAAAATCACAATTTTCTCATATGATATCACATATTGCATAACACATACAACATTCTGTGTTATAGAACTTTATCATATAATTTATATTCAACATATTCATATATATATATATATATATATATATATATATATATATATATATATATACACTCATGTCATAAAGGATAATCGATCACTAGGTAAGAGGCGTTCGAATACCTACCATAATACAAAACTGCACTCGAGGGGTTTAAAATAATACAGTTCTGTCTAGGAGGGCACCCTAAGTAGAGTCTCCCGCGCTAAGCGTGATCTACAAAATATTCAATTTCCCAAGCTTCAGTAGGGCATGCTAAGCGCGACCACGCGTGCTAAGCGCGGTCTGGGAATTCCCTAATTTCAACTATCAAGAGGGCGCGCTAAGCGGGATTCCACACACTAAGCGCGGTATGTGCAAATCAGAAAAACCATAACATTATCAGTTCTATTGTTGGATTCAAAAACCCAATTCTCACTTCAATTCACATATCCAAAGTATACAACACCAATTTTCAGATTAGGAATATGTCATTCAGCATTAAAAGTCAACATGTATTCATAATTTTCTCAACCTAACCCTTAACCCCAATTAAATTAAAAATCCCAAATTCTACCCCAAGTTCTAAATATGGAAATCACCTAGCATTAATAAAGGTTTGGATAGTGTTCTTGCTCCCATTTAATCCTCCTCATGCTTAAACTTTTACCTTCATGATCATAAAATCCGTAGCCACACTTTGACCCATTTTCAGCTTAGAACTCCAACTTCAAACACACTTTCTCCTTAAATATAGAAGCTATGATCACAAATTTATACATCAAAATGAAGGGAATTTCATGTAGATTCTAGAACTTCAAGAGTTACCTGAAATGGAGCTACGAGTAAAAAGTTATGGCTTGATGGTTGAAGGCTGCTCAAAGAAATCGTACAATAAAATCAGCTCCATACCCCCAACTTCAAACGTGATTATCTCTATGATAACAATCATACAAAAGACAAATCTTATACTCAAATTATAGATAATTTTTCAAGCTTTCCGAAAATTCCGGAATCATCCCAATTCGAGTTGTAAACTAAGAGATATTACCTTTTTAGTGGAGCTGCACCATGGAGTACGAAAATGGAGTTGATAGTGATAAACTTGAGCTCTCTTTCTTTTCTCTCTCTATTCTTCTATCTTAAAATCTGATTTGTTATAATTCATTATGTTCCTCCACCCAAACAAGTCTTTAAAGGTTCATGCAACAATGTTAAATGTCCAATATTCCCTCTAACTAAACCAATTTTACTAGTTTGCCATTTGGTTAGTTTCTAACCAATTATTTGGATTCCAACTAATTCTATTAATATATTTCCAAATACAATTATATATATTCTCATACTTTGTGATATAATATAGGGATGTTACACTCCTATTTTTTACCGTATCAAAACAGTTCTCATGGCCGAGCTTCGAGAATTTTATTAACTTCAAGTTTGCTTCAGGGTCCGAGTTCGGATTTTACTCGGATGGCTTCAGTTTGGGATTCGTAGCGCGAGTCATGCACGGGAAAAATTTGTATTTGTTAATTTGGCTTTACGTATGTGCACCTTCTAAAAATCATAACTTTCTTTTCGTTTATTCGATCGAGTCCGTCCTTTCATCCAGACGTCACAAATTTTGCAATCTTCGATTTTTCTCTTGAGCCTAATTTCGAATTTTGCACGAATATCAATGTCTTTGTGGATCATCCTTATTTTGACACTGAGAATTAAATTAAGGCCCAAATTTTCAAGAGTATATATTCAATTCTCCCCTCTATTTCACACACACACACACACACACACACAAATAATTTACTAAATTTTCCACAAACTTCTAACAAACTTCTCTCTAATCTCTCAAAGATCAAAGTCACTTTTCTTTAAATTTCTCTCAAGAACATTCAACAATCTTCATGATTTTCTTTGAACCATACATTTGTTTTCCGTTTTCAAAACCTATTAATTCATGATTCTTTGAGTGTTTCTTCTTTGTTCTTTAGGTTGTTTGACTTTGTTTGAGGATAAACAATATTTCAAGTTGGGGAGAGTCGATAAGTGCAAAAATATCGTTATTTTGCATTGTAATATGTGGCACTTATTAACTTTGTTCCATTAATTTTTATAATAAAACCCCTAATTTTGTGTATATAATCGTTTAATAATGTATTCATGTAAATAGTGTATCAATTGATTAGTTTTATCTAATTTTTGTAGGATTTATCGCATTGTTGAAGCATGGAGCATCCGAGTTTGAATAAAGCTTCAAGATGAATTTTTAGTAGGAAATATTGAAGCTTCAGGTCGGGCTAAGCGCTATCATAGCACGCTGGAGAATGGCCAGATAGCTAGTTTCATGCAAAGCACGGTCTGAGGGTGCTTAGTGTGTTTTAGGGCAGTTTGCTCAATAAATGAGGGCACACTTATCGTGGTTTTAGCGCTTAGTACGGTCTATGATTTTTAGTTTTATAAATCAAATTTCCTTCATTTATTAGTGTTGTACCCCAAAATTTTCCCTCTCTTTTATCAAGACATTTCTCACCAAAGATCTCAAATGCTCAAGGGTTCTCAAGAGTTTGATCAGACAAGCTCACCTCCAAAGCACTAAGCCTCCAAATTAGAGTTTTGACTGAGAATGACTGATCATTGACTTTTGACCTAATACATGAACTGATGGCTTGAAGCATAATCTCAAGGAAACAAACACGACATGTTGACCTAATCTCATGGCTCGAATCATTTCTCAAGATCAAAGGTTTGATAGTTGAAATTTGGATCAACTGACAAAAAGTCAACCGACATACAAAAAGTCAAACTTTGACTTTTTGGTCAACATTAAATTTCAAAGATTAAAACTCATCAAGACCTTCAAAAATATCAAACTTGATCACCGAGAATCAATAAAATCAAGAAAGTCAACAAAAAGTCAAGATTTCCAAGACTTAGGAAAATTCTAAGTGTTTTAACCTTAATAATTTCATTACTTCATGACATTTTTTCACCAAGATGCAAGATGATTCAAAGGAAACTTTCAACATGAAAGTTGTAGATTTTGATGAATTATACAACTATTTATTAGAGGGTTGATCTCCAAAAATGCTTATATTTGAAGATACAAACTCATGATGTCATGACATTTTTTACAAAACACAGAAATTTTCAACAGGTTTTGGTCAGTTTTTTATCTAACTTCTTGACCAATTATCACCTAGTTCCAAAATGATTTAGCCAAAGTGGTCAACATGAAGGTTGTAGACAAAGTTTCAAGCTTTCCAAAACATCCAAGAGAATGAACTTATCATACTTGAGCTAGGAAATTCAAAGGCATGAAGTTAGGCATCCATTCTTGAATTACAAGTCATTTTGGTGAAGAACACATAATCCAATCTACATGTTATACTGCATAATCTTACTTTGTAGGCCTTCTAACTTACAAATCTCACCATAATTTAATGTTTACACAAACTTTTGAGCTATGGTCTATTTGATTTAAGCATTGTCCAAGTGATTTTTCCATTTTTGGCACAAAGTTAACATTGTCATTCTTACAAAGTAGCTTTAATCACAAAGTCAACTTTTCTTGAGCCTCTAACTTGTTCATTCTACATACACTCCACATACAAAATCAGACCAGCATGGTTAAAGTATCCAACAAATCTATGAAGCAAATTACAAAGCATTTGGACTATGATCTTCAAGCTTGATTCATTTACAAGCCAACCTAGCCACAACATGTGATCTTGAAAATCTAATCAACCCTTGTCTTAAAACCTCTTGCCTATAAATAGAGAGATCATTTTCAGGATAAAGGAGATGAACAAGCCCTCAAAACCCCTATACTCTCAAAAAACCAGAATTGTCCATAAAACCTCTATTTTTTGAGCTTTGAAGTCCAAATCTTCGAACCTCTCACACCTTACAAGTTTTTCCCAAACAAATCATCCAAATGCTTCACATACATCGTATAGAAGTTATTCAAACACAAGAACAACTTATGTAGCATTACTATCACTATCTTCCAAACTCAAAAATAGTACCTCGCAACTTGACTTGGTTGGAGTGATTTAGCTACTTTCAACATAAAGTGGGGATTGGCATAGCTTCAAGAAGGTATAAAGGAGATCAATTAATCAATTTTCACCCGGAAACATCTGTACATGTTCTAAAATTTTCGCTTCAAGAGGTAAAATTTCTGAAACTGTAATATCTTTATCCATACATCATTTGCTTTTGCTTTCGAGAGGATACAATAGGACGAATCAAAGAGAAAACTTAGCAAAAAGGCAAGCCATGGGCTGACACGGGTGCCCGTGTCACACGATACAGCCCGTTCCAGTTCAGCTGGGTTGGAAATTTGGAAAAATAGGCATGATAGGGGATGACACGGGTGCCCGTGTCACATGACACGGCCCGTGTTAGTCAGAAACGTGCAAAGCAGGCAGGACAGGGGCTGACACAGGTGCCCGTGTCATACGACATGGCCCGTGTCTATTTGGCTGGGAAAAAAATGTGTAGAGGAGTAAGGGAAGGTTCTGACACGAGTGCCTGTGTCCGGTGACACGGCCCGTGTCATCCTAGGCATAAGAAATCTTGATTTTTGACATTTTTGCTATAATTTTGGATCATTAAAGGTACACTAGACATTTTGCATTGCTTGGAGATGGCCTAACCCTATACAAAAACTTTTTTTCTAGATAAAACATTCAAGTTATTTTCTAAAATAATTGAAACTACAAAACTTTTTCTATTAAAAAAATCCTAAAAAACAATTTCTTTTCACTTTACATTTTCTTGCGCATTTTACTATTTTTGCATTAAAAATTATGTAATTGTAAAAGCCTTGTAATAGTAATTAGGGTTTATTTTTACTTGTCATCCCCCATTTGAACATTTGTATCCTCTATCCCCCAAAGTATTTTAATTGTGTATGACATTTAAATTCCATAATTTATCGCTTTCTATATTATTGCTAGTAATTAGGGTTTGTATGGCAAGACTTTAAAACTAATCATAGACAACCCTAATTCAAGGCAATTAATTGAACAAATACACTTCGCACACATACACCTCTAGGGTAACCCACACTTGTTGCCTCATATTTAAACAATCATATCCCTCAAACGTGGGATACTTTAGTAAAAACCCTCGATTACAAGATCGTAGTCCCTCGATGACCCTTCGATGTTGCCTTCGGTAAAAAATCTTAGTCCCTTATGATAAATTGCTAAGGTATCCTACAATGTTTCCTTCTATGATTGTACGATGACCCACGCCCGTCCCTTCACATCCAATGATGTGGTTTCTTACTAACTAATGGTAAGATAACACTATCTGAAGGAGGAGGAAAAGAACAAAGACTTTATTTTGAGTAGGTAGAACGCTCGTAGTTTCTTACTCACAAAAATTTCAAAACAAACATCTTTTAAACACACCAACACTTTCATGAAATATTTTCAAAATCCAACACTTTGTATGCACTCTTATAGAGACAATAATCATTACAAATTTTGCCCAACGACAACACTTTTTTCAAAATATTTTAAAATAAACACATTCACACAAAGCATTTCAAAGTGAGCTAGCAATTAAGAGCCTGTAGATAACTACAGATGAAAAGGGTGCTAACACCTTCCCTTTTCATAACCTACCCCCCCCCCCCCCCCCCCCCCGAACTCAAGAAAAATTCTTAAAAGGTCTTTCCTGTTCTTTTCACACTTTCCATTATTGGATAAAAGAAAAGTAGGTGGCGACTCTTACTATCCCCAACAAATTGCGTTAAAACACAAACACCCAAGTAAGTTCTCCCACCGTATTACAAAACTGGCGACTCTGCTGGGGAGTAAACTAAAAGTGGGGTTAACTTAAGAGCTAGATTAATTTTATTTGCTTTATTTGGTTTGTCTTATATGCTTTACATTTTATGGGTAATGCTTGGGTTTATTACTTGTAAAGATCCTATACCCGGATCTGGGGCATATTAAGTAAGTAGAAATAGATCGTGGGGACTATGCAGCATAATACCGACATGGTTGAAGCAATGGCTACATTAGTGTGACACATTTGTTGGTACAGGTGACTCTTGAGTCCAGTCAAGGAGAATACGGGGCCGCTGTGTGGTGTCATGAAGCACTAACTGACCGTATAACCTTAGTTGAACAACTTGGCCATTAGAAAGTAGTGAGATGGCTGGATTTGGTGCAAGACTAAAGTTGGCTGATACTCGATACTACACTCATTGAGATCGAACTTTTGGGATATTTCCGTCGCTAATAAAGAAGCTTGTGCTGAAACAATGCCCAATGAAGAAAGATAAGTGATATTGAGATTCCTTAGAACCCGACTACTTTTGTTAGGACAGGTTGAACCAACTAAACTTCAAGAGGGTACTTACCTATAAACCCCATGCAAGCCTAAACCTAAGGCCTTGTGTGCTTTGTTTGTGTGTGACTATTTGTTCATAAACATCATGACATCATACCATAGCATTTTTCACTAACCATTTCAAGGATCTAGGGATTTATCTTTGTTCTGTTTTATAGGATATGGCTTCCACTGGCAGAAATACCATCCGAATCAACTTCGTAAGGATGCCTTCTCAACTCAAAGAGTTAGCGTCAAGGGTTCTTGAAAATTTTCCGTTCACCAAAAGATATGGTCAACTTCTCAATCTGGCTACCTCAAGCTTTGAAGAAGACATGATGAGGGTGCTCTTTCAATTCTTTGACCCTGTACATCATTGTTTCACCTTTCTCGACTATCAACTAGTGCCCACAATGGAAGAATTATCTCAACTATTAGGGGTACCAATCCTTGATCAAATACCATTCACCAGTTTAGAGGAAACTCCAAAACCTAAAGTTATTGCCAAGGCCTTACATTTGAAGAGTTCTAACATTATAGCCAATTGGGAGATAAGAAGCGGGGTCAAAGGCTTTTTGACTAAATTCCTGATCGAGAAGGCTCAACTTTTTTGGATGCCATGGATTTGCAAGCTTTTAAGGAGATATTGGTTCTTCTAATATATGGGTTGGTGCTCTTTCCTAACCCGGACCAACTCATAGATATTAATGCTATCAAAATTTTCCTTACTCATAATCCTGTGCCTACTTTGCTTGGAGACATTCTACATTGTCTTCACACTCGCACCATGAGGAAGAAAGGGGCTCTTATGTGTTGCATTCTGTTGCTGTCTAGGTGGTTTATTTCGCACCTTCCCTGATCAGTATTAAGGAATGAGCAAGGCTTGAGGTGGTCGCAAAGGATAATGTCGCTTTCTCATGCAGATATCCACTGGTGCTCTCAATCCTAAGAAGACATTACTATCATTTACCATTGCGGGGAGTTACCTAATGTTCCACTCTTGGGCATTAGGGGAGGTATTACTTATAACCCTTCTCTAGTTCTACGACAGTTTAGCTATGCTCGAGGAGATGGTCCCCACTATGCACTCATTCAAGGTGTTGTATTCGACTATGAGAACGATGTCCAAGTGTGATATGGTGGCAGAACCGACTGTTTATACTTGTTTTGTGTTTGTGTTTGCAAATGTTGCAGTAAGTAAGAGTCGCCACTGACTTTTCTTTTATCCAAATTAAGGAAAGGGTGAAAAGAACAGAAAAAGACCTTTTCGAGAATTTTATGAGTAAGGGGGTAGATTATGGAAAGGGAAGGTGTTAGCACCCTTTCTATCCGTAGTTTTCTACGGGCTCTTAGATGCTTAGCTCATTTTTGAAATACCTTGTGCTTTCGTGTATTTTTGAAAAATATTTTGAAATGCCTTAGTGCGGCAGTTTGCTTTATGATAACTCTTGTATCAGTCCTCAAGAGTGTTGATAAAGCATTTTTTTGAAAATGTTTTTGAAAGTGTTTTGTGTATGTGAAAAAAATTTGTTTTGAGCATATCATCTAGGAACTATCTACTTATACTCGAAAGGTTTGTTGTTTTCCTCCTATCCTTTAGACAGTGCTATCCTAGTATTAGTGAGTAGGTATCCCTATCATTGGATGTTGAAGGACAATCGAAGGGACTTACAGTCATTAAGGCAACATGTGGAGACACTTTAACAATTTTATCTAGGGACTAGATCATTTACCGAAAGGCAACATTGTAGGGTCATCGAGGGACTATGATCGTTGATTTACGGGTCTTTGCTAAAGCGTCCCCGTTTCGAGGGACGTGACTGTTTTTTCCGAAAGGCAACCAAAGTGGGTGTACCCTAGAGGTGTACGTGTGCAATGTGTGCTTGTTTCAGTTATTTGTCTTTGAATTTAAGTTTGCTAGCGCTTTGTTTTCAGTCTTTCCGTACAAGCCTAATTACTAACAGTTAATATCTTGTAGAAATTTAAAGTGCGGGAATTGTAAATCCTACGCTATTACGATGCTTCAGGGAGGGGTATTTACATGTCCAAATGGGGAAACAAAAAGTAAAAAGTCCTAAATTTAACTATTACAACCTTTTGCAGTTACATAAATATAAAATGAACGAAATTTAAAATGGGCGCGCGAATATGGAAAGCGAGGTAAGCCCTAAAATACTTCTACATACTTAGCACTTTTTTTGTCATTTTTATTAAGAAAAATACTTAAATTAAAAATTCTTCTTAACTAAATAAAGAAAAGAGTTTTAAATAAGATGCAATTAAAACTAATCAAAAGGAAACTAATTCTAACATTTTTTGGATTTTTATTATTGAGAAAAAGATTTGAAATGATTAAGTATAAGTTCTAATTGATTTTAAATTACTTGAAATAAATCAAAATATAATTAATTAACTTGCACAAATTAAATTTAATTATATATAAAAAAAACCTAAATCTATTTTTTTTATCTTATGATTAAATAAAAATGATTTTCAAAAAAGTAAATATAAAAAGAAGTAAATAAAGAAATCTGGTGTTAGTTTTGGCTAAAGGTCTCTGAATTTTGCGTTTCGAAGCCAAGCTTCCGACCAGTGTTGAGAATGGAATCTACTGAACCAGGCCTCAAAACTTACATGCTTCACGTCCAACCTGCTCTATGTACGACTACAAACATGTGTGCAAACGTCAAATAGATTAATAAATGCAGATTAACAAGATTAGATTTAAATAAATTATACCGGATGATGCAACTTGTATGGACGACTCGGGTGTGCTCCAAGCCAAGGTGAGAAATGGAAATGAATCCTAGGGACCTCAGGAGTGCAAAGATGGCACGAGATTGGATGGAGGAAAGCTGAAGATCAGGTTTTGAATTTTCACAACTTTTGAGCGATTTTGAGAATTTTGAGAGAGCTTTGTGAAGAGCTTTTGAAGATATTTTTGAAGAGTAATTTCGTGCCCCTTTGCATATGGTTTGATTATGCTTATATAGAGTTATGAATTAGGAAACATACATGGCAAGGAATCAATTAACCATCCCATGATAAATCAAAAATGAAACATATTGAAAACTTTCTATTTTTTTTAGTTTGTTCTTGCTATTTTTGAAGATCCTTGTCTCTTTTTGAATGTTCAATGAACCTGGACCATTTGGATGTATCTTTCACGAAAATATGAGCCTTCTAATAGATCAAATCAAACCCAAATGTTATGGCCCATTATTTTTGTATTTTTATTTAATTTATTTGATTTAATTCATATTTAAATGAGTAAAAATTCAAATAAATAGAAATAAAAATCAAAATAGTGCATGGTTAGGTTTATAGGTCCTTGGTTATGTCATAAACATGTTTGAACCCTAAAAGTTAGGTCCATTAACCTAAAAATGCAATTTTGCTCAAAGTTTACTTCATGCATTTTTCACAAATTTTCCCAGCTTGTGAAAACCATACCTTACTCAATTTTTATCTTTTGAAGATGATCTTAAACTTTTTGGAAATCTCAAGATGTCTTCTACAATCTCTATGTTGATCATTTTTGCTTTTGAAGACATTATCTTGATGTAAGTTGTCTTGACAAAAAGTGTCTTTTGTTGACTTTTTAAAAATGACCTGTAATGTATGAGATTTTATATTTAAAATGGTGCATTTATTGAACTTGAGGATAAAAGTTAATTTCTAGCGAATTGGATTCTCTTTAAAATGATCTTTGGTTGGGGAAAAATGGATGAAGTATGTGAAAGTTATGTCTGGTCAAAGTTCAATTGACTTTTCCTAGGAAACCCTAATTTAGCAAATCTTGACTTTTGATGATCTGAGGACTTTCCTTGAGGAATCATGATCAACCCTCGATTAAATGATGAATTTCACTTAAAAATGTTGATGTTGACCAAAAATCTTGATGTTTGACTGTATATAGGCCACAATTGACTTTTGACCTAGTACAATTGATTTTCAGGAATTTGAGCAATTGATTTAGCAAACTTGTAGTCGAATGCATGAAATTTATCATGGACAGTCTTGAAGGCATATTAGGACCATGGAAAACATTTGTGACCTTTGGAGCTTAGACATCTTGATGAAAATTGAAACCCTAATTAGAGGTTCATTGCTTAGGAAGAGAGTTAGTCTGATCAACTCTTGGTCAACCTTGAGTAATTGAGGACCTCTAGAATCATGTCTTGAGTGAAAATGGGAGGGAAAATTTTCAGGTACAACAACTGCCCCTGTTCAATCTTCTTAAACCTGAGGATTTAGATTGGCTTGTATGCCTTTCGTAATCTGAAGGTGGAAGAGGATTGAACACTAGAGTGCCTAGAAATTTGCACTCGCATGAAGTAACACTGTTGGTTGATGCTAATCAGGAATGGGCTTACAGATTCCATTTGGAGTAGATGACCGAGAGTCGTTGGAGATGGGTTTAAAGATGCCATCAAAAGTAGATCACTGAGAGTCGTAAATGGCCCCTTTGTGGGGATTCCTGCTCCTGTTGTCTGAGAAGGAGTCCACTGGGGGATGTTGATTTCTGTTGTTTTCCTGTTTGAGGAAAACTCTGTGGGGAATAGAGTCTAGGAACTTTAGTTGTCCATGACTCTACTGAAGGGTTATCTCTAGATTAGAGAGATAAAAGTTTGTTATTTTCTGGTTGAAATCAAGGCTCCGCAGTAATTTGATGGGGAGAATGAAATTAACTGCTATCTGGAAATGTATTAGAAGGAACATGTGTAAGGCTGTTTTAGGAGATATATGAGAGGGAGCCTGGGTAGGGAAGGTTCAGGATGAGTCTGGGTAAAACTACATCTGGAAATTCAAGAGAAGGAACCTGATTTGGGTTGCCTCAGAATGAGTCCGTGTAAAACTGCATCTGTAAATTGTGAGAAGAAATCTGGGTAGGATTGCCTCAGGATGAGTCGGTGTTAAACTGCATCTGGAAATTCAAGAGAAGGAACCTGGGTAGGGTTGCCTCAGGATGATTCCGTGTAAAACTTCATCTAGAAATTGTAAGAAGTAACTTGGGTAGGGTTGCCTCAGGATGAGTCCGTGTAAAACTGCATCTGAAAATTCAAGAGAAGGAACCTGGGTAGGGTTTCCTCACGATGAGTCAGTGTAAAATTGCATCTGGAGATTGTAAGAAGGAACCTGGGTAGGGTTGCCTCAGGATGAGTCTGTGTAAAACTGCATCTAGAAATTCAAGAGAATGAACCTGGGTAGGGTTGCCTCAGGATGAGTCTGTGTAAAACTGCATCTGGAAATTCAAGAGAAGGAACCTGGGTAGCGTTGCCTCGGGATGAGTCCGTGTAAAACTATATCTGGAGATTGTGAGAAGGAACCTGGGTAGGGTTGCTTCAGGATGAGTCCGTGTAAAACTTCAGAAGGAGGGAGAAGGAACCCGAGTAAGATTGCTTCATGAAGAGCCCGTATAAAGCTGTATTTGGAAGTCAGAAGAAACCCGTGTAAGATTGCTTCATGGAGAGCCCGTATAAAGCTGTATTTGGAAGTCAGAAGAAACCCGTGTAAGATTGCTTCATAATGAACCCGTGTAAAGATTTATTTGGAAGTCAGAAGAAATCCGTGTAAGATTGCTTCATGATGAGCCTGTGTAAAGTTGTATTTGGAATTCATAAGAAACTCGTGTAAGATTGCTTCATGATGAGCCCGTGTAAAGCTGTATTTGGAAGTCAGAAGAAACCCATGTAATATTGCTTCATGTTGAGCCCGTGTAAAGCTGTATTTGGAAGTCAGAAAAAACTCGTGTCAGATTGCTTCATGATGAGCCCGTGTAAAGTTGTATTTGGTTGCACAAATAATTACTCTGTTTTTTTCAGGAGCTAATCCTGGACCTGTTGAAAATTGTTGATGATAAATATATGTTGATTAATCTTTCCTGAAAAGGTAAAGCGTTAGCTGTATGGAATGTCATGATGTATGAAATGCATTGTGTAATGGTGTTCTCAAAATAAATGAGATTGGGATGTATACATTTGTACTGCAGATGCTATGGCGTTTGTAGAATGATGTACGAATGCAATATGTGAATGTAGTAGTTGTTCTATTGCAGCGCTCTTGAATTAGGGAAAATAAATCACTGATTGCAGCTGGCGATGAAGAATGTAGGTCTTCAGATTTTGTTGAAGCTGAACTGCTGGGAGATGATCTTCCGTTGTTAGAGAAATAAACTCTGTTGGGGAAGGAAAGCTTTATGCACTACTTGAGGATTTTGTGAAATCCTATTGGGGAATCCTGAGAAGTTTGACGACTTTACTGGGGAAAACCTGATGTCGGAGAAGTAGTTGGAAATTCCTGTTCTGCTGGGGATGCAAGAACACCTGACATCACTAGTGTGTAAGCTGAGGATATGGTGGCGATTTTTTAGTAAGATGCCCATGCCTCTGTACCTGCTGAAAAAAGTGCTTGCGGAGACTTTGTGGATGGTTTGAGTGTCATCCCAACTCCTGGGGTGCTTGGTAAATGTTGATCAGGATGATAAGTCTTCTACTGATAAACAAATGACAAGATGACGGGACATAGTCGTACGTTTTTAATCCCTAACTTTTTCCTGGACCGCCCTTTCGGGTTTTTAGTCCACTGGGATACCCTTTTTGCTCAAGCTGCCTTTTCAGGCTTTCTACTTGTCGGGTGTACAATTTTTTTGTATATATCCCTAATTTTTTCCTGAACTCTTTTGGTTCGTCGGGATGCCCTTAATTTTGCCTAGGCCTGTCAATCTAGCGGGTCTTTTTCATGCGCAGTATTTTTTAACTATGTCTGCAGTCATAGGATGTGGAGAGTTGTCACCGTCTATGGCAACAAGTGTTGTAGACATGACAGAAAATGTTTATGTGATCGCATGTTCCCTTTCATATGTGGGAGCCTGTGTAGGGCTGCTTCAGGATGAATCTGGTGCACCTGATGTTTGATGAAGTTTATGATAATCTTGAATTTCCTAGGTATCTTTTCTAAGAATTGTCATGGAAGGATTCAAAGACATGATATTAACACCATATGATACTACTGACATAGACAAGCAATTTGGTGGTACCAAAGATTCAAATTTCAGTGATTTTCTGGTAGAATCTCGGATCAATGTAACAACCTCCTGTTGGCTGAAGATTTTGATGATATTGTTCGAAGTGAATCAAGTTGGATGTTTCGATTGGAATAAAGCAAGATGTCATGTTTCGAAATGGTAGGAGCAGTGCTTCGAATGGGCATGTCAAAACTCTGAGCTTCGAGTGACAGTTATGGGGATATATTCAAAGAAGTCTCGAAATGGTAACAAGTTTGTGTCCAAGAAATGAGTTCGAAACGAAGAGTGCCAAAACATTTGAAATTCAAACGCAAGCGGGATGTTCAAAATTTAAAATATATGCGCTAGAGCATTCGAAGACGCGTGGAAGCTAGAGAGGGGCATTGCTTTGCATGTTCTAAACGTGGCAGAATCTTATAGTAAGACCGTTATGGTCGAAGTAGTATAAATAGAAGTCTTAGCATTAGGATTTCGTGTGTCATATCTATTGTATAAAAATTCAGTAAACATTCAAAATACCACATGGCTAGGGAAACGAATGCACGAACAATGTACGTATGATAACACCAAATGTTTATGATTCAATAAAACTCTTTATCATTTCCAGTATTTTCCTCTATCTTCATGTCAATATCATTCAAAAACCTTTACATTAAAATATTTTCATTCGAAGTCTTTTTACTGATGTCTTACATTTAAATGTTTTCTTTCCATTTCAAATCCTTTACATTTCAGAAACTTTTGTATATTTCATGCCTTTATCTTCATGCTTTTATCATTCGAATACCTTTTTCATTCAAAGTCATTTTATTGATTTCTTGCATTTAAACGCTTTCGTCATATTTCGAATCTTTTACATTCCAGAAACGCTTTTACATTACATGTTTTTATGCTTCGAAGTCATTTACTTGTCTTTTCTGTAGTTTTACATGTCTTTACAATTGAACTCTATTCATGAAATTTAGTTTCGCACGCATTTACTTGATCATGTCATTAGATCTTTAATAGAGTAATCGAAGTAAGTTGAACACCTACACAACATTCTAAATACCAACCATGAATATCAGTTCTATAATGAGAATTATCCAAATGACCAATACATCCTAGGATCAATCTAGTCGATCCTGCAAGTTACCAGAGAGATTAAATAACAGTCATTAAGATTATTTGATAGTTTGGAGGACTAGCGGTTGTTTACCAGAAATCACTGTAAACAAATTGGCACACCCGGTGGGACGCGTCATTGGTCATTACGAAATTTAGAACAAAGTAAAAAATTGTTGAGACGTAACCATTGTAAAAGTACTCTCTGAGTGATAAGTTTGTTGTTTTATGAACCTTAGAAGTGGTAGAATAACCAATAGCAACCAACCCTTATCCAGAAGAAAACGTTTAAACAAGATGTCTAATCCAGACAACCAACAAGGGGAACAGAATATCCCACACACAACAGGCACTAATATCTCCGCCTCGATGGGAACATCTAATGTGATCCCTTCGAACGCACAGTCTGTTGCATCTTCTACCAGTAGTGTAGCCACTAATGGAACAAGTGGCATATCAACTAACAGTTCGATCCTAGGAAATACTGGAACCATTGGTTATCCTGGGGGATTCGTCCCACCACCAGGGACACAAACCCATTTCGCCACCCCACTAACTAGACCACCCAGTTTCGATGGTAACAGAACCAGAAATTCCTCTTATGGAATGCCAACATCTTTTATGGAAGGCTTACACAATTCCACATCGAATTCATCACCACAATTAGGGTCTGGGTCTGGGGCAAATCAATTTATGACAAATAACCAAGGGTCAGTGGGTTATAGTGCAATGCCTATCTTAACCACAGAAAATCAGTTGGCCTTTAGGCAATTAATGGATGAGAGTAACCATAATATGATAGGAGTATTAGCACAAACTATGCAGGAGATCTTTGCCCCAATAGTACAAAATGTAACTGTGACAAACAGAGAAAACGTGGATAACATGAGTCGAATAGCAGATTTTTTCGCTCCCCCAGAAAGGCGTAGGCAGAATCGGGCGAGAGTTCGAGCAAATGTACCTATTATAGAACAAGTTGCTAACGACCTACCCTATAGACCAGCCATAGAGGAGGTTAATTTGGGGGCAAGGGCTCAAAGGTTAGAAGCCCCAATGATTCAAGGCCCACAAAGGGAAATTATGGAACCAGGGGTAAGGGTCGAAAGGCTAGAAGTCCCAGAGTTTCGAGAAGAACAACCTAGAGGGGTTGTCATGGTGGGTCGAAATCAAGATGCTGATGCAGTCGTTCATAGAATTCGAAACGATAACATCTTGGTAGAAAATAATTTAACCACCATGATAGAGAGAATCATGGCCCAGAATGGCCTCAACACAGGAATTAGAAGGCCAAATTATGCCTCCCCTATATTAGATTACATAATGCACACTGATTTACCAAGGGGATATAAAGTCCCTAAGTTTACAAAGTTTGTTGGGGATACCAACGAATCAACAGTCGAACATATAGCCAGGTATCTAACCGAAGCAGGAGATATAGCCAATAATGAAGACCTTAGGATCAAATATTTCCCAAGTTCCCTGACTAAGAACGCTTTCACATGGTTCACCACTTTGCCTCCTGGGTCCATTGATACTTGGGCTCTTTTGGAGAGATTATTCCATGAACAGTTCTACATGGGGCAATCGAAAATAAGTCTGAAGGAATTAGCTAGTGTCAAGAGGAAGCTTACTGAACCCATAGATGATTATCTGAATAGATTCAGGCTCTTGAAATCTAGATGTTTTACAGTAGTTCCTGAACATGAGTTAGTCGAAATGGCTGCTGGCGGCCTGGATTACTCTATTCGAAAGAAATTAGACACTCAATACTTGAGGGATATGGCTCAATTAGCCGATAGGGTTCGACAGGTCGAAAGGCTAAAGGACGAAAAGGCCAGAGTTTTTAAAAATAACAAGAAAGAAAGGGTCTCCTATGTTGGAATTGAGGAAGCAGAAGACTATCCTGAATTTTAATTCGAAGAGGTCGAAATCGACCTCGCTGAATTAAAACAGGCACCACCTTACTCCTGCAAATTATTAGTTCCCACAAAAGGGAAAGAAATTGTTGAAAATGAGAAAAGTGACAAATTCCCAAAGAAGGTTTATACCTTCGATGTAACTAAGTGTGACGAGATTTTCGATTTACTTGTCAAAGATGGCCAACTCATTGTGCCATCAAATGTCAAAATACCTCCTTTAGATCAAAGGAAGAAAAGAGGATTTTGCAAGTATCATAGTTTCCTAGGCCACAAAACCTCACAGTGTTTTCTTTTCAGGGACCTAATTCAGAATGCAATTAAAGATGGCAGACTGAAATTCGCTGATAAAGCAGAAATGAAAGTAGATGAAGATCCTTTGGATGTCGTAGACACCAATTACTCCGAGCCTGTATGCATTGGAGAAATTAACGTGGTGGAAGCTGATCAAAATGACGCTCCAGTAGGAGAGAAAGGTACTGAAAATGAAAGCTGGGTGTTAGTCGAAGTCAATAAGGGGGTCACTGAAGACGTCCACAAGCAACCAGAGACTTCGATCGAAGCAGCATCTTTAGCTGTTGCAAAAGAAATCCAGGCTACTGAAGGCCAGGGAAACCAAAAGCAAGAGTTGACACAGGTTACTGAAGGCCTGAGGCTAGAATTGGAGAAAGTCCAGATCACGAAGCCAACTTCCCCTCAGAAAGAAATATGGGATACTTTAGGGGAACCCAGTGGAAAGTTTGACTACTTGGTCAAATATTCTGCCCCAGAGAGTTCAAAAATCCAAATTGAAGATATAAAACCTAAAGGATGGGGAGATGATGACACTAAGGGGGAGGATATTGATGTAAACATGGTGGATATGGAGAGGCCTCGCTCTGAAATGGAGGAGGTGGAGAGATACTTAGAAAAAGAAAAGTATAAAATGGAGGATAATCATGCTGGGGATGCTAGTCTTAAGGATTACCTCATGATGTGCCACAAAGGAGATACGGGAATGGTACTATGCCCTAGGTGCAGCATCCTCTGCAACCAGAGAATTGCTGCAAACTTTGAGAGGGTACAGAGGGCGCGAACTGTCAACAACTGGCGCCAGGATAACCAGTTATTCAGGTGTTATCCTAAAGCTGGAGAAAATTTGTTGGAATTTGTGCTTCGCTGCTACAAAGGGGCAACCAAATGCTTGATATGCCCAAGGTGTTCCGCTGTGTATGATCAAAGTATGGCCAGAGCCTTCGAAACAATCCCTTTCGCCCCTTGCTGGAACCACCAAGAGACTGTTCAGATGGGCCCATGTTTCGATAGCAAATACAATCAACGAAGGCCTGATAGTCCTCATCCCAAGGGCGCTCGAAGAGTGACGTTCAAAATCTGCTGAAGTGCCAACAGACAAATGGCTGCAAGTCAGAAATGACAAAGGCAAAGACAAATGGAGAAACAATGAACGAAACGCACGCCATGCTATGACATATAGAAGGCAGTTCAACATATAGAAGAGGGAAGAAGTGAGATTAGAGAACTATAAAGGAAGAAACCCCATGTCAAGATCTCAATGGCGAAGGCAACAGAGAATTCGAAAGGCTGAAAGGGAAGCTGTGGCAAATAAAGGGGCAACTTCAATAAAAAACCAAGGTGAATCTAGCACCAACAAACCCACACCAAAAAATCAAACTGAAGACAAACCCCCAGTTAGTAGGAGGCTCTTCTCTGAAGTACAACCAAATGAACCAAAGGAATACACTCCAGGTCCAGAAGAAGACGAAGATATGCTAACGGACAATTTCGAATCAGAGGGGGAGTCTTCGTTCAATATCAATTGCAACGTGGTATCTGTGCTTCCTTGTGAGTTTGGACAGGAAACTGAAATTGACGAGTATGAGGAAGAAGATACCATAGATCTGATGAAGCATAGGCCTGTGTGCTACTACGTGATGGATAACGGAGCTGTCGAGGAGCAGAATGCGTTCTTCGAGCGTCCAGAACCAGCTATGAAAAATCATCTGAAGCCATTATTTATTTGGGAAAAGGTTGGTGCCCATGGCATAAATAAGGTTCTAGTGGATGGGGGCACTGCAGTCAACTTAATACCCCATTTAATGCTGAAAAGGTTAGAAATACGCGAAGGAGACATCAAACCACACAACATGGTTCTATCCAATTATGAAGGGAAAGTAGGCAAAACACTGGGGGTGGTTCAATTGGACTTGACGATAGGCTCAAGCTGTAGGCCCACCATGTTCATGGTGATCGAAGCCAAGGCCAACTACAACTTGTTGCTGGGAAGGGAGTGGATTCATGGCATAGGAGCAGTTCCTTCGTCAATGGATAACGGAGATGGATAACGGAGCTGTCGAGGAGCAGAATGCGTTCTTCGAGCGTCCAGAACCAGCTATGAAAAATCATCTGAAGCCATTATTTATTTGGGCAAAGGTTGGTGCCCATGGCATAAATAAGGTTCTAGTGGATGGGGGCGCTGCAGTCAACTTAATACCCCATTTAATGCTGAAAAGGTTAGAAATACGCGAAGGAGACATCAAACCACACAACATGGTTCTATCCAATTATGAAGGGAAAGTAGGCAAAACACTGGGGGTGGTTCAATTGGACTTGACGATAGGCTCAAGCTGTAGGCCCACCATGTTCATGGTGATCGAAGCCAAGGCCAACTACAACTTGTTGCTGGGAAGGGAGTGGATTCATGGCATAGGAGCAGTTCCTTCGTCAATGCACCAACGATTAGTTTTATGGAGAGAAGATGGGATCGTGGAAAACATTGAAGCGGACCAGAGTTACTTCATGTCAGCAGTCAACTTAGTTGACAAGAGGAATTATGACAAACATCTGGCAAAGATTGCTCCTTGCGTCCCAAATGATGAAATCAACAAAACCAGGAACGCACACTACTATATGACCCTTCGCCATGATGGCATATATTGGGATAGAAGAATAATCAGTGAAGATGAAGGAGTCGAAGGTACTATACAAAGACAGCCAGCAGGCTGGGAATTCGACAACCTTGCTCATGACTGAGTCCTCCTTTTTCGAAAGGATTTCGGCCTATATGGTTGAGAACGAATCAAAGGCGGCCTTAGAGGCTGAAATAAATAAACTGGCTGTAAAGATGAGCGAAATAAATGGGGGTAGCTCGAAAGGCTCACCCTTTGAGGCACTTGAAATAGATCAAAGGCTGGACGCCATCTATGATAAAGAACCCTTAGGCTTCGAGAGGGACCCCATAGACTCAGGTGCCAAAATGTTGGCGCATGATCCACTCGAAGAAGCGAACTTAGGGGATGAGAACACGAAAAGAATAACCTACATAAGTGCAAAACTTAACCCAGGCCTCAAGCAGGAAGTGATCGAAGTCCTCAAGAAAAACAAAGATTGCTTCGCGTGGGATTATGACGAAATGCCTGTTTTAAAGAGGGAGTTAGTGGAACATAGACTTCCAATCAAGGATGGCAAGAAGCCCATCAAGCAAACTCCTAGAAGATTCGCACCAGCGGTTCTCACAAAGATCAAAACTGAGATTGAACGGTTGTTGCGCTGTAGATTCATCAGAACCACAAGGTATGTCGAATGGTTAGCAAATATAGTGCCTGTTATTAAGAAAAATGGTTCTTTAAGAATCTGCATAGATTTTAGAGATTTAAATACTGCAACCCCTAAAGATGAGTACTCCATGCCTGTGGCAGAAATGTTAGTAGACTCTGCTACAGGATTCGAATATTTGAGTATGCTAGATGGATACTCTGGTTACAATCAGATTTTTATTGCTGAAGAAGATGTTGCCAAGACAGCATTTCGTTTCCCAGGAGCCTTAGGCACCTATGAATGGGTGGTGATGCCTTTTGGTTTAAAAAATGCTGGGGCAACTTATCAAAGGGCAATGAATTCGATTTTCCATGATTTCATTGAAACTTTTATGCAGGTGTATATTGATGATATAGTCATCAAATCGATATCTGCAGAAACCCATTTGCATCATTTGAGCCAATCATTCGAACGAATGAGAAAACATGGCTTAAAGATGAATCCCCTTAAATGTGCATTTTTTGTGCAGGCTGGAGATTTCCTTGGCTTTGTGGTTCATAAAAAAGGAATTGAGATCAACCAAAATAAAACCAAAGCCATAATGGAGACGAAAGCACCTACGTCAAAAAGGGAGCTGCAATCTTTTCTAGGGAAGATTAACTTTCTCAGAAGGTTCATTTCGAATCTGAGTGGAAGAACCCAAGCTTTCTCTCCATTGCTTCGTTTGAAGCAAGGCCAAGCCTTCGAGTGGAACGAAGCCCATCAGGAGGCATTTGACAAGATAAAAAGCTATCTCTCTCAGCCTCCCATCTTGTCTCCACCTTCATGGGGAAAGCCCATGAGATTGTACATATCTGCCTCTAAAGTTAGTATAGGTAGTATGTTAGCACAAGAAGATAGCAATGGCATCGAAAGAGCCATATACTATTTAAGTAGAGTATCGAATGATGCAGAGACTAGATATAGCAATATAGAAAAAGCTATGTCTCTGTTTGTACTTTTCTTGTATGAAACTCAAGTATTATATAAAGCATGTTGATGTTTATGTTTCATCTTATTTCGATGTTATTAAACACATGCTTTCGAAACCAATAATGCATAGCAGAGTTGGTAAATGGGCTTTAGCCTTAACAGAATATTCTTTGACTTTCATGCCTTTAAAAGCTGTGAAAGGCCAAGTGATTTCTGATTTCATTGTGGACCATTCATTGGTTGAACAGACTGTCATGAGTTATGTTGAATTGCAACCATGGAAATTATACTTTGATGGTTCGACCCACAGGAATGGTAGTGGTGTTGGGGTCCTTATAATTTCTCCTGAAGGAATTCCAACAAAATTCAAGTATAAATTAGATGGTCCTCGTTGCTCGAACAACGAAGCTGAGTACGAAGCGCTTATTGTTGGACTTGAAGCTTTGTTGGAATTGGGGGCAACTAGAGTCGAAATTAAAGGAGACTCAGAGTTAGTGGTCAAGCAAATAACAAAGGGGTACAAATGCATAAAGGAAAATCTGATGATATACTTCGTCATAGTTAACAGGCTACTTAGAAAATTTGAATACATGGATATTCAACATATACCAAGAATAGAAAACCAAGAAGCAAATGACTTAGCACAGTTGGCTTCAGGTTATAGAGTTTCTGCCAAAAACTTTGAGGATCTGGTCGAATTAAGAGGTAGAGTTATGGCTACTAGATTCATACCATCAGATCTAGAGAGTATGAAATTGGGTTATGCTGAGAAACAGGGATTCGAAATATTAGCCATAAACACTTTATCAGATGCAGATTGGCGAAGTCCACTTGTGAGCTATTTAACAAATCCAACTTCGAATGTTGATAGGAAGATAAAGTATAGAGCATTGTCATATGTCCTCATGGGAAACAAATTGTTCAAAAAGACCCAAGAAGGCGTATTACTGAAATTCCTAGGAGAAAGTGAGGCATACTTAGCATTGTCAGAAGTCCACGATGGGGCATGTGGGGCACATCAAGCAGGTCATAAAATGAAATGGTTGTTATTTCGATATGGCATGTATTGGCCCAGTATGCTCAAAGATTGTATAGACTTTGCTAAAGGGTGTGAAGAATGCCAGAAGCATGCAGAGATTCAACATGCCCCTGCAAGTGAGTTGCATTCAATCATTAAACCATGGCCCTTTAGAGGATGGGCATTGGATTTAATAGGAGAAATAAATCCTGCTTCGTCTAAAGGACAGAAATATATCTTGGTAGGAATAGATTATTTTACCAAGTGGATCAAAGCAATACCATTGATAGTTGCTGATCAAGATGCTATTATTGAGTTCGTACAGAAACAAATTATCTATAGGTTCGGATTTCCAGAGAGAATAACCACAGACCAAGGTTCTATGTTTACTGGTAGAAAGATGCAAGAGTTTGCTCAAGAAATGGGGTTCAAATTACTAACATCAACGCCATATTATGCTCAAGCAAATGGTCAGGTCGAAGCAGCTAATAAAGTGATAATAGGGTTAATCAAGAAACATATTGGTATAAAGCCAAGGAACTGGCACAAAACTTTGGACCAAATACTATGGGCCTGTAGAACATCTCCTAAAGAAGCTACTAACACCACACCTTTCCAACTCACATTTGGTCATGATGCAGTTCTGCTAGTAGAAATTCATCTACAATCAGTTCAAATTCAAAGACAAAACGAAATTCCAGCTGCATTATATTTGGAAATGATGATGAATGAGTTAGTTAAGTTGGATGAAGTTAGATTGCATGCATTGGAAATCCTGATGAGACAAAAGGAAAGAGTGGCCAGGACATATAACAAAAGGGTGAAGGGAAAAGCATTCACTATTAATGACTTAGTCTGGAAAGTCATATTGCCCATGGACAAGAAAAATAAAACGTTAGGTAAATGGTCACCTCATTGGGAAGGACCTTTTCGAATAATAAAGGTATTTTCAAACAATGCATATGAAATCGAAGAGTTGATGGATGATAAACGTATCCTAAAGGTTAATGGGAAATATTTAAAGAAATATAAGCCACGCCTGCAGGAGATTCGAATAATAACAACGTAATCAAAATATCATAAAAATGCCAAAATGGTAATATGGGATTGCCAAAATGGCGTTGTTCAGGTATTACAGACAAAAAACCAAATTTCAAAACTAATTAAAACTAAGTTTTAAAAATAGACATTATTCTTCAATCTGTTAAAGGTACTTCGAAAAGACTCAAGCCTTTGTTGAGTAAAACGTCTTGCTCCCTCTAAGGTAGCCACTTCTCCCTTGAGTTGTTCTGCGGTTTCCATTTCTGCAAGTTCTTTGTTGAGGAGCTCTTCGAATTGGTTGCCAGCAGTATTTGTTTCGTAGGCTAATTGTTGTTCTTGAGCCTCCTTAACCTTCTGTTGAAGTTCCTGAATTTGCCTTTCCCAGAGAAGGATAGACTCAGCTCGAGCTTCATAATCAGTTTTTGCTTGCTTTAGATGCATGGCTTGATCCTCAGCTTCTTGAGAGAGTTTTGAAGCATGCTCATAAGCAGCATCCATTGCAGTTCGTTTTTCTTGAACCTTTCTGGTAGCAAATTCATCTTGGAGAAGGAACCCAGTCACGTTGTCTAGCAGAGATTGAAGATCGAACAAGATAGTGCTAACTGGCAAGGAGCAGGTAGCAAGGTTGACTTTTGTAAGTAGCTCCTTCATAGTGTAGCAAGCTGTGCTATCCTGTTTGAGCACTTCGAACAAATCCACATCAAGAATTGTTCTCCTAATCCTGTTAAGAAGTACAATTCTATCATCTGTGGGCAACGGATTGCTAGTCGAACTTGTACCAGCCCTAGCAGGTGGAATATCCCTTTGAGCTAGCTTCGCCTTCATGTACCCAATTGGGTCATTTCGTCTTAAGAAAGCAAGCTCCTCTTCAGTCATTCGGGATAGAGACGGTTGAGGGAGTTCCACGCGCAAGGGAGTCACATCCATTTCGACTTCCATGGGTTTATTGGTCGCGTCACCGTCACCTTCACTCGTTTCATGCTCATTGCCTTCTTCATTATCGTCCAGATCCACCACTTCGATATCTTTGTTCTCACTGCTATTTGCATATGACTCTGTTCCAGCAGTCGAACCATCGTTGGCATCTTCTTCCTCAGACCCTTCCTCTGCGGATTCTTCGTTTCCTTGATCAGAATCAGCTTTTTCTCCTTCAGCGTGAACGTCCTTTGGATTCTCTTGAAGGGTTTCAAGAGGGGACTTTTGAAGAGAAGTCTTTTGTAAAGTTTCTGCAGATTCATGAAGCGTTCCTTCATTTGTTTCTTTTAGAGGAGGAGAAGTACTCTGGTCATCTTGCTGCTCCAAAACCTCAGTTAGGACCGCCATATTGGAGGACCCTTTGTTCTGCACTAGGTTGCTGGAATCCCCATGAGGAGAAGAGTTGATGGGAGCAGCAGTTTTCGATGGAGAAGTCGAAGTGGTAAGAGTCGGGTTCAAAATGTCCTACAGAGGAAAAGAGTATTAAGGGCATGCACCAAGGTAATGAATAATCAATTTGTTAAGAATTAGAGTTCGATTTACCTGTGGACTCTCAGAAGAGAGGTTTCTATCTATATGTTCCAACATTACGTTGGAGGTCGAAGGTGGATTTTTGGATTTAGTTGAGGGAGCAGCATCTTTGGAATCGAGTCCAGAGATACTAGTTGGTACAACACTTTTTGAAATTTCCTTCTTCTGCTTCTTCTTCGAAGCAGCTGGTGAATTCCCTCCAGCATTGGGATCCTTCCCAGTAGTGTTTGTTTTTCTTTTCTTTGGAGTGGTTGGCGGGAGTCTGTTAGTCTGAAAAGATTTAAACATGAGTTAGATACAAATCATGAAACATTAGTGTATTCGAAACATCAAGGCTAATTGATTACCTGTGGATTTGGAGCACTGGTTATTATTGGTGTTGTTGTTGTTGTTGTGGCAGCAGTTGTTGTTGGTTTGGATAGAGTCACATTATCAATGGTTTCAACAGATGTTTGGGAGGCACTTCCCTCTTTTGACTTTGAAGCAGCAGTCTTTATCCTGATGGCTGAAAATCGAAACAATTAAGGCAAAGTTAAAAATGTAGAAAGTGAGAAACATTTGGGATTTTCCCAAGCATTCGCACCTGCGCCTTGATCAGATTTAATCGACATGGCAGAAAGGTCATAGTGAAGATGTCCTGGGAAATCGTGGAGCCAGTGTCGAGCCCATGTCACAGTCTCAGATGTCTTTGGTTTCTTTTGAAGATATTTGAACATTTCTTTGCAAGTGAACCACCAAGGGTATGGAGGAAACCAAGCCAGAGCCAGTTCTGAGGTAGGCAATCTAGGAAATTTAGGTGGATGCATTTCGAATGCCAACCTATACATATCCTCAGGTGACAACCCTGAAGGAAGTTTTAACTTAGAAATTTTTTCTTTGAATTTTTCCTTCAAGGTCTCAGCCGCTTGATGCACAATGGATTCCAAGTGTGTGGGATCATAAGTAGTTTCGAAATAATTTTGAAAAGCCCTAATCTCTTTGGCATGAGTGAACATACCTTTCTTGGATTGTACCTGCACATCGAACGCATCAGTTAGTTTCTGCTGAATAGTGAGGGTATCGAACATATAAGACTGATAGAACTTTGTCCACCATTCCAGAAAACCCTTTGCTGTGAGGTGTGTAGGTTCGAAAGATATTAGTTCAAAGTGGGAGAAGCCTTGGTATTGTTCCTGTTGTAGTTTGGCTTCTCTTGCCTTGAAGGTTCGCCTAGAGGTGATGGCACTTTCTGTTTGGAATAGGGGCTCAGGGATTAGTTGGCACAAGCCAAATTGTCTCGAAACGAAGTTGGGTTGATAAGCAAAAAGGAAGATTTGATTCTTAGCAGGAGTAATTCGTGAGGAGATTAATCTGGGAAGCAAAAAGGCTTTCCATACATCTTGAATTTCTTTGATTTTGATTGCTTCTGAGAGAGCCATGGTGAACCATGATGGTCCATGAGTCCTTGAGGCAAAGGGCGCCATGGTCTCTTCGAATTTGTGTATCTTGGAGAAGATCATTATGTATTTGGAAAAGAGAACTTTGAAGTCATCTTTATCATCGTTTGGGGTAAGTCTTCGCAGCCTAGTGCCTTCGATGATTCGATCCGCTATTTCCGGATCTTGTTCAGCAATAGTATTGGCAGTTGATAGTGAGGGTTCAAACATGGCATTAAGCCATAACTGGAGTAACCAGAAAGGGCCAGCTAGCAGGATGTTTTTGGAGGTGTGAGATTTCAAACTCGAGACAACTGATCTTAAACTTTCATAAAGATCAACAAGTAGCAGTTCGCTTAAACACACCCTCCGATTCTCATGTAAATCTCTAGCTAGAGGAATAAACCTACTGGCTACCTGTAGGGACCTGCTGCAAAAGACATACCTTGACAACCATAAGGTAAGGAAAGCAATGTGTTCCACATCCGACACACTGTCTCCTTCAGTGTGATAGTGGCTAATGAATTTTGAAAAGCTGGCTAACTTGACTTCGAAGTCAATAATGCTCGAATGCTCTTCATTGTCAGGAATGTAGGTTTCTCCTATTGGTGATAACCCAGTAATGGCTGCGGTGGGAGAACTGACTAGGGTTTCGCGTTTGTTTTCGCAAATGTTTCGGTTGAGCAAGAGTCGCCACCGACTTTTTATTTTATCCTAAGAAAAGGTTTAAAAAGCACAGCAAAAACCTTTGAGATGTTTCCTTGGGTTCGGGGAGTAGATTATAGAAAGGGAAGGTATTAGCACCCTTTCTATCCATGGTTATCCATGGGCTCTTAGTTACTTGCTTAGATCAACTTGCCTTGATTTTCAATTGTTTGAAATGGTGCTTTGTGCATGGTTTTGAAAATGTTTTGAAAAAGATGCCTTGTCTAGGCAACCCTTGTAACAATTCTTTACTCGAATGTTTTACAAAAGGTGTTTGTCTTTTTGAAAAGATGTTTCAAGGTTTTTTTGAAAGTTGTTTTGAAAGTGTAGTGATGTGTGGTTTGAAAAATAGGCAAGTGTTTTTGTTTTGCAAGTTGACAAGTATTCAAGAGCTATCTACCCTAAAGTTCTCAAATATCTTTGCTATGTTTTAACCCTTTTAACAATTTTGTTCCACCATTGCATTTGGTGGACAATCTTGTGTTAGGATGTTAGCGGGACGGGAGCGGGTCATCGTTTAGACCATGATTGCAATGGTGCCAAGTATCTTTGGGCAATTTTTCCTTTAAGGGACTTGATCATTTTTAGGCAACTTTCGAAAGCGTCATCGAGGGACCATGATCATTTGAATTGTTTTGCTTTGCCCAAAGAGACCTAACATGCAATATGGCCCATTATTGAAGGCAACAAGTGGAATACCCTAGGGGTGCAAGTGTGATTAGTGTTGTCCATTTTCATGCTTGTTTATCTTGAATTTAGGTCAAACTATTTCTTGGTTAATTGATTTGCATACAAAACCCTAATTCTAACATGGTATAATTAGAAAGCTTTAAAGTGCGAAAAAATAAAGTTCCTAAGTTATTACAACACAATATATGGGATGGGGGGTACAAATGTTCAAATGGGGGTATTTTGACAAGAATTAAAACCCTAGACTATTACATCCAACTTGGAATTTTGCAAGGTATTTAATTACACAATATTCAAATAAGATAAATATGCAAAAATGCAAAAAAAGGTTTTTCAAATGTATGTAAAAAAGTATTTATCATGTACCAAATAAACAAAAATAAAGTTAATTAATTCTTGGTATTTTTATGTATTTAGGGTAAAACCCTAGTTTTATAAATAAAAAGTATTTAATATATAATATATGTAATATTTGTTACTTATGTACAAAAAATAAATGAAAAGAAAGTATATGGAAAAAAAGTAATTTTTTAGTTAAATATTAGTACAAATAAAATGTATTATTTTATTATGTTTTTAACCTAAATGTATTAATAAATACCTAAATATTTATAATATTCACTAAATACTAAATATATGTATAAAAATAATAATATTTAATATTTACAAAAAAAAAATGTATTTTTTATGAAAAGGTTTTTCAAAGGTAAAATAAAACAAAAGTCAGAAAATAAAAAGTATTTATATTATTTTAGTATTTTAAATAAAAGAGTATTTATATGTTATCTATGTGTATAAATATTAACTTAAACCAATAAATTCCTAATAAATACCAAAATGGTTTGAAAAATATTTTTTATATTATGAGAAAAAATAAATAAGTCAGAAATATCAAGAAAAAGTCAAAAAAATGCTTCAAATAAGCACAATGGGCCAAGGGGGTTCAAAAATGAAAATGTGGTGCAAATAAGAAAAATAAGACAAGCCCAGCCCAAAGGACCTTCTTCAACCTCTGGCCAGAAACTTGTCAAAAACGCGCGCCTCCTACACTGATTCAAACATCTTGATTCCTGAACTTTTAGCACAAACTCATAACATGAAAAATGTTAAGCATCAAACCACGATTCTGGACATATAAAGAACTCATCCTAACTCTCAGAAATGAGAGAGAATTTCTTCTCCCCCAATTCCTGACCTAGTTTTCATTCAATGTTCAGACTTAAAATTCTCATAGCACATGCAAAATAAATGGAAAGTAAAGATATGTATAGCTTCAGGGGCATGAGCATGACATTTTTCATTCACAAACTTAGAGCTAATTCTTCCTACATTGAGAGATAGAAGTCCAAAGATTTACCTGTTCAGTTGGAATCGTGTGCAACAATGGAGATGCTTACAAGGCAAGGTAATGATTTGTATAGCTTCCTTGATGTCCAGGGATGCTATTCCAATGCTTGGTATGCCTTGAAACCAAGTGAATCGTGTTATGGCACTTCAACTGCAAAACAGAAAATATGGAAATGGTGATGTTGGTTAGGAGTGTTACAGGTCGCGTTTAGGGCTTGGAATAGTTTCAAGGGATGGTGTGGGATGTGTTTGAAGTGTTTTTGGCCAAGATGCACGATGGAAATGAGCTAGCCAAGTCCAAGTGCAGAATGCCCTGTTTTTGTGCAGTTTAATGGTGATTCTGTGTTTGAGAATGTTTGGAACTTGGTTGGCTTGTGTTTCAGCTTAGGTTTAGTGTTTAGGATGAGTACAATAACTTTGCTTAAGGTTGTGTTGGCTGAGATGAGAGTTGGTAGTTGTTATGCAAGTTTTCTTCACCTTTAAGCAACAAAATGCTAAGTTATTTTATAGACTGATGGAGGCCCCTCTAATGTGCTGCTAAGCTTGCCCTTGATCAGTGGGATTAGCCTAATAACTTGTGCCAAAGAGATTTGTTGTGTACCTCTTGATTTGCAAATTGACATAAAGTTCTACTTTTTCAAAAATGGACATAATGCTTTTTCTATTTTAGGACTAAACCTTCATGTAATGCTTAAACACATAATGCAAGGCTTGAACACAAAGGGTTTGCATTTAATTTATGAGTGCAAATGGGATATAGGACCTGTAATCAAGTTGTGCAAGCTGATTTGAAAAATTGCACAAGTTATGAACATGTACATGGCCATGAATCAAAGTGACTTTTTCCCAACTTGCCAAATTCAATTCTCCCTAACCATGAGGTTGTTTGATGAGTTCTTGGACATTTTGGAAAGCTTGGAATGTGTACTACAATCCATATTTGTAATGAAAATTGAAATTCCAAGTGGAAGTATGTGAAAAGTGGTCTTGAAGTTAGGCAAAAATGTTGCCTAAAATTGGTCAAAATTTCTCTAAGTTAAGAATGGTTTGGTACCCTTGTTCCAAAAATTGTAACTTGAGCTACAAGCTTCTTTTGAGGAAACTTTGTGAATCAAAGTTGTATATTTTTCAATGGACTACAACTTTCATGTTTTGACTTTTTCTTGAATCCAAATGAATCTTAGTGAGAAAGTGGGACAAAGTTAGGAAACAATTAGGGTTTTTCATAACTTAGAAAAATTCTAAGTTATGAAAAATCTTCATTTCAAACCCTAATTTGTGATTCTTGATTTCTTGATGAACAAGTTTCATGATTTGGCATGTTTTGATGAAAAATGAATCTTGACACTTGATTTTGACCAAAAAGTCAAAGTTTAACTTTTCAGTATACAGTCAAAAATTGATCAATTGACTGGAAAATTCAACTGTCAATCTTGTGCATTTGGGATCTTTTGAACTTTTTGAGCATGTCAAGACAATTCCATTGGGTCCTTGATCCATATGTGAGCTTGGTTTGCCATTGGCTTGGTCAAACAGTCAAAAATTGCCTTTGTGCAGTCAAAACCCTAAAAATGACCATTTTGCCCTTTTGGTGATCTGATCAAATTTCTTATGGAATTGTGATCCAAACTTGATCAAATGGTCCATATGAGTTCATAATGTTGATGTGGGTCAATTTCCATGAGGTTTGACTATCAATTGGCCAGCGTTGACTTTTTCCCCAATACAGCTGATTTCTAGGTCAACTGTTTAATTGACTGGGCAAAGGTTGGAATCAAGGCTTGAAACTTGGTATGGATAGACTTGGGAGTCCAACATGAATCATGAAAGTCATCTTAGGCATTTTGGGTCAAAACATCTTTGTGTAAACATAAACCCTAATTTGGGTCAACAGTGCTAGGAGAAGTCTTGAGCAGAGGAAACCCTAACTGGATCTTGAGCTCCAAGGGCCTTGTGATGAGAAAATGTTGAGAAAATGGGAGGGCAAATTTTGGGGTACAACAGTTGCCCCTGTTCAATCTTCTTGAATCTGAAGAGCTAGATTGGCAAGTTTGCCTTTCGCGACTCGAGGGTAAAAGGAGATTGGACACTAGAGTGCCCTTAAATTTGCACTCGTCACAGCAATGGATGTGGGAATGGGCTTAGAGATGCCATTTGGAGATGGGCTTAAAGATGCCATCTGGAGGGGCGACAGAATCTTGTCGGGGATGGGCTTAAGGATGCCATCTGGAATGAGTATCGGAAAGGTGTCCATGTTCTGGACCATCTCTGAACTGGGGGTCTGAATAAGTAATAGATTGACATCCGTATCTGGAGGCATCCGTAAACTGTTTTCAAAAGCTGAGAAGAGTCTGAACAAGCGATAGATTAACATCCGTTGTTGGGAGGAATCTGTAAACTGTTTTCAGAAGTCTGAAGAAGAATCTGAACAAGCGATAGGTTAACATCCGTTACTGGAGAACCTGTGAACTGTTTTCAGAAGTCTTGAAGTTGAATAAGCAATAGAGCAGCATCCGTTGTTGGGAAGCGTCCGTAAACTGTTTTCAAAAATTGCATCTGAACAAGTGATAGATTAACATCCGTTGTTGGGAAGAATCCATAAACTGTTTTCAGAAATTGCATCTAAACAAGTGATAGATTAACATCTGTTGTTGGGAAGAATCCATAAACTGTTTTTAGAAGTCTTGAGAAGAATTTGAACAAGCGATAGGTTAACATCCGTTACTGGAGAACCCGTGAACTGTTTTCAGAAGTCTTGAAGTTGAATAAGCAATGAGCAGCATCCGTTGTTGGGAAGCGTCCGTAAACTGTTTTCAAAAGTTGCGTCTGAACAAGTGATAGATTAACATCCATGGTTGGGAAGAATCCATACTGTTTTCATAGGTCTGAAGAAGAATCTGAACAAGCGATAAGTTAACATCCGTTACTGGAGAACCTGTGAGTTGTTTTCAGAAGTCTTGGGGTGGAGGAGGAACCGGTGTAGGGTTTCCTGATGATGAGTTCGTGTAAAACTGCATCTGAATGCATCTGGAATAAGCATCAGAATGTTGCCATGTTTGGGTCACATCTGAACTATTTCTAGAAAGAATCTCGGAAGATAATGATTTTTGTCTGTCGACTGATCTTACCTGAAAAGGTAAAGAGTTAGTGGTATGCAATGTCATGATGCATGATGTAATGTATGTTACACCAATGTTTATGTTATGAATGTGATGAATGTGTATGTAAGCTGATGAGCTGTCTTGCGGAGGATAGATGAGTCCTGGATGGCTGAAGATAAAAGCATCTTGACTGCTGCCGGGAAGAATAATTCCTTGGCTGTTGCTGGGGAATACCAGATCTTCAATCATTGAGGGGCCTCAGGACCACCGCGGGGAATTGGAATTTCCTTGGTGACTTACAGGGTAAGAGAATTTCTGATGATTTCTACCGGGGAGTTCAGAAGCTGATAGGCTCATGATGGAAAGGTAGGGCTGGGCATCCTCAGCTTGGTGGGAAGTATCTCTGTGGGGAAAAGGTTCACTAGCTTGGTTCAGCTGGGGATACTGAAACTTGACTCTGAGGTGAATCGAGTTCTGAAAGGCTCTTTGACGGGAGAAATCAGTATCGGGAGAGCTTTTCCTGATGAGGATCCTGAAGTCTGACTCTGTTTAGGGAATTAAGTTCTAACTGAGGAATTTGGATTTCAAATCTGCTCGGGATTTCCTTTGAAAGGGTATCAATATATCTAATTGCGCTTTTAACTTATTAGTGATCTCCTTCCTTGATTCATAAGGAAATGATTATGTTCAAATGCATATGCCTATTTAACAGAACATTGGACGTTTCTCAAATAAAACATAAGTGCAAAAGAAAAAAGGAAAGGAACGACGCAAATTTCTGGAAAAGTATTTGTATTAACTTTCTATGAGTATATTTGTACAAAAGAGACAACCATCCTAGTAAGAGGATTTCATCGTAAATATTGAAAAATTTATACAAAAGAAAGATGGCTATGTGAAATAATTCCATGAGATTCCATTCCGCTATATCCTTCACAACTCTGAATATCTGTCCATTCAATGCTTCGTCTGCCGATGGCTGGATTGATCAGAAGCTTGGAACTGGTTGATGAAGAGATTGTCTTTAAAGTGATCCGACGAGACATAGTCATACGCTTTAATTCCCTAACTTTTGCCTGAATCGCCCTTTCGGGTTTTCGATCCACCGGGAAACCCCTTTTTGCCCAAGCCGCCCTTTCGGGTTTTCAACTTGCCGGGTGTACAGATTTCTTTTTATTTTTATCCCTAACTTTTGCCTGAATCGCTGTTTTGGGTTTTCGGTTCACCGGGATGCCCATTTTTTCCCAAGCCGCCCTTTCGGGTTTTCGACTTGTCGGGTTATTTTATGCGTAGTATCTTTTGACTATGTCTGCGTTCGCAGGGTGCGGTAAATCGTCATCGTCCATGGTGGTCAGAATCATTGCACCACCAGAAAATATGCTCTTGATCACAAATGGTCCTTCGTACGTAGGAGTCCATTTGCCCCTGGGATCACTTTGCGGCAAGATAATACGCTTGATTACGAGATCTCCGACTTGATACACTTGACGTCAGACTTTCTTATTGAAGGCCTTGATCATCCGCTTTTGATACGTCTGACCATGGCATACAGCAGCGAGTCGCTTCTCGTTGATCAAATTGAGTTGATCAAGTCGGGTCTGAATCCAATCATCTTCATTCAAACCTGCGTCCTTCATAATCCTTAGAGAAGGAATCTGAACTTCCATAGGCAGGACAGCTTCCATGCCGTATACCAAAGAAAATGGGGTTGCCCCGGTTGAAGTGCGTGTCGTCGTACGGTACCCATGTAGAGCAAACGGTAACATCTCATGCCAGTCTTTGTAAGTGACTGTCATTTTCTGAATGATCTTCTTAATGTTTTTGTTCGCAGCTTCAACAGCACTGTTCATCTTCGGCCGATAGGGAGATGAATTATGATGATAAATCTTGAACTGTTCACACAAAGTGGTGATCATTGTGTTATTCAGATTTGTACCGTTGTCCGTGATGATCCTGTCTAGAACGCCATACCGGCATATGAGATTTTGCTTGATGAAGCGGGCAACCACATTTTTAGTAACAGAGGCGAAGGAAGCTGCTTCGACCCATTTGGTGAAATAGTCAATGGCAACCAGGATGAAACGATGTCCGTTGGATGTCGTGGGCTTGATCTCTCCAATCATGTCAATGCCCCACATTGCAAATGGCCAGGGAGCTGTCAAAACGTTGAGAGGAACCGGAGGGATGTGAACCTTGTCAGCGTAGACTTGACACTTGTGGCAAGTACGGGAATGTTGATGGCAGTCGGCTTCCATGGTAGACCAGTAATAGCCTGCCCTTAGGATCTTCTTAGCCATTGTATGCCCGCTCAAGTGAGTGCCAAATGTGCCGCTGTGTATCTCGGTCATGATTAACTCTGCTTCAGCTTTGTCTACGCATCGGAGTAAAACACAATCATGGTTTCGTTTGTAAAGGATGTCGTTGCTCAGGAAGAACTTGGCAGCAAATTTCCTTAAGAACTTCTTGTCATTTACGGAAGCTCCTTCAGGATAATCTCTAGTCTGGAGATACCTTTTGATTTCATGGAACCAGGGTTGTTCCACTACTTCTTCGGTATTAATCTCGTGACAATGTGCGGGTTCATCCATTCGCTCGATGGTGATTTGGGGAGCCTCGTTATCCCAGTTGAGTTTAAACATGGAGGACATTGTAGCTAGAGCATCTGCTAGCTGATTCTCTTCTCGCGGGAAATGCTCGAAGGTAATTTGCTCGAAATGAGGCAACAATGTCAAGACATGTTCTTTGTATGGGATAAGATTAGGATGCTTGGTATCCCACTCTCCTTTGATTTGACTGATAACCAAAGCCGAGTCCCCAAATACGATCAAAGATTTGATCCCCAAGTCTATAGCAGCCTTGAGACCAAAGATGCAAGCTTCATATTCAGCCATGTTGTTTGTGCAGCTGAAGCAAAGTCGGGCCGTGAAAGGTGTGTGACAACCTTCCGGGGAAATGAGTACCGCGACGATACCGTTTCCAAGTGCATTTGAAGCACCATCAAAGTACAGGGTCCATCGGGATCCCTTTTCGGGTCCGTCATACGGTCCGTTACCTTCAATGCTGTCCAAATTCATGATGTCCTCGTCTGGGAAGTCAAATCTCATGGGTTGATAATCTTCGATAGCTTGATGAGCCAGATGGTCAGCTAGTACACTCCCTTTTATAGCTTTTTGAGTGGTGTACTGGATGTAATACTCAGTTAGGATCATTTGCCATCTAGCTATTCTTCCAGATAAAGCAGGCTTCTCGAAGATATACTTGATAGGATCCATTTTGGAAATCAACAAGGTAGTATGAGTCAACATATACTGCCTTAGTCGGCGAGCAGCCCATACCAAAGCGCAGCAAGTTTTCTCGAGCAGTGAGTAGCGAGTCTCACAGTCGGTAAACTTTTTGCTAAGGTAATAAATAGCATGCTCTTTTCGACCAGACTCGTCATGCTGGCCCAAAACACACCCCATTGAGTTATCCAAGACGGTCAGATACATGATCAATGGTCTTCCTTCGACGGGTGGCATCAGAATAGGAGGTTCTAGCAAATACTCCTTGATTTTATCAAAAGCAGTTTGGCAATCGTCGTTCCATTCGACTACCTGATCTTTCTTTAATAGTTTGAAAATTGGCTCACAGGTAGAAGTCAGATGAGAGATGAATCTGGAAATATATTTCAAGCGCCCCAAGAACCCTCTAACCTCCTTTTCAGTATGGGGAGCATGCATCTCTTGTATTGCTTTCACTTTTGCTGGATCGACTTCAATGCTTTTGTTGCTTACAATGAATCCTAGGAGTTTACCAGACCTAACTCCAAAAGTACACTTACTTGGATTCAGCCTGAGTTTGTATTCTTTCAACCTGGCAAACAGCTTTTCTAGATGTTCAAGGTGTTCCTCCTCTGTTTGTGACCGAGCTATCATATCGTCTACATAAACTTTAATCTCATGATGTATCATATCATGAAACAAAGCTACCATGGCGCGTTGATAAGTTGCCTCTGCGTTCTTCAGTCCGAACGACATCACCTTGTAACAGAAAGTACCCCATTGTGTGACAAAGGTTGTTTTCTCCATATCTTCGGGGGCCATTTTGATTTGATTGTAACCCGAGAATCCATCCATGAAGGAAAACACTTTATGCTGAGCTGTATTGTCGATCAAAATGTCAATGTGTGGTAGCGGAAAATCATCTTTGGGGCTGGCCCTATTCAAATCCCGGTAGTCCACACACATCCTGACTTTGCCATCTTTTTTAGGTACTGGCACGATGTTAGCGACCCATTGAGGATAGGATGTAACAGCCAGAAAGCCAGCGTCGAATTGCTTCATCACTTCTGCTTTGATCTTTTCAGACATGTCAGGCCTCATTCGGCGGACTTTTTGTTTGATCGGTGGACAATCCTCTCTTGTGGGGAGACGGTGAACCACGACGTCTGTGTCTAAACCCGGCATGTCTTCATAAGACCAAGCGAAGATTTCAACGTACTCATTTAACAACTGTATCAGGCGTTCCTTGACACTTGGTTCCAGATTGGCACCCACTTGTACCTCCTTCTGGTCTTCCTCGGTTCCTAAGTTGACAGTTTCCAATGACTCTTCGTGAGGTAAGATGGCCCTTTCCTCTTGCTGTAGAAGTCTGGCTAGTTCCCCTGGTACTTCACAACCTTCGTCATCTTCATACTCGGCTTGATTGACCAGATCTTCAGAGTTATTGAAGGATATAGCAGAATAGTCACCCATGGAATCCAGAGTGGATGGGTACCTGCATTTGTGAGTGTGGGTGTGTGTAAGGGATAGCCATCCTTAAACAAAAAATGCAAAAGGAAAGAAAATGAACACAGCAGTTTATCAAATGAAAAACGTCTAATGAATCATTAAACATGGCATATGGATATGAAGATAATCAAAAGCCTTACAAATGGACCTACATGCCCCGGGCAAGGCATGCGGTAAAAAAGTAGTGTGCGGATTGTTCAAAAGTAATTATTACAGACCATAGGAAATGTTTGGCAGATAAATTACTGATTAATAAAAGTAATGGGGACAAAGTCTTTTGCCTCCCAGTTGCATAGTCCTCCTTTGATAGTTGGGTAGATCCACTCTTCAATGTTGTCCTCTTTGTCCTCACCCTCCAAAGCGTTGATCCCGTAAGGAGAAATCTTGATGGGCGCTCTTTCAATCTTTGAACGGCACATAGCTTTCTGTCCCGCTGCGGTGAATCCTAATCCAAATTTGTCTGTTTTGTATGGAATATCAGGCAACTTCCCCCATGTTGAATTCTTCCCTTCCTTCATTGCGGCCTTCGCGTCTTCCAGAGATGCCATCCTGGCCATCTGCTTTGGTACTTCAGCTACCAATTTTGCTACTGCTATTTCAGGAGGGACTTCTTCGAAATGCTGGAATGGTGTCTCAACGAACTCTCCCTCTACCTCCACATACCGAAAGGAGTTCAGGTGGCTGATCATATACTCCTCTTCACCATGGACGGTTATGATCTTTCCCTTGATAGGATACTTCAACATTTGATGTAAGGAAGAGGTGACTGCCCCGACATTGTGTATCCAAGGCCTACCCAACAAGCAAGAGTATGACGGACGGATGTCCATCACATAGAAAGTAGATTTAAACACCTCAGTGCCTACCTTGATGGGAATATCAACTTCCCCATGGACCATCCTCTTCGAACCATCGAAAGCTCTGACAATAATATCACTCGGCTTCAGCTCTAAACCTTCACAATCTAGTCGGTCCAAAGCTTTCTTAGGCAGTACATTCAGCGAAGAACCAGTGTCGACCAAGACATGTGCGAGAGTAGTTCCTCGGCACTCGACTGAAATGTGCAAAGCATCATTGTGGTTTCTACCTTTAGGAGTTAGGTCGGCATCAGAGAAACCTAATCCATTGTCTGCAGTAAGGCTGGCCACGCAATTTTGGAATTGGTCTGCAGAGGTTTCCTGGGGCACATGGGCTGCCTTTAGGAATTTTATCAAAGCCTTGGCGTGCGCTTCTGAGCAAAGTAGTAGTGCCAACATGGAGATCTTCGAGGGGGTTTGCCCCAGTTGTTCTACCACGTCGTAATCACTCCTTTTAATTATCTTCAAGATCTCTTCTATTTCTTTCTTGGAGGTTTCCGGGATGACCAAGGGTTGAGCCCTCGTCCTGACGAGCTCATCTTGGGTTCCCTTACCTTTATCAGCAGAGGTAGGAGGGACAATACTAGGAACAACAACATCCTCAATCAATGGGGTTCTAGCGGAGAGTTTTATTGGTGCAGAAATAACCTTGGCAGTAGATGAGGGTCCAAAGATTGCTTTTGGATGGGCAATCTCTGGAGAAAATATTCTCCCGCTTCGGGTGATCTTGCTTGTGCCTGCAATGTTTCCAATGCTGGCTTCTTCTTCATCCGAGCTTCCTTCAGTTACTTCAACTTGTTTAATACCATGGTAGTAGACGTCACCGCCGTAGTTCCATGGTATTGACTTCTCAGAAATGTAGGGGACAGACCCTGGCATTGTTATCTTTAGAGGAACAGACTTTGTAGCTGGTGTAATCTTAACAGGCTTTCTGACGGCCTTGGAAAGATTGGCGTGAATGGTTATAATTGAGACTTCTTCAATGTGGGTTGGAATAACAGAAAATTTTTCAAACAAAATTTGTCGACTGTCCATTAGGCCTTGGATGCCTTTCTTCAGTAACAGACAGTCAAACGGCAGAGAGTAACAACAGTAGCAATCTTCTTTACATCCCGGGAAAATCCCGGCCTTTAACAGATTCATCTTGATGGTTAACAACGGAGTTATCAGATCATTGACATCAACAACATACGAATCTTCTTCAATAGCATTGACATTTCGACCGTGCTTCGGAATTGGAGCGGATATCACGTTCGGCTTCTCTGGAGCGTCGAACTCCACCTCTTTCGCCTCTATCAGGTCTTGAATTTTATGCTTGAGTGCCCAACAATCGTTGGTGTCGTGCCCGAAATTGTCAGAATGGTAGGCGCATTTAGCATTAGGATGGTAATGCGGAGAGGACGTATTCACATTTTTTGGTGCCTCTTTGATAGTGGCGAGATTCAACTTTAACAGATGGGGAAGCACTTGCGCTGGCGTCATATTAATACGGGTGAACTGTCGTTGTGGCCGTTCCACCCGTTGTTGATTTGGTCTAGACTGGTTATAGCGAGGCTGCTCACTTGAAGGGTTTTGGATCATTACGGCCCCCACAGTCGGCCGGCGCTCAGTTTTCCCTGCTCTTCTCTGAGAGTACACAACAGCCGTTTCCTTCTTGAAAGGCTTCTTCTCAACACTTACAGCGGCACCCTTCTGTATCTTCCCTGACTTGATGCCGGCTTCTATCCTTTCCCCAGTTAAGATCAAAACTGTAAACCCCGCGGAAGAATTACCAATCAGATGGTTGAAGAATGGACCAGACAGGGTCCCCAGGAACATGTCAACCAGCTCGCGGTCCGTCAAAGGCGGCTGCACCCTTCCAGCCAAGTCTCTCCATTTTTGCGCATACTCTTTGAATCCTTCGCCCGTTCCTAGTGACATACCCTGAAGTTGGGTACGCGTAGGAGCAAGGTCAGAATTGTATTGATATTGTTTATAAAAAGCGGTGGCCAAGTCTTCCCAGTTTCGGATATTGGCTCCATCCAGTTGATAGAACCACTCAAGTTGAGCCCCAGAAAGGCTATCCTGAAAGAAATGGATCCAAAGGTTTTTGTCTACGGTGTAAGGTTGGATCTTCCTTACATAGGACCTGAGATGCATTTTTGGACAGGACAGCCCGTCATACCTCACAAAAACCGGCACCTTGAACTTTGGGGGAATCACAATTCCGACAACTAAACCCAAGTCTTCGAAATCCAAACCCGGAACTCTCTGCAGCTCCATAGCTGCCAACCTGTCCTCTAAACCTTTGTACTTGTCATCAGCCGGAGGGTATTGTTGATCAGAGTAGTCTTCGTCCTCTTCAGCCTCCTCTTCTTCCATATCGGACTCGGAAGGTACCGCAACCGCACCCCCTTTACTGGTTCCCTCCTCAGAAGTAGGAGGAAATTCAAGCACTCTTCTGGCTTCTCCTTCAAACCTTCTCCCTAAAGTAGCCACCCCGAGTCTCTTTTTCTTCTTTTTCACTGGGTCTTTATTCCCCAGTAGGGCCTTTAGATCCTCCTGACCCTTAGCCAAGGTCATCAGGAGTTGTTGAAACTGTGCATTTTGAGCCTGCAAGTCCTTGACTGTTTTCTCGAGATCCATCTTACTGAAATAAACAGCAGACAGATAAGGAAACCTGGTGTGAGACCTGCTTATGCACATGATGAATGGTATGCTTATGTATGCAATGCATTCAAGGATTTAGAATATTCAAAATTGTTGCAAACAAAAAAGAACGCACGTCATATTAATAAGAAGAAATTTGTCAGTACATAAATGCCCCATGGGCCAAATATTACAAAACTTCTCAAGGTAAAAAGACGTTGCGCATCCTCTTTGGTGCGATGTAGGTGTTAAGGGTCTCCTCCTCATGGAGTCGGCGGGTAAGCTCTAGAACCTTCTTCTCACTGGCGTAGAAGCTGGCTTCAAAAGTGTTATGTTCCTCCTTGAGTTGGATCCAACTCTTCTGCATTTCCTCCCACGATGTAGGCATGTCAGGGTATAGGATGGTGTAGGGAACCTCTCCTTCCGTAACGGGCTCTTTAATCACAGGGAGAACATGAGGATAAGGCATCATTAGACTCTGGGCTCGGGCTTGTACCCACTTGAGATAAGGCTCAAGAGGGATGGAGTTCTTGTGCCCCAGTGTCTTGCTATCAACCTTGTTGGGCATCCTCCAAGCTCTGATGAACCTTTGGCGAAGTCCTTGCGCATCGTCGTCGAAGTCAAAAACTAGGTCAGGAATCAACATGTCGTGAGGGCCATCCCTCCGGGCATATCCAAATTGCCTCAAAGCTAGACAAGGGTTGTAGGTAATGCCCCCTCTAATGCCAAGTAATGGAACATTAGGGAACTCTCCACAACGATCGACGATGATGACATTTTCTCTAGACCGAGAACACCAATGTACATCAGAGTGAGTAAGAGTCATCAAACGTTGGGACCACCTTGAGCCTTGGTCATTCTTCAAGACAGATTGTGGAAGGTGCGAAACAAACCACCTTGCAAGGAGAGGAGTACAGCACATGAGAACACCCCTCTTTCTCATTGTTCGTGTGTAAAATGAGTGAAGAATGTCCCCAAGCAATGTTGGTATTGGATTTCTGGATAAGAAGATTTTGACGGTGTTGACATCTACCAGCTGGTCAGGATTTGGGAATAGGACCAACCCATAGATAAGGAGTGCCACAATTTCTTCAAAGGCTTGTAGGTCCAATGAATTCCAACATTCTTGTGCCTTCTCAAACAAGAATTTTGCTAAGAACCCTTTGACGCCGCTTCTAGTTTCCCAATGCCCCTTGATGTCAGATGGCTGTAGATATAGTGCTCGAGCAACATCTTCAGGCTTTGGTTTCTTTTCCGTACCGTTGTAGGGTAGTTGATTAAGGATAGGAATTCTCAGGAGTTGAGAAAACTCCTCCAAAGTGGGCACCAACTGATAGTCGGGGAAAGTGAAACAGTGGTGAAGAGGGTCAAAGAACTGGAATAGCACTTTCATCATGTCCTCTTCAATGTTGGTGTTGACTAGGCTGAGCAGTCTACCATGTCTTTCACTGAAGGGTGAGCTTTTCGGAATCCTTGATGTGAGCTCCCTGAGTTGAGGAGGGATTCTCACAAGGTTGACTTGGATGGTTTTTCTTCGAAGAATTTCCATGACCTACAAAACAAAAACAAAGATGAAGATCTAAATCCTTGAAATGGTTAGTGAGTGCATATGATGCTTTATGATGTTTATGATGTATGCACCAACATATGTACAAGCAAATCACACCAAACCCTAGTTTCAGGCTTGCATGAGGTTTCATAGGTAAGTACCCTCTTGAGTGTAGTTGGCTTAAAAACCTGTCCTATAAATAGTAACCGGGTTCTAAGGAGCTCAATATCATTGGATTGTTTTCATTGTTCATTGTTTTGGTTTAGCCACTTAACTAGCGACCAAAATATTCCAAGAAAACAACCTTCAATGAGTGTAGTATCGAGTATCTACCAACTTCGGACTGTACCAAAGCCGGTCATCTCACTACCCCTAATAAAAGGCCAAGATAGTCAAGTAAGGTTCTAGGTCATTAGTGCTTAGTGACATCACTCAGCGGCCCCGTACTCTCCTTGATTGAACTCAAGGGTTACTGGTACTCACAAATATGTCGCACTAATATAGCTATTGCTTCAACCGTGTCGGTATACCCCACACAGTTTCCACAACGTATTGCTATCTATGAATGTTCCCCAAATCCAGGTGTAGGATTGTAAACCCAAACAAAAGAGCCAAGATGTAAAGCAATCAAAACAAACAATTAGCCATGCAAGAGGGTGATCTAAGCCCTAAGGTTACTCCACTTTTTAATTGTCCCCAGTAGAGTCGCCAGTTCTGTGATACGGTGGGAGAACTGACTAGGGTTTCGCGTTTGTTTTCGCAAATTTTTTGGTTGAGCAAGAGTCGCCACCGACTTTTTATTTTATCCTAAGGAAAGGTTAAAAAAGCACAGCAAAAACCTTTGAGATGTTTCCTTGGGTTCGGGGAGTAGATTATAGAAAGGGAAGGTATTAGCACCCTTTCTATCCATGGTTATCCATGGGCTCTTAGTTACTTGCTTAGATCAACTTGCCTTGATTTTCAATTGTTTGAAATGGTGCTTTGTGCATGGTTTTGAAAATGTTTTGAAAAAGATGCCTTGTCTAGGCAACCCTTGTAACAATTCTTTACTCGAATGTTTTACAAAAGGTGTTTGTCTTTTTGAAAAGATGTTTCAAGGTTTTTTTGAAAGTTGTTTTGAAAGTGTAGTGATGTGTGGTTTGAAAAATAGGCAAGTGGTTTTGTTTTGCAAGTTGACAAGTATTCAAGAGCTATCTACCCTAAAGTTCTCAAAGATCTTTGCTATGTTTTAACCCTTTTAAAAATTTTGTTCCACCATTGCATTTGGTGGACAATCTTGTGTTAGGATGTTAGCGGGACGGGCGCGGGTCATCGTTTATACCATGATTGCAATGGTGCCAAGTATCTTTGGGCAATTTTTCCTTTAAGGGACTTGATCATTTTTAGGCAACTTTCGAAAGCGTCATCGAGGGACCATGATCATTTGAATTGTTTTGCTTTGCCCAAAGAGACCTAACATGCAATATGGCCCATTATTGAAGGCAACAAGTGGAATACCCTAGGGGTGCAAGTGTGATTAGTGTTGTCCATTTTCATGCTTGTTTATCTTGAATTTAGGTCAAACTATTTCTTGGTTAATTGATTTGCATACAAAACCCTAATTCTAACATGGTATAATTAGAAAGCTTTAAAGTGCGAAAAAATAAAGTTCCTAAGTTATTACAACACAATATATTGGATGGGGGGTACAAATGTTCAAATGGGGGTATTTTGACAAGAATTAAAACCCTAGACTATTACATCCAACTTGGAATTTTGTAAGGTATTTAATTACACAATATTCAAATAAGATAAATATGCAAAAATGCAAAAAAAAGGTTTTTCATATGTATGTAAAAAAGTATTTATCATGTACCAAATAAACAAAAATAAAGTTAATTAATTCTTGGTATTTTTATGTATTTAGGGTAAAACCCTAGTTTTATAAATAAAAAGTATTTAATATATAATATATGTAATATTTGTTAATTATGTACAAAAAATAAATGAAAAGAAAGTATATGGAAAAAAAGTAATTTTTTAGTTAAATATTAGTAAAAATAAAATGTATTATTTTATTATGTTTTTAACCTAAATGTATTAATAAATACCTAAATATTTATAATATTCACTAAATACTAAATATATGTATAAAAATAATAATATTTAATATTTACAAAAAAAAATGTATTTTTTATGAAAAGGTTTTTCAAAGGTAAAATAAAACAAAAGTCAGAAAATAAAAAGTATTTATATTATTTTAGTATTTTAAATAAAAGAGTATTTATATGTTATCTATGTGTATAAATATTAACTTAAACCAATAAATGCCTAATAAATACCAAAATGGTTTGAAAAATATTTTTTATATTTTTAATATTATGAGAAAAAATAAATAAGTCAGAAATATCAAGAAAAAGTCAAAAAAATGCTTCAAATAAGCACAATGGGCCAAGGGGGTTCAAAAATGAAAATGTGGTGCAAATAAGAAAAATAAGACAAGCCCAGCCCAAAGGACCTTCTTCAACCTCTGGCCAGAAACTTGTCAAAAACGCGCGCCTCCTACACTGATTCAAACATCTTGATTCCTGAACTTTTAGCACAAACTCATAACATGAGAAATGTTAAGCATCAAACCACGATTCTGGACATATAAAGAACTCATCCTAACTCTCAAAAATGAGAGAGAATTTCTTCTCCCCCAATTCCTGACCTAGTTTTCATTCAATGTTCAGACTTAAAATTCTCATAGCACATGCAAAATAAATGGAAAGTAAAGATATGTATAGCTTCAGGGGCATGAGCATGACATTTTTCATTCACAAACTTAGAGCTAATTCTTCCTACATTGAGAGATAGAAGTCCAAAGATTTACCTGTTCAGTTGGAATCGTGTGAAACAATGGAGATGCTTACAAGGCAAGGTAATGATTTGTATAGCTTCCTTGATGTCCAGGGATGCTATTCCAATGCTTGGTATGCCTTGAAACCAAGTGAATCGTGTTATGGCACTTCAACTGCAAAATAGAAAATAGGAGTGTTACAGGTCGCGTTTAGGGCTTGGAATAGTTTCAAGGGATGGTGTGGGATGTGTTTGAAATGTTTTTGGCCAAGATGCACGATGGAAATGAGCTAGCCAAGTCCAAGTGCAGAATGCCCTGTTTTTATGCAGTTTAATGGTGATTCTGTGTTTGAGAATGTTTGGAACTTGGTTGGCTTTTGTTTTAGCTTAGGCTTAGTGTTTAGGATGAGTACAATAACTTTGCTTAAGGTTGTGTTGGCTGAGATGAGAGTTGGTAGTTGTTATGCAAGTTTTCTTCACCTTTAAGCAACAAAATGCTAAGTTATTTTCTAGACTGATGGAGGCCCTTCTAATGTGCTGCTAAGCTTGCCCTTGATCATTGGGATTAGCCTAATAACTTGTGCCAAAGAGATTTGTTGTGTACCTCTTGATTTGCAAATTGACATAAAGTTCTACTTTTTCAAAAATGGACATAATGCTTTTTCTATTTTAGGACTAAACCTTCATGTAATGCTTAAACACATAATGCAAGGCTTGAACACAAAGGGTTTGCATTTAATTTATGAGTGCAAATGGGATATAGGACCTGTAATCAAGTTGTGCAAGCTGATTTGAAAAATTACACAAGTTATGAACATGTACATGGCCATGAATCAAAGTGACTTTTTCCCAACTTGCCAAATTAGATTCTCCCTAACCATGAGGTTGTTTGATGAGTTCTTGGACATTTTGGAAAGCTTGGAATGTGTACTACAATCCATCTTTTTAATGAAAATTGAAATTCCAAGTGGAAGTATGTGAAAAGTGGTCTTGAAGTTAGGCAAAAATCTTGCCTAAAATTGGTCAAAATTTCTCTAAGTTAACAATGGTTTGGTACCCTTGTTCCAAAAATTGTAACTTGAGCTACAAGCTTCTTTTGAGGAAACTTTGTGAATCAAAGTTGTAGATTTTGCAATGGACTACAACTTTCATATTTTGACTTTTGCTTGAATCCAAATGAATCTTGGTGAGAAAGTGGGACAAAGTTAGGAAACAATTAGGGTTTTTCATAACTTAGAAAAATTCTAAGTTATGAAAAATCTTCATTTCAAACCCTAATTTGTGATTCTTGATTTCTTGATGAACAAGTTTCATGATTTGGCATGTTTTGATGAAAAATGAATCTTGACACTTGATTTTGACCAAAAAGTCAAAGTTTGACTTTTCAGTGTACAGTCAAAAATTGATCAATTGACTGGAAAATTCAACTGTCAATCTTGTGCATTTGGGATCTTTTGAACTTGTTGAGCATGTCAAGACAATTACATTGGGTCCTTGAGTCCATATGTGAGCTTGGTTTGCCATTGGCTTGGTCAAACAGTCAAAAATTGCCTTTGTGCAGTCAAAACCCTAAAAATGACCATTTTGCCCTTTTGGTGATCTGATCAAATTTCTTGTGGAATTATGATCCAAACTTGATCAAATGGTCCATATGAGTTCATAATGTTGATGTGGGTCAATTTCCATGAGGTTTGACTATCAATTGGCCACAATTGACTTTTTCCCCAATACAGCTGATTTTTAGGTCAACTGTCCAATTGACTGGGCAAAGGTTGGAATCAAGGCTTGAAACTTAGTATGGATAGACTTGGGAGTCCAACATGAAGCATGAAAGTCATATTAGGCATTTTGGTTCAAAACATCTTTGTGTAAACATAAACCCTAATTTGGGTCAACAGTGCTAGGAGAAGTCTTGAGCAGAGGAAACCCTAACTGGATCTTGAGCTCCAAGGGCCTTGTGATGAGAAAATGTTGAGAAAATGGGAGGGAAAATTTTGGGTTACAATAGCTGCTATGTCAAAAAAGGTGGGTGTAATAATTCCACCAGGGAGATGGAAGGTATTGTAAGTACTGTCTCAGAAATATAAGGACGCGAATAATAATGGGTGGTTATAGGTAAAGCCTGGTTTCGATAGTTTAATCAAGTTGTAAATGCCTAATTCCTCCCATTGCTGGGATTTCTTGGCTTCTACTTTAGTAAACCAGTTGTGGTAGGTTGTGTCAGAGGTGGGGCAGGATCGAAATGGTTTGAAGTTACTCTTCACATAATCTAGCACAAAAGGGTCCTTAGGGGGAATGATTGGATTTTCCACGGTGGTCGAATCAGAAGACTCCCCTGTCTTGGGGGTATCCATTTTATTAAACAAAGGTTTAAAATTATAACAAACAGGGAAAATTTTTCTGGTATCTTTTAAGATTTCAAAGACTGTAAGAGGACCCATTAAAGCTAACCTCTTGCCAGCGGCGTTAGTAGGAATTAGTACCTGAGATGTGTAAAGCATTTCCTTCTCTTTGGAGATCATCTGAGGAATAAGAACAGATTGACCTTGATAGGTGCCAACCTTGCTTTCCATTATGGTTCCTGTGTTCTTTCCTTTCTTTTTGGAAGCTTTTTTCAGTTGAGATGAAGTTGAAGAAGACATTGTTTGAAGAGTGTTGGAAGTTTTAGGGTTTCGGTGAGAAGAGAGGAAGAAAAGATTCAGAATGTGGGAAGAAAAACAAAAGACTAAGTTGATGGGTTTTTATAGTGTGGGAGTTTAAACATCCACGAGTAAAATTGTGATACGTGGTAGTCGTGGGTTGGATTGAGAAGGAGGTGGCGTAAAAGTTAATATTGGTAATAGGCGTGATTAAAATAATAATCATTGTTTTGTAACTGCACCATGCTATGAAATGGTTCAAGGCAGTTAAGGAATCTGAAAAGCGTCATGATTGACGTGACTGGAGTCATATGCAATAAATGTTACGATGATTCAAAGGTCGCATCAAAATCTTGCGTATATGTTTAAAATAAGGATTTCTCAAAGGAATCGAAATACATATTTTAAAGGGGAATTTTGTTGGCTGAAGATTTTGATGATATTGTTCGAAGCGAAGCAAGTTGGATGTTTCGATTGGAATAAAGCAAGATGTCATGTTTCGAAATGGTAGAAGCAGTGCTTCGAATGGGCATGTCAAAACTCTGAGCTTCGAGTGACAGTTATGGGGATATATTCAAAGAAGTCTCGAAATGGTAACAAGGCTGTGTCCAAGAAATGAGTTTGAAATGAAGAGTGCCAAAACATTTGAAATTCAAACGCAAGCGGGATGTTCGAAATTTAAAATATATGCGCTGGAGCATTCGAAGACGCGTGGAAGCTAGAGAGGGGCATTGCTTTGCATGTTCTGAACATGGCATAATCTTATAGTAAGACCGTTATGGTCGAAGTAGTATAAATAGAAGTCTTAGCATTAGGATTTCGTGTGTCATATCTATTGTACAAAAATTCAGTAAACATTCAAAATACCACATGGCTAGGGAAACGAATGCACGAACAATGTACGTATGATAACACCAAATGTTTATGATTCAATAAAACTCTTTATCATTTCCAGTCTTTTCCTCTATCTTCATGTCAATATCATTCAAAAACCTTTACATTAAAATATTTTCATTCGAAGTCTTTTTACTGATGTCTTACATTTAAATGTTTTCTTTCCATTTCAAATCCTTTACATTTCAGAAACTTTTGTATATTTCATGCCTTTATCTTCATGCTTTTATCATTCGAATACCTTTTTCATTAAAAGTCATTTTATTGATTTCTTGCATTTAAACGCTTTCTTCATATTTCGAATCTTTTACATTCCAGAAACGCTTTTACATTACATGTTTTTATGCTTCAAAGTCATTTACTTGTCTTTTCTGCAGTTTTACATATCTTTACAATTGAACTCTATTCATGCAATTTAGTTTCGCACGCATTTACTTGATCATGTCATTAGATCTTTAATAGAGTAATCGAAGTAAGTTGAACACCTACACAACATTCTAAATACCAACCATGAATATCAGTTCTATAATGAGAATTATCTAAATGACCAATACATCCTAGGATCAATCTAGTCGATCCTGCAAGTTACCAGAGAGATTAAATAACAGTCATTAAGATTATTTGATAGTTTGGAGGACTAGCGGTTGTTTACCAGAAATCACTGTAAACACCTCCCAAGTGATTCAACATGGTGATAAGTGGTGTATACCACCCTTCGACCTAAAACCACTATGGACCCTAGTTGTAGAGTTATGTGTTTTTATTATTGACCAAACGTTATCCGTAACTGGATGACCATAAAGACAGTTGATGGGTACTTCACAAAGCATGTTGAGGGATGAGTGACCTAGATGGAATTTGCCCAACCTGCGTAACAGGATAAATGTCTAAGGGGGCCAATACTGAACTAGACAAGGGTGAGACGGTATATGCCTTGTGTTTAATATAGACATAAGGTAAAAAGGGTAAATATACACACAAAAATTATCACGGAAAAGGTTTTGTCAGATCATATGACATTTTCGTGACTTGGGTAGTAGTGATGTGATGCTAGATATTGCTCACTGTTTATTATATTAAATATATAATTTAATATAATTGCCAACGTTACGAGAACCTACAGGGTCACACACATAAAAACAGATTGATGAGAGATAAAATAAATAAGGAACATCGTAAGATACGGTGTGCTTGAGAGAATTATGGAACACCGTAAGATACAATGCACTTAAGTGAAATATAGACCATCATATAATATAATAATAGTTATTATTATTATTATTATTATTATTATTATTATTATTATTATTATTATTATTATTATTATTATTATTATTATTATTATTATTATTGTTATTATTATTATTATTATTATTATTATTATTATTATTATTATTATATGGATCACTTAAGTTGGGTTTTTTAGCTTGCATCCCACACAAGTGGTTCTATAAATACAACCCTTGTCCATAAGCTTTCTCACTTGATGAAATTAGGGTTTGTGAAACCCTGGTCGTATTTCTCTCTCTCACTTAAAGCCTTCATTCCTAGCAGCTAGCACTAAGACTGAAGGTTGTCTGTTCGTGTGGACTGAGTAGAGATGTTGTTCTTCATCAACGCTCGTGATCATAGCATCAAAGATCTAAATCGCCACAAGAGGTAATAGTTTATATCATTGATCATGCCCATTCGTAGGGATCACTAAAGGAAAATTTTAATTTTCGTTGAGTATTTAGTCGTTATTTTCCTTCAATGGTATCAGAGCGACTTACGAAACCATGGATCTGATAACTGTTTTATTTTCTGTATTAATTCGATTAAAACACATAATGAATTAAATAATGAAGAAAATTAAATTTTGGCATCGTGTTGTGTATGATATGGATGATTCGATGTTGACTATGCTTCGGAATCTGACTTCTGTATGGTGAAGCAGCGATACATCGATCATCTATAAGTTACACAAAATTGATTGATCAAATTCATATAAGATATGGATAATTCTGATGCAAAGGCAGTATATTTGATATACCTTTAATTTCATCGATTCAATTAGTGTGATGATTGTGTCTCATATGAATGGTCAATGTTCATTCTGCTTCAGAATCTGACATTTGTATGGTGAAGCAATGACATTTGAATCATTTTAATTGAATAATTGATCATCATATTTTTGATAGTATGAATATGTTACATTAGATTTTATGACGATACAAGAGTTGTATTGTCAAGAGTTATAAAATTTGGGTTTGTAACGACACAAGAATTGTGCATCAGATTTGCAAAATTTTATAATAATAATAATAATTGTTATTGTTATTATTATAAGTTTTATTTGTTTTATAATATAATAATAATAATAGTTATTATTATATTTAAAATGAACATGAAAAGGTACAACATATGTTATCACAAAAGTTGTTGTAGGAATCAGTAACGTGACGACGATGTGCCGGTAATGAAAAATAAGCCAAATATTATCTTATGTATTGTGGTGGAAAAATAGTCTGTTACATTTGCCACATGATTTTATCAAATTACAGTATTAGTATAATAATAATTGTTATTATTATTTTATTTAAGTAATTTGATATACTTTTATAATAAGGAAACAAACCAAAGATAACTCTACCTGATCAATTATTAAAAATTAATTTAATTTATTTAATTAACAGAATTTCAATTAATATTAATAATAATAATAATAAAGTGTATTTATTATTGTTGTCTTGTGGTGATCAGTTATGGCCTTAGATTCATTTATTTTGGATTTTGGATTTTAAAATACGACAAGTGTGTCGTGCCTTTCTCTTAATCTCTTGATGTAACTTCTTTTCTCATCTCATTCCCTCGTATGTAAAACGAGTATTCTTTTATGTAATGTGATTAAGAAAAAGGAAGAAGACAAGATTGAAGGAAGACAACCATGAAGATCTATCTTGGAGAAGTTTAGATCATTATTAGGTTAGCTTAGATTCTCTCATTGGCTTGGGAGAACAATTGCACTAGGGGCCATAACTGTATCTTTTTATATGTATGTTGATGCATGTGTTTGTATGTTTATGCATGTGAGAGACGATTTGCATGTTAATCCAGTGATATCAAACTAATATCAAATTCCCTCAAAAGGAATATTAAGTTTATGCTTTCAAAGTTTTAGCACTCATCAAGACTAATATCGAACAATGTAGGTTTCGCCTAACGCGAGGTACATGTTCTATATTAGTAAGGTGCGATGAGATAAATGTAATATCCAATTGCTAAAACACTAGGTCAAACTTAACTAAACAAATTATAATAAGATTATACATGTTTAGAAGTAAGAGTTGGGAATGATTCATATGATAGATTAGAATAAAGAGTTATTCACCCAACTAAAAATATTCGAGAATTGTATGAGATATAATTGGAAGGAGTTCCTACCTAAATAACCTAGTTTTGTGTAATCAGCCTAACGCTGACTTAAAACAAATTGAAATATGGATCTCAACCCACTAGAAAATCTTCCAATGGGATTTTCCGAATCAAATGATGAGGGTCATTTGGTTTGAGCAAAATACTGGGAGTATATTTGATTAAAGGCCTAATTGAATATGTTGTTTTAATGATACTTAAATTTTCATATTTTTCTTGTAGATTACCATGACAACAAACACCTCTAACAACATTTTGCAATCAATCCTTGATAAGGAAAAACTGTCTGGGACTGATTTTCTAGATTGACACTAAAATTTGAGGATTATCCTCAAGCATGATAAGAAGTTGTATGTCTTGGAGACACTTGTTCCTGAAGTGGAACCTCTTAGTTTTGCACCTAAGGCGGAAAGAGATTCTTATAAGAAGCATGTCGATGATGCCAATGAAACTGCTTGCCTTATGTTAGCTACCATGAACTCATAGTTGTAAGAGCAATATGAGAACATGTCAGCATTTGATATGATCAGACATATGAAGATGTTCTATCAAGAGCAGGTAATAAATGAGAGGTTTTAGGTTTTAAAGGCCCTTTTTAGTAGCAAGTTAGCTGAGGGAATCCGTGTAGGTCCCCATGTACTCAAAATGATTGGGTATATGGAGAACCTTGAAAAGTTAGGGTTTCCCCTTGGAAAATAACTTGTGATTGATTTGATCTTGCAATCATTGCCAGAGAGCTTCCAGAGTTGCTAAGCATGTTAAGAACTGCTGAGAAAAATGTGAAGTCAAAAGGGAAGTCCATTCTGATGGTCAATAATGGAAAGAAGCTGGAAAAAAGACCCACCAAACAGGTTGGTAAAGGGAAAGGAAAGGAAGTCACCAAACCTAAATCTATTATTCCTACTTTGAAGCCTAGTAGAGACATAGAAAAAGAGGGCACTTGCTTCCATTGCGGTAAGACGGGACACTGGAAGAGAAACTTCCCAAAGTACCTAGAAGATAAGAAGAATGAAGTAGAGACTTCAAATTCAGGTTTTTTTGTTATAGAAATTAACGTATCTACTTCTGCATCATGGGCATTAGATACTGGATACAATTCTCACATTTGTACCAATGTGCAGGGGCTTGAAAGGAGTAGAGATTTGGCAAAAGGTGAAGTTTACCTACGAGTTGGCAATGGAGAAAAGGTTGCTACTTTAACCGTAGGAACTTATGTTTTGACTATACCTAGTGGTTTAATAATTCAGTTAGAGAACTATTATTATGTACCTGCAATTAACAGGAATATTATTTTCCTTTCTTGTTTGGACAAGTTTGGGTTTTCATTTATAATAAAAAACAATTGTTGCTCCATTTATTTGAATGATATATTATATGCTTCTATGCAAATGAACAATGGGTTGTATGTCCTTGATCTTTAAATGCCAAATTATAACATTAATACAAAAAATATTTAACCTAATGAGTTAAATCCAAGTTACCTTTGGCATTGTCGCTTAGGCCACATAAATGAGAAATGCATTTCCAAACTCCATAAAGATGGACTATTGGACTCTTTTGGTTATGAATCATATGAGACATGCAAATCTTTTTTAATTGGAAATATGACAAAGTCCCTATTCACAGGAAAAGGTGAAAGGGCTAATGATCTTTTGACCCTCATACATACTGATGTATGTGGACCATTGAACATACTAGCCAGATGAGGTTTTCAATACTTCATCACATTTACTAATTATTTCACTAGATATGGTTATGTGTGTTTAATGAAACACAAACCCGAAACCTTTGAAAAGTTAAAGGAATTCAAGAATAAAGTACAAAACCAACTAGATAAGAATATTAAAGTTCTTTGATCAAATCAAGGCGGGGCGAATATTTAAGCCTAGAGTTTGATGACCATCTAAAGGAATGTGGGATTCTATCCCAACTTGCTCCTCCGGGAAAACCATAATGGAATGGTGTATCTGAGAGAAGAAACTAAACATTATTAGACATGGTTCGATCTATGATGAGTCACACCAATCTTCCAAACTCCTTTTAGGGACACACTTTATTGACAACAACTTGCACACTTAACCATGTTCCATCTAAAAAGGTTGAGAAGACACCATATGAGATATGGAGTGGTAAGATACCACTTATGTCTTTCATGAAGATTTGGGGTTACAAAGTTTATGTGAAACGATAAATTTCAACAAAGCTTGAGCCCAAATCTGAAAAATGCTTATTTGTATGGTATCCTAAAGAAATAAGAGGATATTATTTCTACAATCCTTCTAATGGCAAAGTGTTTTTCACTTGAACTTGAGTTTTCTCGGAAAAGGACTTTATTTCCAAAGGAATCAATGGGAGGAAAGTAGAGTTTGAAGAAATTTAAGAATAAAAAAAGCAATGATACACCTATGGAGGAACTGGAGCAGGAAACACAAGTAGTTGTGGAAGAGCAACCTGCTTAAGTAGAACAAGACTAGCATAAATCAAAGATGATACGTCACCAACTTGAGAGATATGGTTATCTCGTAATTGATCAAGGTGATGTATTAATCATGGATCAAAATGAGCCTCATGTCTATAATAAGGTTAGTGGGAGCATGATCATTATCCTGATATTATATGTAGATGACATATTACTCAAATCTGGTTATGTGTTTTGCTTAAATGGTGGCATTATAAGCTTGAAAATTTCAAAGCATGATATAGTTGTTGATTCTACAACTGAAGTCGAGTGTATTGTTACCTTGGATGCAACAAAGGGAGCTGTTAATATCAAGAAGTTCATTATGAACTCGGCATAGTCCATAGAATTGTGGATCCTGTTGATCTCTATTGTGATGACAATGGTGCTATTGCACAAGCTAAGAAGCCTAAATCTCACAAATGATCAAAACACACACTTAGGCGATATCACCTAATTCGAGAGATGATAGAAATAATATATGTGAAGATATTTAGAGTACTAACACTTGACAATGTCGTTGACCTACTAACAAAGCCTCTTGTGCAGTAAAAGCATGATGGACATACTAGATTTATGTGTATTAGATGTATAACTGATTGGCTCTAGTACTAGTGGGAGATTGTTGGTGTAATCCGCAGAGGCCAATACTTTTAGTACTTGTATCAAGTTATTTATTAATAATAAAAGGCATTTCTTTATTATAATTGTTTTTCCAAAATAATAAAGTCCCTAGAATAGTTAGTTTGTTTAATAAAATGTTAAGTGTGACTTAATCATGAGATCCCATTAAAAATAAGGACAATATTCTTAAAGTATCTGTAGTCAAGCTTTACTGTGAAGCGGGATAACATTAAAGCATTGAGATTATTATGAAGATAGACTGATGATCACATCTCATGGATCATGGATAAGGAGTTATCAAGTCTTGACATAGGTATGAATATTAGAAGTAATATTTATACTAGATTGACCCGATATGAGAATACTACATAGAATATTATGCAAAGTGTCATAAGTTATTCTCATGGTGATAAGTGGTGTATACCACCCTTCGACCTGAAACCACTATGGACCCTAGATGTAGAGTTAAGTGCTTTATTACTGATCAAACGTTATATGTAACTGGATAACCATAAAGGCAATTGATGGGTACTTCACAAAGCATGCTGAGGGACATGAGTGACCTAGATGGAATTTTCCCATCCTGCATAATAGGATAAATGTCTAAGGGGTCAATATTGAACTGGACAAGGGTGACACGATCTATGCCTTGTGTTCAATAGAGACATGAGGGAAAAGGGTAAATATACACACAACATTATCACATAAAAGGTTGTCATATCACATGACATTTTCGTGACTTGGGTAGCAGTGATGTGTTGCTAGATATTATTCACTGTTTATTATATTAAATGTATGATTTAATATAATTGCCAACGTTACGAGAATCTACAAGGTCACACACATAAGTACGTACTGATGAGAGATAGAATAAATAGGGAACATCGTAAAATACGGTGTACTTGAGAGAATTATGAAACACTGTAAGGTACGATGCACTTAAGTGAAATATGGAACATCATATAATATAATAATAGTTATTATTATTATTATTATTATTATAGGGATCACTTAAGTTGGACATTTTAGCTTGCAGTCCACACAAGTGGTTCTATAAATACAATCCTTGTGCATAAGCTTTCTCACTTGATGAAATCAGGGTTTTTGAAACCTTGGCCGTATTTCTCTCTCTCTCTCTCTCTCTCTCTCTCTCTCTCTCTCTCTCTCTCTCTCTCTCTCTCTCTCTCTCTCTCTCTCTCTCTCTCTCTCTCTCTCTCTCTCTCTCTCTCTCTCTCTCTCTCTCTCTCACACACACACACACACACACACACACACACTCAAAGCCTTCATTCATAGCAGATTGCACTAAGAGTGAAGGTTGTCTGTTCGTGCGGACTGAGTAGATGTGTTGTTCTTCATCAACGCCCGTGATCATAACATCAAAGATATAAATCGCCACAAGAGGTAATAGTTTCTATCACTGGCCATGCCCATTCGTAAGGATCACTAAAGGAAAATTTTAATTTCCGTTGCGTATTGAGTCACTATTTTCCTTAAGTTAGATACTAAAGTTTATCAAAACCATCAATTGTATGCCAATTTTTTTTATGACAAGGTACCAAAAGTTAGAAGTGTGTTGTATGTAGCTACCTTGGGTGTGTTGGGTCGTGATAAGTGGATGACGATTCCTAATATAGGTTACCTTATTACTTCTAGATACATTGTTATATTGGTCTCATTGTCTAGGAACATTAACATAATATTCTTCCCATTACTGATAGCTTCATGTATAGCTTTAAGTAGACACAAAATTAATGTAGTTGGTTTTGTTAACAACAATGATTGGATTCAGGTGAAGCTAAAACTCAATTTTCCTTTGCCTCCCGTCATAGGCTGATGGAGACTGAACTATAGAAAATTTTGCAAGAGCATGGGAATCCACATATGCATGACGTATTAGTTTTGTACCCTACTTTTTGACTTAATATCCCACCTCATATGCATCATTTTATCTCTAACAAAATACAAAAAATATATGTGTGTTTGCTCCTTGTGTCAAGCAGGGTTTTGAAGCAAGATATCTTCATCAATACAAGTATTGATGAAATCAGGGTTTTGATTAAAGTGGATCATTGACTTTCGCCTAAGTGTGTGACCTAATAGATTGAAGCATGATTTAAAGAACTCAAATGCAACATCTTCACCTATATGTATGGCTCAAGATATTTTCAAAGATGTAATTGATTGATAGTGAACGAATGACTCAACTAATGAAAAGTCAATTGTCACACAAAAGTCAAACTTGAACATTTTTGGTCAACATTGAACTTCAAAGATCAAGGATCATCAAAGAATTCAAAATTACCAAGCTTGGTGTCAAGAATAAAAAGAATCAAGAAAATTCAACAAATGTCAAAGGTTGAAGATTTTTGAACACTTAGAAAAATTCAAGTGTCTTTGCACTTAAAAAGCCCTAAGTTCAGGACAAGTTTCACCAAGATCCAAGTTGATTCAAGGAAAAATTTCAACATGAAAGTTGTAGGGAATGGAAAGTTATAAAACATTGTCAATCAGGTTTGATCTCCAAAAAATACTCAAATCAAGAGATATAAGCATGAGAAGTTATGCCAACACATAGAGAAATTTATCAAACAGTTTGGACCTTAAAAAGTGACTAACTTTATGGCCAATTTTCACTAAGATCCAGATTGATTCAAGAAAAATGTTCAACATGAGAGTTATGGATAAAGTTTCGAGCTTCCCAAAATGTACAAGAGTGTGAATTTATCATACTTGAGCAAGGAGTTTTGAATTTATGAAGTTAGGTGTCCAAGGTTGCATTACAAGTCATTTTTGTGATGACCTAAAGATATAATATCCATGCCATGATATAAAATATTGCTTTTCATGCCATAATACCTCTAAATTTATCCAAGATCAGAAGAGTACACAAGCTTTTGAGCCTTTATCCAAGTGATACAAGCTATTGTCTAAATAACTTGCCATTTAAGGAAGAAAGTCACCATTGTCATTCTTGAAAAGTAAGCTTTTTGTACAAAGTATGCCTTGAGCCCATACCTTTAATTTCTTCTGATCACACTCCACCCTAAAACAAGTAACCAACCTCTCTATAACATCCACTCCTTGTACTATGAATTGGAACCACATAAGTTTCACATAACTTGATCTTTGAAATTAAACTAAGCCATAACTTAACAACTTGAGAACTTGTCCATCTCATTACCTTTGAGTTTTCTCTATAAATTTAGAGCTCATTTATACCTCAAACAGACCATTCACAATTCTCAAACTCTCTCAAAAACAAAATTGGTTCAAAACTCCATTTTTGAACCTTGAAAACCTTATCTTCAAAATTCATCACCCTTGCCATATCTTTGCAAGCTAACCATCCAAATACCCCACAATCATCATTTAAACTCATCCAAACCTCTGTTACACTTCTGTAACATCATCATCAATATCCTCCAAACTCAAAAACCATGGCTTGCATATTAACTTGGTTAGGGAGTTTCAACAACTTTCAAAGCAAAGTTAGGGTTGAAATAGTTTCCTTGAAGTTCCAACAGGCTCATAGGATCACCACTTTGCATTGAAAATCCATAGAAGAAGCTTTGGACTTTTCTCCAAAGAGGTAAATTTCTCAAACTTGAAACTCCATATACATGCATCATTAATATTTGGTTTCTGAAGATAAAATGTAGATATCAATGTCCTGAAGCTAACCTTGTGCTTACTTTTCATTTATATTGCTTGGATGGTGAGAATTGTGTCTCTGACCAGTTAGGATTTTATTTTGGTACTGATAAAAATTCGTGAGTTATAATCAAAATCAATTTATGATGCTTGCATATTTGAAATCCTTGTTAAATTCTGAGTGATTTTGTTTTTAACACTTCTCAAAATGGTTGATACATGAATTTTTTACATATTTAAAAATGGTGGAAGGTTGTTGTTTGGCTCGGGGAAGAAGAAGAGGAAGGGTGACACCATTTGTTCTATTTTAAAAAAATGAGTTTATTTTAAGTTTAATGCAAGTGGTATTATGAACGGATGAAACAACCACCTCAGTGGCAAGAACGCATGTATAAAAGTCTTGGCAAACATAAGGGCGATGGTTCGAATCAATGTGAATCCCCCTTTTACCATTTTTCCATATTTTTTCTGTTTTGTGATTTTCTAAAGCTTGTTTCAAATATTTTTAACTGGATGCATCCTTTGTACAAGGCCAAACGCATGGCCCAGTGGTGGATCTTTTAACCAATGACTCTGAGGGCGTGGGTTCAACCCTTGCTAGGCCTTTTCCTTATTTTTTATCATCCATTTTCTTTATATTTTCTTAACAAACTTCACTAATTATTTTCACCAATCAAAACAACTCATTTTAGTTGATTTTTTACACACTCCTTATTTATCTACCATATTTTATGAATATGTGAAAAATCCCAAAAATATTATTTATTTAATCTCTTTTTATTTAATTCAAAACAAATCCTTTTTAGTTGTATTAAAAACCTTTTCTTTGATTTTTCTTGTTGATTTTCTTGAACAAACTCATGTTAAATAACCATACCATGTTCCTAATAAATGTTGTTTGATAACATGACCCTTGTGTACATTTGTACCTTCAAGAGCTTGATTTTAATTAGGTTTAGGACTTGACTTTTTTATGTTCAAACTATAACTTGTTTAAAACCCTTATTTAAGATCCATAACTTTAAAAATTTACATGCTTTGATCCACTTGATTGTTCATACATGCTTTCATAAGTTTACTAGCATTCAAGGATATATTTCCTTCATAAACTCTCGTTAATCCAAAGTGTTGTCATACTTGCTTGTTTGCTTATTCTATATTTTGTCACAACTTTTACTTGATAAGCATGTTAACTTTTTCTCCTTTTGATTAACACTTGTTATGTGTGTGTTTGCTATCATGCTAGGGATTACTATCTTGTTATATTTGTGCCTCAAATCTAAGGAAAGGATAGTATTGTTGACTTTATAGTCATAAGCATGTGTATTCCCCTTTGTATAAAAACTCTTGTGAATAATCACCCTATGTACTCTCATATACTCTAAAAAAACTTTTAACCCTAAAAAAATCAATTTTTAAACTATCGCCTTTTTCATATAAAAAACTTGACTTGTGTCATTGCATTTTTAAACTTTCTTTTTGATCAAATGCTTCAATATACTTAAGAATATCAAAACAATTTCAAAAGACTACAAATAACTTAACATCACCCAAATCTTTTTTCTACTTTCCTTTTCAATTTAAAAACCTTTTTTGATAGAGATTATATATAAAGTCTTCTTTACATAGTTGAGATATGATTCTCCTATCCCCATAGTAATTGTTGAAGTAAATGTGATTCTTTCTACATGAAGACGTTAGTTAGCAACTTGTTGATCTTTATATCCAAGTTAGTAGCCCTTCCTTCATGAGGATGCAAGATTCATCTTCTCATACTTGTGGTGATATTAGTTGAGCTTTTCTCCTTAAAGATGATTAAATATCTTTTTCTCCTAAAATCAACCACAACAAACCATTTAAAGATGATTAAATGTCTTTCCAAACAAAAATATCCTAAAATATATTTCTTTTCTCATCTCCACACTCATTAAAACAATCAAACAATTTTAAACAAAAAATAGATTTTATAAGTGGTTCCTATAAAGTACTATAGATGCATAGGATGTTAATATCTTCCCTTTGTATAACTAACCCCCGTATCTTGGATCTCTTCCTTATGTCTTGTTTTTACTCTTTACTTCTTGCATTGCATGTTAAACAATAGGATTTCGATCTTTTTCATTTTTCTTGGAAACAATAAAGTTTGGTGGTGACTTCTCAAGTCATTGTGAGTCAAGTTTCTCAATAGCTTATCTCCTCGATTTTTCACCGCGACAATTAGGCACTAGGAAAAAGATATGAAGTCGACATAATTTGTAATGATATTGTATCACTTTTTCATTATATGTATATATTTTATCTAGTATAGTTTCTTAAAAATGTCAAAAAAAAGTTATGTTTTTTTTCTTCTAAATCTCACTACTGCATACCAAAGTTTTTTAAAATTTCAGAAAATTTTACTTTGTATCGGATTTTAAAAAAAATCCATTAGGTCTTATAGATTATTCGTTTTTCCATCATATCTAATATAACTCCATCGATTTTTTCAAAACACTGGCAAAAATGCACCAGCTTTTTCAAATATTTGGTATTTCTTCAACAATTTTGAAGAAACCCATGATTTTTCATCGACAATTTCTAAAATATCCGATAATTCTTCATAATATTGCAAAATATCCGGTGTTTTTGAAAGTATGATAATTCTTCATCCAAACGATAAAATTTTTAAAACATATGATATTTCCATAAGAAATCCAAGATTTTTTTAAATGCATGCGCCATCTAATATGGCGTCTCCTCCTTAAAATTATATGCATGTGTCACACTGCATGACATTACATAGGAGGACAAGTCATGCAGTGTGGCGCCTCTTCTCTAATTTACATGTATGCGCTATACAGAGTGGCTTGATCTCTGTGTGGCGAATTTTTTTGTTTGAAAAGTGACTATTTTAGTAAGTTTTTTAAAAAAATAATTATTTAAAAGAAATTTATAAAAAAATAGTTATTTAAAAAAAAATGAAATTCGATATGTACATATAAACTTCTAAAATATATGAAAATTTTTAATAAAGGCGTAAATGTAATTGTTGCACTCATGTTGTGAGCCAACTCAAGTTGAGGGGTGCAAAATATATATTTTTTTATATATTTCTACATTTCTTATATATCATTTCTACATTTTTTTATAAAAAAAATTAACTATTAATTTATTATATTTTTGTTCTCTCCTTATTTAGCTTTTTCTTATCATTATTTATGTGCCATCCACCTCAAATCAATAACTAACACTTTGATTTGCATCTTCCGATAACTACAATTACCCTAATAAGACATTAGAGTGTCTCATCATCAATTAAATCACACCTACTGAATACTGTATTTGATTTTTTAGGCCATGAAATTAAACGTGTCATTTCATTCACCAAACTATAAATCAATCCCAATAAGCATAAACAATCGTGTGTTACTGGTTTACTTAAACACAAAGCAGATGAGGGTCAAAATCCCACTCCAACTCTTACAAACATTGGTATACATTTCTCTACAAGAAACAAAAGGAGGCATGATTTCCATGGACTAGGAGACACTTAGTATGGCCAAGGTGATGTTCTGAATTTGAAACATGGCCTACCTTGTGAAATGTCATATTGAAAAGAAGAAAATATGGAGTATGGACCATTAGTGATGCGTACTTCACCAAAAACCGTTGCTAATTTTGTCCACAAAGCGTTGTGTTTTCCTTTACGTATTTATCTTTTTATGTCATGGCTATTTTTTATATAAATCACATGGCTTTTTTAAACTTCAGGTTAACGAGTATTTCTAGGGTATTTCTTAAAGATTTTAAAAAAAGAAAATGTTTTTTAAAAAATCAATTATTTTAAAGAAAATACCTTAAATGGGTGGTGCAGTATAATTCAATAATTGTAGTTTAATTTTATTTTTTTTATAAGCATAATTGTAGTTTAATTACAGTTTGAGGTTTGATTGAATGAACTAGTTTTGGCATTGCCAAACTATGTTGAGACACTAATGGCCCCACGGTAGGCAGCAGCACCATATTAGATGGCCATGGTGGTTTTCCTATAACTTTTGTCAATAGAGTCATTTCTATACACAATAGATGAAAATGATTTGAAAAATACTATACAAAAATGATTTGAAAAAAATTCAATAATTGTGTTTGGATGAAATATTTTAATGAGGGAAAATGATTTTTTTGAAGGAATTTGAAATGATTTGATTAAAATCTATTGTTTGAATAAAAAAATGGTCAAATAAGTTTTTGGTTCATCTAAATATTTCAAACTTCATTTTTAGTCTATCCAATATTTTTTTTTCAAGAATTGATCCCTTCAAAAATTTTCGTCTGAATTATTGATTTCTAACGTCAAATTTCAACGGTTGCTTAGATGATCTCATTACTTTCAAACTCAGTGGAATCGTCACTTTCTTCATCACTATATTCACATTACATGCAACATAGTCAACTTTAGTTAACAAACATTACAATAAAATAGTCACGTGTTTACGGTCTCCTGTTGACAAAGATACTATAACGCAAAAACTAATGTTTTACCTTGTACTATCTAAGGAGAATGATATATGAGAACGAACAGACGACCCATCTATTATTTCCATTGCCACCTCCGTTGAAGTACAATATGATATGCTTCTAACCTTCTGGAAGAAGGAATAGAGAAAGTAGATTTATCGTGGCAATTGAGAAGTATATTATTTATATAGAGATATTATTGGGATGTAATAAATATTTTGTGATTACAGTTGAAAAAATGGTACAGTACGCAATATACATTGCTTCCAAATATTTCAAAAATCTTATAAAACAACTACTACTCCATATGTCATTGACAATACTATATGAAATATTATTTCAATTGTTTATAAATTATTAAAAAACATCAGAAACGTCTAGGAAGCATAAACACAATTGGTGCAACATGTATGTGCATGCAGAACTACTCATGTCCCAAAAAAATATTTCATTTATAACAATAAATGAAATAAACGGCCAAAACAAATCAAGAGACGTGTTTATCCGAAAGGTTTAAACCACATGTGTCATGTTAACAATTAAACATTTATTTGCTTTTAATATCTTTACCAACTGATTACTCGACTTTCGCAAAGTAAATGTAGAGAGGTACTGACACCATCTCCAACAAAAATGTTGAAGTAACATATGCCTACTTAAAATATCCATCCTTGTGAAAAAGAAGGGTTTATTGTTTGTGGTTATCTCCTTCCTAAAAAAGACAGTCACGATTAAGAACATTGACTTCCTCAAGAAAACATTGCCATGGTTGTATTGCTTCTGCTTATGAGAGAGACATGAGGTATGAATCATTCTTCTAATCAATTGCTATCGTATAATAAAAACGAACTTTGGTAACTGGAATTCATTTTTTGAAGATTCCCCAAATAAAATGGTTTAGGGATTTTTTTTCAAGTCATTAGGGTTTAGTAAAACAGGAACATGTGTTTACATGTACTGAGTCTTTCGAATTCGTTAAATGAAATTGAAATGTTTTCCAGATCAAAGTTTATTTGGGATTCTAGTTGGAAAATATGTAGGTGAAAAAATGGTAAACATTTAATGATGTTCTGAAATACTAGTAACATTTGTTAAGTTACTGAAAATGATTTTGTGAAACTTTAGTTGCTGATCTAGATACAGATTTATATTACGAACACCTGGCTATAAAATTTACGAATTTAGGGTTTACATGTTAATCCATAGTAATTGATGATCATATCCATTTTCGTTTTTAGAATCTTTTATTCTATACATGACATTATATAAGGAATATTTTGGAATATTTGGAATGTTTTGATTAATTGATTCATGCAGTTTATAAGGAATGTCGGTTAAATCATTATATATGTGATTTTGGTAACGATTATAAATTGTACTGATTCCTATGTGTTGTACCCTAAAATTTTCCCTCCCTTTTTCTAAAAAAACATTTCTCACAAAGATCTTCAAAGGCTCGAGCTTGCACAAGGATTGATTAGGTCAAGCCATCTCCTCAACACTGATGCTCAAATTAGAGTTTGAGTTTGCACAAGAACAATTGGACTGTTAATGCCTCAAAAGACTTTCATGAATCATTATGGACTTTAATTTTTCTCATGTCAAGTTTCAAGTCTCGTACCACAAATTCTTCTCGGTCAATTGACCGGATGACAAAATCAACTGTACTGATGAAAAAGTCAAATGTAGCACCAAAAGTCAAACTTTGACTTTTTGGTCAACATTAAGTTTCAAAGATAAAAAAATTCATCAAGAAATTCAAGAACATGAAGCTTGATCATCAAGAAATCAAGAAAGTCAAAAGTCAATGTAAAAAGTCAAGATTTCCAAGACAAAAATTTTCTAAGTGTTTTTTACACATGATAATTTCATTACTTCATGCTAATTTTTCACCAAGATGTAAGATGATTCAAAGAAAACTTTCAACATGAAAGTTGTAGATATTGATGAGATCTATAACTTTTCTTTGCTGATCAAGTATTATAAATGCTTGTATTTTGAGTTATAAATTCATAAAGTCGTGACATTTTCATTTAACACTTAGAGAAATTTTCAACAGATTTTGGTCAGGATTTTATCCTAACTTCTTGACATTTTTTCACATAGTTACAAGATGATTTTGTCAAAATGGCCAACATGAAAGTTATAGAGGGTGTTTCAAGCTTTCGAATACATCCAAGAGCATGAATTTATTATACTTGAGCTAGAAGATTCAAGGGCATGAAGTTGGACATCCATTCTTGAATTGCAAGTCATTTTATTGAAGAACACATAACAAAACCCTTATGCTATGCTGCATAATCTTGTGTTGCAGGCCTCCTTGTTTTCAAATCTCATTATAATTTAATGCTTACACCCACGCTTGAGCTATTACCCAAGTTTTTAAGCCTTGTCCAAAAGATCTTTACATTTATGGCATAAAGTTATCAATGCTATTCTTGAAAAGCAAACTTTTTGGTATAAATTTGTCTTGAGTCCATACTTTGTTTGCTTCTGATTTTGCTCCACCATAAATCATGGAAAGCAGCCCCTTTAAACCAACAACTTTGGTACTTCAACTTGGGATTATGGAGTACTTGACATAGTTTGATCTTTGCAATCCAACAAAACCATAACATGTTGTCTTGCAAACCTAATCAGCCCATATACAGAAACCTCTTATATATAAATAGAAGAAGCATCTGTAAGAGAGAGAGGTCAGAAAAATAGAGAGAAAAGCCATAAGTTTTGTTGATAAACCCTCAAAATATCATTTCATAAAAGCCATAACAGTCCATAAAGCTTTCACTCTTGAGTTTTGAAGTCCAAACCTTTGAACCTCTCATACCTTGCAAAGCTCTGCCCAAACAAACTATCTAAATACTCCACATACATCATATAGAAGTTTGTTCATACTCAAGAACAAGCTTCTGTAACACCTCTATTTTTTCCAAGTTCAAGAACAGTCAAGGCAACAACTCAAGCTCAAAGCATAAATTCCAGCTTCAAGGTAAGTCTTCTTGACTTTAACACTTTATTTCAAGCATCATTAATGATTCATCTTTGAAGAAAAAATGTAGTAGCCATTTCCCTTAAAGCTAACCTTTTGCTTGTCTTCCATCCTTGTCAACTATATGTTAAGAACTTACTTGTACAGACCATAAAACAATGTTGGAGTGAAAAATTACAGTATGAGTCGACACATACCTATATGAGTCGACACATATTAATGGAAAAACAGGTTATGAGTCGACACAAAGCCTTTATGTGTCGACACATATTGCTATACAGGGACAAAACAGAAGGAATTAAGAGTGTATGAGTCGACACAAAGCACATATGAGTCGACACATGCAAGGAATGAGTCGACACATACCCTTATGCATCGACTCATACTAACTTGATTTGATATTACAGGGGAAAGGTGAGGTTATGTGTCGATGCATATAAGCATGTGTCGACACATAATGTTAAAAAATTGATTTTTCCTCTCTTTTACACTGTTTTTACATATTTCACATATTTTCTTTAAAGCTATTCAATATGGTTGTAATATTTAAGCTCCTATTTCATCCCCATTTGTAGATTGTACCCCCATCCCCTAAACAATGTAATAGCGTAGGATTTTTATTTTCCGCAATTTCCGCTTTAAAATATAAATGCTAGTAACTAGGGTGTGTATGGCAAGACTAAAATCAATCCGTAGACAACCCTAATCCAAGACAAAACAATGCATGAAATCAAAACACTTGCGCTCTAAACCTCTAGGGTTAACTCCACTTGTTTCCTTGAGAAAATGGTTATGTTATGCATGTAAGATTCCTTAGCAAAAACAATCAAAAATATAATATCATAGTCCCTCGATGACGCTACGAATGTTGCCTTACAAATGTTTTACCTTGTACTATCTAAAGAGAATGATATATGAGAACAAACAGACGATCCATCTATTATTTCCATTGCCACCTCCATTGAAGTACAATATGATATGTGTTGTACCCCAAAATTTTCCCTCCCATTTTCACTCAAGACATGCCTCTAGAGGTCCTCAATTGCTCAAGGATGACCAAGAATTGATCAGACAAGTTCTCCTCCTAAGGCAACAAACCTCAACTAGGGTTTCAATTTTAAGCAAGATGTGTAAGTACCAAGGATCCCAAATGTTCTCCATTGTCCTAATATGTCTTCAAGATCATCCATGCCAAATTTCATGCCCTACACAACAAGTTTGCTCAGTCAACTGCTCAAATGCTTGAAAATCAACTATACTAGGTCAAAAGTCAAATGTGGCCTATATACAGTCAAACTTCAAGATTTTTTGTCAACATCAACATTTTGAAGTAATATCCATAATTTAATCAAGGATTGATCATGATTCCTCAATAAATGCTCCTAACTCATAAAAAGTCAAAAATGGTAAATTAGGGTTTCTATAGGAAAAGTCAACCAAACTTTGACCAAGCATAACTTTCTCATACTTTATCAGAATTTTTTACAAAAAGGCTCATTTTTAAGATAATATATTTCCCTACAACTTCTATTCAGCCCTCAAGTTCAAGAAATGCCTCAATCAAAAGATACAAGTTCATACATTATAGGTCCTTTCAAAAAGTCAACAAAAACACCTTTTGGGTCAAAGCTCCTTACATGAACATGGAAGATCCAATTGAGATGAAACCAAAAAGGTTGTTTAGAGGACATCATAAGCTATCTAAGAAGTCTAAGGAAACCCTTTTAGGGTTAAAATTGAGAAAGATATGCCTTGCTAAAGTTGACCAATTTTTGGAAAAGTGCATGAAGCCAACATTGACCTAATTTGAATTTTTTTCCAAAAGGGCCCATGTTTTCATGCTTGGAACTTGTTCTTAACATGGCCCACGACCCTTGAGCTCAACCATACATTATTTTATTATTTATACCATTTATTTTGCTATTTTTTCCTTTAAAATTTAAAATTAAATAAAGTAAATAATCAAAATAATAAAAGATATGATGGTGAATCTTTTTCTATCCAAATGGGGGACAAAATGTGCTAGAAAATAAAAGAAGGATCGTGGAGAGAAAGCAAAGATTGAATTTGTTCCAAAAAAGCCAAAAATCAAATAATTGAAAGAAGGATATTTTCTCATCAAAGCATGGGATTCTTTCCATAATTGCAACCCTAAATTCATTTACTATATGTACACAAGAGCCCTGGGCCAAAAGACAGGTGAAAAGCTGCCTCCAAACCAAGACCAAATTTGCAAAAATATTCAAGTGTGGTGCAATCCAAAAGCTCACGTTCCAGTCAATCTCAATCAGAACCAGGCGTGCCATCATCCTTCTGAGGATCCCAGGGGTAGAACCAACCTTTCTTTGAAGGCCAAAGCATCCAGAACTACCCCCTACAAAAACTCAAGGTTTGCAAAAATTCTCAAACTCAAAGATTTCAATTCAGGGCATATAAATAATATATTTGCATCTATTTGAGTGTAATATCATATTTGCATATGTTTTGAGACATTACATGCAAGCTTGCACGCCAGAATAAGGAAGTGCCATTGTTAGGGAACGAGTCCTCTTTTTCTTCGCATCTTCGTTTACAGGCCGTTTCAGCCAAAAAGAAGGCCACCAGCACGATCACAACCCTCAAAATAGGGGGGTAGGCAAAATCTCAGGTTTCAACTTGCCCTATTTTTCCGGTTAGGGTTTTTGGCCAGTCGTAGAAGATGACCAGAACCACCGTCCAGGGAGGTTTGACCGGCCAAAGACCTTGTGTGGCGTGTTAGCATATTTTGATTGGTTCGTTTAAAAATCAGTGGGACCACAAGCGCGCGCGTGTTTGATGACTCAGTTATTGCTTGACTTTCCATTATTGTTTTTGTTTCATTATACTAACAGTTGAATCAAATGGCCCAGCGGTGATGAGTAAGCGTGCAAAGGCATCCCCTCCTAAGGGGCCTGGGTTCGATCCTAGGAATTGATATTTTTCATTTTTCCAATAACCATGTTCCAAATCTAGTGCACAGGATGAACAACAAGTATATGACGACCCTCACACTTGGGCCATCCAATCTTGAGATGGTGGATCCAACGTTCCAGATGACTGGAGACCATGGTGGACATCCCAGCAAGCCATACCACTGAATCAGGCGCAGGGTCTGGGCCAACAAGATTTGGGCCTTGGAAATTCAACAACACCACCCCTCCAGTTTGGGTTTCACACCCCCTCAGGCCCATTTTTAATTTCTTTATGTTTTTTATTTAGTTTATTTTTTTTTATTCTTTTTTTTAAATCATAAAAATTAGGATTTAGAGTTTTTCTTTTTATAAAATTAATTTTTGCAAATTAATTAATTTAATTTAATTTTAACCTTTTTCCTTAATTTAAAATTAGTTAGAGAATTAGGTTACAATTCAAATATTTTTTCATAAAATAGAAACGAATATTTTTAATGAGCAATTAGATTTTTTAGGGATTAGAACTTTTTGCCGTCTTAATTTTTGCGCGTCATTACTTTTTTCACACGATTATTTTTTACCATTTATGTAATTGCGCCCGGTTTGTAATATTAATTAGGGTTTTTATTTTCACATTTTATTTTTCAGTCCATTACTTATGTATCTACACCAAAGCCCTGTAATAGCGTAGGAACTTTTATTTCTCGCTCTTTATATTCTTATATGCTTGTATATAACTGTTAGTAACTTAGGCGTGCATGACAAGATTAATCAATTAACCATTAGATCACTGATTGCAAGATAAACATAACTGAAGAAACAAATTGTTGCACACTTGCACCCTTAGGGTATACCTCACTTGGTTGCCTCGAAAAACAATGGTCACGTCCCTCGAACGTAGGGATATCTTAGCAAAGACCCTCAATTCTAAAGTCATCAAAAAGATCACGGTCCCTTAATGTCCCTTGAGTTGCCTACGAGAAATGATCTTGTCCCTCGATGTTGCTTATGTGATGACAGGCCCTTCGAATGCTAAGATATCCTTACATGTTGCCTCCAATGACCATAACGTCCCTTTCGATAGTCCCTTAACATCCAACGATAGAGCTACCTACTCACTAATAGTAGGATAGCACTATCTAAAGGGTAAGAGGAAAATAACATCCTTTTTCGAGTAGGTAAATAACGGTTAGGTACTTGCTCAAACCTGAAAATTTCACACTTACACACTTTCAAAAATCTTTTCAAAAACACTTTTCAAAAAATGCAAACCATTATTAACAATCGGTTCTGCCACCATATCACAGAACTGGCGACTCTGTTGGAGAATCATAAAAGTAGGGTTTACCTTAGGGTGGTCTAGTTCATTTCTAATATGCTTTCTTTGTTTGTTTTTGATTTTGATTTTGATTTTTAAGGGTATTGTTTGGGTAACTATAGATCCTACACCCAGATCTGGGGAAACCTTTTAGGTAAGTAGCAATAGATCGTGGAAACTGTGCGGGATATACCGACACGGTTGAAGCGATGGCTACGTTGATGCAAAACTTTGGTTGGTACCAGTAGCCCTAGAGTTAATCAAGGAGAATACGGGGCCGCTGCATGTTTTCATGAAGCATCAACTGACCTTAGAACCTTAGTTAAACAACTTGGCTATTAGGACGTAGTGAGATGGACGTCTTTGGTGTATTCCTAAAGTGGGCAGATACTCGATGCTACACTCATTAAGGTTTGACTCCTGAGTTTTGTTTGGTTGCAAGTCAGATGCCTATTGAATGAAACTTATGGGAAAGATCGGTGATATTGAGATCCCTTAGAACTCGGTTACTATTTATAGGACAGGTTGAATTAATCCAACTTCAAGAGGGTATCACTTAAAAACCCATTCAAGCCTTAAACCTAAGGTCTTTTGTGTGATTTGCTTGTGCTTACTATATATGTGATTTCTTAGCATAATCATGACATCATAACATGGCATATCATGCTAACCATTTCAAGGATTTTCTAAGGCTTATCTTTGTCTTGTTTTGTAGGACATGACATCCACTTGCAGGAATACTATCCAAGTCAACCTTGTGAAAGTACCTCCTAAACTCAAGGAGTTAGCATCAAGGATTCCTGAAAGCTCTCCCTTCACTGAAAAACATGGTCGACTTCTCGGCTTGGTCACTTCAAACCCTGATGAAGAAATGTTAAAGGTGCTCTTTCAGTTCTTTGACCTGTTACACCACCGCTTCACTTTTCCTTATTACCAGTTAGTGCCTACTATGGAGGAGTTTTCTCAGTTATTGGGGTACCTATCCTTAATTAGATACCATTCAATGGTATGTAAAGAGACCCAAATCCTGAAGAGATTGCTCAAGCTCTGTCCTTACAACGGTCTGATGTAGTGGTAAATTGGGAAACCAGAAGAAGTGTCCAAGGATTTCCAGCAAAGTTTCTGTTTGAGAAAGCTCACTATTTTTGGGATACCCTGGATTTACAAGCTTTTGAAGAAGTGTTGGCCCTTCTCATCTATGGGATGGTACTATTCTCTAACATGGACCACCTTGTAGATGTGAATGCGGTTAAGGTTTTTCTGTCTCATAATCTGGTGCCCACTTTACTCGGGGATATTCTACACTCTCTACATACTCGCACTCGGAAGAGAAGAGGGACCCTCCTGTGTTGCACTCCTCTATTTGCTAGGTGGTTTATCTCGCACCCACCCCAGTCCATTCTGAGAAATGATAAGGGTATGAGATGGTCTCATAGGTTGATGACCCTTACATATTCAGATGTTCATTGGTGTTCCCGGTCCTTAGAGAGTATCATTATCATTGATCGCTTTGGGGAATTACCTAAAGTCCCTCTCTTAGGCATTAGGGGAGGAATCACTTATAATCCTTGCTTAGTGCTACGACAGTTTTGTTATGCTAGAAGGGATGGTCCTCACGATGCACTTGTCCAAGGAATCACATTTGACTATGAGAATGATGTTCAGGGTTATCTCAAGAGGTTCGTTCGAGCTTGGGGCATGATAAACAGAGTTGATAGCAAGACACTGGGGCACAAGAGTTCCATCCCTCTTGAGACTTACCTCAAATTGGTGTGAGCTCATGCTCAATGTCTTATGATGCCTTACCCCGCCATCTTACCTGTGATTATGGAACCAATTGCTGAGGGGGACACTCCTTATGTTATTCTCCATCCTGATATGCCAACTGATCTTGAGGAGCTACGAAATTTCTGGATCCAACTCAAAGAAGAGAGGGATACTTTCGAAACCCAATTCTACGCTAGTGAGAAGAAGGTTTTAGAGCTCACCAGATTACTTCATGAGGAGAAGAGTATAAACACTTACATTGCACCAAAGAAGATGCGTCGGTGGGAAGCTTGAGTCTCTTTGCTTTGGGAGTTTACTTTCGCTTTTTTATTTCCCTTGTAAGCCCAGGAGGCATCATTGTGACCGTTAAAACATCTTAACACAATTAACGTTTGTTCTCTTTCTGTTTAAGAAAATTTGAGTCTTAGAAATCCTTGAAAACATTGCATACATAACATTGCATAAACAGGTTCCATGGTAGGTTTCTCATCCTCTTCGCTGTTTATTTCAGCAGTGGCTCTAGAACAAATTGTGAAGGATCTACAGACTTAGAATGCATAATTTCAACCGATGATCATGGCTCTGGCCAAGGGGAAAGAGGAACTGAAAGCTCTGATTGTCAAAGAAAAGACTAAGAAGCCAAGGAAGACAGCTGGTGTGGTAAATCTGGGAAGGAGATTCAAAGGACCGCTAAGGCAAGTGGTTAAGCTGACATCTTCATCAAAAGAAGGAGATAATCAAGAGGGGGAGACAAGAGAGGAAGACCCTAGTCCAAGAGAATCTGATAATGATACCGATTACAATGAAGAGCAGTATCCTCCGGCCGATGAAAAGTACAAACAACTGGAAGAGCATCTGAGTGCTATGGAAATCCAGGAGGTGCCAGGGCTGGATTTTGAAGAGCTGAGTTTGGTCTCTAGGGTTGTCATCCCACAAAAGTTCAAGGTGCCGGTATTTACCAAGTACGATGGGGTTTCGTGTCCCAAGATGCACCTCCAGTCTTATGTAAGGAAGATCCAGCCTCACACTGCTGACAGGGACTTATGGGTCCACTTCTTTCAAGATAGTCTATCTGGGACTCAATTAGAATGGTTCTACCAGCTGGAAAGGACCAACATCTGTAATTGGGAAGACCTGGCCACTGCTTTCTACAAGCAGTATCAGTATAACGCATACCTTTCTCCCACCCGTACACAACTCCAAAGTATGGCTATGGGTTCGAGCGAGGGATTTAAAGACTATGCTCAGAAGTGGAGGGACTTAGAAGGAAGATACCAACCTCCCCTGTCTGATAGGGAGCTAGTGGATATGTTTCTGGGTACCTTATCCAGACCATTTTTCAACCATCTGATTGGAAGCTCTTCAGCAGGTTTTACTGAATTGATCTTGACGGGAGAAAGAGTGGAAGCCGAAATTAGGAGCGGTAAGATAAAAAAGGATGCATCCTCCAGTACAGTAAGGAAGACATTTGCTGGGAAGAAAGAGGTTAGTACTGTGTACAATCAAAGGAATTAGGACAGAACTTAACGCCTTCCGACGGTAGGGGCTGTTATGATCTCTAAACCTGCACCTACTCAACAAAGGAACAATCATCCTAGAGAAGAAAGGCCGGTAAGACACTTTACTCAAATAAATATGACTATGTCTCAAGTCTTGCCACATTTGCTGAAGTGTAATCTGGTAACTTTGCGGGAAGCTCCAAAGAATCCCAACACTGCCTCTCCCCGTTACAATCCTAATTCTCGCTGTGCTTACCATTCAGAAAGTCCAGGCCATGATACCAACGATTGATGGGCTTTGAAAAACAAGGTGCAAGACCTTCCCGAGGCGAAGGAAATTGAATTTGACACCCCTGAAATTCCCAATGTTATCATTGCTTATATGCCTAAGCACGGCCGTGGTGTTAACGCTATTGAAGATGATGCATTTGTTACTTCTGTTAAGGAACTTGTTACTCCTCTTATGACCGTTAAGTGGAACTTGTTGAAAGTCAGTTTATTTCCAGGATGTGGCAAAGGTTGCCACTTCTGTTTATCTCTACCGACTGGTTGTCATTTGTTGAATGCAGATGTTCAGCACTTGATTGATGATAGAGAGATTTTGTTTGAAAAGACTCCCGTTCCAACTATTTCTTGCAAGGATGTTTCAATAATAACCATTTCCGCCAATCCTCCCAGGGTCTCCACCAAAAGACCCGTCAGAATTACATCTGCTCCGAAGTTGGCTCCATTGATTATCACCAAGCCAGGGCCAATCCCATACTCCTCGGACAAAACTGTTCCCTAGAACTATGGGGTGACGTCTACTAACACGGTGTCAAGCAAGACCTGCTGGATGTTGAAGACCAGGTTTCTGAAAATGCGGATCCCGATGTAGGAAATATTGTTAGAACCAGCAAAATAACAAGAAGTGGAAGACTGTTCTCCCCTGAGATTTCTCCTCCAAAAGTTGTTACTGGTCCTGTGATCATTCCTACTTTTGTTCCTGCTGATACTACTACTTCTGTTCCTGTGATTACCCCTGTTGACACCCCTATTACCGAGTCAGCTGAGGCTCGGGGAAAGACATACTGATTAAGCCTGTCCAGACGAAGGCGCATTCAGAATCTATCCCAGAGGCTTCCAAGAAAGAAATGGAAGAAACTTTGAAGATCATAAAGAAGAGCGACTACAATGTGGTCGAACAGCTAGGGCACACCCCTTCTAAAATTTCTATGCTAGCCTTACTGTTGTGCTCCGAAGCTCATGCAAAGGCTTTGGTGAAGTTCCTTAAGATGACCCATGTGCCACAAGAAACATCCGCTGACCAATTTGAAGATTGTGTGGCCAGTTTGACGACTGATAACGGTTTGGGTATTTCTGATGCTGATCTGACACGTAGGGGGAGAAAACACAATGATGTGCTGCATGTTTCCGTCGAATGTAAGGGCACTACTTTGGCCCTTATGCTAGTAGACACTGGTTCGTTATTGAATGTGTTGCCTAAGAAAGCTCTGGACAAGTTAGACTGTGAAGGTTTGACTCTGAAACCCAACAACATTGTAGTGAGGGCTTTCGATGGATCAAAGAGAGTGGTGCACGGGGAGGTGGACATCCCCATCAAAGTTGGTTCTCAGTCCTTTGACTCCACCTTCTACGTGATGGATATAAGACCATCATGTTCTTGTTTGTTGGGTCGCCCTTGGATCCATAGAGCGGTAGCTGTCACATCCAATCTACATCAGATGATGAAATACCCGGTGAAAGGAAGGATTGTCACGGTACACGGTGAAGAAGAATACATGGTCAGTCATCTAAATTCCTTTAGATATGTAGAAATGGATGGTAAGTTCATCGAGACTCCGTGTCATAACTTTGAAGAGGTGCCTCAGACTATGACCGCAACTGAAGCTGTCACTAATCTGCCAAAGATCACAAGACCTCCCTTGAAGATGGCTTCTCTCAAGGATGCAAAAGCAGTTATTAAAGAAGGTGGGTCTACCATCTGGAGCCAACTTCCTGATATTCCATACAAGTCTGATAAATTTGGTTTGGGTTTCTCTTCAGGGGCTTAAAGGGTTGTTCGACACGGTCGTGCTGGAAGACCTCCCCTACGCATTAGCAATCATGGGGTCAATACTCTAGAAGACAGCGATGGTGACAATGACATGGATAGCTGGATCTTCCCTACTACCAACGGTGGACCCAATAACTGGAAAGAAAGAGACTTTGTACCAATTGCTTTTATTCAGAAGTAATTGTCTTTCTTGTTTTTTGGATATGTAATAAACAATATAAACTCTATGGCAATGTGTCTTACCCGGGGCATAATGGTTTATTTGTGAGGGTTATCATGTTTCAATTTCATATGGAATTAATAAAGCATTGGACGTTTATGTATACAAATTTTGTGCTCTCTATTTTTTTTTTCTGCTTTTTACTTTGTCAATACAGCTAATCTCTTACACACACTCACGTATCAAACTGCAGATCCATATCCACTCTGGATCCCATTGATAACAGTTCTGCTATTGCCGGTTATGACTTTGAAAATCCGATCAACCAATCCGAGGACGAAGGTGAGGTACCCAGAGAACTTGCTAGGTTGTTACAGCAGGAAGAAAGGGTTATAAAACCTCATGAAGAGCCAGTTGAGACAATAAACTTGGGCACTGAGGAAGACATAAAAGTAGTCAGGATTGATGCAATTCTGGAGCTTGGTGTCAAACAATGGTTAATACAGATGTTACATGATTATGTCGAGATCTTTGCCTGGTCATATAAAGACATGCCAGGACTAGACACTGATATTGTGGTTTATCGTCTGCCAACTAAAGAAGATTTCCCTCCGGTAAAATAGAAGGCCCGTCGTATGCGCCCTGAAATGTTAGAGAAGATAAAAGTAGAGGTTATGAAGTTGTTCAACGATGGGTTTTTAGCTGTCACCTCTTATCCTTAATGGGTTGCTAACATGGTCCCGGTGCCTAAGAAGGACAGCAAAGTACGGATGTGTGTGCACTACCGAGATTTGAACAGGGCAAGCCCCAGGGATGACTTCTCGCTTCCCCATATTGACATTCTGGTTGACAACACCGCGCAGCACAAGATCTTTTCCTTCATGGACGATTTCTCTGGTTACAATCAAATCAAAATGGCACCCGAAGACATGGATAATACAACCTTCGTCACGTAATGGGGCACCTTCTACTACAAAGTGATGCGTTTGGGTTGAAGAATGCCGAGGCAACATATCAGCAAGCTATCATAGCTCTGTTTCATGAAATGATTCACCACGAGATAGAGGTTTATGTTGATGACATGATAGCCAGGTCTCAATCTGAGGAAGAGCACCTTGACCACTTGCAAAAGTTGTTTGATAGGTTGAAGACGTACAAGCTGAGGTTAAATTCTAACAAGTGCACCTTCGGGGTAAGGTATGGTAAACTATTAGGTTTCATTGTCAGTGACAAGGGTATTCAGGTAGACCCTGCAAAGGTGTAAGCCATACAAGAGATTTCGGCTCCTTGCACTGATAAGGAGGTTGGAGGTTTCTTGGGACGCCTAAATTACATTGCCAGATTAATCTCTCATTTAACTGCTACTTGTGAGCTAATCTTCAAACTCCTGAAGAAAGATCAAGTGGTAAAATGGAATGACGAATGGCAGACTGCCTTCGAAAGAATCAAATGATACTTTCAAGAGCCTCTAATTCTGATGCCTCCGATTCAAGGAAGACCTTTGATAATGTACCTAACAGTGTTAGATAATTCAATGGGGTGTGTGATGGGACAGCATGATGAGTCCGGTCGAAAAGAGCACGCAATATACTACCTTAGAAAAAAGTTTACCACTGTGAAACAATATACTCACTACTCTAGAAAACTTGTTGCACTTTGGCATGGGCTGCTCGCCATTGAGACAATATATGTTGACTCACATTACTTTATTGATTTCTAAGATGGATCCGATCAAGTACATCTTCGAGAAGCCTGCTCTCTCCGGAAGAATAACAAGATGGAAAATGATCTTGACCGAATACGATATCCAATACACGACCCAAAAAGCAATCAATGGAAGTGTAGTAGCTGATCATTTGGCTCACCAAGTTGTGGATGACTACCAGTCCATGAATTTTGAGTTCCTGGACGAGAATATTATGCTAGTGATTGACTGCGAAGAACCTGGACCGGATGAAGGACTTGAGGAAGGATCCTGGTGGACTATGGTTTTTGATGGAGCCTCCAATGCACTTGGCAATGGCATCAGTGTTGTAATCATATCTCCCGAAGGCTGTCATAATCCTTTCACCGCCAGATTATGTTTCAACTGTACCAACAATATGGCGGAGTATAAGGCATGCATCATGGGTGTGATCGGTGGGATAGAACTGACTGTTTTGGAATGCTGGTTCGCGTTTGCGTTTGTTTTTGCAAAATGTCGCGGTAAGCAAGAGTCGCCACCGTCTTTTATTTTATCCAACAAGGAAAGGACAAAAGCACAGAAAAATTCCTTTTTGAGATATTTCTCGGGTTCGGGAGGTAGATTATAGAAATGGAAGGTGTTAGTACCCTTTCTATCCGTGGTTATCCACGGGCTCTTAGGTACTTGCTCATTGTGTTTTCAAAAGTTTGCTTTTCTTTGTGTTTGTGGGTTTGAAAAGAGTTTTTTGTTTGAAAGGGGTGTAAGTGCGAAAAGTTTTGTTTTGTTTTAAAAGGAGCAAGTACTTAAGAACCATCTACCTACTCAAAAAGGAATTAATTTGTACAAGTGTCCTTTAGACAATGCTATCCCACTATTGAGGAGCAGGTAGCACCATCGTTGGAGTTTTCGGGTCAATTCGATTAAGGGACGTGTGGTCACTAAAGCAATGTTATGACGCCTTAGCGGTAACCCTAATGTCTTAGATCATTTTATTCGAGGCAACCGTTTCGAGGCAACTTATGATCTTTGGACAAGAGGGCGACCTGTAAAACTTCCTATACTCAATGACCACGTTCGAGGCAACCAAGTGAGGTGTACCCTAAGAGTGCACATGTGCGAGTGTGTTATTTTTCAGTTATATTATCTTTGTACATGTTACGGTGAGCTATGTTAATTTTAGTTTAAAGATTGATCTTGTCATGCATTGCCTATTTATCAAACATCTAGCAGTCAATATTGTGCGGAAATTAAATTGCGGGAAGGTAAATCTAAGCTATTACAAGGCGTCGGGTATTTACATCGCCAAAAACAAACCCTTTAAAATTAAATTGCGAAAAGTAAATAAAAGCGATAAATAAATAAAATCCTAATTTAAACTATTACATTCCCGAAGCAATTACATTATTGAAATATGGATAAAAAATAATACGCGTGCGAGAAAATTAAATCAGAGTGTTTTTTAGGGTTTTTACCCTTTTTTATTAAAGAAAGCATTTTTTGTTATTTTTGAATTAAAAATTAAGTCTAAGTTAATAATTGAATTAATTAATTAAATGAAAATATTTTTGGGTTTTATTTATAATTAAGGAAATAAAATAAGAATGGTTAAAAATATTAAAACCTAATATTCTAATTTGATTTTAATTTATTGCAAAATATTGAAATTATACCTAATTAGAAACTAGACTAATTAAATTATTTATTTACAAAATAAAATAGTGAAATTAATAAAGATATTATTTTTTTGGGTTTTCTGATTTTATGAAAAAAAGTTAATTGGTTAATTTTTTTAATAATAATAATACTTAACAAAATAAATAAAGAAATAAAGAAAAAGATATAGAAATTAAAAGAAATACTCAGGGGGGTGTGGGCCTGATCTGGGTGTATGATCAGCAATTTTTAGGCCCACTTTCGTCCATCCCTTTTTTGACCTTTGGAATCCAATGCGTGTCTTTGACCAGGGAGTATGATGAGCGTGCAATCTGGGTCACTGGATTTGATTTGTAAGCCATCTGGCAGGTGGATCTTTGAGGAGCATGATAGACCATCTTTTGAGAATTGCATAGGAATACCTGAAGAAAAATCAAATAAAGCGTTTTGGGGGACCTGGGATTCGAACCCAGGTCCCAAGGGGTTTTTCAATAGTGTCTCCACCAACTGAGTTGACTTGCTTTTTTGTTAATGGGATAAGTATTAATTATTATATGAGATCAATAAGTAAAATGCTGGAAAACATAAAAACATGGCGCGCTATTCAAACGCACCAATCTGGCCACGCCACACTATCATCCCTGTCATTGGGACTATGGCTAAAAGTCCTTTTACCTATACCAATGGACGACTGTCCGTAGCTATATGTCATGCTGTCTCAAAATCCACCACGAGCCACCAAAATGCAAACTAAAGGCGTAGTTCTACTCGCCTCTCCGTCCCGGTTCCAACCATGGTCCTTTTATTGACCAATTTTCCCTGTAACGAAAACCCCTGAAAGAACCCTAAAACAATCTACAATGGCATTTTGTGATATATGGCATGATAATAAAATTGACTAATGCAGAAATTTCACAAATGATGTAAGGAATTCAAATATGCAATTATCTCAAAGAATGGATGCAAGACTGAAGCTTTACGATTCCATGAGCATGGCGGTTTTGAGCGAAACTTACAGGGCTTTTGGAGGCAGGAGAACGCGTGATTATGATTGGCACTGCTTCAGTGAAGTGCAAGGAAGCGATTGGGACCTTTATTTGATCCTGAAAAGGCCTCTAAGAACGATTTCAGATCCAAGGTTTTCAAGCTTTTTTCTCAAGTTCTTCTGGCCGTTTCTGCAATGCTTTGTGCGTGTTCTTGCTATGCTTGGCTTGTGTGTACAAAAAGGAATGTATTTAGGTCAAAACTTGGTCCTTAGTCCATATGCATTGAAGATGGAAGATTTGATTTTGATCACCATTATCAAGTTTCCAAATATAGGCCAAATTTGATTTTTTATGCATGAAAAGCCTTGATACGAATTTGATTTGATGAATCATGATAATTGAAAGCTACAATGATCAAAAAGATATCATTCCATTCATTTTTAGATTTTATTTGATTTAATATTGATTAAAAATGAATTAAATCAATAAAAATTAAATAAAATAGAAAAATAAATGATTGGTCATGAAATTAAGGATGGAACACGTGTGTGGCATGACAAGACCAAATCAAGTGGAAAAAAGTGGGCCCTTTTGTCAAAAATTGGAGTTTTGAGGATAGTTGACTTTTGATAATTTTGGAAAAATGCCCAACTTCAACAATGCATAACTTCTTCAATTTTGAACTTTTGGAGGTGTTCTTGGACTTTTTATAAACCTTGAGATGTCCTATAACCAACCATTTTGGTCTAATATCATTTTGATCTTCCATGCTCAAGTTATAAGCTTTGACAAAAAAGGTGTTTTTGTTGACTTTCAAAAATGATGTATAATGTCCAAATTTGTAACTTATTGTGAGTGAATTTCTTGATCTTGGGGTGTGAAGATGGATTGTAGGAAATTACATCCTATTCAAAATGAGATTTGGATGGGTCATTTCTCATAAAGTATGAGAAAGTTATGCTTGGTCAAAGTTGAGTTGACTTTTCCTACAAAACCCTAATTTAGCAACTTTTGAATCTTGATGAATTTTGAGCAATCCTTGATGAATCATGATCAACCCTTGATCAAAGGATGAATTATCATTCAAAATGAGAATGTTGACAAAAAATATTGAGGTTTGACTGTATTTGGGACACAGTTGACTTTTGCCCTAGCATAGTCGATTTTTGGACCTCTTGAGCAATTGACTGACCAAACTTTCTCTGCAAGGTTTGAAATTTGACATGGATGAACTTGAGAACATGTTAGGACATTGGGGAACATTTTATACCTTTTAGATATGAGGACCTTGATGCAACATAAAACCCTAATTTTGAATTGACTGCCTTATGAGGTGATTTGACTGTCCAACTCTTGAGCCATCTTGAACAACTTGGAGATGATTCTTGACCTATCTTGAGAAATATGGGAGGGCAAATTTTGGGGTACAACATTTTCCCATGTTCAATCTTCTTAAACCTGAGGATATAGATTGGCGTTCGGGCCTTTCGTGATCCGAAGGTGGAAGATGATTGAACACTAGAGTGCCCAGAAATTTGCACTCGCATGAAGTAGTATCAGCCTTGTGATGTCGGGAATGGGCTTACGGATGCCATTTTGGGATTGATGATGGGAGATGGGCTTAACGATGCCATCCGAAGGAGTGTCGATCGCGTAAGAGATTCCTTAGCGAGAGCTTGTATACTTGTTGTTGAGAGAGATTCCGTTGAGGAATGCTGTTCTTAGGAGAAGTAGAACTTTAGGAGCTTCGGTCGTCCGTTATTCTACTGGGGAGTCATCTCAGTTGAGGAGGTGAGAGTGAACTACTATCTGGTCGTGACCCATGCTTCATAGTGATAAGACCGACTACTATCTGGTCGTAATCTAGGCTTTACAGTGACTTACCGGGGAGATGAGATTAAACTTGCTATCCGGTCGTAATCCAGGCTTTGCAATTTATCACTTCTTATCTGGTCGAAATCCAGGCTTCAGAATAAATCAAGTGGTTATCCTGTCGCATTCGGGCTTCAACTTGAATTTAGGGCACACTAATATTCGGCCGACTCCGGGCTTCTTAGTAACTGTCCATGTAAACTGCTATTTGGTCAGAATCCAAGCTTCACAGTGTCCCTTAATTCTATCTGGTCGTAATCCAGTCTTCACAATGTATCATACCACTATCTGGTCGAAATCCAGGCTTCGTAGTACTCTTGGTTGCTATCTGGTCGTAATCCAGTCTTCACAACATCTTCTATCATTATCTGGTCGTAATCCAGGCTTCATGATGTATCATACCACTATCTGGTCGAAATCCAGGCTTCGTAGTACTCTTGGTTGCTATTTGGTCGTAACCCAGTCTTCACAACATCTTCTATCATTATCTGGTCGTAATCCAGGCTTCATGATGTATCATACCACTATCTGGTCGAAATCCAGGCTTCGTAGTACTCTTGGTTGCTATCTGGTCGTAACCCAGTCTTCACAACATCTTCTATCATTATCTAGTCGTAATCCAGGCTTCATGATGTATCATACCACTATCTGGTCGAAATCCAGGCTTCGTAGTACTCTTGGTTGCTATCTGGTCGTAATCCAGGCTTCACAATAACTTGCTGAGCTGTTATCCGGTTGTAATCCGGGCTTCACGGATCACTGGGGAATAAACTACTATCCGGTCGTTCTCCGGGCTTCATAGCTTGCTTTTGAGAGATGTCACTATCTGGTCGTAATCCAGGCTTCATGATGTATCATACCACTATCTGGTCGAAATCCAGGCTTCGTAGTACTCTTGGTTGCTATCTGGTCGTAACCCAGTCTTCACAACATCTTCTATCATTATCTGGTCGTAATCCAGGCTTCATGATGTATCATACCACTATCTGGTCGAAATCCAGGCTTTGTAGTAGTCTGATATTGTTATCCGGTCGTAATCCGGGCTTCACAATATGCTGTAGAAATCAAGATACTATCCTGTCGTATCCGGGCTCATAACTTGAATTTTGATTGTATTTTTCCTGAAATGGAAGGGTTAGCTGTATGTAATGCATGATATGTATCAGGCAATGATGTTCTCAAAATAAATGAGATTGTATGGTATGATGCGTATATGCATGTATCATGATGTATGGACATGTAATGTCTTAGCTGGGGAAAATAAATCCCGAAGCTGCTGGAGAATAGAGTTGAATTCTTCGTTTCCGCTGGGGATGGTGAACGAAGATGATTGTGAGGATAAACCTGCAGGAGAAAAGAACTCCGTTGGGGAATAAACTGATGAAGAGATTACTCTGAGGGGAATTACTCTGTGGGGAAGAGATGTTCTACTGAAGATTTTAACGATAAGCTCCGCTGGGGATTCCGTTGATAAGCTCTATTGAGGAATTTTAATGATGAACTCTGCTGGGAATGGATTACTGTTGCTGGTGATACAGAATCGGTTGAGGATTGAAGTCCTGCCGGGGGGAAAGAAAGAACTTTGCTGGGGATGATCTTTCAGTTGCAACTTGCTGAGGATAACCCAGTTAGACTCCTGTGGGGATAACCCTCTGAATCTGGCTAGGGAGATTTATTTTGTACTCCGTTGGGGGTAAGCTTCCAAAGTCTACTGGGGAAGATGATTCAACTCTGTTGGGAAAGCTTTTTAGACTGCGCTGGGGAAATGACTCCACTGTGGATATCTTGTATTCCTCCGAGGAACATTCTTATATTCTGTTGGAGAATATTAAGACTGTCGGGGATGCTCTTATGCTTGCTGGAGAATATCTTTATACTCCGTTGAAGAAAATTAAGACCTTCTGGGGATACCAAACCTTTTTAGGGCTGATGGTAGATTAACTCTGCTTGGGGAGAGTATTTCTGATTTGTTCAACTGCAAGTCCTAGCTGGGAGAGCTACCATTACTGTATTGCTCTGCGGGGAGTGAAGGTATCGCAACCATCTTCTTCAGCTGAACCTACCTTGGTACCGGGTAGACAAAGTAACTACACAGTTTGGACATTTCTTATGCCCCTGTTTCTGATATTATCAGTAATTCATCTTTTGTTTCGCATGTAAATATTTATGATCAACAATTAATGTCAAATGCATATATCAAAAATGAACATTGAACGTTCTTTGCAAAACAAAACAGATAAAGGAAAAACAGTTTGAAATTTGTCTGAACATGAATTTGTATTGATTTTGAAGTTTGGCCTGTAAATAGGCGTTTTTGTACAAGAGGCTGACGTCCTAGTAAGAGAACGCCGCCGAACAAATAGAATTTATACAATTTGTGAAAACAAAACAAAACAGCTATGTGAACAATCCCACTGGGTTCCAACTCTGCTATTGCCTTTATATCTTCAAGTATCTCATCACTTTGCTGCTTAGTTGAAGATGAATCTGATTGATTTGTACCGTCCGAGCTTGATAGTCGGTACCGAAGTCTGGATATGAGGTGATCCAATGAGACATAGTATTACGCTTTAATCCCTAACTTTTGCCTGTACCGCCCTTTCGGGTTTTCAGTCCACCGGGATACCCATTTTTGCCCAAGCCGCCTTTTCAGGTTTTCGACTTGCTGGGTGTACAGATTTTTTTCAATTTCATCCCTTAGTTTTGCCCGAACCCTTTTGGTTCGCCGGGAAGCCCTTATTTTTTCCTAGGCCAGTCAACCTAGCGGGTCTTTGATTAGGCGTAGTATCTTTTTACTATGTCTGCATTGACGGGGTGAGGAAGGTCGTCACCATCCATGGTGGTTAGAATCATTGGTCCTCATGAGAAAATGTTCTTAACCACAAGTGGCCCTTTATAAGTAGGGGTCCATTTGCCCCTGGGATCACCTTGAGGTATAATAATGCGCTTGATTACCAGGTCCCCAACTTGATACTCTTGTCGTCTGACTTTCTTGTTAAATGCCTTGATCATCCGTTTTTGGTACGTCTGACCATGACAAATAGCAGTAAGTATCTTTTCGTCGATTAGGTTCAGTTGATCAAGCCGGGTCTGAATCCAATCATCTTCACTCAAACCTGCATCCTTCATGATCCAGAGAGAGGGTATCTGAACTTCAATGGGCAAGGCTGCCTCCATACCATAAACCAAGGAATAAGGTGTTGCCCCGGTTGACGTCTGTGTTGAGGTGCGGTATCCATGAAGAGAAAATGGTAACATCTTGTGCCAGTCTTTGTACGTCACTGTCATCTTCTGCACAATCTTCTTAATGTTCTTATTTGCAGCTTCGACAACCCCATTCATGTTCGGCCGGTAGGGAGAAGAGTTATGATGCTGTATTTTGAATTGCTCGTAGAGCTCAGTGATCATCTTATTGTTGAGATTGGTGCCATTATCCGTAATGTCCTCTCTGGTACACCGTATCGACAAATCAGATTATGCCGAATGAATCGTGCCACGATGTTCTTGGTTACGGTAGCAAAGGAAGCTGCTTCAACCCACTTTGTAAAGTAATCAATTGCTACCAGGATGAAACGATGCCCGTTGGATGCCGTAGGTCTGATCTCGCCGATCATATCAATGCCCCACATTGCAAAAGGCTAAGGTGCCGTCAAAACATTCAGAGGAACTGGGGGTATGTGCACCTTATCAGCATAGACCTGGCACTTGTGACATGTCCGAGAATGCTGATAACAGTCAGCTTCCATTGTGGACCAGTAATATCCTGCCCGGAGGATTTTCTTTGCCATGGTATGTCCACTGGAATGAGTCCTGAAAGCACCTTCATGCAGCTCTGCCATGATCCTTTCTACTTCAATCTTATCCACACAACGCAACAAGGTTGAATCATGGTTACGCTTATAGAGAATATCATTGCTGATGAAGAACTTCGCCGAGAACCTCCTCAGGAACTTCTTATCATTAACAGATGCACCCTCGGGGTATTCCTGAGCTTCAAGATACCTCTTCACCTCATGATACCAGGGCTTTTCTGTTACCTCTTTAGTCTCAAGATCACAATAATGTGCAGGTTCGTCCAATATTTCAATAATGATCTGGGGAGCCTCATTGTCCCAATTGAATTTGAACATAGAAGACATCGTAGCCAGCGCGTCCGCTAACTGATTCTCCTCTCTAGGGAAGTGTTCAAAGGTTATTTCCTCGAAATAGGGAAGCAATGTCAACACGTACTCCTTGTAAGGAATAAGATTAGGGTGTTTCGTATCCCACTCGCCTTTGATCTGACTGATCACAAGAGCGGAATATCCGAAGACACTCAGAAACTTAATCCTTAGGTCAATTGCAGCTCGAAGACCCATGATGCACGCTTCATACTCTGCCATGTTGTTGGTGCAGTTGAAACATAGTCGGGCGGTGAACGGAGTATGAGAGCTTTTAGGAGATATGATCACAGCGCCAATGCCATTACCCAAAGCGTTTGAAGCTCCATCAAAGTACATAGACCATCGAGATCCTTCCTCAGGTCCTTCATCCGGTCCAGGTGTCTCACAATCAATTATCAACATGATATTCTCGTCCGGAAATTCAAAGTTCATAGACTGGTAATCATCCACTGCCTAATGTGCCAAATGGTCTGCCAATACACTTCCTTTGATTTCCTTTTGAGTTGTGTACTGGATGTCATACTCAGTCAATATCATCTGCCATCTTGCTATTCTTCCGGACAAGACAGGCTTTTCGAAGATATACTTGATTGGATCCATCTTTGATATCAATAGAGTAGTGTGAGTCAGCATATACTGTCTCAGCCGGCGAGCAGCCCATGCCAAAGCGTATCAAGTTTTCTCGAGCAGTGAGTATCGGGTCTCACAGTCGGTAAACTTTTTGCTAAGGTAGTAAATTGCATGCTCTTTTCGGCCAGACTCATCATGCTGCCCCAACACACACCCCATTGAGTTATCAAGTACTGTCAAGTATAAGATCAGAGGTCTCCCTTCAACTGGTGGCATCAGGATGGGTGGCTCCTGGAGATACTCTTTGATTCTTTCGAAAGCGGCTTGGCATTCATCATTCCAACGTACCACTTGATCTTTCTTCAACAGCTTAAAGATTGGTTCACAAGTAGCAGTTAGGTGCGAGATGAAATGGGCAATGTAGTTCAGTCGTCCCAGAAAGCCTCTGACTTCCTTCTCTGTCTTGGGAGCTGGCATCTCTTGTATGGCTTTCACTTTTGCCGGATCCACTTGAATACCTTTGTCTCTCACGATGAAACCCAGTAGCTTACCAGACCTCACCCCGAAGGTGCACTTGTTCGGGTTCAACCTTAACTTGTACAACTTCAACCTGTCAAAAAGCTTATGTAGATGGTCAAGGTGTTCTTCCTCAGTCTGGGACCTTGCAATCATATCATCGACGTATACTTCAATCTCATGATGGATCATGTCATGAAACAAAGCAACCATGGCACGCTGATATGTTGCCCCAACATTCTTCAGTCCAAAAGGCATAACCTTGTAGCAAAAGGTGCCCCACTGAGTAACAAAAGTGGTCTTCTCCATGTCTTCGGGAGCCATTTTGATCTGATTATAACCGGAGAACCCATCCATAAAGGAGAATACCTTGTGCTGAGCGGTGTTGTCAACCAGAACGTCGATATGAGGTAGAGGGAAGCCATCCTTAGGGCTCGCCCTGTTCAAATCCATGTAGTCAACACACATTCGGACCTTACCATCTTTCTTCGGCAATGGAACCACATTGGCGACCCACTGAGGGTAAGAAGTCACTGCTAGAAAACCGGCATCAAATTGTTTCATAACTTCATCCTTGATTTTCTCAGACATCTCTGGGCGCATACGGCGAACCTTCTGTTTCACTGGAGGACAGTCTTCCTTGGTAGGCAGGCGATGAACTACAATGTCAGTATCCAACCCAGGAATACCTTCGTAAGACCAAGCAAAGATCTCCGTGTAGTCACGCAGCATCTGAATCAACCGCTGTTTCACACTAAGCTCCAGACTTGCATCGATCTTGACTTCCTTTTTGCCTGCCTCAGTACCCAGATTCACTGTTTCCACTGGCTCTTCATGTGGCTGAATGGCCCTCTCTTCCTGGAGTAGCAGTCTTGCAAGTTCACCAGGCACTTCGCAATCGTCTTCACCTTCGTCTTCGGCTAGGTTGATCGGATTTTCGAAGTCATAACTGGCAGTAGCAGAATCGTTACCAGTGAGATCCAGAGTGGATGCAGACCTGTATACGTGAGTGTGTGTAAAATAGCTATTTTGCAATATATAATAAAGAAAAAACAAGGAGTGCAAAATTTGAAATTCAAAAACGTCCAATGCTTTTATTAATGATATATGAAAATGACACACAAGAGCCCTCACAAATGAAACCACGGTGCCCCGGGTAAGGCACTGGGCCATAAAGTTTCAAAACATTGTCTGTTACAAATTCAAAACAAAGAGTTCATTACTGGGTAACAAAAGTAATAGGGATGAAGTCCTTTGCTGTCCAGTTGCTTGGTCCACCGTTGGTTGTAGGATAGATCTAGCTGTCAAATTCAGACTCTTCTACATCCTCTTCAATGGCATTCACTCCCGAGTTGCTGATGAACACAAGAGGTCTTCCAATCCTTGCACTTCGAACAGCCCTTTGAGCTTCTGCAGTGAAACCCAAACCAAACTTATTAGTCTTCTGTGTAAAATCAGGAAGTCGGCCCCAATTTGCACACTCACCCTTCTCAATAACAGCCCGGGCATCCCTTAAGGAAGCCATCTTCATAGGAGAATCTTCAACCACAGTCTCAGCTGATGCCAGTGTCTGAGGAACCTCTTCAATGTTCTGAAATGGGGTCTCAATGAACTCCCCATCCATCTCTACGTATCTAAACGAGTTGAGGTGGCTGACCATGTACTCTTCCTCCCCTTGTATTGTCACAATCTTCCCTTTGACCGGGTACTTCATCTTCTGGTGGAGCGTTGAGGTTACGGCCCCAGCTTTGTGGATCCATGGACGACCCAGCAAACAAGAGTAGGATGGCCGAATGTCCATCACGTAGAACGTAGAATTGAAGACCTGAGAACCAACTTTAATTGGAATATCAACTTCACCGTGCACCATCCTTTTAGACCCACCAAAGGCCCTGACAACGATGTTACTTTGTTTTAGCTCTAACCCTTCGCAATCCAACCGGTCTAGAGCTTTCTTGGGCAAGACGTTCAGTGAGGAACCACTATCAACCAATACATGTGCAAGAGTAGTGCCCCTGCATTCAATGGAGACATGCAGGGCATCATTATGATTTTTTCCCTTGGCAGTCAAATCGGCGTCGGAGAAACCCAAACCATTATCAGCAGTTAAATTGGCCACACAATCGGTAAACTGATCAGCTGATGTCTCTTGCGGCACGTGGGCAGTCTTCAGGAAGGTAATCATAGCCTTGGCATGGGCCTCTGAGCACATCAATAGTGATAACATAGAAATCTTGGATGGGGTTTGCCCCAGTTGCTCAACTACGTTGTAATCACTCTTCTTAATAATCTTCAGAATATCTTCCATCTCCTGTTTGGAAGCTTCAACAGTAATCGTCTTTGGTGCCTCCGTCTGGGCAGGCACATCAGTGATGATCCCTTTACCCCGAGCGTTAGATGACTCGGCGATAGGGGTAAGGATAGGAACTGGATCAGGAATAGTGGTAGGTACACTTGCAGGTGTAATAATGACATGTCTTTGGACAGTTGGTGGAGCAATATCAGGTGAGAAAAGTCTACCGCTGCGGGTGACTTTAGTAGGTCCAGTAATGTTGCTGATGTCAGTACCAACATCCAACTCTTGCTTAACTCCAAGAACATAAACATCAGCCCCATAGTGCCAGGGGACAGGTTTGTCAGAGGTGTAGGGGATGGGCCCTGGAACAGTGATAATCACAGGTGCGGTCTTCGGAACAGATGTAATTCTAACAAGCTTCCTCGAGGGAGCCTTGGAAGAATTGTCGAAAATGGTAATAATGGAAACTTCTTCAGAATGAACGGAAGGAACAACAGTCTTTTCAAACAAAATCTCCTTACTATCCATCAGGTTTTGGATACCTGACTTCAGGAATGGGCAACCAGCAGGTAAAACAGAACACATATGGCAACCTTCGCCACAGCCCAGAAATAAACTGGCTAGCAACAGGTTCTTCTTGACAGTCATCAGAGGGGTAACAATGTCATCCACAGAAACTATAAACAAGTCTTCCTCTACAACATTTACTCATGTTTGGGCATGGGAGCAGTCACAATATTAGGCCTCTCATGCGCCTCGAACTCAATCTCCTTTGCATCAATTAAGTCTTGTATTTTGTTCTTTAGTGCCCAACAATCATCTGTAGTATTCCCCGGGCTATCGGAGTGATAAGCACAACGGGCGTTAGGGTTATACCTTGGTGACGTTGTATTTTCATTCTTTGGGGGTTCCCTTATAGTCACCAGGTTAGTCTTCAGCAACTGTGGCAGAATCTGAGATAAGGTCATGCTGAGACGAGTGAATTGCCTCTTAGGTCTCTCGTCCTTTTGTTGATTGTTGTACTGAGGAGCATCAGCAGGTTTTGAAATAACAACCGCATTGACAGCTTGGCGGTGTTCGGGTCTATTCTGTCTTTTTGCACTGTAGACAGCACTAGATTTTTTCTTAAACGACTTCTTCTCGGTGCTTGATGAGGCACCCTTCTGTATCTTTCCAGCCTTAATACCAGCTTCAATCCTCTCACCAGTCAAAATAAGATCTGTAAACCCAGATGAAGAGCTTCCAATCAGATGGTTAAAGAATGGACCAGACAGGGTCCCCAAAAACATGTCAACAAGTTCACGATCAACCAAAGGTGGTTGCACCCTTCTGGCAAGGTCTCTCCACTTCTGCGCATACTCTTTGAATCCTTCACCTGTTCCTATGGACATACCCTGGAGTTGGGTACGCGTAGGAGCGAGGTCGGAGTTGTACTGATACTGCCTGTAGAATGCAGTAGCCAAATCCTCCCAACTATGGATATTGGCTCCATCCAACTGATAGAACCACTCAAGTTGAGTCCCTGAGAGACTGTCTTGAAAGAAATGGATCCATAAGTTCTTATCAGCAGTGTAAGGCTGGATCTTCCTCACATATGACCGGAGGTGCAGCTTCGGACAGGAAACTCCATCATACTTGGCAAAGGTTGGTGCCTTGAATTTATGGGGAATCACCACCCCAGATGATAGACCTAGATCTCCGAAGTCCATACCGGGCACCTTCTGGATTTCCATAGTGCTCAAACGGTCTTTCAGCTGTTTGTACTTATCCTCAGCAGGAGGATACTGTTCTTCATCATAGTCCGTCTTGTTGTCGGAGACCATAGGGTTAGGAGCCCTCCTTTCTTGTGGACTATCTTTCCCTCCAGATGAGGTGGTCAGATCAACTTCATTCTGCAACCCGTTTCCAAACCTGCATCCAGTATTGAACAGGATGGTCCTCTTCTTCTTCTTCTTTTTCTCCTTCAGAATCAAGGTCTTCAGGTCCTGCTGACCCTTAGCTAGATTCATGAACAGTTCCTGAAATTGGGCATTCTGGGCCTGGAGGGCCTTGATAGCTTGCTCAGTTGAAGGTTCAACAAACATGATGATTGCTGAAATAAACAGCGAAGAAGATAAGAGACCTGTAAAGGGTACCTGTTTATGAAGTGCATGGGATGAAATGCGTATGACTTATGATTTCAAAGACAATCGGGATTCAAATTTGTAAACAAGAAAGGAAACACACTTTATTAGATTTAAACTTCATAATTTAAATTGTTCAACAAACTGCCCTTAGGCGTTACAAGAATGGAAATACTGAAAAGTAAATAAAAACTGTAAAAGAAATCATCAAAGGTCCATCAATGCTCCCATGGTCTCTTCTTCTCAGTGCGGACATAATCATTCAGGATTCGCTCGTTCTCCAGTTGCCTAGTCAGCTTCTGGATCTTCTGCTCCTGCTCGTTGAACTTCTCTCGGTAGGAATCCCGTTCATCCCTCAATTGCATCTAAGACCTCTTCAATGCCCCAATATCAGTGGGCATATAAGGATGGAGAATGGTTGGAAGAACCCCTTCTTCATTAGCAACTTCAAGAGTGACAGGCCGGACAGCTTCATATGGCATACCTAGATTCTGGGCACGGACGCGGACCCATATGAGATATGGTTCCATTGGCAGAGAAGTCTTTGGACCCAACTTATGTGGATCAGATTGGTGAACTCTGTCCCAAGCCCTTATGAATCTACGACGCAGCTCGTCGCTATCTCCCTGAAAACCAAAGATGATATGAGGCATCAACATCTCATGAGGCCCTTCTCTTCTGGCTCTTCCAAACTGGCGGAGAGCTAAGCATGGGTTGTAAGAAATCCCTCCATGGGTTCCGATCAATGGAACATTAGGATACTCTCCACAGCGATCAATGACAGTCACCTCATCCATACCTTTAAGAGTCCAGATAATGTCATTATTAGAAAGAGACATCACCCTATAAGCCCAGCCCATTCCTTCTTTGTTCTTCAGCACAAACTTAGGGAGGTGCGAAATAAACCACCTCGACAATAAAGGAGCACAACACATCAAAGTTCCCCGCTTTCGGGCAGTACGAGCATAGAGTTGATGAAGGATGTCACCCAAGAGAGTGGGTACAGGGTTCTGAGAGATGAAGATCTTTATGGCATTAATATCAACAAAATTATCAGGATTCGGAAACAATACCAGGCCATAAATCAAAAGAGCCAAAGTGTCCTCAAAGGCCTTAAAGTCTAGGCTATCCCAGAAGTAGTTAGCCTTGCTCACCAAGAACTTAGTCAGAAAACCCTTAGTTCCACTCCTAGTCTCCCAATTAGCCATTACTTCCTCTTTAGTCAAATGAAGGGCTGCAACAATCTCTTCGGGCCTAAGAGTCTTTTCCCAACCAGTGAACGGAGTCTGCTCCAAAACAGAGATACCGAGCAACTCAGAAAACTCTTCTAGGGTAGGAACCAACTGATAGTCTTGAAAAGTGAAGCAATGGTACAACAGATCATAAAACTGGACCAGGACACTCATCATTTGTTCGTCCAATTTGGAGGTGACCAAACTGAGAAGAGAACCATGCCTCCTGATGAAGGAAGTAGTGTCTGGTATCCTGGCAACCAACTCTTTAAGCAGGGCAGGTACTTGGACAAAGTTGATCCGGATAGTATTCTTACGCATGGGCATCATAATGACCTACAAAATAGAGCAAAGATGAAACCCTCTTGTCTTTGAAATAGGTTAGTCCTTCTGCAAGATGTATGCAATGTTATTATGTCATGATGTCATGATAAAGGCACACCACAAATATCCACAAAAGGCAAACATGGTAAAGGCACACAAGTCACACTGAGAGCCCTTAGATTTCAGGCTGGCATGGAGCTTAGGTACTACCCTCTTTCAGTTCAGTTGGTTTAAACCTATCCTAAAAATAGTAACCGGGTTCTAGAGGATCTCAATATCACTGACTACCCTCAATCAGTCATAATTCCAGTTTAGCAACCTTTTCTTGCGGCCGGAATCATCGCGAGAGTTTAGTCTCAATGAGTGTAGCATACTGCTACTGTTCTATGGCCAAGTTGGTCAATTTAAGGTTCTAAGGTCAGTTGGTGCTTAATGACCCCTTAGAAGACCTATATTCTCCTCGTTCCAACACAAGGGATATCGGTACAGACTAAAGTGCCATACCAACGTAGCTACTGCTTCATCCGTATCGGTCTACGCCATACAGATCCCTCACAGTTTATTGCTACTTACCTAAAGGGTATCCCCAGATCCTGGTTAGGATCTATAGAACTCCGATACAAGCCCACAAAATTAAAGCATACAAAGCATACAATTGAAAACACAATGATTTAATCCTAAGGTACACCTCACTTATTATAATTCCCCAGCAGAGTCGCCAGTTCTGTGATCGGTGGGATAGAACTGACTGTTTTGGAATGCTGGTTCACGTTTGCGTTCGTTTTTGCAAAATGTCGCAGTAAGCAAGAGTCGCCACCGTCTTTTATTTTATCCAACAAGGAAAGGACAAAAGCACAGAAAAATTCCTTTTTGAGATATTTCTCGGGTTTAGGAGGTAGATTATAGAAAGGGAAGGTGTTAGCACCCTTTCTATCCGTGGTTATCCACGGGCTCTTAGGTACTTGCTCATTGTATTTTCAAAAGTTTGCTTTTCTTTGTATTTGTGGGTTTGAAAAGAGTTTTTTGTTTGAAAGGGGTGTAAGTGCAAAAAGTTTTGTTTTGTTTTAAAAGGAGCAAGTACTTAAGAACCATCTACCTACTCAAAAAGGAATTAATCTGTACAAGTGTCCTTTAGACAATGCTATCCCACTATTGAGGAGCAGGTAGCACCGTCGTTGGAGTTTCCAGGTCAACTCGATTAAGGGACGTGTGGTCACTGAATCAATGTTAGGACGCCTTAGCGGTAACCCTAATGTCTTAGATAATTTTATTCGAGGAAACCGTTTCGAGGCAACTTATGATCTTTGGACAAGAGGGCGACCTCTAAAACTTCCTATACTCAATGACCACGTTCGAGGCAACCAAGTGAGGTGTACCCTAAGAGTGCGCATGTGCGAGTGTGTTATTTTTCAGTTATATTATCTTCGTACATGTTATGGTGAGCTACGTTGATTTTAGTTTAAAGATTGATCTTGTCATGCATTGCCTATTTATCAAACATCTAGCAGTCAATATTGTGCGGAAATTAAATTGCGGGAAGGTAAATCTAAGCTATTACAAGGCGTCGGGTATTTACATCGCCAAAAACAAACCCTTTAAAATTAAATTGCGAAAAGTAAATAAAAGCGATAAATAAATAAAATCCTAATTTAAACTATTATATTCCCGAAGCAATTACATTATTGAAATATGGATCAAAAATAATACGCGTGCGAGAAAATTAAATCGGAGTGTTTTTTAGGGTTTTGACCCTTTTTTATTAAAGAAAGCATTTTTTGTTATTTTTGAATTAAAAATTAAGTCTAAGTTAATAATTGAATTAATTAATTAAATGAAAATATTTTTGGGTTTTATTTATAATTAAGGAAATAAAATAAGAATGGTTAAAAATATTAAAACCTAATATTCTAATTTGATTTTAATTTATTGCAAAATATTGAAATTATACCTAATTAGAAACTAGATTAATTAAATTATTTATTTACAAAATAAAATAGTGAAATTAATAAAGATATTATTTTTTTGGGTTTTATGATTTTATGAAAAAATGTTAATTGGTTAATTTTTTTAATAATAATAATACTTAACAAAATAAATAAATAAACAAAGAAAAAGATATAGAAATTAAAAGAAATACTCAGGGGGGTGTGGGCCTGATCTGGGTGTATGATCAGCAATTTTTAGGCCGATTTTCGTCCAGCCCTTTTTTGACCTTTGGAATCCAATGCGTGTCTTTGACCAGGGAGTATGATGAGCGTGCAATCTGGGCCACTGGATTTGATTTGTAAGCCATCTGGCAGGTGGATCTTTGAGGAGCATGATAGACCATCTTTTGAGAATTGCATAGGAATACCTGAAGAAAAATCAAATAAAGCGTTTTGGGGGACCTGGGATTCGAACCCAGGTCCCAAGGGGTTTTTCAATAGTGCCTCCATCAACTGAGCTGACTTGCTTTTTTGTTAATGGGATAAGTATTAATTATTATATGAGATCAATAAGTAAAATGCTGGAAAACATAAAAATATGGCGCGCTATTCAAACGCACCAATCTGGCCATGCCACGCTATCATCCCTGTCATTGGGACTGTGGCTAAAAGTCCTTTTACCTATACCAACGGACGACTGTCCGTAGCTATATGTCATGCTATCTCAAAATCTACCACGAGCCACCAAAATGCAAACTAAAGGCGTAGTTCTACTCGCCTCTCCGTCCCGGTTCCAACCATGGTCCTTTTATTGACCAATTTTCCCTGTAACGAAAACCCCTGAAAGAACCCTAAAACAATCTACAATGGCATTTTGTGATATATGGCATGATAATGAAATTGACTAATGCAGAAATTTCACAAATGATGTAAGGAATTCAAATATGCAATTATCTCAAAGAATGGATGCAAGACTGAAGCTTTACGATTCCATGAGCATGGCGGTTTTGAGCGACACTTACAGGGCTTTTGGAGGCAGGAGAACGCGTGATTATGATTGGCACTGCTTCAGTGAAGTGCAAGGAAGCGATTGGGACCTTTATTTGATCCTGAAAAGGCCTCTAAGAACGATTTCAGATCCAAGGTTTTCAAGATTTTTTCTCAAGTTCTTCTGGCCGTTTCTGCAATGCTTTGTGCGTGTTCTTGCTATGCTTGGCTTGTGTGTACATAAAGGAATGTATTTAGGTCAAAACTTGGGCCTTAGTCCATATGCATTAAAGATGGAAGATTTGATTTTGATCACCATTATCAAGTTTCTAAATATAGGCCAAATCTGATTTTTTATGCATGAAAAGCCTTGATACAAATTTGATTTGATGAATCATGATAATTGAAAGCTTAAATGATCAAAAAGATATCATTCCATTCATTTTTAGATTTTATTTGATTTAATAATGATTAAAAATGAATTAAATCAATAAAAATTAAATAAAATAGAAAAATAAATGATTGGTCATGAAATTAAGGATGGAACACGTGTGTGGCATGACAAGACCAAATCAAGTGGAAAAAAGTGGGCCCTTTTGTCAAAAATTGGAGTTTTGAGGATAGTTGACTTTTGACAATTTTGGAAAAATGCCCAACTTCAACAATGCATAACTTCTTCAATTTTGAACTTTTGGAGGTGTTCTTGGACTTTTTATAAACCTAGAGATGTCCTATAACCATCCATTTTTGTCTCATCTCATTTTGATCTTCCATGCTCAAGTTATAAGTTTTGACAGAAAAGGTATTTTTGTTGACTTTCAAAAATGACCTATAATGTCCAAATTTGTAACTTTTTGTGAGTGAATTTCTTGATCTTGGGGTGTGAAGATGGATTGTAAGAAATTGCATCCTCTTCATAATGAGCTTTGGATGGGTCATTTCTCATAAAGTATGAGAAAGTTATGCTTGGTCAAAGTTGAGTTGACTTTTCGAGGATTCATCCTTAGCAATAAGCCAAATCAAAAGCGAGTGGGACACGAAGCACCCGAATATCATCTCTTACAAATAACATGTGCTGACATTGCTTCCACACTTTGAAGAGGTCACCTTTGAACATTTTCCACGAGAAGAGAACCAGTTAGCGGACGCGCTAGATACTATGTCATATATGTTCAAGGTCAGGTGGGATAACGAGGCACCTCGGATCACTATTGAGAGGTTGGATGAACCAGAATACTGCTATGAGATTGAAACTAAAGAATTAGCATACAAACCTTGGTTCCACGAAGTAAAAAGGTATCTAGAGGCTCAAGAATATCCTGAGGGGGCATCTGTCAATGATAAGAAGTTTTTGAGAAGATTTTCCACAAAGTTCTTCCTCGGTAATGGAATTCTCTACAAGCGCAACCATGACTCTACTTTACTTCTGTGTGTAGACAAGAGCAAAGAGGAGAGGATTATGGAATATTTATGCGAAGGTATATTTGACACTCATTCCAGTGGACATACCATGGCTAAAAAGATCCTACGGGCAGAATACTATTGGTTCACTATGGAAGCAGACTATTATTAGCATTCCTGAACTTGTCACAAATTCCAGATCTATGTTGATAAAGTACATGTACCTCCGGTTCCCTTGAACATCTTGATGGCTCCCTGGCCCTTTGCAATGTGGGGCATTGACATGATCAGAGATATTAGACCTACTGCTTCTAATGGGCGTCACTTCATCCTAGTCGCCATTGATTATTTCACAAAGTGGGTGGAGGCTGCCTCTTTTGCTACTGTTACCAAGAATGTTGTGGTGAGGTTTATCAAGCATAACCTGATTTGTCAGTATGGTGTCCCCGAAAGAATCATCACAGACAATGGTACAAATCTCAACAATACAATGATCACCGAACTGTGTAAACAATTCAAGATCCAGCATCATAATTCTTCCCCTTACCGGCCGAAGATGAATGGCGTTGTGGAGGATGCTAACAAGAATATTAATAAAATCATACAGAAGATGACAGTGACATACAAAGACTAGCATAGGATGTTACCATTTGCTCTTCATGGTTACCGCACCTCAGCATGTACGTCAACAGGGACAACACCGTATTCTCTGGTATATGGTGTGGAGGTTGTCCTGGCTATTGAGGTCCAGATCCCTTCTTTGAGGATCATGAAGGATACGGGTTTAAACGAAGATGATTGGATACAGACTCGACTTGATCAACTGAATCTAATTGATGAGAAAAGGCTTACTGTTGTCTGTCATGGTCAAATGTATCAAAAACAAATGATTATGGCTTTCAACAAAAAAGTCAGACGTCAGGTATATCAAGTAGGTGATCTGGTAATCAAGCGCATCATACTACCACAAGGTGATCCCAGGGGAAAATGGACTCCCACGTACGAAGGGCCATTTGTAATCAAAAGAATATTTTCCTGTGGAGCCATGATTCTAACCACCATGGATGGTGACGACCTTCCACACCCTGTTAATGCGGTCATACTGAAAAGATACTACGCATAAATAAAGACCCTCTAGGTTGACTGGCCTAGGAAAAAATAAGGGCATCCCAGTGAACCAAAAGGGTTCGGTCAAAAATTAGGGATAAAAATGAAAAAATTTGTACACCCGACAAGTCGAAAACCTGCAAAGGCGGCTTGGGCAAAAAAGGGCATCCCGGTGGACTGAAAACCCTAAAGGGCGATCCAGGAAAAAGTTAGGGATTTGAAGTGTATTACTATGTCCCATTGGATCACCTTGCGACAAGACTTCAATATCAACTATCAAGCTCAAACAATATCGATCAATCCAGTCATCTTTGGACGAGTAGCAAAGTGATGATACGCTTGAAGAAATAAGGGCAATAGCAGAATTGAAACTCAATGGGATTATTACACATAGCTGTTTTCTCTTTGTACACTATTTTGTATAGTTCATTCTTTACGGCGGTGTTCTCCTACTAGAACATCAGCTTCTTTGTACAAAATGCCTATTATAGGCGAACTTCAAAAATCAATACAAATCATTTCTTTGAAAGTACAAAACTATTCGTTTTTCTTTTTCTGTTTTGTTTTGCAAAAACGTCCAATGATAATTTTTGACATATGCATTTGAATATGATTGCTATTCACAAATGCTTGCATAAAAAATAGAAAGAAAATTGCCAATGACTTTAAGAAGCGGGGCAAAGTTTAAAAAACAATTTGTAGTCCCGACAGTTACTCTTTCCAGCGTGGTACAAGGGCAGAGACAGTTTGAGACGAAGTCACCATTACATGCGACCCCGTGATGTCTATGTTCCCCACAGGGTGGAAGTAACCAGAGTTTTGATCTCTTCTTCCCCAAGTAGGAACCACTTCCTCCAGCAAAGTGCCTTCAAAGAGCTAAAATTTATTTTCTCCATCCGGGCTTTATAATCTTAAACAGTTTATAACACTTCCTCCCCGAGTAGAGTTTATTTCTCTAACCGCGGAAGAACCCCCAACATAGTTTATTTCTCTACAATGGCAAAATATTCCAATAAAGCATCCTCTCTCCATAGAGTTATTCTCAGGAAGGAGTTAAGAGTCCCCGGAAAAATATCCTCAAATAAAATGAGGAAATCTCTGGGAAATCATATCCGTTCATCATCCCCAACAGAAACAGAGGATTCGGTTTCCCAATACTCTTCAGCAGCAGTCCGAGATTTACTTTCCCAGGCTAAAGAATATCGTGATAGCATCCCATATTCATACATCACGGCATACGCATACACATCGCATACAGCATAATCTCATTTATTTTGAGATCATCATCATAATGCATACATCATGACATTGCATACAACTAACTCTTTGCCTTTTTCAGGGAAAAAATCAAATCAATAAACACTGTTGGCTACGTACGAGACCTGGTAGTCTTCTCCAAAGCTACGTCTAACAAAAGTCTATTTCAGCATCTTTCTCAAAACGACATTCTCAGAAGACCTTCTCTGGTTCAGTCAGACGGCCACTAAGATCTCTCTGATTCCTATTCCAGTTGAAGATATTCCAAGACTTTTGTCTGGTTCAGTTGAATCGATCCTAAGATTCTTCTGATTTCTATTCCAGTCAAAGTTAATTAAAGACCTTCTCTGTTTCAGTCAGATCGCCACTAAGATCTCTCTGATTCCTATTCCAGTTGAAGATATTCCAAGACTTTTGTTTGCTTCAGTTGAATCGATCCTAAGATTCTTCTGATTTCCATTCCAGTCAAAGTTAATTAAAGACCTTCTTTGGTTCAGTCAGATCGCCACTAAGATCTCTCTGATTCCTATTCCTGTTGAAGATATTCCAAGACTTTTGTCTGGTTCAGTTGAATCGATCCTAAGATTCTTCTGATTTCAATTCCAGTCAAAGTTAATTAAATACCTTCTCTGGTTCAGTCAGATTTCCACTAAGATCTCTCTGATTCCTATTCCAGTTGAAGATATTCCAAGACTTTTGTCTGGTTCAGTTGAATCGATCCTAAGATTCTTCTAATTTCCATTCCAGTCAAAGTTAATTAAAGACCTTCTCTGGTTCAGTTATATCGCCACTAAGATCTCTCTGATTCATATTCCAGTTGAATATATTCTAAGACTTTTGTCTGGTTTAGTTGAATCGACCCTAAGATTCTTCTGATTTCCATTCCAGTCAAAGTTAATTAAAGACCTTCTCTGGTTCAGTTAGATCGACACTAAGATCTCTTTGATTTCTATTCCAGTTGAAGATATGCCAAGACTTTTGTCTGGTTCAGTTGAATCGATACTAAGATTCTTCTGATTTCCATTCCAGTCAAAGTTAATTCAAGATTTTCCTCTGGTTCAATTAGATCGGTACTAAGATCTCTCTGATTCCTATTCCAGTTGAAGATAATCCAAGACCTTTTTCTGGTTCAGTTAAATCGACACTAAAATTTTTCTAATTCTTATCCAGTCAAAGATAAATCAAGACCTCTGCTGGTTCAGTTTGAATCGAACATTGATTTATTACTGTTCTTTTCGGTAGATCCTTTCTATGGTTTGGTTAAATTGACACCAAGGTTTTTCTTATTTCTATTCCAGTTAAAGAAACTGCAAAGCCTGGATTCCAACCAGATAACAGTTTAATCTCATTTCCCCAGCAATTTGTTGTGAAGCCTGGAACACGACCATATAGCAATCAACCTTATTATCCTCAGTAAGTCACTGTGAAGCCTGGATCCTAACCAGATAACAGTTCACTTTCTTCTCTTCAATCAAGAGATGATTCCCCAGTAGAGTATTGGACGAGTGAATCTCCTAAACTCTATTCCCAAAAATAGAGACCAACATTCTTCAACAGAGTCCTCCCCAATAACGGACATAGGAATTCCCACAAAGGAATATCTCATGAAATCAACATTGTTATGGATGGAATCTTTAAGCCCATCTCCGACAACTCTCCGTCATATTCTCTGGATGGCATCTTTAAGCCCATCTTCGACGATCTTCCGTCATCTTCTCCAAAAGGAATCTGTAAACCCATTCCTGATATTACCTACACAGTCAAGCATCGTTTCAGACGAGTGCAAATTTCTGGGCACTCTAGTGTTCAATCATCTTCCACCTTCAGATCATGAAAGGTGGACCAGCCAATCTACATCCTCGGGTTTAAGAAGATTGAACATGGGGAGTTGTTGTTCCCCAAAATTTTCCCTCCTATTTTCACTCAAGACATGCCTCTAGAGGTCCTCAATTGCTCAAGGATGACCAAGAATTGACCAGACAAGTTCTCCTCATAAGGCAACAAACCTCAACTAGGGTTTCAATTTTAAGAAAGATGTGTGAGTCCCAAGGATCCAAAATGTTCTTCATTGTCCTAATATGTCCTCAAGATCATCCATGCCAAATTTCATGCCCTGCACAACAAGTTTGCTCAGTCAACTGCTCAAATGCTTGAAAATCAACTATACTAGGTCAAAAGTCAAATGTGGCCTGTATACAGTCAAACTTCAAGATTTTTTGTCAGCATCAACATTTTGAAGTAATATCCATCATTTGATCAAGGTTTGACCATGATTCCTCAAGAAATGCTCCTAACTCATCAAAAGTCAAAAATGGTAAATTAGGGTTTCTATATGAAAAGTCAACCAAACTTTGACCAAGCATAACGTTCTCATACTTTATCAATTTTTTTTCTAGAAAGGCTCATTTTGAAGATAATCAAATTCCCTATAACTTCACTCCAGCCCTCAAGTCCAAGAAATGCTTCAATCAAAAGATACAAGTTCATACATTATAGGTCATTTCAAAAAGTCAACAAAAATACCTTTTGGGTCAAAGCTCCTTACACGAACATGGAAGATCCAATTGAGATGAAACCAAAAATTTTGTTTATTGGACATCCTAAGCTCTCTTAAAAGTCCAAGAATACCCTTTTAGGGTTAAAATTGAGAAATATATGCCTTGCTAAAGTTGACCAATTTTTGGAAAAGTGCATGAAGCCAACATTGACCTAATTTGATTTTTTTTCCAAAAGGGTCCTTGTTTTCATGCTTGGAACTTGTTCTTAACATGGCCCAAGACCCTTGAGCTCAACCATACATTATTTTATTATTTATACCATTTATTTTGCTATTTTTTCCATTAAAATGCAAAATTAAATAAAGTAAATAATCAAAATAATAAAAGATATGATGGTGAATCTTTTTCTATCCAATTGAGGGACAAAATGTGTTGGAAAATAAAAGAAGGATCGTGGAGAGAAAGCAAAGATTGGATTTGTTCCAAAAAAGCCAAAAAATCAAATAATTGAAAGAAGGATATTTTCTCATCAAAGCATGGGATTCTTTCCATAATTGCAACCCTAAATTGATTTACTATATGTACACAAGAGCCCTAGGTAAAAATACACGTGAAAAGCTACCTCCAAACCAAGAACAAATTTGCAAAAATATTCAAGTGTGGTGCAATCCAAAAGCTCATGTTCCAGTCAATCTCAATCAGAACCAGGCGTGCCATCATCCTTCTGAGGATCCCAGGGGTAGAACCAACCTTTCTTTGAAGGCCAAAGCATCCAGAACCACCCCCTACAAAAACTCATGGTTTTACAAAAATTCTCAAACTCAAAGCTTTCAATTCAGGGCATATGAATAATATCTTTGCATCTATTTGAGTGTAATATCATATTTGAATATGTTTTGAACCATTACATGCAAGCTTGCACGCTAGAATAAGGAAGTGCCATTGTTAGGGAACGAGTCCTCTTTTTCTTCGCATCTTTGTTTACAGGCCGTTTCAGCCAAAAAGAAGGCCACCGGTGTGATCGTAGCCCTTAAAATAGGGGGGTAGGCAAAATCTCAAGTTTCAACTTGCCCTATTTTGTAGGTTAGGGTTTTTGGCCAGTCGGAGAAGATGACCGGAACCACTGTCCAGGGTGGTTTGACTGGCCAAATACCTTACGTGGCGTGTTAGCCTACTTTGATTGGTTCGTTTAAAAATCAGTGGGACCACAAGCACGTGCGTGTTTGATGACTCGGTTATTGCTTGATTTTCCATTATATTGTTTTTATTTCATTATACTAACAGTTAAATTAAATGGCCCAACGGTGATGAGTAAGCGTGCAAAGGCATTCCCTCCTAAGGGGCTTGGGTTCGATCCTAGGAATTAATAATTTGCATTTTTCAATAACCATGTTCCAGATCTAGTGCACAGAAGGAACAACAAGCGTATGATGGGCCTCACACTTGGGCCATCCAATCTTGAGATGGTGGATCCAATGTTCCATATGACTGGAGACCATGGTGGATATCCCAGCAAGCCATACCACTGAATCAGGCACAGGGTCTGTGCCAACAAGATTTGGGCCTTGGAAATTCAACAACACCACCCCTCTAGTTTGGGTTTCACACCCCCTCAGGCCCATTTTTATTTTCTTTATGTTTTTTATTTAGTTTATTTATTTTTGTTTATTCTTTTTTTTTAAATCATAAAAATCATAAAAAAAATCATAAAAATTAGGATTTAGAGTTTTTTTTTTATAAAATTAATTTTTGCATATTAATTAATTCAATTAAATTTTAACCTTTTCCCTTAATTTAAAATTAATTAGAGAATTAGGTTATGATTCAAATATTTTTTCATAAAATACAAACAAATACTTTTAATGAGTAATTAGATTTTTTAGGGATTATAACTTTTTCCCGTCATAATTTTTGCGCGTCATTACTTTTTTCACACGATTATTTTTTACCATTTATGTAATTGCGTCCAGTTGGTAATATTAATTAGGGTTTTTATTTTCGCATTTTTTTCAGTCCATTACTTATGTATCTACACCAAAGCCCTGTAATAGCGTAGGAACTTTTATTTCTCGCTCTTTACATTCTTATATGGTTGTATATAACTGTTAGTAACTTAGGCGTGCATGACAAGATTAATCAATTAACCATTAGATCACTAATTGCAAGATAAACATAACTGAAGAAACACATTGTTGCACACTTGCACCCTTAGGGTATACCTCACTTGGTTGCCTCGAAAAACAATGGTCATGTCCCTCGAACGTAGGGATGTCTTAGCAAAGAGCTCGTGGAAAACCACAGATGGAAAGAGTGTTAACACCTTCCCTTTCCATAATCTACCCCCCTTACTCAGAAAATATCGAAAAATTTCTTTTTCTGTTCTTTTCACCCTTTCCTTTGTTGGATAAAAGAAAATTCGGTGGCGACTCTTGCTTACCGTGACATTTGCGAATAAGAAAATGCAAATCAGTATTAGCAGTCGATTCTGCCACCGTATCACAATATGCTTCTAACCTTCTTGAAGAAGGAATAGAGAAAGTAGATTTATTGTGCCAATTGATATGTATATTATTTATATAGAGATATTGTTGAGATGTAATAAATATTTTGTGGTTACAGTTGAAAAAATGGTACATTACACAATATACATTGCTTCCAAATATTGCAAAAATCTTATAAAGCAACTACTATTCCATATGACATTGACAATACTATATGAAGTATTATTTCAATTGTTTGTAAATTATTTAAAAAAACATAAGAAACGTGTAGGAAGCATAAACACAATTGGTGCAACATGTGTGTGTATGCAGAACTACTCATGTCCCAAAATAATATTTAATTTATAGCAATAAATGAAATAAATGGCCAAAATAAATCAAGAGACATGTTTATCCGAAAAGTTTAAACCATGTGTGTTGTGTTAACGATTAAATGTTTATTTGCTTTTAATATCTCTACCAAATGATTACTCGACTTTCGCAAAGTAAATGTAGAGAGGTACTAACACCACCTCCAACAAAAATATTGAAGTAACATATGCCTACTTAAAATATCCATCCTTGTGAAAAAAGAAGGATTTATTGTTTGTGGTTATCTCTTTCCTAAAAAAGACTGTCACGATTAGGAACAATGGCTTCCTCAAGAAAACATTGCCATGGTTGTATTGCTTCTGCTTATTAGAGAGACATGAGGTATGAACCATTCTTCTAATCAATTTCTATCGTATACTAAAAATGAACTTTGGTAACTGGAATTCATTTTCTGAAGATTCCCCAAATAAAATGGTTTAGGGATTTTTTTTCAAGTCATTAGGGTTTAGTAAAACAGGAACATGTGTTTACATGTACTGGGTCTTTCGACTTCGTTAAATGAAATTGAAATGTTTTCGAGACTGAGGTTTATTTGGGATTCTAGTTGGCAAATCTTTAGGTGAAAAAAACGGTAAATATTTAATGTTGTTGTGAAATACTGGTAACATTTGTTAAGTTATTGATAATGATTTTGTGAAACTTTAGTTGCTGATCTAGATACAGATTTATATTACGAACACCTGGCTATAAAATTTACGGATTTAGGGTTTACATGTTAATCCATAGTAATTTATGATCATATCCATTTTTGTTTTTAGAATCTTTTATTCTATACATGACATTATATAAGGAATATTTTGGAATATTTGGAATATTTTGATTAATCGATTCATGCATTTTATAAGGAATGTCGATTAAAGCATTATATATGTGATTTTGGTAACGATTAGAAATTGTGCCGGTTCCTATGACTTATATGTTATATACATTGCTATAGGTTATAATGTTGATTAAAGCATTATATATGTGATTTTGGTAACGATTAGAAATTGTACTGATTCCTATGACTTATATGTTATATAGATTGCTATAGGTTGTAATGTTGATACATTGTTTTTAAATTATGTTAGGGAAGTTAAGTTTGAGAAAAATGATGTTGGGAAAGGCAATCTTGTTTGTAGAAATGAGAAAAATAAAGGACCATTGCAAATTGTGAAGAAGAGAAAACATTCATTCAAAGTTAGAACATAATAGATTAAGGGGAAGAAAACATATTGTTGGAATATTGAAATAAGGAATGCCAAAACCAAGGAAAAAATGTTTAGGTAATTTAATGAATTTATTTCTATCATATTAATACAATTTGGTTCTGCACAAATAATTCAGTGTAGCATGTTTATGTTGTTGCATCATTTTCCACGAGAAATTTCAAAATACTGCTGAAGAAAAATCAAAAGGAGATCACTATTCGTGATGTTGACTTGCATCAAGAATTCAAGTGTAGAATTTATATAGCAACACGAAATAACGTCCCAAGCACATATGAGTAGTACATGACTAAAGGATGGTATGATTTTGTGAAAACCAAAGGTGTTAGAAATGGAGACACATTGGTATTTTAAATGGATCATTTTACTCCGTACATGTGTGTCACATTGCTGAAGAAATGATGGGAGAGTACCACCATAATGTGTTGAAGATGTAATGTCTCAGATTAAGTAGTGTGGGATTTTTGTTTTAGTATTTTGTTCATAAGTTGTTTTCAATGTAATTTTGGAATTTTCTGGTTTCCTACGGGTTATGTTAAGCGATTATGGAACAATGTTATATGTTTGGTAAACTTTGTTTTAATGTTATGTACTTATTAATTTGATAGTGAATTCCCAATGTTTAGTAATTATGCTATAATCATTTTACAGAATTTTTGTTAAGATTTTCAAAATATGTAGATATTTCTATCAAGCATATGCTTATAGTTTTAATCTATAATGCATGGTGTGATACGGTGGGAGAACTGACTTGAGGTTTTGCGTTTGTGTTCGCAAAATCTTTTGGTTTAGCAAGAGTCGCCACCGACGTTTATTTTATCCCAAAAGGAAAGGTCAAAAAGCACAGGAAAGACCTTTGAGATGTTTTCTTGAGTTCGGGGGGTAGATTATGAAAAGGGAAGGTGCTAGCATCCTTTTCATCCATGGTTTTCCATGGGCTCTTAGTTACTTGTTTAGATCACTTGCTTTGCTTTTCCTATTGTTTGAAATGGTGCTTTGCATGGTTTTGAAAATATTTTGAAAAGAGGCCATCGTTTACGCAATCTTTGTAATGATTCTCGTTTGTAAGAATGTATACAAAGATGTTTGTCTTTTGAAAAATGTTTCAATTTTTTGAAAGTTGTTTGGAAATGTTTTGAAATGTGTTATGTGTTTTTGAAAATAGCAAGAATTGTTTGCAAATTGATCAAGTAACTAGAAGCTTATCTACCTACTCAAAAGTCTTTCCTACACATTTTTATTCCTTTGACATGTTGATTTACCATTGCATTTGGTAAACAACCCTATCTTTGGATGTTAAACGGGATGGGCGTGGGTCATCGTATGACCATGATAGCAATAGTGCCAAGTATCTTTAGCATGCTTAAGGGACCAAGATCATTTGTTTTAAGGCAACCTTTTGATAGCGTCATCGAGGGACTATGATCTTTTGTTTTGTTTTGTTTTGCCAAGATACCTAACATGCATACCATGGCCATTTTATAAGGCAACCAAGTGGGTGAAACCCTAGAGGGTGCTTGTGTGCAATGTATTGTCATTTTTCATGTATTTTTTGTCTTGTATTAAGTCATGCTATTTGTTTGATTTTTGGTCTTTTCATTCAAAACTATAGTTTACTATCATGGTATATGAAAGCAATAAAATGCGTAAAGTAAATCTAGACTATTACAACAATATTTTGGGAAGGGGGTACAAGTTTTGAATGGGGGATATTGCACAAAATAAAACCCTAATTTACTATTACAACCCAATTGAATTTATTGTACAATAAATAAATAAACAATATTTAAATATGCAATAAAATGTAAATATGCAAAAAATGTTTTTGTATTTATTTTATGTATGTAAAAATAAAATTATTTAAGTTCTAAAAATAAGAAAAAATAATAATATTATTTTTGAAAGGGGAAACCCTAATTTTTGGTGTAAAAGAAAATGTTGTTTTCTAGTTATTTATTTTATTTAATTTTGTTCAAGAAAAAATAATAATAATATATACAAAATGTTAAAAAATTGAAATATGTGAGAAAATAATATTTTATGTGTATAATATAATAAAATAAAATATTTAAGTATTTTAATTTTATTTACAAGTTTATTTAAGAAAATAAATTCTATTAAACCTAATAAACTATTTTTATGCCATAAAAAATAATAAAAATAATAAAATAAAATACAAAAAATTAAGAAAATATTTTTGGGATTTTTTAATGTTCAGAAAAAAATAATAAAAGTCAAAAATATAAAAATAACAAGAAAATATGAAAAATAACAAAATATGAATCATGGGGGGTGCAAAAGCAAAACGGGGGGGGGGGGTGTGAAAAGAAACAAGCCCAAGGCCCTGGCCTAGGACAGCTTCGTCCCTGACCTCCGGATAGCAACTTCGCGCGCGCTTGCCTTCAAATCATATTCTTGCTATTCTTTACATAAAATCAAAAACTTATAACATGAAAAATGTAGCTCATGAACTCACGATTCCAATGATATAAAGAACATGACCTAACTCTAAAAGACCAAGGAGAATTTTAATGGCCCTACTTTCTGACCTAGTTTTTTCAGCATGTTCAACAACCAAATACTCTTAGCTCAGTTAATATAAATGGAAACTATGCATATGTACAGCTCAAGCATGTTAAGGACTACATCTTTGCTTCACAAACCTAAGCTTAAGGATGCCTAAATAGAGATATAGAAAATTGACAAATACCTTGTTCAGTTGAGTTTGGATATGGCAATATGGGAACTTTGAGTGAGGCCTGAAGTTCTTGTGAGCTTCCTTGAAGTCCCCTCAACCTTTTCCAATGCTCAGCTTGCCTTGTAGATGCCTGAATCTCCCTATGGAAGTCAACCTGCAAACCTTCAAAATGAAAATGGTGATCCTTGAAACAGGGGTTACAGTTGCAAGACAAAGGCCTGGAGAGTTTAGATATGATGTATGGAAGATGTTTCAAGAGTTGAAAGGAAAAACGCACGAGCCAATTTTGAAATGGCTTAAGTTCTGCAGGTGATGCCCTGTTTGGGCAGGAACTTGGGTTTTTTGTGTTTGAGAGTGTTTTGGATGTTGTGAATTCGTGTCTTAGGCTTGTTACAATCTTCTGAAGTTGTTTCAAATGATGCCAAGACTTCTCTTTATCAGATGGATCAGTTCTATTGACTTTTACAAGTTTCTTGCTTTTGAAGAAAAGTTAGAAGTGGCAATGCCAAAGCCTATACAGGCTTGCTTGCTAGCTGCACATAGTTGGTACAAGTTGCCTGATATTTATGGATATTGTTTGCAGCAAAAGATTAGGTCCATGGCTCAAGATTTGCAAAGTTGGAAAAAGCAAGCTTTATCAAAGTAGCAATGTGAACTTTATGTCATTTTTGGATTAATTCAATGTGCAATACTTCAAAAGTCAGAACAAGGACATTATCTAATGTGTTTGCATTTAATTATGGAGTGTAGAAGGGATTAGGACCTGTAAAACCAAGTACAAGCATGTTTGAAACTGATTTGCAACTTGAACCATTGTGAAAATGCCTTGCACAAAAGTGATAAATTGCCATTTTCATTCCTTCGATTCTCCCTAACCATAAATGATCTTGGAGAGTTCTTGGACATTTTGGAAAGCTTGTAACATGCTCTATAATCTATATTTGAAATTAATTTTGAGATACCTCTTGGAACTAGGTGAAAAATTTCCATGAAGTTAGGTCAAAAACCTGCCTAAACTAGGGCAAAATTTCACTAAGTTAAAAAGTTTATAGACCCCTATTCACAAAATCATAATTTGATATCCAAGCGTCTTTTGGGAAGACTTTGTGGATAAAAGTTGTAGATTTTGTGGAGGACTACAAATTTCATGTTGGAAGTTTTCTTTGAATCCAATTGCATCATGGTGAAAAAGTTGGGAAAAGTCGGGAAAAAAATAAGAAATTTTCATAACTTAGAAAAATTCTAAGTTATGAAAAATTTCAAATTAAAACCCTAATTTTCAAAATTAGGTTTCTTGGTGAGTAAGTTTCATGTTTTGACACATATTGATGAATTATGACCCTTGGCACTTGATTTTGACCAAAAAGTCAAAGTTTGACTTTTCAGTGTACAGTTGATTTTTGATCAGTTGATTGGAAAATTCATCTGTCAATCCAATGCACTTGAGATCTTTTGAACTTTTTGATTAGGTCAAGATGATTCCATTGAGTCCTTGAATCCATACTTGAACCCAATTTTCCATTGGCTAGGTGAGAAATCAGAAATTGCCCTTCTACAGTCATAAACCCTAAAAATGACCATTTTGCCCTTTTGATGATCTGATCAAATTTCTTGAGGAGTTGTGGTCCAAACTTGATCAAATGGTTCATATGAGCCTATAATGTTGATGTGGATAAAAAATTATGAGTTTTGACTGTAAATTGGCCACAGTTGACTTTTTCCCCAATACAGTTGATTTTTAGGTCAACTGTCCAATTGACTGGGCAAAAATTTGATTCAAAGCTTGAAACTTGGTATGAGCAATCTTAGAAGTCCAACATGATGTATGAAAGTCACATGAGGCATTGGAAGTCCAAAAATCCTTGTGCAAACTCAAACCCTAATTTCAGGTCAACAGTGCAAGGGGGTGTCTTGAGCTGAGCGAACCCTAATCTGGTCTTGAGTCCAAAGAGTCTTGTGGGGAAAATATTGATAAAATGAGAGGGAAAATTTTGGGGTACAACAGCTGCCCCTGTTCAATCTTCTTGAACCTGAAGAGTTAGATTGGCGAGTTTGTCGTTCGTGACTCGAAGGTAAAAGATGATTGGACACTAAAGTGCCCGTAAATTTGCCCTCGTCAAAGTATAGTTGAGGGAATGGGCTTAAAGATGCCATCCAAAAATGTTTGTTGAATTGTATGTTGTAAGTCAAAAGAATGAGTATCAGAATGGTATCTGTGTCTGGAACGTATCTGAGTTGTATCTAGAGATTGTATTTGTATGAGCAAGGGAATAACATCAGTGTCTGGAGCGTATCTGAGCTGTAACTGTATTTGAATCTGAATTCTGAATAGGGGACATAATAGCATCCGTGTCTAGAGCATCTCTGAGCTTTAAATCTAAATAAGCAATAGAATATCATCCGTGTCTGGAGCATCTCTAAGTTGTTTCCGAATTCTGTATTTGAATAAGCAATAGAATAGCATTCGTGTCTGGAGCATCTTTAAGCTTTGAATCTGAATAAGCAATAGAATAGCATCTGTGTCTGAAGCATCTCTAAGTTGTTTCCGAATTTTGTATTTGAATAAGTAATAGAATAGCATCCGTGTCTGGAGCATCTCTGAGCTTTGAATCTGAATAAGCAATATATTAACATATGTGTCTAGAGCATCTCTAAGCTGTTTCCGAATTCTGTATTTGAATAAGCAATAGAATAGCATCCGTGTCTGGAGCATCTCTGTGCTTTGAATCTGAATAAGCAATAGAATAGCATCCGTGTCTGGAGCATCTCTAAGCTGTTTCCGAATTCTAAATTTGAATAAGCAATAAATATCATCCGTGTCTGGAGCATCTCTCAGATTTGAATCTGAATAAGCAATAGAATAGCATTCGTGTCTGGAGCATCCCTAAGCTGTATCAAGATTGTATATTGGTAGCTTGTTAATCTTATCCTGAAAAGGGTAAAATGTTAGCTGAAGCACCAAGTTATGTTGCATGAAATGTATGATGCAATAAATGTGTTTTATCAATGTTTATGATATATGAATGTAATGTATGCGCATGCAAGCTGATTAGCTATCTTGCTGAGGAAGATAAATCATTGATAGCTAGAGATAATGAAATCTTTGACTGCTGCCGGGGAAAATAAATCCTTGACCGCTGCTAGAGATTTAAAATCTTTGACAACTTCTGTGGGGATGTGAGAATCCTTCACGACTTTCCTGGGGAATCCAGATAACTTTGACGACTATGGCTGGGGATTACACAAAGGGAATCCTTACTCGGCTGGGGAATAGGGAAAACTCTGGCGATCTCTACCGGGGGTCGAAAAAAGGAAAACCTTGATCTGTTGGAGAATAGGGAAGGCTCTGATGGCTTCTGTGGGGAACTGAGAATGAGAATCTTCATTCTGCTAGGGAATTAAGAATTCTGACAAATTCATGCTGGCGAGTAATGAAGGCTCTGGCAACTTCACTGGGGAATCAAGAATGAGAATCTTCATTCTGTTGGGGAGTAAGAACTTTGTGGGGAGCAGCTATACTACTAGAGAGTAAGTTCAGGACTCTGGGGAAAGAGCTTACTGTTGGGGAGATCAGGAGTTTGGGTTGTATTCCAATCTACTGGGGAGTTACCCTAGGTTGGAGATAAAGCAAAAGTTAACTGTTATCTGGTTGATTCTCAGATTTTAAGACAACTTGCTGGGGAGTCTGGGGAAAATTGAATGGTTTCCGCTGGAGATTGATAGTTGGAAAGTTGACTTCGCTGGGGAAGAAGGTTTCATCTTTGCTGAGGGTCTGTAGTTCAAGGTTTTGGCTCCGCTGGGGATTGGGAGTTTGAAGTTTAACTCTGATGGAGATTTTGAAATTTAGCTCCGCTGGGGATATGTATTTCAAGGTTTTAGCTCCGCTAGGGATCTATATGATGTACGGCAGGGGATTTCTCCTGGAATAGCCCAAAGAAGTTTTCCTATACTTTCATCCTGTCAAAAATTATTCTTTCTCATTTCGTTTATTTGTAAACATGTGATTATATTCAAATGCATATGCTCATTTAATAAATCATTAGACGTTTTCAAATAAAACACGAATGTAAAAAGGAAAAGACAAATAGTTTTCTGCACTTTGAAGTATCTTTGTATTAACTTTGTGTAAGTATATTGTACAAAGGAGACAGACATCCTAGTAAGAGAATGTTGCCATAAAAAATGAGAAAAATTTATACAAAGAAAGATGGCTATGTGTAAAAATTCCATGGGGTTCCCATTCCGCTATAGCCTTCGTAACTCTGAATATCTTGTCCATTCGTTGCTTCGTCCAAAAATGATTGAGTTGATCAGAAGCCTGGAGCTTGTCTGTGAAGAGATTGTCCTTAAAGTGATCCGACGAGACATAGTCATACGCTTTAATTCCCTAATTTTTGCCTGGACCGCCCTTTCGGGTTTTCGATTCACCGGGAAACCCTTTTTTGCCCAAGTCGCCCTTTCGGGTTTTCAACTTGCCGGGTGCACAAATTTTTTTATTTATCCCTAACTTTTGCCTGAACCGCCCTTTCGGGTTTTCGATTCACCGGGATGCCCCTTTTTTTCCTAGGTGTGTAAACCTAGCGAGCCGTTTATGCGTAGTATCTTTTGACTATGTCTGCGTTCATAGGGTGCGGCAGGTCATCACCGTCCATGGTGGTTAATATCATTCCTCCACCAGAAAAGATGTTTTTGATTACAAATGGTCCTTCGTAGGTAGGAGTCCATTTTCCCTTGGGATCACTTTGAGGCAAGATGATCCGCTTGATTACAAGATCTCCGACTTGATACACTTGTCGCCTGACTTTCTTGTTGAAAGCCTTGATCATCTGTTTTTGATACATCTGACCGTGGCAAACAGCAGTAAGTCGCTTTTCATCAATCAAGTTAAGTTGATCAAGCCGGGTCTGAATCCAGTCGTCTTCACTCAAACCAGCATCCTTCATGATTCTCAAGGAGGGAATCTGAACCTCGATAGGTAAAACAGCTTCCATGCCGTATACCAAAGAATATGGTGTTGCCCTAGTTGATGTACACGTCGTGGTACGGTACCCGTGAAGAGCAAATGGTAACATCTCATGCCAGTCTTTGTAGGTGACTGTCATCTTTTGTATGATCTTCTTGATATTTTTGTTCACAGCTTCGACAACACCGTTCATCTTTGGCCGATAGGGAGATGAATTATGATGTTGAATTTGGAACTGCTCGCACAAGGCGGTGATCATAGTATTATTCAGGTTTGTACCGTTGTCGGTGATGATCCTGTCGGGGATACCATATCGGTAAATGAGGTTCTGCTTGATGAAGCGGGCAACAACATTCTTTGTGACAGATGCGAAGGAAGCTGCTTCGACCCATTTGGTAAAGTAATCAATAGCCACCAGAATGAAGCGGTGTCCATTAGATGCTGTAGGCTTGATCTCTCCAATCATGTCGATTCCCCATATTGTGAATGGACAAGGAGCTATTAAGACATTGAGAGGAACTGGAGGTATGTGTACCTTGTCCGCATAGATTTGACATTTGTGGCAAGTACGGGAATGTTGATGGCAGTCAGCTTCCATGGTAGACCAGTAATAGCCTACCCGGAGAATCTTCTTAGCCATTGTATGCCCGCTAGAGTGAGTGCCGAAGGTACCATTATGCAGTTCAGCCATAATCTGCTCAGATTCAATTTTATCCATACAATGGAGCAGAATGCAATCATGATTGCGCTTGTAAAGGATACCATTACTCAGGAAGAACTTAGCTGAAAATCTCCTGAAGAACTTTTTGTCGTTGACTGAAGCTCCTTCAGGATATTCTTGAGTCTCGAGATACCTTTTGACTTCGTGAAACCACGGTCGGTCCACTACTTCTTCGGTATTAATCTCGTGACAATGTGCAGGTTCGTCCATCCGTTCGATGGTGATTTGGGGAGCCTCATTATCCCAGTTAAGTTTAAACATGGATGACATTGTAGCTAGAGCATCTGCTAACTGATTTTCTTCTCGCGGGAAGTGCTCGAAGGTAATCTGCTCGAAATGTGGTAACAATGTCAGGACATGTTCTTTGTAAGGGATGAGGTTGGGATGTTTAGTATCCCACTCTCCTTTGATCTGACTGATGACCAAAGTTGAGTCTCCAAATACAACCAAAGATTTGATTCCCAAGTCTATTGGAGCCTTGAGACCAAAGATACAAGCTTCATACTCGGCCATGTTGTTGGTGCAGTTAAAGCAAAGTCTGGCTGTGAAAGGTGTATGGAAACCTTCTGGAGAGATGAGTACCACACCGATACCGCTGCCAAGTGCATTAGAGGCACCATCAAAGTACAAGGTCCATCGGGATCCTTGTTCAGGTCCGTCATACGGTCTGAAGTCTTCAATGTTGTCCAAAGTCATAATGTCTTCGTCGGGGAAGTCGAACTTCATGGATTGGTAATCTTCGACAGCTTGATGAGCCAGATGGTCAGCTAGTACACTCCCCTTTATAGCTTTTTGGGTCGTGTACTAGATATCGTATTCTGTCAGGATCATCTGCCATCTAGCTATTCTTCCAGATAAAGCAGGCTTCTCAAAGATGTACTCGATCGGATCCATCTTAGATATCAGCAAAGTGGTATGAGTCAACATATATTGCCTTAGCTCGCGAGCAGCCCATACCAAAGCGCATCAAGTTTTCTCGAGCAGTGAGTATCGGGTCTCATAGTCGGTAAACTTTTTGCTAAGGTAATAAATGGCATGCTCTTTTCGGCCAAACTCGTCATGTTGGCCCAGTACGCACGCCATTGAACTCTCTAGGACAGTCAGATACATGATTAGCGGTCTTCCTTCGACAGGAGGCATCAAGATAGGAGGTTCTAGCAGATACTCATTGATTCTATTGAAAGCAACTTGACAGTCATCATTCCATTTAACCACTTGATCTTTCTTCAACAGCTTGAAGATTGGTTCACAGGTAGATGTTAGGTGAGAAATGAACCTTGCAATGTAGTTTAGGCGTCCCAAGAAACCTCTGACCTCCTTCTCAGTACGAGGGGCAGGCATTTCTTGTATAGCTTTGACTTTGGCAGGATCAACCTCGATGCCTTTGTTGCTGACTATGAAACCCAAGAGTTTACCGGACTTGACTCCGAAAGTGTACTTATTAGGGTTCAGTCTGAGCTTGTACTCCTTCAACCTGACAAATAGCTTTTGCAGGTGGTCGAGGTGTTCTTCTTCTGTCTGTGAACGGGCTATCATGTCGTCTACATAGACTTCAATCTCATGATGTATCATGTCATGAAACAAAGCTACCATGGCGCGCTGATAGGTTGCCCCGACATTCTTCAGTCCGAATGGCATCACTTTATAGAAGAACGTACCCCACTGTGTAACAAAAGTAGTTTTCTCCATGTCTTCAGGTGCCATTTTGATCTGGTTGTAACCTGAAAATCCATCCATGAAAGAAAATACCTTGTGTTGAGCTGTGTTGTCAACCAAGATGTCAATGTGCGGTAGTGGAAAGTCATCCTTAGGGCTAGCCCTGTTTAAGTCTCTACTTTGATCTTTTCAAACATGTCGGACCTCATTCGGCGGATTTTTTGTTTAATTGGTGGACAGTCTTCTCTTGTAGGGAGACGGTGAACCACAATATCTGTATCGAGTCCCGGCATGTCTTCGTAAGACCAGGCGAAGATCTCAACATATTCATTCAACAGCTGAAATAAGCTCTCTTTGATACTTGGCTCAAGGTTGGCACCCACTCTGACTTCTTTTATGTCTTCAACAGTACCTAAGTTGATTGTCTCTAACAACTCCTCGTGAGGTAGAATATCCCTTCCTTCCTGTTGTAGCAGTCTAGCCAACTCTCCCGGCACTTCACAGTCTTCATCACCTTCGTATTCGGCATGGTAGACCAGATCTTCAGAGTTACTGAAGGCCATAGCAGAATTGTTATCCATGGAACCTAGAATGGAAGGGTACCTGGATTTGTGAGTGTGGGCGTGTGTAAGGGATAGCCACCTTTAAACAAATAAAATGTAAAAGAAAGAAAATGAACACAAAAGTTTATATGTGAAAACGTCCATGATTCATTAAAATGGCATATGAAGATGAAAAATCAAACCCTTACAAATGGACCTATGTGCCTCGGGTAAGGCACAAGGCTAAAAGTGTACAAATTGTTTAGGAATTATTACAAACCAACAAAAATGTTTGAAAGATAAATTACTGATTTATGAAAGTAATGGGAATAAAGTCTTTTGCCTCCCAATTGCTTAGTCCTCCATCCACAGTAGGGAAAATCCAGTCTTCCAGATTGATCTCCTCTTCATTATCCTCCAAAGCATTGACTCCATGATGGGTGATCTTCACTGGTGGCCCTCCAGCCCAGGATCGGCGTACAGCCTTTTGAGCAGAAGCAGTGAACCCCAAGCCAAATTTATCTGATTTAAAAGGAAAGTCTGGTAGCTGACCCCAGATTGTGCTTCCTCCTTCTTCAATCACAACCTTTTCATCTTTGAGGGATGACATCTGAGGCACAGGTTTGGTAATCATGGGTACAGAAGACACTGTCTTGGTTGCTGCAATCTCCTCAGAAACTTCCTCGAAGTGTTGGAAAGGGGTTTCTATGAATTCACCATCCAATTCTACATAGCGGAAAGAATTTATATGGCTTACCATGTACTCCTCTTCGCCATGAACTGTTATAATTTCCCCTGGACAGGGTACTTGAGCATCTGATGCAGAGAAGAAGTGATGGCTCCAGCATTATGAATCCAGGGTCTTCCCAACAAGCAAGAATAGGAAGGGTGGATGTCTATCACATAGAATATGGAGTTGAAGGTTTTAGTTCCCACTTTAATCGGGATGTCCACCTCTCCATGAACCATCCTTTTAGAACCATCAAAGGCATTGACAGTGATATTGCTGGGCTTCAGGGTTAGGCCTTCACAGTCCAGTCTGTCCAATGCTTTCTTCGGCAAGACATTTAAAGATGACCCAGTATCAACCAAGATATGAGCTAGAGTAGTACCTCTCCATTCCACCGACACATGCAAAGCGTCATTATGCTTTCTCCCTTTAGATGTTAAATCGGCATCGAAGAAACCTAGACCGTTGTCAGCTGTTAGGCTAGCTACACATTCCTGGAACTGATCCGTGGAGGTTTCCTGTGGCACGTGGGCCGTCTTCAAGAATCTGATCAAAGCTTTGGCATGAGCTTCTGAACAAAGCAGCAGGGCCAACATAGAGATCTTTGAAGGGGTTTTCCCCAGTTGCTCCACAACATCATAATCGCTTTTCTTGATTATTTTCAAAATCTCTTCCATTTCTTTTTAAGAGGTCTCAGGGATGACCAATGGCTGAGCCCTCGTCCTGACTGGTGCTTCTTGGATCCCTTTCCCTATATCATCAACGGCAGCAGAGGGTAAAACCACAGGAGTTACAACTTCTTCAATAACTGGAGTTCTCGCAGATATGTTGACCAACACAGGGGTAACCTTAGGAGCATTTGAGGGTCCGAAGACTGCCCTTGGAGGAGCAATCTCCGGAGAGAAAATTCTTCCGCTGCGGGTGATTTTGCTCATCCCAGCAATGTTTCCAATTTCGGAAGTCTCTTCATCAGAACTCTCTTCAGTAGATTCAATTTGTTTAATATCGTGGTAGAAGATCTCTCCACCATAGTTCCACAGTATTGATTTGTTGGACTTGTACGGGATGGGCCCCGGCATGGTTATCTTCAAAGGTGCAATCTTCGGATCGGATGTAATCTTAACAGGTCTTTTGGAGACCTTGGAAAGATTGGTAGATATGGTAATTATTGAAATATCATTGACAGGAGTCGGTGTAACAGGAGTCTTTTTAAAAAGGATTTCTTGATTATCCATTAGGCGTTGGATGCATAACTTCAACAATGGACAGTCGGTTGGTAAGGATGAACAAAGGCAACAATCTTCTTCACAACCTGGGAAAATCCCAGCCTTCAACAAATTTAGCTTGATTATCGGTAGCGGAGTCATCAAATCATCAACAATAGCAACAAAAAGATCTTCTTCAACAACATGGGCATTGTGGCCATGCTTTGGCATTGGAGCAGAGATCACATTCGGCTTTTCAGGGGCATCGAATTCAACTTCTTTAGCGTCTATCAAATCCTGAATCTTATTCTTAAGGGCCCAACAACTATTGGTGTCGTGTCCCAGGCTGTCTGAATGATAAGCACACTTGGCGTTGGGATGGTAGTATGGTGATGAAGTGTTCGGATTCTTTGGGGCCTCTCTCAAACTGGCAAGGTTTAACTTCAAGAGACGGGGTAGAACCTGAGCGGGAGTCATGTTTATCCGGGTGTATTACCATGCAGGCCTTTCCACCCTTTGGGTTGGTTCTAGGTTGATTGTTTCTGGGTTGATCAACTGCAGACTTCTGAATCATCACGGCCCCCACCGCTGGCCGGCGCTAAACTCTTCCTTGACCTCTTTGGGAGTAGACAGCTGAGACATCTTTCTTTGCTGGAAAAGGCTTTTTGATGGCAGCGGAAGCAGATGTATCTTTTTGAATTTTACTGCTCTCAATTCTGGCTTCAACCCTCTCACCAGTTAGAATCAACTCGGTGAACCCCCCAGAAGAGCTTCCTATCAGGTGATTGAAGAAAGGCCCTGACAATGTCCGCAAGAACATATCTACCAGCTCCCTCTCAGATAGAGGTGGTTGTAATCATCCCGCCAAATCTCTCCATTATTGGGCATACTCCTTAAAGCCTTCATTTGATACCATGCCCATACTCTGTAATTGAGTACGGGTTGGTGCTAAGTCCGCATTGTACTGATACTGCTTGTAGAAGGCAGCAGTCAAATCTTCCCAATTATGCACGTCAGACCTCTCTAGTTGGTAGAACCAATCCAATTGCGTCCCCGACAAACTACCCTGAAAAAAGTGGACCCACAGGTCCTTGTCAGAAGAATGAGGTTGAATTTTTCTGACGTAAGACCGTAGGTGCATCTTTGGGCAAGACACCCCATCGTACTTAGCAAAAAGAGGCACTTTAAACTTGGAGGGAATGACAATCCCAGAAACTAACCCTAACTCTTCGAAATCCAGCCCCGACACCCTTTGTACCTCCATAGCTGCTAGACGCTCTTCCAGATTCTTGTACTTGTCATCTGCAGGAGGGTACTGCTGTTCAGAATAGTCTTCATCCTCCTCCTCTTCAGCCTCAGATTCAGATGGCACCGCAACCCCTTTACCCTTTCCTTCACCTTCTTCAGATGTTGATGGGAAATCCAGGACCCTTCTGGCATGACCTTCAAATCTTCTGCCCAAAGTAGCCACACCAACTCTCTTCTTTTTCTTTTTCTCTTTTTCCTTCTCTAACAGTGTTTTGAGCTCCTCCTGACCCTTTGCCAAGGTCATGAGTAGCTGTTGGAACTGTGAATTCTGCGCTTGCAAATCTTTGATCGTCTGCTCTATATCCATCTTGCTGAAATAAACAGCAGAGAGATAAGGAAACCTGGTGTGAAGACCTGTTTATGCATCTGATGAATGATATGTATTCATGTAATGCATTCAAGGATTTAGAAATTCAAATTTGTTTTAGACAAAAAGGAACACACGTCATATTAATAAGATAGAATTTGTTAGTCCATCAATGCCCCATGGGAAAAAAAATACAAAATTCTAATGTAAAAAGACGTTGCACATCCTCTTTGGTGCAATGTAGGTGTTGAGAGTCTGCTCTTCGTGAATTTGACGAGTAAGTTCCAAAACCTTCTTCTCACTGGCGTAGAATTGGGCTCCAAACGTATCGCGTTCTCCCTTGAGCTGTATTCAACTCCTTTGTAAATCTTCCAATGATGTTGGCATGTCAGGATGTAGAAGGGTGTATGGAACCTCTCCTTCCATAACAGGCTCTTTGATCACAGGGAGAATGTAGGGGTAAGGCATCATAAGACTTTGGGCGCGGGTTCGTACCCACTTAAGGTAAGGCTCAAGGGGGATGGAATTCTTGTGTCCCAAGGTCTTACTGTCCACCTTGTTGGGCATCCTCCAAGCTCGGATAAACCTTTGTCGAAGTCCTTGATCATCGTTGTCGAAGTCAAAAACCAAGTCTGGAATCAGCATGTCATGTGGGCCATCCCTTCGGGCATACCCAAACTGTCTCAAAGCCAAGCAAGGGTTGTAGGTAATGCCTCCCCTAATTCCTAGTAATGGGACATTAGGGAATTCCCCATAACGATCAATGATGATAACATTTTCTCTGGACCGAGAACACCAATGAACATTTGAATGTGTAAGGGTCATCAATCGTTGTGACCACCTCAAACCTTGCTCATTCTTCAAGACCGACTGGGGAAGGTGAGAAATAAACCACCTTGCTAGAAGAGGATTACATCACATGAGAACACCTCTTTTACTCATTGTTCGAGTGTGAAATGAGTGTAGGATGTCCCCAAGTAATGTAGGCACCGGGTTGCGAGCCATAAAGATTTTAACAGCATTGACATCTATAAGCTGGTCAGGGTTTGGGAACAAAACCAACCCATAGATGAGAAGATCTACAATCTCCTCAAAAGCTTGCAGATCTAGAAAATTCCAGCATTCTTGAGCTTTCTCAAACAGGAACTTTGCCAAGAAACCCTTGATACCACTTCTGGTTTCCCAATGGCCTATGACATCAGATGTTTGCAAGTGTAGGGCTTGAGAAACATCTTCAGGCTTTGGATCTCTTTCTGTACCATTGAAAGGTAGTTGATGGAGAATAGGAATCCTCAGGAGTTGAGAAAATTCCTCCAAAGTAGGCACTAACTGGTAATCAGGAAATGTGAAGCACTGGTGTAGGGGGTCAAAGAACTAGAAGAGAACTTTCACCATGTCTTCCTCTGTACTGGAGTTGACCAAGTTGAGAAGTCGACCATGTCTCTCAGTGAATGGAGAATACTCTGGAATCTTGGAAGCAAGCTCTTTGAGTTGAGGAGGAACTCTCACAAGGTTGACCTGAATAGTTTTCCTGCGAAGTGATTCCATAACCTACAAAATAGGAACAAAGATGAAAATCCAAAATCCTTGAAATGGTTAGTGGATGAACATGATGCTTCATGATGTTCATGATGTTATGCACAAGTACATATGTACAAACAAGTCACACAAGTTCCTAGTTTAGGCTTGCATGGGGTTTCATAGGTAAGTACCCTCTTGAAGTTTAGTTGGCTCAACCTGTCCTATAAATAGTAATCGGGTTTTAAGGAGCTCAATATCACTGGATTATTTTCTGTGTTCATTGTTTCAGTTTAGCCACTTTACTGGTGACCGAAATATTCCAAGAAAACAACCCTCAATGAGTGTAGTATCGAGTATCTACGAACTTCGGACTGCACCAAAGCCGGTCATCTCACTACATCCTAAAAGGCCAAGATGGTCAAGTAAAGGTTCTAAAAATCCATTAGTGCTTCATGACATCACTCAGCGGCCTCGTATTCTCTTTGATTAACTCAAAGGCTACCGGTACCCACAAATATATCGCACTAATATAGCTATTGCTTAGACCATGTCGGTATACCCCACACGGTTTCCACAATGTATTGCTATTTACCTATGAATGTTTCCCAAATCTGGGTAGAGTATTCAAACCGAAACAATAGAACCAAATGTAAAGCAATCAAGTCAAGCAAGAAAAGCATGTAAAGGTGATCTAAACCCTAAGGTAACCCCACTTTTAGATCTTTCCCCAGCAGAGTCGCCAGTTCTGTGATACGGTGGGAGAACTGACTTGAGGTTTGCGTTTGTGTTCGCAAATGTTTCAGTTTAGCAAGAGTCACCACCGACTTTTTATTTTATCCAAAGGAAAGGTCAAAAAGCACAGGAAAGACCTTTGAGATGTTTTCTTGGGTTCGGGGGGTAGATTATGAAAAGGGAAGGTGCTAGCACCCTTTTCATCCATGGTTATCCATGGGCTCTTAGTTACTTGTTTAGATCACTTGCTTTTGCTTTTTCAATTGTTTGAAATGGTGCTTTTGTGTGTCGTTTTGAAAGTATTTTGAAAAGAGGCCTTTGTTTAGGCAACCTTTGTAATGATTCTTGTTTGAATATATACAAAGGTGTTTGTCTTTTGAAAAATGTTTCAATGTTTGAAAGTTTGTTTTGAGAAATGTTTTGAAATTGTGTGTATGTTTTTGAAAATAGCAAGGATGTTTGCAAATTTGATAAAGTAACTAGGAGTTGTTTACCCTACTCAAAGATCTTTCCTACACATTTTTAACCTTTTGACATTGTTGTTTTACCATTGTATTTGGTAAACAACCTTATCTTTGGATGTTAAACGGGACGGGCGCGGGTCATCGTATGACCATGATAACAATATTGCCAAGTATCTTTAGCAAAATTTTTTAGGGACTAGATCATTTTTGTATAGGCAACCAAGATAGCGTCATCGAGGGACTATGATCTTTTTGTTTGATTTGTTTTGTCAAGATACCTAGCATGCATACAATGGCCATGTTTTTTAAGGCAACAAGTGGGTGAAACCCTAGAGGTGCTTGTGTGCATTATGTTGTCATTTTTCATGCATTTTTGTCTTGTATTAGTCATGCTATTTGTTTTGATTTTTTGTTATCATACAAACCCTAATCTTACTATCATGGCATTTGAAAGCGATAAAATGCGTAAAAGTAAATCTAAGACTATTACAACATTATTATGGGGAGGGGGATACAAGTTTGAATAGGGGATATTGCTCAAAATAAAACCCTAAAACTATTATTACAACCAAATTGAAATATTGCATAAATAAATAACTAGACAAATATTTAAATGTACAAATAAATATAAATATGCAAAGGATGTTTTTTGTGTATTTATTTTTATGTATGTAAAAATAAGTTTCTTCATGTCTTAAAAAATAAGAAAATAAAAATGATTATTTTTATTTGGAAAGGGTGGAAACCCTAGTTTTTTTTTGTTTAAGAAAATATATTCTATATTATTTATTTATGTACAAGAAAATAAATAAAAAAATATATTCAAAAGTGTTAAAAAAATTAAAATGTGTGAGAAAATATTATTTAAGTGTATAAATGATAAAATAAAAATATATGATATTTTTGTATTATTTACAAATTTTATTTAAGAAAATAAGTTATATTATTATTAATAAACTATTTCTATGTCCAAAAAATAATAAAAATAATAAAATAAAATGTGAAAAATTAAAAGAATATTTTTGGTGATTTTTAATATTTATAAAAAAATAAATAAAAGTCAGAAATGTAAAAGAAATGAAAAAATATATAAAATATAATAAATGGGCCAAGGGGGTGCAGAAATGAAAGAAAGGGGTGCAAATAGCCAGAACAACCAAGCCCAGCCCACGTTCCAGCTTCATCCCTGAACTTTGAACAAAAATGCGCACGCCCTGTACTTCAAATTGTAACTCCCGCATACGTGATTAAAAACAAAATCTTACAACATGAAAGTTATAGCTCATCATCACACGATTCTAATGATATAAAAAACTTGATCTAACTCTCAAAGACCAGAGAGAATTTTATCACCCCCAATTTCTGACCTAAAAAATTCAGCAACTTCAACATCCAAATTCTCCTAGCTCAGTTAACATAAATGAATTATATGCATATGTACAGTTCAAGGACATTAAGGGCTACATTTTTGCTTCACAAACCTAAGCCTAATGATTCCTAAATAAGGAGATAAAAGTTTGAAAATTACCTGTTTCAGTCAAGTTTGAATATGGAAATGTAGGAGTTTTGGATGAGGCCTGAAGGTCGTGTTAGCTTGCCTGAAGTTCACTCAACCTTCCCTAATGCTTGGCTTGCTTTGAACTTGCCTGAATGTGCTTGTAGAACTCAACCTGCAAAGCTTCAAAGTAAAAATGCTGAAGTGTGAAAATGGAGTTACAGTGGCTGGACAGGTGCTTGGATAGTCTAGGTGTATTGTTTAGAATGTGTTTGAAGTTGTTTGGGATAAAATGCACGAGTGGAATTTGTTTTGGCTTGAGTTCTACAGGTATGGCCCTGTTTTGACAAGAACTTGGTGTTTTTGTGTTTAAGGGTGTTTGAGAGGCTTGGAAACCGTGTTTCAAGCTTGGTGTGATATGCTGAAGTTGTTTGAAATGTGCACAAGACTTGGTTTTAACAGATACAAGAGATATGCTGACTTTTGCAAGTTACTTGCTTTTGAAGCAAAAGTTGAAATGACAAAGCTTAAGGGTTGTACTTGCTAGCTTGAGGCCTGCTGAGAGTTGGTGAACTTTTCCTGATGTTTGTGGATGTTGTTTTCATAAAGAAATCATGTCCATGGCTCAAGACAAACAAAATTGCCAAAAGCATGCTTTATCAAAGTGGCAATGTTAACTTTTTGCCATTTTTGGAATAGTTCTTTGTACAATGCTCTAAATCTCAGAACAAAGCCTTAATCCAATGTGTTTGCATTTAATTTATGAGTTTAGAAAGGATTAGAACCTGTAAACCAAGTACAAGCATGATCCAAACTGATTTGCAACTTGTATCAATGTGCAAAATGCCTTGGCCAAAAGTGATAATTTGCCATTTTCAATCCTTCGATTTTACCTAACCACAAATGATCTTGGAGAGTTCTTGGACATTTTGGGAAGCTTGTAACATGATCTACAATCCATATTTGAAATGTATTTTGATATTACAAATGGAACTAGGTGAAAAGTTCCCATGAAGATAGGTCAAAATCCTGCCTAAACTAGGGCAAAATTTCACTAAGTTAAAAGTTTCATGGACCCTTATTCACAAAATCATAACTTGAGATCCAAGCATCTTTTTGGAAAACTTTGTGAATAAAAGTTGTATATTTTGTGGAGGACTACAACTTTCATGTTGGAAGTTTTCTTTTAATCCAATTTCATCATGGTGAAAAAGATGGGCGAAGTTGGGAAAAAATAAGAAATTTTCATAACTTAGAAAATTTCTAAGTTATGAAAATTTTCCATTTTAAACCCTAATTTTCAAAATTAGGTTTCTTGGTGAACAAGTTTCATGTTTTGACACATATTGATGAAAAATGACCCTTGGCACTTGATTTTGACCAAAAAGTCAAAGTTTGACTTTTCAGTGTATAGTTGATTTTTGATCAGTTGATTGGAAAATTCATCTGTCAATCCAATGCAATTGAGATCTTTTGAACCTTGTGATTAGGTCAAGATGATGTCATTGAGTCCTTGAATCCATACTTGAACCCAATTTTCCATTGGCTAGGTGAGAAATCAAAAATTGCCCTTCTACAGTCAAAAACCCTAAAAATGACCATTTTGCCCTTTTGATGATCTGATCAAATTTCTTGAGGAGTTGTGGTCCAAACTTGATCAAATGGTTCATATGAGTCTATAATGTTGATGTGGATAAAAAATTATGAGGTTTGACTGTAAATTGGCCACAGTTGACTTTTTCCCAATATACCTGATTTTTAGGTCAACTGTCTAATTGACTGGGCAAAAATTTGATTCAAAGCTTGAAACTTCGTATGAGCAATCTTAGAAGTCCAACATGAAGTATGAAAGTCACATGAGGCATTGGAAGTCCAAAAATCCTTGTGCAAACTCAAACCCTAATTTTAGGTCAATAGTGCAAGGGGATGTCTTGAGCTGAGCAAACCCTAATCTGGTCTTGAGTCCAAAGAGTCTTGTGGGGAAAATCTTGATAAAATGAGAGGGAAAATTTTGGGGTACAACAGGGCCAGAGCTATTGGGCTTAGATTTGCAAAAGGCACCCCCCTTTCTGCTAAGATACCGGGCCCATTCCTTTTTTCTTTTTATTTATTTCATTTATCTATTTAATTAGTTTAATTGGTTTTTTTTAACAAAATTTCTTTTTTTCACAAAAAATCATAAAATCAAATTTCACAAATTTAGAATTAGGTCTTTTTATTTTACCAAAATGAATTTAATATTAGTTTAAATTTAATTTAGGTTAATTCTAACTTTTTTTATATATTTAAAATCAATTAGAAAAAAAAATTAGGGTTAGCTTGTGATTTAATTTTTATTTCTTTCTCAAATAAAAAAAATACAAAAATAGGTTAATTTAATTATTTTTCTTAATTTAAATTAATTAGTAATTAGGTTTTTTTATTTAATTAAACTTTATTTTCTCAAAATAATCAAAAACAACAAAAAAAAAAGATTTTTTCTTTTAAATTATAATTAGGTAGTTGGGGTCAAAACCCTAAATCTCTCGTTTTCGATTCATCGCGCGCGTTTGTTAATTTTTGCAATATTAATGTAACTCCCCATGGTATGTAATAGTTTAAATCTAGGATTTTCTTTTATTTATCGTTTTTACGGGTTTTTTGGCTATGTAATTAATCCCTCCCCCGAAGCCTTGTAATAGCGTAGGTCTTATTTCTCGCATTTTAGTTCTCACAAATATTAACTGTTAGATGTATGTTAATAGGATTGTATGACAAGATTGCATGATAATTTAAAATGGCTAGAAAACCCTAATGTGCAAAGAATAATAACTGAAATCAAATCACTCGCACATGCGCACTCTTAGGGTATACTCTCACTTCGGTTGCCTTCGGTAAACGGTCATTAAGTATAGGGTGTCTTAGTGGTTGCCCTCCTGTCTAAACAAAGATCAAATGTCTCGTTCGGAAATGTTGCCTCAGAAAGGTTGCCTCGGAAATGTTGCCTCGAATATGATCTTAAGACATTAGGGTTATTACTAAGACGTCCTAACATTGCTTTAGTGATCGTACGTCCCTTTCGAATTGACCCTTACAACTCCAACGATGGTGCTACCTATTTCACAATGATAGGATAGTATTGTCTAAAGGAAACAAGAACAGAAACAATCTTTTTTCGAGTAGGTAGATGCTAGTAGGTACTTGCTCAAATCAAACTTTTCACACTTACACTTTTTTCAAACAAAGTTTTCAAAAAAAACTTCGCAATACTCTTGAGGACAGAAACAAGGGTTAAAACGAAGTAAAACAAAACTTTTCAAAACAAACACACAAAGCAATTTTTAAAGATGAGCAAGTACCTAAGAGCCCATGGAAAACCATGGATAGAAAGGGTGCTAACACCTTCCCTTTCTATAATCTACCCCACGTACTCAGAATATCTCGAAAAAGGAATTTTTCTGTGCTTTTTTCCTTTCCGGTTGGATAAAATAAAAGTCGATGGCGACTATTACTTACCGCGACATTTTGCGAATACAAACGCAAAACACAAACCAGCATTTCCAAAAACAGTCGGTTCTGCCACCGTATCACAGAACTGGAGACTCTACTAGAGACTCAAATAAGTGAGGTATACCTTAGGATTTTAGTTCATCATAAATTGCTTCTCTTGTTTGTCTTGGTTGCTTTACTTTTAAGGGTTTTGTTTGGGAGTTACTATAGATCCTAACCCAGATCTGGGGACACCTTTTAGGTAAGTAGCAATAAACTATGAGGGAACTGTACGGCGTAGACCGATACGGTTGAAGCAGTAGCTACGTTGATGTGGCACATTGGTTGGTACCGGTATCCCTTGTGGAGAAACGAGGAGAATACGGGGCTGCTATGTGTGTCGTTAAGCATAAACTGACCTTAGAACCCTTAATCGACCAACTTGGCCATTAGAAAGTAGTGAGATAGCCGCTCGGTATAAAGCTGAGAACTGGTTGATACTCGATGCTACACTCATTGAGACCATACTCTCGAGATAGTTCCGGCTGCAAGAAAAGATTGCGTGAGCTGAAACCATGACCGATGGAGGATGGTCAGTGATATTGAGAACCTCTAGAACCCGATTACTTTTTCTAGGATAGGTTGAAACCAACTGAACTTCAAGAGGGTAATACCTTTGACCCCATGCAAGCCTTAAACTTAAGGGCTTTTGTGTGACTTGTTTGCCCTTGCCATGCCTGTTATCTGCTATACCTGTTGTTTTCATCATGACATCATGCATCATAACATATCATGCATACTTCATTATACTAACCATTTCAAAGACCAAGGGGATTTATCTTTGTTCTGTTTTGCAGATTATGGCTTACGTGCGCAGAAACACCATCCGAGTTAACTTTGTGCAAATACCTGCTCAACTTTAAGAGTTAGCTTCAAAAGGTTCTGAGACTTCAATGTTCATTAAGAGACATGGTCAGCTTCTTAGCCTGGTCACCTCAAAGTTTGATGAACAAATGATGAGTGTATTGTTCCAGTTCTTCGATCATGTGCATCATTGTTTCACCTTTCCAGATTATCAGCCGGTTCCCACTTTGGAAGAGTTCCTCTCACTTATTGGGCATATCCATCCTTGAGCAGATGCCCTTCACAGGTATGGAAGAGACTCCTAGACCAGAAGACATTGCCTCAGCTCTACATCTGAAACGGGTTGATATAGTATCCAATTTGGAAACACGAAGCGGGGTCGAAGGTTTCTTAGCCAAGTTTCTGATAGATCAGGCTCAGCTATTCTGGGATAATTTGGATTTTCAGGATTTTGAAGATGTCTTGACTCTCCTTATCTAGGGTTTGGTTCTCTTCCTGAATCCGGATTCCTTTGTAGATGTGAACACGGTCAAGATTTTCCTTTCTCGCAATCATGTGCCTACTCTACTGGGTGATATCATGCATGCCCTCTATACTCGTACTGTGCGAAGAAGAGGGACTCTTATGTGTTGCATGTCGTTGTTGTCGAGGTAGTTTATTTCACACCTCCCCAAGTCTGTGTTGAAGAAAGAAGAAGGTTTGGGATGGTCTTACAGGATAATGTCACTTGCCCATACAGACATTCTTTGGTCCTCCCGGGCTATGGAAGACACTGCTGTCATTGATCGTTGTGGGGGATATCCTAATGTCCCGTTGCTTGGAATCAGAGGACGGATAACTTACAATCCTTTTCTAGCTTTGCGAAAATTTGGTCGTGCTCAGAGAGAAGGTCTCTATGAGCTAATTCTTACGGATATTACATTTGACTACAAGGAAGACATTGACGAGCATCGTCGGAGGTTTATACGAGCTTGGGGCATGGTAAACAGATCTGACCCCCAAGAGTTGGGACCATGGACTTCCCTTCCCATGCAGCCTTACCTCCAATGGGTCCGAGCTCGTTCCCAGAAGCTTGGGATACCCTATGAAGCCGTATTGCCAGTAATTGTGGAGCCCACTAATGAAGAAGGCATTCTTACACGGTTCTTTATCCTTACATGCCCACTAATCTTGGGGCATTGCAGAGGTCTTGGATTCAGCTGAAAGAGAAGAGGGATACTTACCAGGAGAAGTACCATGAGCATGAAAGGAAGATTTTGAAACTCACCAGGCAGCTCGAGGAAGAAAGAGTGATCAATGACTACGTCAGCACAAAGAGGAAGCGTCCACGGGACTTTTGATTTTTTATTTTTCTAGTTTAGATTTGTTTTCCATTTACTTTTTTGTAACTCCTTAAAGGCATTGTTGAACCTTTTACAAGTTAATCTCATAAAGTTTGTTTATTTTTGGTTTGCAAATTTAAATCTCCCAAAGTCTTTGAAATCATTACATACTTATCCCATTATCATGCACACCATTACAGGTACCAATACAGGTTTCTCATCTTCTTCACTGTCTATTTCAGCAGAAATGTCTTCTGATCAAGCCATCAAAGATCTTCAATAACAGAACGCTCGATTCCAGCAGATGTTCTTAAGTCTGGCCAAAGGGAAAGAGAATCTAAAAGCTCTCATTCTAAAAGAGAAGAAGAAGAAGAAGAAGGTCATTCTTCTGAATATGGGCAAAAGGTTTGGGGATAGGTTGAAACAACAAGCTGATTTGACCTCTTCATCCAAGGAAGGGGAGAACCAAGAAGAAGAAAAGGGCCCCAGCCCTGCAATCTCTGATAATGATACCGATTATGATGATGAACAATATCCTCCTGCTGAGGATAAGTAAAAGCAAATAGAAGATCGTCTGAGTGCTATGGAGATTCAGAAGATCCCTGGTTTGGATTTCAGAGAATTGGGACTGGTATCAGGAGTGGTGATCCCTCATAAGTTCAAAGTTCCGGTTTTTGCCAAGTACAATGGAGTATCCTATCCAAAACTCCATCTCCGCTCGTACGTCCGGAAAATTTAACCCCACGCTACTGATAGAAATTTGTGGGTACATTTCTTTCCAGATAGTCTGTCAGGGACTCAACTCGAATGGTTTTATCAGTTGGAAGGAGCCAATGTCCGAAACTGGGAAGACCTTGCTGCTTCTTTTTACAGACAGTATCAATATAACGCCGACCTTGCTCCCACTCGTACTCAGCTTCAGGGTATGTCTATGGGTGCAAGTGAAGGTTTTAAGGACTATGCTCAAAAGTGGAGAGATCTGGCTGGAAGAGTCTAACTCCCTTTGTCTGATAGGGAGTTGGTTGACATGTTTCTGGGGACGCTATCCGGTCCATTTTTCAATCATCTGATCGACAGTTCGTCATCTGGGTTTACTGAGTTGATCTTGACTGGAGAGAGACTAGAAGTTGGTATCCGAAGTGGTAAGATACAGAAAGATACTTCATCAAGTGCAGTAAAGAAGCCGTTCACCGGTAAGAAAGAAGCTAGTGCAGTCTATGGCATGAGGGGCCAAAGCAGACCTGAACACCGTCAAACAGTAAATGTGGTAGTGATATCAAGACCCACAGTTGCTCCACAACACATCAATCAACAAAGGGTGGAAAGACCACATAGGCAGTACACTCGGCTCAATATGACCTTGTCTCAAATTCTACCACAATTATTGAAGACCAATCTGGTAACTCTGAGGGAAGCCCCGAAGAACCCCAACACCACTTCTCCCCATTATAACCCGAATGTCCGCTGCGCCTATCACTCCGAAAGTCCAGGTCATGATACAAACAAATGTTGGGCCTTGAAAAACAAAGTGCAAGACTTGATCGAAGCCAAAGAGATTGAGTTTGACGCTCCGGAGAAGCCCAACGTCATAACTGCACCTATGCCCAAGCATGGCTCAGGAATCAATGTTATTGAGGTTGTCTCTACCACAGAGGATGCTTATGATGAGAACTCGGATGTTGATATCTGGATCTACCCTACAACCAATGGCGAACTAAGCAATTGGACGGAGAAGGACTTCATACATGTTTCTTTTATTATAGAGTAATTGAATTTTGTTTTAAGAGTTATAATAAACAGTTTGAGACTTTACGGCTGGGTGCCTTGCCCGAGGCACTTTGGCTTTGCTTGTGAGGGCTTATTATTTGTCATTTCATATATCATTAATAAAGCATTGGGAGTTTCTTGCATTACAAATTTTGCGCTCCTTGTTTTTCTTTTTTGTCTCTCACTTTATCAAAAACAGCTATTCTCTTACATACACTCACGTATCATAATGCACATCCATATCCACTTTGGATCCCATTGATAACGACTCTGCTACTTCCAGTTATGACTTAGAAAATCCGATCAACCAAGCCGAGGACGAAGGTGAGGATGGTTATGAGGTTCCTGGAGAACTTGCTAGATTGTTACTACAGGAAGAAAGGGCCATACAGCCCCATGAAGAGCCAGTTGAATTAGTGAATTTGGGTACCGAGGAAGACAGGAAAGAATTTAAGATAGGTGCGAATCTGGAGCCTAGTGTCAAATAACGGTTGATACAGATGCTACACAACTATGTTGAGATCTTCGCCTGGTCCTACAAAGATATGCCTGGGTTGGACACTGATATTGTGGTACATCGCATTCCGACTAAAGAAGACTGTCCTTTGGTAAAGCAGAAGGTTCGCCGTATGCGCCCTGAGATGTTTGAGAAAATCAAAGCTGAGGTCATGAAACAATTCAACGCGGGATTTTTAGATGTCACTTCTTATCCACAGTGGGTTGCCAACGTTGTTCCGGTGCCTAAGAAGGATGGTAAGGTACGGATGTGTGTGGACTATAGAGATCTGAGCAGGGTGAGCCCCAAGGATGATTTCCCACTTCCTCACATCGATGTTCTGGTCGACAACATCGTGCAACATAAGGTCTTCTCCTTCATGGATGGTTTTTCTAGTTACAATAAGATCAAGATGGCTCCCGAAGACATGGAGAAGACAACCTTTGTTACACAGTGGGGTACCTTCTGTTACAAGGTAATGCCTTTCGGGTTGAAGAATGCTGGGGCAACTTATCAGCGCGCCATGGTCGCTTTGTTCCACGACATGATTCACCATGAGATTGAGGTTTATGTTGATGACATGATCACAAGGTCCCAGACTAAGGAAGAACACCTTGACCATATCCAGAAATGGTTCGACAGGTTGAAGATGTATAAGTTGAGGTTAAACCCGAACAAGTGCACCTTCGAGGTACGGTCTGGTAAGCTGTTGGGTTTCGTTGTCAGCGATAAGGGTATTCAGGTGGACCCTGCCAAGGTAAGGATATGTCAGCTCCATGCACAGAAAAGGAAGTTAGATGCTTTTTGGGACGTCTGAACTACATCGACCGATTCATTTCACATCTGACTGCTACTTGTGAGCCAATCTTCAAGCTGTTGAATAAATATCAAGTGGTAAAATGGAATGATGAATGTCATACCGCCTTCGAAAGGATCAAGGAATACCTCCAAGATCCACCAATTATGATGCCTCCAATTGAAGGAAGACCTTTGATCTTATACTTGAAAGTGTTGGATAATTCAATGGGGTGTGTGCTGCGGCAGCATGACGAGTCTGGCCGAAAAGAGCACGCTATTTACTACCTTAGCAAAAATTTTACCGACTGCGAGACCCGATACTCGTTGCTCAAGAAAACTTGTTGCGCTTTGGCATGGGCTACTCGCCGGCTGAGACAGTATATGCTGACTCACACCACCTTATTGATATCAAAGATGGATCTAATTAAGTATATCTTCGAAAAGCCTACCTTGTCCGGAAGAATAGCAAGATGGCAGATGATCTTAACCGAGTATGACATCTAATATACAACCCAAAAAGCAATCAAGGGGAGATTATTGGCAGATCATTTGGCGCATCAGGCCGTGGATGACTACCAATCTATGAATTTCGAGTTCCCGAATGAGAACATCATGTTGGTGACCGACTGTGAAGAACCTGGACCGAATGAAGGACCTGAGGAAGGATCCCGATGGTCTATGTATTTCGATGGAGCCTCGAACGCGTTGGGTAATGGCATTGGCGCTGTGATTATATCTCCTGAGGGTTGTCATACTCCATTCACCGCCCGATTATGTTTTAACTGCACCAATAATATGGCGGAGTATGAAGCATGTATCCTGGGTCTTCGAGCTGCTATTGACCTGAGGATTAAGTTCTTGAGTGTATTCAGAGATTCTGCTTTAGTGATCAATCAGATCAAAAGCGAGTGGGATACAAAGCACCCAAATCTTATTCCTTACAAAGAGTATGTATTGACGTTGCTTCCGCACTTCGAGGAGATAACCTTTGAACATTTCCCCAGAGAGGAGAATCAGTTAGCAGACACGCTAGCTACCATGTCTTCTATGTTCAAAGTCAGGTGGGACAATGAAGCTCCCCAGATTACCATTGAGAGGTTGGATGAACCCGCACATTGCTGTGACATCGAGACTGAAGAAGTAGCAGATAAACCCTGGTTCCACAAAGTAAAGAGGTATCTTGAGGCTTAAGAGTAACCCGAGGGTGCATCTGTTAATGATAAGAAGTTCTTGAGAAGGTTCGTTGCAAAGTTCTTCATCAGTAATGGGATCCTTTATAAGCGTAACCATGATTCGACCTTACTGCGATGTGTGGACAAAAGCGAGGCAGAAAGGATCATGGAAGAGTTACATGAAGGTACCTTCGGAACTCATTCTAGTGGACATACCATGGCGAAGAAAATCCTACGGGCAGGATATTATTGGTCTACTATGGAAGCCGATTGTTATCAGCATTCTCGAACCTGTCATAAGTGCCAAGTCTATGCTGATAAGGTGCATGTACCTCCAGTTCCTCTGAACATCTTGACAGCTCCTTGGCCTTTTGCAATGTGGGGAATCGATATAATCGGCGAGATCAGACCTATTGCATCCAACGGGCATCGCTTCATTCTGGTAGCAATTGATTATTTCACAAAGTGGGTTGAGGCAACTTACTTTGCTACAGTAGCCAAGAACATCGTGGTGCGGTTTATCCAACACAATCTGATATGTCGATATGGTGTACCAGAGAGGATCATCACGGACAATGGTACAAATCTCAACAATACGATGATCACTGAGCTCTGCAAACAGTTCAAGATACAGAATCACAACTCTTGTCCCTACCGGCCAAAGATGAATGGGGCTATTGAAGCAGCTAATAAGAACATCAAGAAGATTGTGTAGAAGATGACGGTGACATATAAAGACTGACACAAGATGCTTCCATTCTCTCTTCATGGGTACCGTACCTCGGCAAGGACATCGACAGGGGCAACACCCTACTCTTTGGTATATAGCATGGAGGCAGTCCTACCCATCGAAGTCCAGATACCCTCTCTCTGGATCATGAAGGATGCAGGTTTGAACGAGGACGATTGGATCTAGACCCGACTTAATCAGCTGAATTTAATCGATGAAAAAAGACTTACTGCTATTTGTCATGGTCAGACGTATCAAAAGCAAATGATCAAGGCTTTTAACAAGAAAGTCAGACGACAAGAATATCAAGTTGGGGATCTGGTGATCAAACGCACCATACTACTGCAAGGTGATCCCAGGGGAAAATGGACCCCCACATACGAAGGGCCATTTATGGTTAAGAACGTTTTCTCAAGAGGAGCTATAATTCTAACCACCATGGATGGTGACGACCTTCCTCACCCCGTCAATGCAGACATAGTGAAAAGATACTACGCATAATCAAAGACCCACTAGGTCGACTAGGCTAGGCAAAAATAAGGGCTCCCCGGCGAACTAAAAGGGTTCAGGAAAAAGTAAGGGAAGAAAATGAAAAAAACTGTACACCCAGTAAGTCAAAAACCTGAAAAGACGGCTTGGGCAAAAAAGGGTATCCCGGTGGGCTGAAAACTTGAAAGGGCGGTTCAGGAAAAAATTAGGGATTGAAGCGTAACACTATGTCTCATTGGATCATCTTGCAACCAGACTTCAGTATCGACTATCAAGCTCGGACGGAGCCAATCAATCTGATCTACCTTCGACTAAGTAGCAAAGTGATGAGACGCTCGAAGATATAAAGGCGATAGCAGAGTTGGAACCCAATGGATTGTTCACATAGCTGTTTTTCTTTCTGTTACACAAATTGTATAATTCCTGTCTTTTGGTGGCGTCCTCTTACTAGGATGTCAGCCTCTTGTACAAAATGCCTATTACAGACCAATTCCAAAATCAATACAATTCATTTCACAAGAAATTTCAAAATTGGTTTCCTTTTTCTTTTTCTGTTTTGTTTTGTTTTGCAAGAACGTCCAATGATTCATTTTTGATATATGCATTTGAAAATAATTGCTGCTCGTAAATATTTACACGTGAAACAAAAAACAATTACTCGTAATTCCAGGAACAAGGGCAAATAAGAAGTGTCCAAACCTTACAGTTGCTTTACCCACCAGGTACAGGGATAGAGCCAACTTGAGAATATGACTAAAGGTACATACACTCCCCGCAGAGTAGGAAGTACCCAAAGACAGTGGTGACAGCTCTCCCCAGCCGAGGTTCATAATCGCGAATGAGTCGGCAAAATTCTCCCCAAGCAGAGTTTATCTATCACCAGCAATAGAAGATTACCATCTGCTGAGTTTATTTCGCCCACATGCAGAAATTTCTCCCAACAAAATTCATTATCACCAGCAACGGTAATTCATCCCCAGCGGAGTTGTTCCTCCAAGTCAGCAGATCATCCAACAGAGTATCTCTCTTCCCCGCAGAGTCATCCTCCCACAGAATTATTCCCAAATAGAGTCTCTCCTGGAGGAATATTCTCGAGCAGAACGGACGCACGTCTCCAGCTAATCATCTTCAGTAACTATCCCCAGCGAGAACAAAGAACTCAACTCCTTGTACTCTCCAATAGCAGTCCAGGATTTATTCTCCCCAGCTAGAGAATATCACAATAGCATTGCATATTCATACATCATGGCATGTGCATACATATTATACAGCACAATCTCATTTATTTTGAGAACATCATTACTCAATACATTTCATACATCATGACATTACATACGACTAACTCTTTACCTTTCAGGGAAAGATACAATCAAGTTCTCACAAGTTTTCTCTGGTTCAGCAAATCGATACTAAGATTTCTATTCCAGTTCAAGCTATGAAGCCCGGAAATTGACCGGATAATATCTTGATATCTCTAGAATACTACAAAGCCTGGAATCGACCAGATAGTGGTATATCTTAAATACAAGCTATGAAGCCCGAAAATCGACCGGAAAGTAGCTTAACCCTCAACAAAGCTTGGAATTCGACCAAATAGCAATTTACTCGGCCAATTTCTATGAAGCCCGGAAATCAACCGGATATTAGTATGCCTTAAATTCAAGTTGAAAGCCCGGATGCGACCGGATAACCACTTGATTCCTTCTGAAGCCTGGAGCACGACCAGATAAGAATTGAGAAATTGCAAATCCTGGAGAACAACCAGATAGCAAGTTTTATCTCATCTCCCCAGTAAGTCGCTGTAAAACCTAGAGCACGACTAGATAATAGTCGGTCTTATTTTCCTTAACAAAATCACTGTAAAGCCTGGAGCACGACCAGATAGAAGTTCATTTTCACCTTCTCGACTAAAAGATGATTCCCCAGTAGAATAACGGAAAACTGAAGCTCCTAAAATTCTATTTCTCCCAAGACAGAGACCAACATTCCCCAGCGAAGTCCTCCTCAACAACAAGTATACGGGCTCTCGCAAAGGAATCTCTTATGCGATCGACACTTCTTCAGATGGCATCTTTAAGCCCATCTTCCGTCATTGACTTCCAAATGGCATCTATAAGCCCATTCCCGATATCACAAGACAAGTACCATTTCATGCGAGTGCAAATTTCTGGGCACTCTAGTGTTCAATCATCTTCAACCTTCAGATCACGAAAGGCAGACAAGCCAATCTACATCCTCAGGTTTAAGAAGATTGAACAGGGGCAGTTGTTGTACCCCAAAATTTGCCCTCCCATATTTCTCAATACATTTCAAATGAGGTCCTCAAATTGCTCAAGGAAGTCCAAGGGTTGACCAGACAAACTCTCTCCTAAGGCCGTCAACCTCAAATTAGGGTTTCAGTTTGCATCAAGATGTTTGAGTACAAAGGATCCCAAATTCTCACCATTGTCCTAATATGTTCTCAAGATCATACATGTCAAGTTTCAAGCCTTGCAGATGAAGTTTGCTCAGTCAATTGCTCAAAGGCCTAAAAATCGACTATGCTAGGGCAAAAGTCAAATATGGCCCACATACAGTCAAACTTCAATATTTTTGGTCAAAATTATCATTTTGAAGTATTATTCATCATTTGATAAAGGGTTGATCATGATTCCTCAAGGATTGCTCACAATTCATCAAAACCCAAAAGTTGCTAAATTAGGGTTTTGCAGGAAAAGTTAACTCAACTTTGACCAAGCATAACTTTCTCATACTTTATCAAAAATAACCCATCCAAAGCTAGTTTTGAATAGGATTTAATTCCCTACAATCCATCATCATCTCCAAAGTTCAAAATATGCACTCACAAGAAGATATGAATTTGGACATTATAGGTCATTTTGGAAAGTCAACAAAAACACCTTTTGGATCAAAGCCTCATACATGAAAATGGAATACTAAATTGAGATAAGACCAAAAGGGTTGCTTAGAGGAAATCTTAAGCTTTCTAAAAAGTCCAAGAACACATCTCTAGGGTCAAAATTGAGGGAGTTATGCATTGGCCAAGTTGAACCTTTTTTGCAAAATTGCCAAAAGTCAAATGTGGCCAAAATTGCATTTTTTGCCAAATGGGCCCAACTTTTTATGCTTGCACTGAGTTTGTAATGTGACCCACGACCCATGATCTCTTCCATTTGTCATTATTTTATTTTTGTCATTTATTTTAATTTTATTTCATTTAAATCAAATAAAATCAAAATAAAATAGTAAAAATATCAAAAGTTAATCAAATCTTGAGATTTTGTGCATGTTTAGGATCATTACACAACTGGAAACAAGATCAAATCGTGCTAGGCTCATATGGATACAAAAAGATTGCATTTGCTTGATTTGGAAAGATTTTCACAAGGATCAAATCATGAATCAATAATCATTCTTGGAAAAGATTTGATACAAAGTTGTAACCCTAATTCATTCTTGGATACATAAGCAACAATTGCAGACCAGAAATAAAGAGGTTGGAGGCGTGCAAGAGAGAAAACCAGTTTCAAAAAATTCAAGAAAAGTGGCAAACTGATTTCCACGTTTCAGATCACTTCAAGGCATTCTAGCCATCCCAATCGTTTGTTGGGTATCCCTGGATCGTGTTGCAACCATTATCAAGCTTCCTCACACTCAGAATCGCGTTGTAAGTTTCACACGATTTCCATATTTTCTTGAAATTGAATACAATCATTCTGGAATCTTTAACATGATTTATTAGCATATTCTTAATCCTTGAGTTGTTTGCAAGCTAATGGTTACATTTAATTGCGTTTTTACTGACTGAATATGAAAGTGCCATGGCTAGGGTTCATGTTTTGTTTTTAGGGGTTTTGCATACAGGAACAATTGGCCATCAATAATGGTACGATGATGCTCGTGAGGTTGCAACGAGTTGATTGGTACCATTGGTTGTGATTTATCATGCTTGCACAGGGTTTTGGAGATGCACAGGGTTATACCCACGCCTGGCGTCCGTAGGTAAAAGCCATGTAATTTACAGCGACGGTGGGAGGAAGAAGAAAGTAATGTGGCATGTTGTGAATGGGCAGTTTGAATCTGCGCGTGTTTTAAGAATTATTATTTTATTTTTACCATATAATGCTTGTTTTTTATTACTTGTACAAATAACCAAGCCAACTCAGTTGGTCAGCATGCAGTGTGAGAACGCCTAAGGGCCCGGGTTCGATCCCCAGGTCCCAACATTTGCTTTATATTGTTTTACTTTGCATAATCTGGTGTGCTAGTGTCCCACAAGTCCACCATACATCCTCAGTATCCAACCATTCCATCCATCAACACTCCAGATCCAAGGTCATCCCCTGGAGGTCCACAATACGCCCCAGTCAAGCATGTGCATAGGATTGGAAAAAGTCAAACAGGGCCAGAGCTATTGGGCTTAGATTTGCAAAAGGCACCCCCCTTTCTTCTAAGATACCAGGCCCATTCCTTTTTTATTTTTATTTATTTAATTAGTTTATTTAATTAGTTTAATTGGTTTTTTTAACAAAAATCAATTTCTTTTTTTAACAAAAAATCATAAAATCAAATTTCACAAATTTAGAATTAGTTCTTTTTATTTTATCAAATTTAATTTAATATTAGTTTTAATTTAATATTAGTTTAAATTTAATTTAGGTTAATTCTAACTTTTTTTATATATTTTAAATCAATTAGAAAAAAAATTAGGGTTATCTTGTGATTTAATTTTTATTTCTTTCTCAAATAAAATAAAAAAAATACAAAAATAGGTTAATTTAATTATTTTTCTTAATTTAAATTAATTAGTAATTAGGTTTTTTTATTTAATTAAACTTTATTTTCTCAAAATAATCAAAAACAACACAAAAAATGATTTTTTCTTTTAAATTATAATTAGGTAGTTGGGGTCAAAACCCTAAATCTCTCGTTTTCGATTCATCGCGCGCGTTTATTAATTTTTGCAATATTAATGTAACTGCCCATGGTATGTAATAGTTTAAATCTAGGATTTTCTTTTAATTATCGTTTTTACGGGTTTTTTGGCTATGTAAGTAATCCCTCCCCCAAAGCCTTGTAATAGCGTAGGTCTTATTTCTCGCATTTTAATTCGCGCAAATATTAACTGTTAGATGTATGTTAATAGGATTGTATGACAAGATTGCATGATAATTTAAAATGGCTAGAAAACCCTAATGTGCAAATAATAATAACTGAAATCAAATCACTCGCACATGCGCACTCTTAGGGTATACTCTCACTTCGGCTGCCTTCGGTAAACGGTCATTAAGTATAGGTTGTCTAAGTGGTGGCCCTCCTGTCTAAACAAAGATCAAATGTCCCGTTTGGAAATGTTGCCTCGGAAAGGTTGCCTCGGAAATGTTGCCTCGAATATGATCTTAAGACATTAGGGTTATTACTAAGACGTACTAATATTGCTTTAGTGATCGTACGTCCCTTTTAAATTCACCCTTACAACTCCAAGGACGGTGCTACCTATTTCACAATGATAGGATAGTATTGTCTAAAGGAAACAAGAACATAAACAATCTTTTTTCGAGTAGGTAGATGCTAGTAGGTACTTGCTCAAATCAAACTTTTCACACTTCCCCTTTATCAAACAAAGTTTTTAAAAACAACTTCGCAACACTCTTGAGGACAGAAACAAGGGTTAAAACGAAGTAAAACAAAACTTTTCAAAACAAACACACAAAGCAATTTTTAAAGATGAGCAAGTACCTAAGAGCCCATGGAAACCCATGGATAGAAAGGGTGCTAACACCTTCCCTTTCTATAATCTACCCCCCGTACTCAGAATACCTCAAAAAACGAATTTTTTTGTGCTTTTTTCCTTTCCGATTGGATAAAATAAAAGTCAGTGGCGACTCTTGCTTACCGCGACATTTTGCGAATACAAACGCAAAACGCAAACCAGCATTTCCAAAAATAGTCGGTTCTGCCATCATATCACATACATCATCATATACATCCAATTCAAGAACAAGACAGTAGTCACCTCTAACCCCACATATCAATCATCATGAACCCAATTATAAATTCAGAACCCCACCCTTACCTTGGATTGAAGGTCGCTCTAAAATTTTCCGGTCGAATCCTTATTTTGTCGTTTTCCCACTTTTTCCAGCAGCTTCACGTTCTCCTTCTCAATCCTTATTCTTCTACTTCTTCTTTCTTTTCTACTCTTTCTAACAACAATAAAATAACCTATTATTCTTTATTCCTTATTGGGCTTAAAACTAATACACCCCCTTATTACTTATATTCCTTCGAATAAGCCCACACCAAATAATATTATAATTCTAATATTATTTCTCCACTTAATAAATAAATCCAATTAATCATAACACATCTTCTCAAATATTCCAAAAATAATTTAATTAAATGATTAATTAAATTACGGGCGTTACAACTCTCCCCCACTTAGAATATTTTCGTCCTCGAAAATTTACCTCAATCAAACAACTCAGGGTAGGAGTCTCGCATCTTTCTCTCCAACTCCCAAATCATGCTCTCTCCGGAAGCTCCTAGCCAAACCACTTTAACCAAGGCAATCTCTTTGCCCCTTAGAGTCTTTATTTCATGATCCGCGATCCATACAGGCGTCGTCTCCACCGTAAGATTATCCCGTACTTGCACATCATCCATATGAATCACATGAGATGGATCTGAAATATACTTCCGAAGTTATGACACGTGAAACACATCATGCAAATTCGAGAGATTAGGAGGTAAATCCACTCTATAGGCAACATTCCCCACTCTCTCTGAAATCTGACACGGTCCAATAAAACGAGAAGTGAGCTTCTTAGACTTCAATGCTCGTCCAACACCAATCACATGTGTAACTCTCAAAAACACATGATCACCAGCTTGGAATTCTAAATCTTTCCTTCACTTGTCATGATAACTCTTCTGTCTACTTTGTGAAGCTTTCATCTTTTCTCGAATCAACTTCAGCTTCTCAGTAGTCTCACGAACAAGTTCAGGTCCAAGTACTACACTCTCACCAGATTCATGCCAACATAAAGGAGTTCTATATCTTCGACCATACAGTGCTTCAAAAGGTGCTATCCAAATACTAGAATGGTAACTGTTATTATAAGTGAACTCTACCAATGGAAGATAGTTATCCCACGAACCTCCCTGCTCGAGAACACATGCCCTCAACAAGTCTTCCAACGATTGAATCGTCCGTTCAGTCTGATCATCTATCTGAGGATGATATGCTAAACCCAACCTCAACTTAGAACCCAACGCTTCTTGCAAAATCTTCCAAAAATAAGAAGTAAATCTTGGATCTCTATATGACACAATGCACAAAGGAACACCAAGCAACTTCACAATCACACTAGTGTAAATCTCATCCAACTTCGACACTGGAAAACTGATGTTAATAAGAATTAAATGAGCTGACTTCGTAAGCCTATCAACAATCACCCAAATCGAATCATGTCCTCTTAAAGTATTAGGTAACCCCGTCACAAAGTCCATTGAAATGTTATCCCATTTCCATTCTGGAACTTCCAACGGTTGCATCAACCCTGTAGGCTTCTGGTGTTCAACTTTCGACTTCTGACAAGTCAAACATGCATACACAAAACAAGCCACATCACTCTTCATCCCAGGCCACCAAAACAAGCCTTTCAAATCATGATACATCTTTGTAGCTCCTGGATGAATACTCAACCTACTTCTATGACTCTCTTCAAGCATCACTTTCTTCATCTCAGCATAATCAGGAATACAAATCCGGTTACGAAATCTCAACACACCTTGTGCATCTAGCTTAAAATAATTATTCTCGGACTGATCAATCCCAACCATCAAATCTACCAGTTTAACATCCAACTTTTGAGCATAATCTTTAAATCCTTTGCCCGTTCCTATTGACATACCCTGGAGTTGGGTACGCGTAGGAGCGAGGTCGGAGTTGTACTGATACTGCCTGTAGAATGCAATAGCCAAATCTTCCCAACTGCGGATACTGGCTCCGTCCAACTGATAGAACCACTCAAGCTTAGTCCTTGAGAGACTGTCTTGAAAGAAATGGATCCATAAGTTCTTATCAGCAGTGTAAGGCTGGATCTTCCTCACATATGACCGGAGGTGCAGCTTCGGACAAGAAACTCCATCATACTTGGCAAAGGCATGTGCCTTGAATTTATGGGGAATCACAACCCCAGATGATAGACCTAGATCTCTGAAGTCCAGATCAGGCACCTTCTGAATTTCCATAGCGCTCAAACGGTCTTCCAACTGTTTATACTTATCCTCAGCAGGAGGATACTGTTCTTCATCATAGTCTGTCTCGTTGTCGGAGACCATAGGGCTAGGAGCCCTCCTTTCTTGTGGACTACCTTTCCCTCCAGATGAGGTGGTCAGATCAACTTCATTCTGCAGCCGAATTCCAAACCTGCGTCCAGTATTGAACAGGATGGTCCTCTTCTTCTTCTTCTTCTTTTTCTCCTTCAGAATCAAGGTCTTCAGGTCCTGCTGACCCTTGGCTAGATTCATGAATAGCTCTTGAAATTGGGCATTCTGGGCCTGGAGGGCCTTGATAGCTTGCTCAGTTAAAGGTTCAGTAGACATGATGATTGCTGAAATAAACAGCGAAGAATATAAGAGACCTGTAAAAGGGTACCTGTTTATGAAGTGCATGGGATAAAATGCGTATGATTTATGATTTCAAAGACAATCGGGATTCAAATTTGTAAACAAGAAAGGAAACACACTTTATTAGATTTAAACTACAAAATTTCAATTGTTCAACAAACTGCCCTTGAGGCATTACAAGAATGGAAATACTGAAAAGTAAACAAAAACTGGAAAGGAAATCATCAGAGGTCCATCAATGCTCCCATGGTCTCTTCTTATCAGTGTGGACATAGTCGTTCAGGATCCGCTCGTTCTCCAATTGTCTGGTCAGCCTCTGGATCTTCTGCTCTTGTTCATTGAACTTCTCTCGGTAAGAATCTCGTTTATCCCTCAATTGCATCCAAGATCTCTTCAGTGCCCCAATGTTAGTGGGCATATAAGGATGGAGAATAGTTGGAAGAACCCCTTCTTCATTAGCAACTTCAAGAGTGACATGCCGGACAGCTTCATATGGCATACCTAGCTTCTGGGCACAGATGCGGACCCATCTAAGATATGGCTCCATTGGCAGAGAAGTCTTTGGACCCAACTCATGTGGATCTATTGGTGAACTCTGTCCCAAGCCCTTATGAATCTACGATGCAGCTCGTCGCTATCTCCCTGAAAATCAAAGATGATATGAGGCATCAACATCTCATGAGGTCCTTCTCTTCTGGCTCTTCCAAATTGACGGAGAGCTAAGCATGGGTTGTAAGAAGTTCCTTCATGGGTTCCTAGCAGGGGAACATTAGGATACTCTCCACAACAATCAATGATAGTCACCTCATCCATACCTTTGAGAGTCCAGATAATGTCATTATGAGAAAGAGACATCACCCTGTAAGCCTAGCCCATTCCTTCTTTGTTCTTCAGCACTGACTTAGGGAGGTGCGAAATAAACCACCTCGACAATAAAGGAGCAAAACACATCAAGGTTCCCCGCTTTCGGGCAGTACGAGCATAAAGTTGATGAAGGATGTCACCCAAGAGAGTGGGTACCAGATTCTGAGAGAGGAAGATATTTATGGCATTAATATCAACAAAGGTGTCAGGATTCGGAAACAATACCAAGCCATAAATCAAGAGAGCCAGAATATCCTCAAATGCCTTAAAGTCTAGGCTATCCCAGAAGTAGTTAGCCTTGCCAACCAAGAACTTAGTCAGAAAACCCTTAGCTCCACTTCTAGTCTCCCAGTTATCCATTACCTCCTCTTTGGTCAAATGAAGGGCTGCAGCAATTTCTTCAGGTCTAAGAGTCTTTTCTCAACCAGTAAACGGAGTCTACTCCAAAACAGAGATATCGAGCAGCTCAGAGAACTCTTCTAGGGTAGGAACCAACTGGAAGTCTTGAAAAGTAAAACAATGGTACAGCGGATCATAGAACTGGACCAGGACACTCATCATTTGTTCTTCCAATTTGGAGGTGACCAAACTGAGAAGAGAACCATGCCTCCTGATGAAGGAAGTAGTGTATGGCATCCTGACAACCAAATCTTTAAGTAGGGTAGGTACTTGGACAAAGTTGATCCGGATAGTATTCTTACGCATAGGCATCATGATGACCTACAAAACAGAGCAAAGATGAAACCCTCCTGTCTTTGAAATAGGTTAGTCCTTATGCAAGATGTATGCAATGCTATGATGTCATGATGTCATGATAAAGGCACACCACAAGTTTCCACAAAAAGCAAACATGGTAAAGGCACACAAGTCACACTGAGATCCCTTAGATTTCAGGCTGGCATGGAGCTTAGGTACTACCCTCTTTCAGTTCAGTTGGTTTAAACCTGTCCTAGAAATAGTAACCGGGTTCTAAAGGGTCTCAATATCACTGACTACCCTCAATCAGTCATAATTCCAGTTTAGCAACCTTTTCTTGCGACCGGAATCATCGCGAGAGTTTAGTCTCAATGAGTGTAGCATACTGCTACTGTTCTATGGCCAAGTTGGTCAATTTAAGGTTCTAAGGTCATTTGGTGCTTAATGACCCCTTAGAAGACCCATATTCTCCTCGTTCCAACACAAGGGATATCGGTACAGACTTAAGTGCCACACCAACGTAGCTATTGCTTCACCCGTATCGGTCTACGCCGTACAAATCCCTCACAGTTTATTGCTACTTACCTAAAGGGTATCCCCAGATCCGGGTTAGGATCTATAGAACTCCGATACAAGCCCACAAAATTAAAGCATATAAAACATACAATTGAAAACATAATGATCTAATCCTAAGGTACACCTCACTTATTATTTCCCCAGCAGAGTCACCAATTCTGTGATCGGTGGGAATGAGAACTGACTGTTTTGGAATGCTGGTTCGCGTTTTGCGTTTGTGTTTGCAAAATGTCGCGGTAAGCAAGAGTCGCCACTGTCTTTTATTTTATTTAACAAGGAAAGGACAAAAGCACAGAAAAATTCCTTTTTCGAGATGTTTCTCGGGTTCGGGAGGTAGAATATAGAAAGGGAAGGTGTTAGCACCCTTTCTATCCATAGTTATCCACGGGCTCTTAGGTACTTGCTCATTGTGTTTTCAAAATTTGCTTTTCATTGTGTTTGCGGGTTTGAAAGAAGTTTTTGTTTTGAAAGGAGTGTAAGTGCGAAAAGTTTTTGTTTTGTTTTAAAAGGAGCAAGTACTTAAGAACCATCTACCTACTCGAAAAGGGAATTAAACTGTGCTAATGTCCTTTAGACAATGCTATCCCAATATTGAGGAGTAGGTAGCGTCGTCGTCGGAGTTTTTGGGTCAATTCGATTAAGGGACGTGTGGTCACTAAAGCAATGTTAGGACGCCTTAGCGGTAACCCTAATGTCTTAGATCATTTTTCCGAGGCAACCGTTTCGAGGCAACTTATGATCTTTGGACAAGAGGGCGACCTCTAAAACTTCCTATACTCAATGACCACGTTCGAAGGCAACCAAGTGAGGTATACCCTAAGAGTGCGCATGTGCGAGTGTTTTATTTCGATTAATTTTATCTTTGTACATGTCATGGGTGAGCTATGTTGATTTTAAGTTCAAGATTGATCTTGTCATGCATTGCCTAGTTATCAAACATCTAACAGTTAATATTGTGCGGAAATTAAATTGCGGAAAGTTAAATCTAAGCTATTACAAGGCGTCGGGTATTTACATCGCCAAAGACAAACCCTTTAATTTAAATTGCAGAAATTAAAAATAAAGCGATTAAAAGTCCTAATTAAAACTATTACATACTCGAAGCAATTACATTATTGGATAAAAGATGAAACGCGTGTGAGAAAATTAAATCGGAGCGTATTTTAGGGTTTTGACCCTTTTTAAGAAAGAAAGAGATTTTTTTGTGATTTTTTGAATTAAATGGAAATTAAATTAAGTTAATAATTGAATCAATTAATTTAATGAAAACATTTTTGGTTTTTTTATAATTAAGGAAAAATAAAAAAAGTTAAAAGTTATTAAAAACCCTAATTCTACATTAATTTTATTTTGTTGCAAAAATGTTAAAATTAACCTAATTAACACTAAATTAATTAATTATTTATTTACAAAATAAAATAGTGAAATTAATAGTAATAATATTTTTTGTATTTATTTGATTTTATTAAAAAATGTTAATTGGTTAGTTTTTAATAATAATAATAATAGTTAACAAAATAAATAAATAAATAGAGAAAAAGAAATAAAAAGTAAAAGAAATACTCAGGGGGTTCAGGCCCAAATGGAGTGTGAAATAGCAAATCTCCAGGCCCATTAACGTTGGCCTTGGTTGACCTTTGTGATTCCATATGCGCCTGTTGACCAGGGACCTTGGTGGATGTCCAACCTAAGCCGTTGGATTTGATTTATGGGACACTTGGCGTTTGAGATCTTGGCAGAACATGATGGTCCACGCCTTGGATGCTACATGGAATAACCTGAAACAAAATTGTAACAAAGTTTTGGGGGACCTGGGATTCGAACCCAGGTCCCAAGGGGTTTTGACACGCCTCCCTCACCAACTCAACTACGCTGCATATTTGTTATTGGATTAAACACTGATCATTATATGTAAAATAAAACGCTAAGCCTGGAATAAAAAAAAACGCGCTAATAATTTGAACTGGTCAATTACGCCTAGCCACGTTATCATCTTCTCCAAATATCCCTGGTTATTTACCTGCGGATTTTTATCCGCAGGAAAGTTCGTGGGATGTTTCAAAAATCCTTCCTAGGCCATGTAAACGCAAGCTAAGGGTATCAACGTGATCGTCTCTCCTCCCTGAGCATCCCTGTACCATTTATTGGCCTTGATTTTTCTTGTATCCAAAATGCCTAAAAAAACAAGAACAAGAACCCTAGATTCGGGCGCTATGTTACAGGCCATGAAAACGAAATTGAATATTGCCAAAATGTTCTAAATCAAACGACAAACACAAATATGCAAATATTTTAATGAAAGGATGCAAGAATCATAGGTTTGGATTTCGTGTTCAGAGCTTGGTTCGTGGACACTTACAGTGAGTTTCAGGCGATGAGAAGGCTTGGTTCCGGTTGCTTTCGCTTTAGGGGATTGCCAGCAAGGGACTAGTGTCAAGCTTTTGCTTTGAATCGAGCTCTAAGGTGGATTTCAGATTCCAAGTTTTCAAGCTTTTTCTCAAACTTCTTCTGGCCGTTTTAGCAATGCTTAGCGCGTGTTGTTGATCTCTATGGCTTGTGTGTACATAAGGGAATGAATTAGGTTAATCACATGGGCCTTAATCCATGAGAATTGAAGAATTGAGATGTGATTTGATCTTCCATTATCAAGTTTCCAAATTTGTATCAAATCTGATTTTTTTGCATAAAAAGGCTTGATACGAATTTGATTTGATGAATCATGATAATTGAAAGCAGCAATGCATAACTTCTGGCATTTGGCAATTTTGGAAAAATGCCCAACTTCACCAATGCATAACTTCTTCAATTTTGAACTTTTGGAAGTGTTCTTGGACTTTTTAGAAACCTTGAGATGTCCTATAATCCACCTTTTTGGTCTCATCTCATTTTTATATTCCATGCTCAAGTTATAAGCTTTGTCAAAAAAGGTGTTTTTGTTGACTTTCAAAAATGACCTATAATGTCCAAATTTGTAACTTTTTGTGAGTGCATTTCTTGACCATGGGGTGTGAAGATGGATTTTAGGAAATTGCATCCTCTTCAAAATGAGCTTTATATGGGTCATTTCTCATAAAGTATGAGAAAGTTATGCTTGGTCAAAGTTGAGTTGACTTTTCCTACAAAACCCTAACTTAGCAACTTTTGAATCTTGATGAATCTTGAGCAATCCTTGATGAATCATGATCAAAACTTGATAAAATGATGAATTATCCTTTAAAATGAGAATGTTGACAAAACATATTGAGGTTTGACTGTCCATAGGTCACAGTTGACTTTTGCCCTAGCACAGTCGATTTTTGGACCTCTTGAGCAATTGACTGACCAAACTTTCTCTGCAAGGCTTGAAATTTGACGTGGATGAACTTGAGGACATATTAGTACATTGGGAAGCACTTGAGGTCATTTGGATGTAAGGACCTTGATGCAACACAAAACCCTAATTTTGACTTGACTGCCTTAGGAGGTGATTTGACTGTCCAACTCTTGAGCCATCTTGAACAACTTGGAGATGATTCTTGACATGTCTTGAGGAATATGGGAGGGAAAATTTTGGGGTACAACAGTTGCCCCTGTTCAATCTTCTTATACCTGAGGATATAGATTGGCGTTCGGGCCTTTCGTGATCCGAAGGTGGAAGATGATTGAACACTAGAGTGCCCCGAACTTTGCACTCACATGAAGTAGTAATTGTCATGTGATGTCGGGAATGGGCTTACAGATGCCATTTGGATATTGATGATGGGATATGGGCTTAAAGATGCCATCCGAAGGAGTGTCGATTACGTAAGAGATTCCTTAGCGAAAACTTGTATACCTGTTGTTGAGGGAGATTCCACTGGGGAATGTTGTTCTTTGTCTTAGGAGAAATAGAACTCTAGGAGCTTCGATCGTCTGTTATTCTACTAAGGAAACATCTCTGTTGAAGAGGAGAGAGTGAACTACTATCTGGTCGTAAACCAGGCTTCATAGTGATAAGACTGACTGCTATCTGGTCGTAATCCAGGCTTTACAGTGACTTACTGGGGAGATGAGATTAAACTTACTATCCGGTCGTAATCCAGGCTTTGCAATACCTCACTTCTTATCTGGTCGAAATCCAGGCTTTAGAATAAATCAAGTGGTTATCCGTTCGCCCTCGGGCTTTAACTTGAATTTAGGGCACACTAATATCCATCCGACTCCGGGCTTCTTAGTAATTGTCCATGTAAACTACTATTTGGTCGGAATCCAAGCTTCATAGTTCCTTCTACCGTTATCTGGTCGTAATCCAGGCTTCACAATGTATTATACCATTATCTGGTCGAATCCAGGCTTCATGGTGTCACGTACTGCTATCTGGTTGAATCCAATCTTCACAATACCTGATTTCTTATCTGGTCGAAATACAGGCTTCAGAACAAATCAAGTGGTTATCTGGTTGCATCCGGTCTTCCTTTTGACTGTTGGGCTTACTAGTATCCGGTCGAATCCAGGATTCTCAGTAACTGGCTAGGTAAACTGTTATCTGGTCGTAATCCAAGCTTCACAGTGCGTTATACCACTATCTGGTCGAAATCCAGGCTTTGTAGTACTCTTGGTTGCTATTTGGTCGTAATCCAGTCTTCACAACATCTCCTACCATTATCTGGTCGTTATCCAGGCTTCATGGTCTTGTATTGCTTTCTGGTCGTAATCCAGGTTTCACAATAACTTGCTGAGGTGTTATCCGGTTGTGATTCGGGCTTTTACGGCTTGTGTTTATGATATACCACTATCTGGTCGAATCCAGGCTTCATGGTTCTTACTGAGCTTCTATCCGGTTGTAATTCGGGATTCACGGCTCACTGGGGAATAAACTATTATCCGGTTGTTCTCCGGGCTTCATAGCTTGCTTTTGAGAGATATCACTATCTGGTCGTAATCCAGGATTCGCCGTAGTCTGATATTGTTATCCGGTCGTAATCCGGGCTTCATAACTTGAATTTTGATTGTATCTTTCCTGAAAGGTAAAGGTTAGTTGTATGTAATGCATGATATGTATCAGGCAATGATGTTCTCAAAATAAATGAGATTGTATGGTATGATGCGTATATGCATATAGCATGATGTATGGACATGTAATGTTTTAGCTGGGGAAAATAAATCTCGGAGCTGCTGGAGAATATAGTTGAATGCTTCACTTCCGCCAGGGATGGTGAACGAAGATGATTGTGAGGATAAACCTGCTGGAGAAAAGAACTCCGTTGGGGAATAAACTGATGAAGAGATTATTCTGAGGGGAAATACTCTGTGGGGAAAGGATATTCTGCTGAAGATTTTAACGATAAACTCTGCTGGGGATTCCGTTGATAAGCTCTATTGGGGATTTTAATGATGAACTTCGCTGGGGATAGATTACCGTTGTTGTGATATTGAATCTGCTGAACTCCTATTTGGGGAAAGAAAGGACTTCGCTGGGGGTGATCTTTTAGTTGCAACTTGCTAAGGATAACCCAGTTAGACTCCTGTGGGGATAACCCTCTGAATTTGGCTGGGGATGATCTATTTGTGCTCTGCAGGGGATAAGCTTTCAGAGTCTACTGGGGAAGATGATTCAACTCTGTCGGGGAAGCTTTTTTAAACTGCGTTGGGGAAATGGCTCCACTAGGGGTATCTTATATTTCGCCGGAGAACATTCTTATACTCTATTGAGGAATATTAAGACTGTCGGGGATGCTCTTATGCTTGCTGGAGAATATTCTTATACTCCGTTAGGGGATATTAAGATCTTCTGGGGACGCTAAGCCTTTTTAGGGCTGATGGTAGACTAACTCTGCTTGGGGAAAGTATTGTTGATTCGTCCATAGTTGCAATTCTCAGCTGAGAGCTACTATTACTGTCTTATTCTGCGGGGAGTGAAAGTATCTTAGCCATATTCTTCAGTTGAATCTACCTTGTACCTGGTGGAAATAGTAACTGTAAGGTTTGGGCATTTCTTATGCCCCTGTTTCTGATATTACCAGTAATTCGCCTTTCATTTTGCATGTAAATATTTATGATCAACAATTAATGTCAAATGCATATATTAAAAATGAACTTTGGACGTTCTTTGCACAAAAAAAAACAGATAAAGGAAAAACATCTTGAAATTTCTGAAAATGAATTTGAATTGATTTTGAAGTTTGGCCTGAAAATAGGCATTTTTGTACAAGAGGCTGACGTCCTAGTAAGAGAACGCCGCCGAACAAATAGAATTTATACAATTTGTGAAAAGGAAACAAAATAGCTATGTGAATAATCCCACTGGGTTCCAACTCTGCTATTGCCTTTTTATCTTCAAGCATCTCTTCACTTTGCTGCTTAGTTGAAGATGAATCTGATTGATTAGTGTCGTCTGAGCTTGATAGTCGATACCGAAGTCTGGATGCGAGGTGATCCAATGAGACATAGTGTTACGCTTTAATCCCTATCTTTTTCCTGGACCGCCCTTTCAGGTTTTCAGTCCACCGGGATACCCATTTTTGCCCAAGCCACCTTTTCAGGTTTTCGACTTGCCGGGTGTACAGATTTTTTCATTTTCATCCCTTATTTTTGCCCGAACCCTTTTGGTTCTCCAGGAAGCCCTTATTTTTGCCTAGGCCAGTCAACCTAGCGGGTCTTTGATTTATGCGTAGTATCTTTTTACTATGTCTGCATTGACGGGGTGAGGAAGGTCGTCACCATCCATGGTGGTTAGAATCATAGCTCCTCCTGACAAGATTTTCTTAACCACAAATGGCCCGTCGTAAGTAGGGGTCCATTTGCCCCTGGGATCACCTTGAGGTAAGATAATGCGCTTGATTACCAGGTCCCCAACTTGATACTCATGTCGTCTAACTTTCTTGTTAAATGCCTTGATCATCCGTTTTTGGTATGTCTGACCATGACAAACAGCAGTAAGTCTTTTTTCATCGATTAGGTTTAGTTGATCAAGCTGGGTCTGAATCCAGTCATCTTCACTCAAACCTGCATCCTTCATGATCCGGAGAGAGGGTATCTGAACTTCAATGGGCAAGACTGCCTCCATGCCATAAACCAAGGATTAGGGTGTTGCCCCTGTTGAAGTCTGTGCTGAGGTACGGTACCCATGAAGAGCGAACGGTAACATCTCGTGCCAGTCTTTGTATGTCACTGTCATCTTCTGCACAATCTTCTTAATGTTCTTATTTGCTGCTTCGACAACCCCATTCATCTTCGGCCGGTAGGGAGAAGAGTTATGATGCTGTATCTTGAATTGCTCGCAGAGCTCAGTGATCATCTTGTTGTTAAGATTGGTACTGTTGTTCATAATGATCCTCTCTGGTACACCGTATCGACAGATCAGATTGTGCCGAATGAACCGTGCCACGACGTTCTTGGTTACGGTAGCAAAGGAAGCTGCTTCAACCCACTTTGAAAAGTAATCAATCGCTACCAAGATGAAACGATATCCGTTGGATGCCATAGGTCTGATCTCGCCGATCATATCAAAGCCCCACATTGCAAAAGGCCAAGGTGCTGTCAAAACATTCAGAGGAACTAGAGGTATGTGCACCTTATCAGCATATACCTGACACTTGTGACATGTCCGAGAATGCTGATAACAGTCAGCTTCCATTGTGGACCAGTAGTATCCTTCCCGGAGGATTTTCTTTGCCATGGTATGTCCACTGGAATGGGTTCCGAAGGTACCTTCATGTAAATCTGCCATGATCCTTCCTGCTTCATTTTTATCCATACAATGCAGCAAGGTTGAATCATGGTTACGCTTATAAAGAATGCCATTGCTGATGAAGAACTTCGCTGCGAACCTCCTCAGGAACTTCTTGTCATTAATAGATGCACCCTCGGGGTATTCTGTTGCCTCAAGGTACCTTTTTACTTCGTGATACCAGAGCTTTTCTGTTACCTCTTCAGTCTCAATGTCACAGCAATGTGCCGGTTCATCCAATATTTCAATAATGATCCGGGGAGCCTCATTGTCCCAATTGACTTTGAACATAGAAGACATCCTAGCTAGCGCGTCAGCCAACTGATTTTGCTCTCTAGGGAAGTGTTCAAAGGTTATCTCCTCGAAATGGGGAAGCAATGTCAACATATACTCCTTATAAGGAATAAGATTTCGGTGTTTCGTATCCCACTCGCCTTTGATCTGACTGATCACGAGAGCGGAATCTCCGAAGACACTTAGAAACTTAATCCTTAGGTCAATTGCAACTCGAAGACCCATGATGCACACTTCATACTCTGCCATGTTGTTGGTGCAGTTGAAACATAGTCGGGCGGTAAACGGAGTATGAGAGCCTTTAGGAGATATGATCACGGCGCCAATGCCATTACCCAAAGCGTTCGAAGCTCCACCAAAGTACATAGACCATCGGGATCCTTCCTCAGGTCCTTCATCCAGTCCAGGTGTCTCATAATCAATTATCAACATGATATTTTCGTCCGGGAATTCAAAGTTCTTAGACTGGTAATCATCCACTGCCTGATGTGCCAAATGGTCTGCCAATACACTTCGTTTGATTGCTTTTTGAGTTGTGTACTGGATGTCATACTCAATCAAGATCATCTGCCATCTTGCTATTCTTTCGGACAAGGCAGGCTTTTCGAAGATATACTTGATTGGATCCATCTTTGAAATCAACAAAGTGGTATGAGTCAACGTATACTGTCTCAGCCGGCGAGCAGCCCATGCCAAAGCGCAACAAGTTTTCTCGAGCAGTGAGTATCGGGTCTCACAATCGGTAAACTTTTTGCTAATGTAGTAAATAGCATGCTCTTTTCGGCCAGACTCGTCATGCTGCCCCAACACACACCCCATTGAGTTATCGAGTACTGTCAAGTATAAGATCAGAGGTCTCCCTTCAACTGGTGGCATCAGGATGGGTGGCTCTTGGAGATACTCTTTGATCCTCTCGAAAGCGGCCTGTAATTTATCATTCCAACGTACCACTTGATCTTTCTTCAGTAGCTTGAAGATTGGCTCACAAGTAGCAGTTAGGTGTGAGATGAATCGAGCAATGTAATTCAGACGTCCCATGAAGCCTCTGACCTCTTTCTCTGTCTTGGGAGCTGGCATATCTTGTATGGATTTCACCTTGGCAGGGTCCACTTGAATACCTTTGTCGCTCACGACGAAACCCAGTAGCTTACCAGATCTCACCCCGAAGGTGCACTTGTTCGGGTTCAATCTCAGCTTGTACAACTTCAACCTGTCAAACGGCTTCTGGAGATGGTCAAGGTGTTCCTCCTCAGTCTGGGACCTTGCAATCATATTGTCGACGTATACTTTAATCTCATGATGGATCATGTCATGAAACAAAGCAACCATGGCACGCTGATACATTACCCCAACATTATTCAGTCCAAAAGGCATTACCTTGTAGCAAAAGGTACCCCACTGAGTAACAAAGGTGGTCTTCTCCATGTCTTCGGGAGCCATTTTAATCTGGTTATAACTGGAGAAGCCATCCATAAAGGAGAATACCTTGTGTTGAGCGGTATTGTCAACCAGAACGTCAATGTGAGGTAGAGGGAAGTCATCCTTAGGGCTCGCCCTATTCAAATCCCTGTAGTCAACACACATTCAGACCTTACCATCTTTCTTCGGCACTTGAACCACATTGGCGACCCACTGAGGGTAAGAAGTCACTGCTAGAAAACCGGCGTCAAATTGTTTCATAACTTCAGCCTTGATTTTCTCAGACATCTCTGGGCGCATACGACGAACCTTCTGTTTCACTGGAGGACAGTCTTCCTTGGTAGGCAGGCGATGGACCACAATGTCGGTATCCAAACTAGGCATATCTTCGTAAGACCAGGCAAAGATCTCAACGTAGTCATGCAGCATCTGAATCAACCGCTGTTTCACACTAAGCTCCAGATTTGCACCGATCTTGACTTCCTTCTTGTCTATCTCAGTACCCAGATTCAATGTTTCCACTGGCTCTTCATGTGGCTGAATGGCCCTCTCTTCCTTGAGTAGTAGTCTTGCAAGTTCACCAGGCACTTCGCAATCATCTTCACCTTCGTCTTCGGCTAAGTTGATCGGATTTTCGAAGTCATAACTGGCAGTAGCAGAGTCGTTACCAGTGAGATCCAGAGTGGATGTGGACCTGTATATGTGAGTGTGTGTAAAATAGCTGTTTTGCAATATATAAATAAAGAAAAACAAAGAGCGCAAAATTTGAAATGCAAGAACGTCCAATGCTTTTATTAATGATATATGAAAATGACACACAAAAGCCCTCACAAATGAAGCCACGGTGTCCCGGGTAAGACATCGGGCCATAAAGTTCAAAACATTGTCTGTTAAAAATTCAAAACAAAAAGTTTCATTACTGGGTAACAAAAGTAATAGGGATGAAGTCCTTTGCTGTCCAGTTGCTTGGTCCATTGTTGGTCGTAGGATAGATCCAGTTGTCGAATTCAGACTCTTCCACATCATCTTCAATGGCATTCACTCCCGAGTTGCTGATGAACACAGGAGGTCTTCCGATCCTTGCGCTTTGAACAACCCTTTGAGCTTCTGCAGTGAAACCCAAACAAAACTTGTTAGTCTTCTGTGTAAAATCAGGAAGTCGGCCCTAATTTGCACACTCACCCTTCTCAATAACAGCCCAGGCATCTTTTAAGGAAGCCATCTTCATAGGAGAACTTTCAACCACAGTCACAGCTGATGCTAGTGTCTGGGGAACCTCTTCAAAGTGCTGAAATGGAGTCTCAATGAACTCCCCATCCATCTCTACGTATCTGAACGAGTTGAGGTGGTTGACCATGTACTCTTCCTCCCCTTGTACTGTCACAATCTTCCCTTTGACCGGGTACTTTAACTTTTGGTGAAGCGTTGAGGTCACGACCCCAGCTTTATGGATCCATGGACGACCCAACAAACAAGAGTAGGATGGCCGAATGTCCATCACATAGAATATAGAATTGAAGACCTGAGAACCAAATTTAATTGGAATATCAACTTCACCGTGCACCATCCTTTTAGACCCATCAAAGGCCCTGACAATGATGTTACTTAGTTTTAGCTCTAACCCCTCACAATCCAATCGGTCTATAGCTTTCTTGGGAAAGACGTTTAATGAGGAACCAGTATCAACCAATACATGTGCAAGAGTAGTGCCCCTGCATTCAATGGAGACATGCAAGGCATTATTATGATTTTTCCCCTTAGCAGTCAAATCAGCGTCGGAGAAACCCAAACCATTATCAGCAGTTAAATTGGCCACACAATCGGTAAACTGATCAACTGATGTCTCTTGTGGCACGTGGGCAGTCTTCAGGAAGGTAATCAGAGCCTTGGCATGGGCCTCTGAGCACAGCAATAGTGACAACATAGAAATCTTGGATGGGGTTTGCCCCAGCTGCTCAACTATGTTATAATCACTCTTCTTAATAATCTTCAGAATCTCTTCCATCTCCTGTTTGGAAGCTTCAATAGTAATTGTCTTCGGTGCCTCCGTCTGGGCAGGCACATCAGTGGTGATCCCTTTGCCCCGAGCGTCAGATGACTCAGCGACAGGGGCAGGACTAGGAACTTGATCAGGAATGGCAGTAGGTACACTTGCAAGTGTAATGACAACAGGTCTTCGGGTTGTTGGTGGAGCAATATCAGGTGAGAAAAGTCTACCGCTGCGGGTGACTTTAGCAGGTCCAGTAATGTTGCTGACGCCAGTATCAGCATCCAACTCTTGCTTAATTCCATGAAAATAAACATCATCCCCATAGTTCCAAGGGACAGCTTTGTCAGAGGTGTAAGGGATGGGCCCCGAAACAGTGATAATCACAGGTGCGATCTTCGGCACAAATGTAATTCTAACAGGCTTCCTCGAGGGAGCCTTGGAAGAATTGTCGAAAATGGTAATGATGGCGACTTCTTCAGTAGGAATGGAAGGAACAACAGTCTTCTCAAACAGGATCTCCTTACTATCCATCAGGTTTTGGATACCTGACTTCAGGAATGGGCAACCGGTAGGTAAAACAGAACACATATGGCAACCTTCGTCACAGCCCGGAAATAAACCGGCTAACAACAGGTTCTTCTTGACAGTCATCAGAGGGGTAACAATGTCATCCACAGAAACTACAAACAAGTCTTCCTCTACAACATTCACTCCATGTTTGGGCATGGGAGCAGTCACAACATTAGGCCTCTCGTGCGCCTCGAACTCAATCTTCTTTGCATCAATTAAGTCTTGTATCTTGTTCTTTAATGCCCAACAATCATCTGTATTATGCCCCGGGCTATCGGAGTGATAAGCTCAGCGGGCATTAGGGTTATACCTTGGTGACGTTGTATTTTAATTCTTTGGGGGTTCCCTTAGAGTCACCAGATTAGTCTTCAGCAACTGTGGCAGAATCTGAGATAAGGTCATGCTGAGACGAGTGAATTTCCTCTTAGGACTCTCATCCTTTTATTGGTTGTTGTACTGAGGAGCACCAGCAAGTTTTGAAATAACAACCGCATTGACAGCTTGGCGATGTTCAGGTCTACTCTGTCTTCTTGCACTGTAGACAACACTAGACTCTTTTTTAAACGGCTTCTTCTTGGTGCTCGATGAGGCACCCTTCTGTATCTTCCCAGCCTTAATACCAGCCTCAATCCTCTCACCAGTCAAAATAAGATCTGTAAACCCAGATGAAGAGCTTCCAATCAGATGATTAAAGAATGGACCAGACAGGGTCCCCAGAAACATGTCAACAAGCTCCCGATCAGCTAAGGGTGGTTGTACCCTTCTGACGAGGTCCCTCCACTTTTGAGAATAATCTTTAAATCCTTCACTCATTCCTATTGACATACCCTGGAGTTGGGTACGCGTAGGAGCAAGGTCGGAGTTGTACTGATACTGCCTGTAGAATGCAGTAGCCAAATCATTCCAGCTGCGGATACTGGCTCCGTCCAACTGATAGAACCACTCAAGCTGAGTCCCTGAGAGACTGTCTTGAAAGAAATGGATCCATAAGTTCTTATCAGCAGTGTAAGGCTGGATCTTCCTCACATATGACCGGAGGTGCAGCTTCAGACAAGAAACTCCGTCATACTTGGCAAAGGCAGATGCCTTGAATTTATGGGGAATCACCACCCCAGATGATAGACCTAGATCTCCGAAGTCCATACCGGGCACCTTCTGAATTTCCATAGCGCTCAAACGGTCTTCCAGCTGTTTGTACTTATCCTCAGCAGGAGGATACTGTTCTTCATCGTAGTCAGTCTCGTTGTCGGAGACCATAAGGCTAGGAGCCCTCCTTTCTTGTGGACTATCTTTCCCTCCAGATGAGGTGGTCAGATCAACTTCATTCTGCAGCCCGTTTCTAAACCTGCGTCCAGTATTGAACATGATGGTCCTCTTCTTCTTCTTCTTTTTCTCCTTCAGAATCAAGGTCTTCAGGTCCTGCTGACCCTTGGCTAGATTCATGAACAACTCTTGAAATTGGGCATTCTGGGCCTGGAGGGCCTTGATAGCTTGCTCAGTTGAAGGTTCAGTAGACATGATGATTGCTGAAATAAACAGCGAAGAAGATAAGAGACATGTAAAAGGGTACCTGTTTAAGAAGTGCATGGGATGAAATGCGTATGATTTATGATTTCAAAGACAATCGGGATTCAAATTTGTAAACAAGAAAGGAAACACACTTTATTATATTTAAACTACAAAATTTTCAATTGTTCAACAAACTGCCCTTGAGGCATTACAAGAATGGAAATACTGAAAAGTAAACAAAAACTGGAAAGGAAATCATCAGAGGTCCATCAATGCTCCCATGGTCTCTTCTTATCAGTGCGGACATAGTCGTTCAGGATCCGCTTGTTCTCCAATTGTCTGGTCAGCCTCTGGATCTTCTGCTCTTGTTCATTGAACTTCTCTCGGTAAGAATCCAGTTCATCCCTCAATTGCATCCAAGATCTCTTCAGTGCCCCAATGTCAGTGGGCATATAAGGATGGAGAATAGTTGGAAGAACCCCTTCTTCATTAGCACCTTCAAGAGTGACAGGCCGGACAGCTTCATATGGCATACCTAGCTTCTGGGCACGTATGCGGACCCATCTAAGATATGGCTCCATTGGCAGAGAAGTCTTATGACCCAACTCATGTGGATCTGATTGGTAAACTCTGTCCCAAGCCCTTATGAATCTACGACGTAGCTCGTCGCTATCCCCCTGAAAATCAAAGATGATATGAGGCATCAACATCTCATGAGGTCCTTCTCTTCTGCCTCTTCCAAATTGATGGAGAGCTAAGCATGGGTTGTAAGAAATTCCTCCATGGGTTCCTAGCAGGGGAACATTAGAATACTCTCCATAGCGATCAATGATAGTCACCTCATGCATACCTTTGAGAGTCCAGATAATGTCATTATGAGAAAGAGACATCACCCTGTAAGCCCAGCCCATTCCTTCTTTGTTCTTCAACACTGACTTAGGGAGGTGGAAATAAACTACCTCAACAATAAAGGAGCACAGCACATCAAGGTTCCCCGCTTTCGGGCAGTACGAGCATAGAGCTGATGAAGGATGTCACCCAAGAGAGTGGGTACCGGATTCTGAGAGAGGAAGATCTTTATGGCATTAATATCAACAAAGGTGTCAGGATTCGGAAACAATACCAAGCCATAAATCAAGAGAGCTAGAATATCCTCAAATGCCTTAAAGTCTAGGCTATCCCAAAAGTAGTTAGCCTTGCCAACCAAGAACTTAGTCAGAAAACCCTTAGCTCCACTTCTAGTCTCCCAATTAGCCATTACCTCCTCTTTGGTCAAATGAAGGGCTGCAGCAATTTCTTCAGGTCTAAGAGTCTTTTCCCAACCAGTAAACGGAGTCTGCTCCAAAACAGAGATATCGAGCAGCTCAGAGAACTCTTATAGGGTAGGAATCGGCTGGAAGTCTTGAAAAGTAAAACAGTGGTACAGCGGATCATAGAACTGGACCAGGACACTCATCATTGGTTCTTCCAATTTAAGGGTGACCAAACTGAGAAGAGAACCATGCCTCCTGATGAATGAAGTAGCGTATGGCATCCTGACAACCAAATCTTTAAGCAGGGTAGGTACTTGGACAAAGTTGATCCGGATAGTATTCTTACGCATAGGCATCATGATGACCTACAAAACAGAGCAAAGATGAAACCCTCATGTCTTTGAAATAGTTTAGTCCTTATGCAATATGTATGCAATGCTATGATGTCATGATGTCATGATAAAGGCACACCACAAGTTTCCACAAAAAGCAAACATGGTAAAGGCACACAAGTCACACTGAGAGCCCTTAGATTTCAAGCTGGCATGGAGCTTAGGTACTACCCTCTTTCAGTTCAGTTGGTTTAAACATGTCCTAGAAATAGTAACCGGATTCTAGAGGATCTCAATATCACTGACTACCCTCAATCGGTCATAATTCCAGTTTAGCAACCTTTTCTTGCGGCCAGAATCATCGCGAGAGTTTAGTCTCAATGAGTGTAGCATACTGCTTCTATTCTATGGCCAAGTTGGTCAATTTAAGGTTCTAAGGTCAGTTGGTGCTTAATGACCCCTTAGAAGACCCATATTCTCCTCGTTCCAACACAAGGGATATCGGTACAGACTAAAGTGCCACACCAACGTAGCTACTGCTTCATCCATATCGGTCTGGTCTCGCCGATCATATCAATGCCCCACATTGCAAAAGGCCAAGGTGCTGTCAAAACATTTAGAGGAACTAGAGGTATGTGCACCTTATCAGCATATACCTGACACTTGTGACATGTCCGAGAATGCTGATAACAGCCAGCTTCCATTGTGGACCAGTAGTATCCTTCCCGGAGGATTTTCTTTGCCATGGTATGTCCATTGGAATGGGTTCCGAAGGTACCTTTATGTAAATCTGCCATGATCCTTCCTGTTTCATTTTTATCCACACAATGCAGCAAGATTGAATCATGGTTACGCTTATAAAGAATGCCATTGCTGATGAAGAACTTCGCTGCGAACCTCCTCAGGAACTTCTTGTCATTAACAGATGCACCCTCGGGGTATTCTGTTGCCTCAAGGTACCTTTTTACTTCGTGATACCAGGGCTTTTCTGTTACCTCTTAAGTCTCAATGTCACAGCAATGTTCCGGTTCATCCAATCTTTCAATAATGATCCTGGGAGCCTCATTGTCCCAATTGACTTTGAACATAGAAGACATCGTAGCTAGCGCGTCAGCCAACTGATTCTCCTCTCTAGGGAAGTGTTCAAAGGTTATCTCCTCGAAATGGGGAAGCAATGTCAACACATACTCCTTGTAAGGAATAAGATTTGTGTGTTTCGTATCCCACTCGCCTTTGATCTGACTGATCACGAGAGCGGAATCTCCGAAGACACTTAGAAACTTAATCCTTAGGTCAATTGCAACTCGAAGACCCATGATGCACACTTCATACTCTGCCATGTTGTTCGTGCAGTTGAAACATAGTCGGGCGGTAAACGGAGTATGAGAGCCTTTAGGAGATATGATCACGGCGCCAATGCCATTACCCAAAGCGTTCGAAGCTCCATCAAAGTACATAGACCATCGGGATCCTTCCTCAGGTCCTTCATCCAGTCCAGGTGTCTCATAATCAATTATCAACATGATATTTTTGTCCGGGAATTCAAAGTTCATAGACTGGTAATCATCCACTGCTTGATGTGCCAAATGGTCTGCCAATACACTTCCTTTGATTGCTTTTTGAGTTGTGTACTGGATGTCATACTCAATCAAGATCATCTGCCATCTTGCTATTCTTCCGGACAAGGCAGGCTTTTCGAAGATATACTTGATTGGATCCATCTTTGAAATCAACAAAGTGGTGTGAGTCAACGTATACTGTCTCAGCCGGCGAGCAGCCCATGCCAAAGCGCAACAAGTTTTCTCGAGCAGTGAGTATCGGGTCTCACAATCGGTAAACTTTTTGCTAAGGTAGTAAATAGCTTTCTCTTTTCGGCCAGACTCGTCATGCTGCCCCAACACACACCCTATTGAGTTATCGAGTACTGTCAAGTATAAGATCAGAGGTCTCCCTTCAACTGGTGGCATCAGGATGGGTGGCTCTTGGAGATACTCTTTGATCCTCTCGAAAGCGGCCTGGCATTTATCATTCCAACGTACCACTTAATCTTTCTTCAGTAGCTTGATGATTGGCTCACAAGTAGCAGTTAGGTGTGAGATGAATCGAGCAATGTAATTCAGACGTCCCATGAAGCCTCTGACCTCTTTCTCTGTCTTGGGAGCTGGCATATCTTGTATGGCTTTCACCTTGGCAGGGTCCACTTGAATACCTTTGTCGCTCACGACGAAACCCAGTAGCTTACCAGATCTCACCCCGAAGGTGCACTTGTTCGGGTTCAATCTCAGCTTGTACAACTTCAACCTGTCAAACAACTTCTGGAGATGGTCAAGGTGTTCCTCCTCAGTCTGGGACCTTGCAATCATATCATCAACGTATACTTCAATCTCATGATGGATCATGTCATGAAACAAAGCAACCATGGCACGCTGATACGTTGCCCCAGCATTCTTCAGTCCAAAAGGCATGACCTTGTAGCAAAAGGTACCCCACTGAGTAACAAAGGTGGTCTTCTCCATGTCTTCGGGAGCCATTTTAATCTGGTTATAACTGGAGAAGCCATCCATAAAGGAGAATACCTTGTGTTGAGCGGTGTTGTCAACCAGAACGTCAATGTGAGGTAGAGGGAAGTCATCCTTAGGGCTCGCCCTATTCAAATCCCTGTAGTCAACACACATTCAGACCTTACCATCTTTCTTCGGCACTTGAACCACATTGGCGACCCACTGAGGGTAAGAAGTCACTGCTAGAAAACCGGCGTCAAATTGTTTCATAACTTCAGCCTTGATTTTCTCAGACATCTCTGGGCGCATACGACGAACCTTCTGTTTCACTGGAGGACAGTCTTCCTTGGTAGGCAGGCGATGGACCACAATGTCGGTATCCAAACCAGGCATATCTTCGTAAGACCAGGCAAAGATCTCAACGTAGTCATGCAGCATCTGAATCAACCGCTGTTTCACACTAAGCTCCAGATTTGCACCGATCTTGACTTCCTTCTTGTCTATCTCAGTACCCAGATTCAATGTTTCCACTGGCTCTTCATGTGACTGAATGTCCCTCTCTTCCTTGAGTAGCAGTCTTGCAAGTTCACCAGGCACTTCGCAATCATCTTCACCTTCGTCTTCGGCTAAGTTGATCGGATTTTCGAAGTCATAACTGGCAGTAGCAGAGTCGTTACCAGTGAGATCCAGAGTGGATGTGGACCTGTATATGTGAGTGTGTGTAAAATAGCTATTTTGCAATATATAAATAAAGAAAAACAAAGAGCGCAAAATTTGAAATGCAAGAACGTCCAATGCTTTTATTAATGATATATGAAAATGACACACAAAAGCCCTCACAAATGAAGCCATGGTGTCCCGGGTAAGACACCGGGCCATAAAGTTCAAAACATTGTCTGTTACAAATTCAAAACAAAAAGTTTCATTACTAGGTAACAAAAGTAATAGGGATGAAGTCCTTTGCTGTCCAGTTGCTTGGTCCATCGTTCGTCGTAGGATAGATCCAGCTGTCGAATTCAGACTCTTCCACACCATCTTCAATGGCATTCACTCCCGAGTTGCTGATGAACACAGGAGGTCTTCCAATCCTTGCGCTTTGAACAACCCTTTGAGCTTCTGCAGTGAAACCCAAACCAAACTTGTTAGTCTTCTGTGTAAAATCAGGAAGTAGGCCCCAATTTGCACACTCACCCTTCTCAATAACAGCCCAGGCATCTTTTAAGGAAGCCATCTTCATAGGAGAACTTTCAACCACAGTCTCAACTAATGCCAGTGTCTGGGGAACCTCTTCAAAGTGCTGAAATGGAGTCTCAATGAACTCCCCATCCATCTCTACGTATCTGAACGAGTTGAGGTGGTTGACCATGTACTCTTCCTCCCCTTGTACTGTCACAATCTTCCCTTTGACCCGGTACTTTAACTTTTGGTGAAGCGTTGAGGTCACGGCCCCAGCTTTATGGATCCATGGACGACCCAGCAAACAAGAGTAGGATGGCCGAATGTCCATCACATAGAACATAGAATTGAAGACCTGAGAACCAACTTTAATTGGAATATCAACTTCACCGTGCACCATCCTTTTAGACCCATCAAAGGCCCTGACAATGATGTTACTTGGTTTTAGCTCTAACCCCTCACAATCCAATCGGTCTAGAGCTTTCTTGGGCAAGACGTTTAATGAGGAACCAGTATCAACCAATACATGTGCAAGAGTAGTGCCCCTGCATTCAATGGAGACATGCAAGGCATTATTATGATTTTTCCCCTTAGCAGTCAAATCAGCGTCGGAGAAACCCAAACCATTATCAGTAGTTAAATTGGCCACACAATCGGTAAACTGATCAACTGATGTCTCTTGTGGCACGTAGGCAGTCTTCAGGAAGGTAATCAGAGCCTTGGCATGGGCCTCTGAGCACAGCAATAGTGACAACATAGAAATCTTGGATGGGGTTTGCCCCAGCTGCTCAACTATGTTATAATCACTCTTCTTAATAATCTTCAGAATCTCTTCCATCTCCTATTTGGAAGCTTCAACAGTAATTGTCTTCGGTGCCTCCGTCTGGGCAGGCACATCAGTGGTGATCCCTTTGCCCCGAGCGTCAGATGACTCAGCGACAGGGGCAGGACTAGGAACTTGATCAGGAATGGCAGTAGGTACACTTGCAAGTGTAATGACAACAGGTCTTCGGGTTGTTGGTGGAGCAATATCAGGTGAGAAAAGTCTACCACTGCGGGTGACTTTAGCAGGTCCAGTAATGTTGCTGACGCCAGTATCAGCATCCAACTCTTGCTTAATTCCATGAAAATAAACATCATCCCTATAGTGCCAATGGACAGAATTATCAGAGGTGTAAGGGATGGGCCCCGAAACAGTGATAATCACATGTGCGATCTTCGGAACAAATGTAATTCTAACAGGCTTCCTCGAGGGAGCCTTGGAAGAATTGTCGAAAATGGTAATGATGGCGACTTCTTCAGTAGGAATGGAAGGAACAACAGTCTTCTCAAACAGGATCTCCTTACTATCCATCAGGTTTTGGATACCTGACTTCAGGAATGGGCAACCGGTAGGTAAAACAGAACACATATGGCAACCTTCGTCACAGCCCGGAAATAAACCGGCTAGCAACAGGTTCTTCTTGACAGTCATCAGAGGGGTAACAATGTCATCCACAGAAACTACAAACAAGTCTTCCTCTACAACATTCACTCCATGTTTGGGCATGGGAGCAGTCACAACATTAGGCCTCTCGTGCGCCTCGAACTCAATCTCCTTTGCATCAATTAAGTCTTGTATCTTGTTCTTTAATGCCCAACAATCATCTGTATTATGCCCCGGGCTATCGGAGTGAGAAGCGCATCGGGCATTAGGGTTATACCTTGGTGACGTTGTATTTTAATTCTTTGGGGGTTCCCTTAGAGTCACCAGATTAGTCTTCAGCAACTGTGGCAGAATCTGAGATAAGGTCATGCTGAGACGAGTGAATTTCCTCTTAGGCCTATCATCTTTTTGTTGGTTTTTGTACTGAGGAGCACCAGCAAGTTTTGAAATAACAACCGCATTGACAGCTTGGCGGTGTTCAGGTCTACTCTGTCTTCTTGCACTGTAGACAACACTAGACTGTTTTTTAAACGGCTTCTTCTTGGTGCTCGACGAGGCACCCTTCTGTATCTTCCCAGCCTTAATACCAGCCTCAATCCTCTCACCAGTCAAAATAAGATCTGTAAACCCAGATGAAGAGCTTCCAATCAGATGATTAAAGAATGGACCAGACAAGGTCCCCAGAAACATGTCAACAAGCACCCGATCAGCTAAGGGTGGTTGTACCCTTCTGACGAGGTCCCTCCACTTTTGAGAATAATCTTTAAATCCTTCACTCATTCCTATTGACATACCCTGGAGTTGGGTACGCGTAGGAGCGAGGTCGGAGTTGTACTGATACTGCCTGTAGAATGCAGTAGCCAAATCTTTCCAACTGCGGATACTGGCTCCGTCCAACTGATAGAACCACTCAAGCTGAGTCCCTGAGAGACTGTCTTGAAAGAAATGGATCCATAAGTTCTTATCAGCAGTGTAAGGCTGGATCTTCCTCACATATGACCGGAGGTGCAACTTCGGACAAGAAACTCCGTCATACTTGGCAAAGGCAGATGCCTTGAATTTATGGGGAATCACCACCCCAGATGATAGACCTAGATCTCCGAAATCCATACCGGGCACCTTCTGAATTTCCATAGCGCTCAAACGGTCTTCCAGCTGTTTGTACTTATCCTCAGCAGGAGGATACTGTTCTTCATTGTAGTCCGTCTCGTTGTCGGAGACCATAAGGCTAGGAGCCCTCCTTTCTTGTGGACTATCTTTCCCTCCAGATGAGGTGGTCAGATCAACTTCATTCTGCAACCCGTTTCTAAACCTGCGTCCAGTATTGAATAGGATGGTCCTCTTCTTCTTCTTCTTTTTCTCCTTCAGAATGAAGGTCTTCAGGTCCTGCTGACCCTTGGCTAGATTCATGAACAACTCTTGAAATTGGGCATTCTGGGCCTGGAGGGCCTTGATAGCTTGCTCAGTTGAAGGTTCAGTAGACATGATGATTGCTGAAATAAACAGCGAAGAAGATAAGAGACCTGTAAAAGGGTACCTGTTTAAGAAGTGCATGGGATGAAATGCGTATGATTTATGATTTCAAAGACAATCGGGATTCAAATTTGTAAACAAGAAAGGAAACACACTTTATTATATTTAAACTACAAAATTTTCAATTGTTCAACAAACTTCCCTTGAGGCATTACAAGAATAGAAATACTGAAAAGTAAACAAAAACTGGAAAGGAAATCATCAGAGGTCCATCAATGCTCCCATGGTCTCTTCTTATCAGTGCGGACATAGTCGTTCAGGATCCGCTCGTTCTCCAATTGTCTGGCCAGCCTCTGGATCTTCTGCTCTTGTTCATTGAACTTCTCTCGGTAAGAATCCAGTTCATCCCTCAATTGCATCCAAGATCTCTTCAGTGCCCCAATGTCAGTGGGCATATAAGGATGGAGAATAGTTGGAAGAACCCCTTCTTCATTAGCAACTTCAAGAGTGACAGGCCGGACAGCTTCATATGGCATACCTAGCTTCTGGGCACGTATGCAGACCCATCTAAGATATGGCTCCATTGGCAGAGAAGTCTTTGGACCTAACTCATGTGGATCTGATTGGTAAACTCTGTCCCAAGCCCTTATGAATCTACGACGTAGCTCGTCGCTATCCCCCTGAAAATCAAAGATGATATGAGGCATCAACATCTCATGAGGTCCTTCTCTTCTGCCTCTTCCAAATTGATGGAGAGCTAAGCATGGGTTGTAAGAAATTCCTCTATGGGTTCCTAGCAGGGGAACATTAGGATACTCTCCATAGCGATCAATGATAGTCACCTCATCCATACCTTTGAGAGTCCAGATAATGTCATTATGAGAAAGATACATCACCCTGTAAGCCCAGCCCATTCCTTCTTTGTTCTTCAGCACTGACTTAGGGAGGTGGAAATAAACCACCTCGACAATAAAGGAGCACATCACATCAAGGTTCCCCGCTTTCGGGCAGTACGAGCATAGAGCTGATGAAGGATGTCACCCAAGAGAGTGGGTACCGGATTCTGAGAGAGGAAGATCTTTATGGCATTAATATCAACAAAGGTGTCAGGATTCGGAAACAATACCAAGCCATAAATCAAGAGAGCTAGAATATCCTCGAATGCCTTAAAGTCTAGGCTATCCCAAAAGTAGTTAGCCTTGCCAACCAAGAACTTAGTCAGAAAACCCTTAGCTCCACTTCTAGTCTCCCAGTTAGCCATTACCTCCTCTTTGGTCAAATGAAGGGCTGCAGCAATTTCTTCAGGTCTAAGAGTCTTTTCCCAACCAGTAAACGGAGTCTGTTCCAAAACAGAGATACCGAGCAGCTCAGAGAACTCTTATAGGGTAGGAACCGGCTGGAAGTCTTGAAAAGTAAAACAGTGGTACAGCGGATCATAGAACTGGACCAGGACACTCATCATTGGTTCTTCCAATTTAAGGGTGACCAAACCGAGAAGAGAACCATGCCTCTTGATGAATGAAGTAGCGTATGGCATCCTGACAACCAAATCTTTAAGCAGGGTAGGTACTTGGACAAAGTTGATCCGGATAGTATTCTTACGCATAGGCATCATGATGACCTACAAAACAGAGCAAAGATGAAACCCTCCTGTGTTTGAAATAGGTTAGTCCTTATGCAATATGTATGCAATGCTATGATGTCATGATGTCATGATAAAGGCACACCACAAGTTTCCACAAAAAGCAAACATGGTAAAGGCACACAAGTCACACTGAGAGCCCTTAGATTTCAAGCTGGCATGGAGCTTAGGTACTACCCTCTTTCAGTTCAGTTGGTTTAAACATGTCCTAGAAATAGTAACCGGATTCTAGAGGATCTCAATATCACTGACTACCCTCAATCGGTCATAATTCCAAATTAGCAACCTTTTCTTGCGGCCAGAATCATCGCGAGAGTTTAGTCTCAATGAGTGTAGCATACTGCTACTATTCTATGGCCAAGTTGGTCAATTTAAGGTTCTAAGGTCAGTTGGTGCTTAATGACCCCTTAGAAGACCCATATTCTCCTCGTTCCAACACAAGGGATATCGGTACAGACTAAAGTGCCAAACCAACGTAGCTATTGCTTCATCCGTATCGGTCTGGTCTCGCCGATCATATCAATGCCCCACATTGCAAAAGGCCAAGGTGCTGTCAAAACATTCAGAGGAACTAGAGGTATGTGCACCTTATCAGCATATACCTGACACTTGTGACATGTCCGAGAATACTGATAACAGTCAGCTTCCATTGTGGACGAGTAGTATCCTGGCCGGAGGATTTTCTTTTCCATGGTATGTCCACTGGAATGGGTTCCGAAGGTACCTTTATGTAAATCTACCATGATCCTTCCTGCTTCATTTTTATCCACACAATGCAGCAAGATTGAATCATGGTTACGCTTATAAAGAATGCCATTGCTGATGAAGAACTTCGCTGCGAACCTCCTCAGGAACTTCTTGTCATTAACAGATGCACCCTCGGGGTATTCTGTTGCCTCAAGGTACCTTTTTACTTCGTGATACCAGGGCTTTTCTGTTACCTCTTCAGTCTAAATGTCACAGCAATGTTCCGGTTCATCCAATCTTTCAATAATGATCCTGGGAGCCTCATTGTCCCAATTGACTTTGAACATAGAAGACATCGTAGCTAGCGCGTCAGCCAACTGATTCTCCTCTCTAGGGAAGTGTTCAAAGGTTATCTCCTCGAAATGGGGAAGCAATGTCAACACATACTCCTTGTAAGGAATAAGATTTGGGTGTTTCGTATCCCACTCTCCTTTGATCTAACTGATCACGAGAGCGGAATCTCCAAAGACACTTAGAAACTTAATCCTTAGGTCAATTGCAACTCGAAGACCCGTGATGCACACTTCATACTCTGCCATGTTGTTGGTGCAGTTGAAACATAGTCGGGCGGTAAATGGAGTATGAGAGCCTTTAGGAGATATGATCACGGCGCCAATGCCATTAACCAAAGCGTTCGAAGCTACATCAAAGTACATAGACCATCGGGATCCTTCCTCAGGTCCTTCATCCGGTCCAGGTGTCTCATAATCAGTTATCAACATGATATTTTCGTCCGGGAATTCAAAGTTCATAGACTGGTAATCATCCACTGCCTGATGTGCCAAATGGTCTGCTAATACACTTCCTTTGATTGCTTTTTGAGTTGTGTACTAGATGTCATACTCAGTCAATATCATCTGCCATCTTGCTATTCTTCAGGACAAGGCAGGCTTTTCGAAGATATACTTGATTGGATCCATCTTTGAAATCAACAAAGTGGTGTGAGTCAACATATACTGTCTCAGCCGGTGAGCAGCCCACGCCAAAGCGCAACAAGTTTTCTCGAGCAGTGAGTATCGGGTCTCACAGTCGGTAAACGTTTTGCTAAGGTAGTAAATAGCATGCTCTTTTCGGCCAGACTCGTCATGCTGCCCCAACACACACCCCATTGAGTTATCGAGTACTGTCAAGTATAAGATCAGAGGTCTCCCTTCAACTGGTGGCATCAGGATGGGTGGATCTTGGAGATACTCTTTGATCCTCTCGAAAGTGGCCTTGCATTTATCATTCCAACGTACCACTTGATCTTTCTTCAGTAGCTTGAAGATTGGCTCACAAGTAGCAGTTAGGTGTGAGGATTCAGAAACAATACCAAGCCATAAATCAAGAGAGCCTGAATATCCTCGAAAGCCTTAAAGTCTAGGCTATCCCAGAAGTAGTTAGCCTTGCCAACCAAGAACTTAGTAAGAAAACCCTTAGCTCCACTTCTAGTCTCCTAGTTAGCCATTACCTCCTCTTTGGTCAAATGAAGGGTTGCAACAATTTCTTCAGGTCTAAGAGTCTTTTCCCAACCAGTAAACGGAGTCTGCTCCAAAACAGAGATACCGAGCAGCTCAGAGAACTCTTCTAAGGTATAAACCAACTGGAAGTCTTGAAAAGTAAAACAGTGGTACAACGGATCATAGAACTGGACCAGGACACTCATCATTTGTTCGTCCAATTTGGAGGTGACCAAACTGAGAAGAGAACCATGCCTCCTGATGAAGGAAGTAGTGTCTGGCATCCTGACAACCAAATCTTTAAGCAGGGTAGGTACTTGGACAAAGTTGATCCGGATAGTATTCTTACGCATAGGCATCATGATGACCTACAAAACAGAGCAAAGATGAAACCCTCCTGTCTTTGAAATAGGTTAGTCCTTATGCAAGATATATGCAATGCTATGATGTCATGATGTCATGATAAAGGCACACCACAAGTTTCCACAAAAAGCAAACACGGTAAAGGCACACAAGTCACACTGAGAGCCCTTATATTTCAAGCTGGCATGGAGCTTAGATACTACTCTCTTTCAGTTCAGTTGGTTTAAACCTGTCCTAGAAATAGTAACCGGATTCTAGAGGATCTCAATATCACTGACTACCCTCAATCGGTCATTATTCCAGTTTAGCAACCTTTTCTTGCAGCCGGAATCATCGCGAGAGTTTAATCTCAATGAGTGTAGCATAATGCTACTATTCTATGGCCAAGTTGGTCAATTTAAGGTTCTAAGGTCAGTTGGTGCTTAATGACCCCTTAGAAGACCCATATTCTCCTCGTTCCAATACAAGGGATATCGGTACAGACTAAAGTGCCACACCAACGTAGCTACTGCTTCATCCATATCGGTCTACGCCGTATAGATCCCTCACAGTTTATTGCTACTTACCTAAAGGGTATCCCCAGATCCGGGTTAGGATCTATAGAACTCCGATACAAGCCCATAAAATTAAAGCATACAAAACATACAATTGAAAACATAATGATCTAATCCTAAGGTACACCTCACTTATTATTTCCCCAGCAGAGTCGCCAGTTCTGTGATCGGTGGGAATGAGAACTGACTGTTTTGGAATGCTGGTTCGCGTTTTGCGTTTGTGTTCGCAAAATGTCGCAGTAAGCAAGAGTCGCCACCGTCTTTTATTTTATCCAACAAGTAAAGGACAAAAGCACAAAAAAATTCCTTTTTCGAGATGTTTTTCGGGTTCGGGAGGTAGATTATAGAAAGGGAAGGTGTTAGCACCCTTTCTATCTGTGGTTATCCACGGGCTCTTAGGTACTTGCTCATTGTGTTTTCAAAATTTGCTTTTCATTGTGTTTGCGGGTTTGAAAGAAGTTTTTGTTTTGAAAGGAGTGTAAGTGAGAAAAGTTTTTGTTTTGTTTTAAAAGGAGAAAGTACTTAAGAACCATCTACCTACTCGAAAAGGGAATTAAACTATTCTAATGTCCTTTAGACAATGTTATCCCACTATTTAGGAGTAGGTAGCGTCGTCGTTAGAGTTTTCGGGTCAATTCGATTAAGGGACGTGTGGTCACTAAAGAAATGTTAGGACGCCTTAGCGGTAACCCTAATGTCTTAGATCATTTTTACGACGCAACTGTTTCGAGGCAACTTATCATCTTTGGACAAGAGGGCGGCCTCTAAAACTTCCTATACTCAATGACCACGTTCGAAGGCAGCCAAGTGAGGTATACCCTAAGAGTCCGCATGTGCGAGTGTTTTATTTCGATTAATTTTATCTTTGTACATGTCATGGGTGAGCTATGTTGATTTTAAGTTCAAGATTGATCTTGTCATGCATTGCCTAGTTATCAAACATCTAACAGTTAATATTGTGCGGAAATTAAATTGCGGAAAGTTAAATCTAAGCTATTACAAGGCGTCGGGTATTTACATCGCCAAAGACAAACCCTTTAATTTAAATTGCAGAAAGTAAAAATAAAGCGATTAAAAGTCCTAATTAAAACTATTACATACTCGAAGCAATTACATTATTGGATAAAAGATGAAACGCGTGTGAGAAAATTAAATCGGAGCGTATTTTAGGGTTTTGACCCTTTTTAAGAAAGAAAGAGATTTTTTTGTGATTTTTTGAATTAAGTGGAAATTAAATTAAGTTAATAATTGAATCAATTAATTTAATGAAAACATTTTTGGTTTTTTTATAATTAAGGAAAAATAAAAAAAGTTAAAAGTTATTAAAAACCCTAATTCTACATTAATTTTATTTTGTTGCAAAAATGTTAAAATTAACCTAATTAACACTAAATTAATTAATTATTTATTTACAAAATAAAATAGTGAAATTAATAGTAATAATATTTTTTGTATTTTTTTGATTTTATTAAAAAATGTTAATTGGTTAGTTTTTAATAATAATAATAATAATAGTTAACAAAATAAATAAATAAATAGAGAAAAAGAAATAAAAAGTAAAAGAAATACTCAGGGGGTTCAGGCCCAAATGGAGTGTGAAATAGAAAATCTCCAGGCCCATTAACGTTGGCCTTGGTTGACCTTTGTGATTCCATATGCGCCTGTTGACCAGGGACCATGGTGGATGTCCAACCTAAGCCGTTGGATTTGATTTATGGGACACTTGGCGTTTGAGATCTTGGCAGAACATGATGGTCCACGCCTTGGATGCTACATGGAATAACCTGAAACAAAATTGTAACAAAGTTTTGGGGGACCTGGGATTCGAACCCAGGTCCCAAGGGGTTTTGACACGCCTCCCTCACCAACTCAACTACGCTGCATATTTGTTATTGGATTAAACACTGATCATTATATGTAAAATAAAACGCTAAGCCTGGAATAAAATAAAACACGCTAATAATTTGAACTGGCCAATTACGCCTAGCCACGTTATCATCTTCTCCAAATATCCCTGGTTATTTACCTGCGGATTTTTATCTGCAGGAAAGTTCGTGGGATGTTTCAAAAATCCTTCCTAGGCCATGTAAACGCAAGCTAAGGGTATCAACGTGATCGTCTCTCCTCCCTGAGCATCCCTGTACCATTTAATGGCCTTGATTTTTCCTGTATCTAAAATTCCTAAAAAAACAAGAACAAGAACCCTAGATTCGGGCGCTATGTTACAGGCCATGAAAACGAAATTGAATATTGCCAAAATGTTCTAAATCAAACGACAAACACAAATATGCAAAGATTTTAATGAAAGGATGCAAGAATCATAGGTTTGGATTTCGTGTTCAGAGCTTGGTTCGTGGACACTTACAGTGAGTTTCAGGCGATGAGAAGGCTTGGTTCCGGTTGCTTTCGCTTCAGGGGATTGCCAGCAAGGGACTAGTGTCATGCTTTTGCTTTGAATCGAGCTCTAAGGTGGATTTCAGATTCCAAGTTTTCAAGCTTTTTCTCAAACTTCTTCTGGCCGTTTCAGCAATGCTTAGCGCGTGTTGTTGATCTCTATGGCTTGTGTGTACATAAGGGAATGAATTAGGTTAATCACTTGGGCCTTAATCCATGAGAATTAAAGAATTGAGATGTGATTTGATCTTCCATTATCAAGTTTCCAAATTTGTATCAAATTTGGTTTTTTATGCATAAAAAGGCTTGATACGAATTTGATTTGATGAATCATGATAATTGAAAGCTGCAATGATCAAAAAGATATCATTCCATCCATTTTTAGATTTTATTTGAATTAATATTGATTTAAAATGAATTAAATCAATAAAAATAAAATAAAATAGAAAAATAAATGATTGGTCATGAAATTAAAGATGGGACACGTGTGTGGTGTGATAAGACCAAATCAAGTGGAAAAAAGTGGGCCCTTTTATCAAAAATTGGAGTTTTGAGGATAGTTGACTTTTGGCAATTTTGGAAAAATGCCCAACTTCACCAATGCATAACTTCTTCAATTTTGAACTTTTGGAAGTGTTCTTAGACTTTTTAGAAACCTTAAGATGTCATCTAATCAAACCTTTTGGTATCATATCATTTTGATATTCCATGCTCAAGTTATAAGCTTTGTAAAAAAAGGTGTTTTTGTTGACTTTCAAAAATGACCTATAATGTCCAAATTTGTAACTCTTTGTGAGTGCATTTCTTGATCTTGGGGTGTGAATATGGATTGTAGGAAATTGCATCCTATTCAAAATGATATTTGGATGGGTCATTTCTCATAAAGTATGAGAAAGTTATGCTTGGTCAAAGTTGAGTTGACTTTTCCTACAAAACCCTAATTTAGCAACTTTTGAATCTTGATGACTCTTGAGCAATCCTTGATGAATCATGATCAAACCTTGATAAAATGATGAATTATCCTTTAAAATGAGAATGTTGACAAAAAATCTTGAGGTTTGACTGTCCATAGGTCACAGTTGACTTTTGCCCTAGCATAGTCGATTTTTGGACCTCTTGAGCAATTGACTGACCAAACTTTCTCTGCAAGGCTTGAAATTTGACATGGATGAACTTGAGGACATATTAGGACATTGAGAAGCACTTGAGGTCATTTGGATGTAAGTACCTTGATGCAACACAAAACCCTAATTTTGACTTGACTGCCTTAGGAGGTGATTTGACTGTCCAACTCTTGAGCCATCTTGAACAACTTGGAGATGATTCTTGACATGTCTTGAGGAATATGGGAGGGAAAATTTTCGGGTACAACAGAAGGGACAATTTAAAAAACCCTTCTATAAACCTGCTATAATAACCAGCTAGTCCCAAGAAGCTTCTAACTCATTAGTTAACCTCGGAGTTTCCCATTGCAACACAACATCAACCTTCGATGAATCTACAGCAATGCCACTACCTGAAATCACATGACCAAGAAAACTAACCTCTTTCAGCCAGAATTCACACTTGGACAACTTTGCATACAACTTCTTCTCTTTCAAATTTTGTAATACTACCCTTAAGTGTTCTACATGCTCTTCTTCTTACTTAGAGTAAATCAAAATATCATCAATGAACACCACTACAAACCGATCCAAATAAGTATGAAAGATACGATTCATATATTCCATGAATACTCCCGGTGCGTTAGTAACACCTAAAGGCATCACTGAATACTCATAATGTCCATAACTCATTCTGAAAGCCGTCTTCTGAATATCTTCTTCCTTCACTTTAATCTGATGGTAACCCGGCCTCAAATCAATCTTACTAAACACACGAGCATCCACCAATTGATCCATCAAGTCATCTATTCTTGGAAGCGGATACTTGTTCTTAATCGTCACCTTGTTCAACTGTCTGTAATCAAAACAAAGCCTCATACTTCCATCTTTCTTCTTCACTAACAACACTGGAGCACCCCATGATAATACACTTGGTCTTACAAACTTCTTCTCAAGTAACTCTTCCAATTGCTTCTTTAACTCTGACAATTCAGATGCAGATATCCTATATGGTGCCATAGACACAGGTCTGGTACTAGGTACAAGATCAATTGCAAATTCAACTTCCCTCTCTGGCGGTACATCAGGAATCTCATCAGGGGAAACTTCAGGAAATTCACACACCACCTGCAATTCCTCAATTATAGCTTGAGTCTCTACAGATAGCGACGCCATCAACGAAAACATTTGTGCTTCCTCTTGCATCAACTTCCTCAACTGTCTAGCAGACAACAGACCACCTCCCTCTTCTTCAGGAGTAGAAAACCTCACAAACTTGTTATAACAGTTAATATGAACACAATTGTGCTCTAACCAGTTCATACCCAGAATCACATCCAAACCTCTTAACGGTAAACAAACCAAATCAACAACAAAGTCTCTGTCGAAGATCGACAAGGGACACTTCAAACACACAAAAGAAGTAGTCACCGACCCCTTGGCTGGAGTATCGACGACCATCTCTCCATTCAAAGAAGACAACATAAGACCCAATCTTTAAACACAATCAGCAGCAATAAAATAATGCGTAGCACCAGTATCAATAATAGTAATTAAAGGAGTACTATTAATGAAACATGTACCTCTGATAAGTCTGTCCTCAACAGTTGTCTGATCCTCCACTAAAGCAAACACCTTTCCACTAGACTGGGATCTTTTTGGTTTCGGACACTGGCTACCAATGTGCCCTTTTTCTCTACAATTGAAACAAATCACATCCTTGTGTTCACACTCAGATATAACATGTCCGTTCTTACCATAATAGAAACACCTATTCACTTCAGTAGTGCACACATTACTCTTGTGTCCAGGTTTTCCACACTTAAAACAAACCACACCAGCAGGAGCATCTCCCCACTAGTCCTCTGACTCTGAGCAACCTTTTGTTTACCTTTACCAGCTGGGGCATCATAAGGCTTACCACGATTCTGTTGGTGCTTACCCCTCTTCTCACTGATAATCTTGTAATGAGCATTATTATCCTCTTCATAAATCCTGTAGCTATCAACCAAATCAGCAAAGACACGAATTTTCTGGTATCCAACTGCCTTCTTAATCTCCGGGCGTAACCCGTTCTCAAATTTGATACACTTCGAAAACTCAACATTTGCTTCAGCATAATACGGATAAAACTTAGCCAACTCAGAAAACTTGGCAGCATACTCAATGACTGACATACTTCCTTGCTTCAGCTCACGAAACTCAATTTCCTTCTTACCACAGACATCTTTAGGAAAGTACTTTCTCAGGAATTCCCTACGGAACACAGCCCAAGTGAAATTCTCACCTGCAGCTTCCAACTTCTGACAAGTCTCTAGCCACCAGTCATCAGCCTCGACTGCTAGCATATCAGTACCATAACGAACCTTCTGCGCTGGAGTGCAATCCATCACACAGAAGATTCTCCCAATATCTTTTAACCACTCCAATGCTCTGTTAGGATCATACTTTCCCTTGAACGTGGCTGGATTCTCTCTCTGGAAGGTCGCCAAGCTACGAGATCCAGCATTCCCGTCAGCATTCGGCTGATTCTCCATCGCATGAGCCATTTCTTCTAAAGCAGCAGTAAGTGCAGCATCTTTCCTTCCAGACATCTCAACTTCTCATTACAACATAAACAACGGTTAGAACTCAAACTAACAATACTCGACTGTTACACAACTACGACTCGACGACAAGGTCAGACCAACCTTTTGCTCTGATACCAACTTTGTAACACCCCACTTCTACCCCGGCAAATTATATAAATAAATCAGAGTCATAAAATTCAATCATGCAAATGAATCGGGACGTCACAAATTCTTCTATCAAAATTTATTGCATTCATCATGGATATATAACACTTTTAAAACATCGGACGAACCATCATCATAACATCTTTAATTAAATAAATCAACATCTACGCAGCGGAATTCTCAATAACAATTTTATCATCAATACAATAACTTCGAAATAACATAATTTAATAATAATCAACAATCAAAAGCAGCAAGCGTTCATCCCCCCAAGTGTTACATATCAGAGCAATGACACCAACTCGACCTACTGAAGGTATACAGCCTTCACTCTCGATTACCTGCACGTTACCAGCATAAGGGCAACATTCAAACAGAAGGGTGAGATATCTAACCATATAATAAAGCGCATGATAATTAATATATTAAATTAGATCACATAACATCACCACTTATCATCTCATAATCAACAATAATCACAACAATAATACACATTCACAACATCATTACACGCTTCTTCATGAAATCATATAATGTGACTCAATACTATGCAAATGCATGTGGTACCATTGGAGCAGAACTCCCATCTCAAATTTTTTCCAATTAATAGAGGCATCAACAAGGCATAAGCCTTCATCTCAAAATTCGCCAATACAGGCCATCTCAACGAGCATAAGCTCCATCTCAAAATGCAATGTGTGCGACACAATTATGAATGTAATAACAACATCTCAAATTAACAACATCTCAAATGCATCTCAACGTCTCTTTATCAACATCTCATATCATCATAATAATTCATCAAACATCATTTATTTATTATAAATCATCAACACAACATCATTAACAACTTCTCACTAACAACTAAGCTGTACATTAATACCACAGTAATTCATACTGCTATTCTGTAATTCTTACATCATTACTGTCACTAATCATACTGTTATAATTCAAACAGCAACCTTTAAGCATCTCATCTTCATCATTCTGTACAAAACCAGCGCAACGATCAACACGGGAATTAACTCTAAATCCTAAATTGGCTACTAGGATTACACTTCCTATTATTCATTTAAATCCTCTAGAATAAAGTTCACCGCGTTAGCTATTCAACACTTCGAACGACATCTCAAACGGCATCCTAAAACTCAAGTTACAGCACTTTAAAACTGAATCTACCAAAAATCAGGCATTATGGGTCGACGCAAAACCCCTTGGATCGACGCGTACTGCTCTACCTGCACAACATGAGTCGACGCATCCTCTCATGGATCGACTCATCCTGAGTCTTGCACACCGCATGTACCGACACATGAATCCTATGTTATCGACACATGTCCCTTCGTGTCGACTCATACTGAGTCTCTAAGCCCTCATGTATCGACACATCATGTTTGAGGTCGACACATCCTGATCCTTCCTGCATAATTCTGCGATTTTCTCTGCATTTCACTACGGGATTCATGTTTTTAACCCTACAAACTTAATATAATCATGATAAATCATCACCTACAATTATCCTATAATACTACATCGATCAAACAACATCGGGACATCATTATTCATCTAAAATTCATCAAATCTTCATCATACATCATCATATACATCCAATTCAAGAACAAGACAGCAGTCACCTCTAACCCCACATATCAATCATCATGAACCCAATTATAAAGTCAGAACCCCACCCTTACCTTGGATTGAAGGTCACTCTAAAATTTTCCGGTCGAATCCTCGTTCTTTCGTTTTTCCACTTTTTCCAGCAGCTTCACGTTCTCCTTCTCAATCCTTATTCTTCTACTGCTTCTTTCTTTTCTACTCTTTCTAACAACAATAAAATAACCTATTATTCTTTATTCCTTATTGGGCTTAAAACTAATACACCCCCTTATTACTTTTATTCCTTCGAATAAGCCCACACCAAATAATATTATAATTCTAATATTATTTCTCCACTTAATGAATAAATCCAATTAATCATAACACATCTTCTCAAATATTCCAAAAATAATTTAATTAAATGATTAATTAAATTACGGGCGTTACAAACATCACCAAAACATATCTCGTCATCATATGCACCACCATTAAATTCACCATCTTCATCCCCATGTTCATCATCGTATTCACACCTGTCAAATTCACCATCTTCATCTGCATCTTAATCATCGTATTCAACTTCTTCAAACTCAAAATCTTCATCAACAATTGTGTTTTCATATTCAACAATATCCAAGCATCCATCACTAACAAAATCATGTTCATCATCAACGTTAACACGACCATTCTTATGTAAAATCTCATCGAGTGCTTACTAAAAAATATAAATAACTAAAGCAATAAATCAGAAACCAAATGGGTTACAACCACAAGATAAGATTGTTCAAAAATTTGACTTACAGAGTTAACTTGCATTACTTCATGCCCAATAACGTCACCACTATCCATCTTCGATTCAATATCTATAAGTTACCTTTTTTATTCACAAAAACTTTCTTCAGACCCAAATCGTTAATGGAAGAGGATCGAAAATGGAAGAAATGAAGTAGTAGTCAGAAGGGAAGACAAAAGAAAATGAAGAAGAAAAATGGTTTCAAAAAAAGAAAATGAAGAAAAAAATGGAAGATGTGAATTTCAAACGACGAGATGGAGAGACTGAGACGTACAGTGAGAGAAACATGGTGTTGTACCCTAAACTTTGCCCTCTTATTTCTCAAAGGATCACCCTGGACCCTCAGGTTTGTTCCCATCCAATTTCAAGCCTTTAATTGCAAAGATTCCAAGAAAGTCATTCACAAGGGCAAAATGGTCATTTGCATACTGAAAAGTCAAACTTTAACTTTTGGATCAAAATTAAGTTTCCAGAATCATATTTCATCAGGACATGTTGGAATGTGAGATTTGTTTCATAAAGATATTCAAAAGTCAAAATTACTTTGGAAAAGTCAAAATTCTAAATACTTAGAATTTTTCTAAGTGTTTAAGAAATATGACAAGCTCGGAACTTCTGATCAGTTTATCACCATGATGCAAACTGATTCTGGAAGAACTTCTGGCACAAAAGTTATAGATTTCAATAAGATATAAAACATTGCAGAACAGAACTTCCCCTGGAAATCCTGGAATTTCAAGTTATAAATGTTCAAAGGCACGTCTATGAAACTAAAGCACTCAGCAAATTCTGGATACTTTCAAGACATAGTTGGGTCAGAACTTCTGGTCCAATTTTCGTAAAGGTTTGGTCAGAGTTTACGGGGGAAATTCAAAGAAGGTTACAAAGCATGCTACAAGCTTCCTGGAAAGTCTGAGAGCTCCTTCATAACATACTGAAGCAAAGGGATTCAAGGATCAGAAGTTGGATGTTTATTCTAAGTCACGTTGAAGCTGAACTTCTGATCCAGAACTAAGCAATGATGCAGAATATCACGTTGCAGGATTTCTGGGTTGATCAATCTCATCATCATTTAATGCTCACAACCACTTATGGGTCTTTGTTCAAAGGGTTTCTCCACGTGTGGCATAGAAGTACCTTTATTGTCTTGGAAAAGCAAGCTCTTGTACAAAAGTGTGCTGGGCCCATGCGTTACTTTTGCTTTGGAAGTTACATTTCCTTAATTCTTGCTTACAATTCCATCTTAGGCACTGCTAAGGCTACTAACCATCATACTCGCTTCAACAGCAAGGCAACACCCTAGCATGTGATGGTTTCACTCTCCAAACTACAAGATATTTGCCTATAAATTGAAAGCCATTGGCCACTGTAATAGGGTCAAAAAATTAAGAAAGAAAAAGCCTTGAACCCCTGATAAAATCCCAAGAGCCCAAAGCTGCAACACAAAATACAAAACTTATTAACTTTTGATTTCTTGCATTCAAACTCCATCTGTTCTCAAGTGTTTCTTGACTAAAACCATCCACACAGTTTCTGATTCACATATTAGAAGCTATCCTAACATCTGCAGTCAGACTGTAATACACTATCCATCCACCCCCACCTCAAAAAAGTCAGAACCATACCCCTTGGCTGTTCCAGAGGTTGAAAACTTCCAACCTGCTGAGTACGTGAAGAAGCTGCTCAGAACATCACCAGAGTTCAGGAACAACCTCCGATTCACAAAATCTTTTCCAGCTGCAAGGTAAGCTTCTGCTAACTCTCATCACATTACTTAAGCATTACCAGATTTGCATGTTCAAAAGTACAATGTAGACATCATGTTTCTGATGTTGTACATATTCTGAGGTTTTCACGTATTTGTCTGCCTAAGTAGGGAGTAAATCAGTTCAGAACTTCTTGAAGAAATTAGAACTCAGAATTAGGATTGGCAAATTCATGCTTGCCTCTGATTTATAGTTCTGATATTTCTTATTTTTGAAACACTATGAAACCTGCCATAACTGTCATATGCGCATCTTCTGTTTTGTTGAGAAATGACCAAGTTGTAGATGTTCTGACTAGCATGGAGAGAGAGACCAAGTTCTGCCAGCGGTATCAGAACTTCTGAAATCTTTTTTGTTCCCAGCGGACCCAGAACTTCTGACTTTACCTATTTTTCACTAATAGGATATCTGTTTTGCAGTACACCAGAGTCAGAACTTCTGACCTCCTTTAGTCAGTAATACGCTGATTCTCCTTTCTTTTTCATCACTATTTTTGCTATCACTTTTTATTTCATTAATCAAAAACACCAAAGACATTTTTCGTTTTTACATGTTTTACTTTATTTCTTAAAACAAAAAGATCAAAAATGTTTTCTCAAACCAAACTTATTTCTTTATTTAACAAAATAAGTCCATTTTACATGTCTTGTACATTCTTATCCATTCAATATGGTTGCAATAGTAATTTAGGATTTAATTTTATTTGCAACCCTCATTCATAAATATGTACCCCCATCCCTAAAATATTGTAATAGCGTAGGACTTTACATTTCTGCAATTTATCGCTTTTGAATGTAAATGCTAGTAATTAGAGTGTATATGGAAAGACATGAAATCAACAAATAGATCACCCTAATCAAGACTAAAATTCATGCAATCAAACACACTTGCACACAAAACACCCCTAGGGTTACCTCACTTGGTTTCCTTATACAAAAATGGACATATTATGCATGTAAGGTATCTTAGAAAAAATAAACAAATACAAGATCATAGTCCCTCGATGACGCTATTTAAAGTTGCCTTATAAAAATGATCTTAGTCCCTCAAAAAATGATAAGATACTTTGCAACATTGCTAATCATGACTATACAATGACCCATTCCCGTCCCATTTACATCCAAAGATAGGGTTGCTTACCAAATCAATGGTAAGACAACGATGTCAAAGGAAAAGAAAATGAACAATAAAGACATTTGAGTAGGTAGATTGCTTTTAGTTACTTGCTCCATTTCAAAACAAAATATCCTTGCTATTTTCAAGATCAACACCTACACATTTCAAAACATCTTACAAACATTGAAAACATTTTCAAAAAGATCAACATCTTTGTATACATTCTTTCGAACGAGAATCATTACAAAGATTGCCTAAATAATGGCGTCTTTACAAAATACTTTCAAAAACCACACAAAGCACAATTTCAAACAAAATCAAGTGATCTAGCAAGTAACTAAGAGCCCATGGAAAACCATGGATGAAAATGGTGCTAATACCTTCCCTTTTCATAATCTACCCCCCGAACTCAAAAACCAATCTCAAAGGCCTTTCCAGTGCTTTTTCACCTTTCCTTTTGGATAAAAGAAAAGTCGGTGGCGGCTCTTGCTAAACCGCAACATTTACGAATACAAACGCAAAACCATCAAGTCAGTTCTCCCACCGCATTACAGAATTGGCGAATCTGCTGGGGATAATTTTAAAAGTGGGGTTACCTTAGGGATAGATCACATTTATTTGCTTATATTATTTGACTTATATGCTTTACATTATGGTTCTTTGTTTGGGTTTGAATCCTCTACCCGGATTTGGGATACATTATAGGTAAGTAGCAATACGTTGTGGAAACTGTATGGGGTATACCGACATGGTCTAAGCAATAACTACGTTAGTGCGATATATTTGTGGGTACCGGTAGTCTTTGAGTTAATCAAAGAGAATACGGGGCCGCTGAGTGATGTCATAAAGCACTAATGAACTTTTAGAACCTTTACTTGACCAACTTGGTCTTTAGGATGTAGTCAGATGACTGGCTTTGGTGCAGTCCGAAGTTGGTAGATACTCGATACTACACTCATTGAGGTTTGGTTTCTTGGGATATTTCGGTCGCTATTAAAGAGGTTTGAGCTGAAACAATGACCAAGGAAACAATCCAATGATATTGAGCTCCTTAGAACCCAGTTACTATTACTAGGACAGGTTTAAGCCAACTAAACTTCAAGAGGTTACTTACCTATAAAACCCCGTGCAAGCCTAAAACTAAGGACTTGTTTGCTTTGTTTGTATATGCATACTTGTACATAACATCATGAACATCATATACACCCACTAACCATTTCAAGGATTATGGGATTCATCTTTGTTCTTGTTTTGTAGGATATGGATTCACTTTGCAGGAAAACTATTCAAGTCAACCTTGTAAGGATCCCTCCACAACTTAAGGATCTAGCTTCAAGGATTCCTGAAAACTCTCCATTTATCGAGAGACATGGTCGCCTACTCAACTTGGTCACCTCCAACACAGATGAGGATATGATGAAGGTGCTTTTTCAGTTCTTTGACCCTTTACACCATTGCTTCACCTTCCCCGACTATTAACTTGTGCTTACTTTGGAAGAATTCTCCCAACTCTTGAGGATTCCCATTATCAATCAACTACCTTTAAATGGTACGGAAAGAGATCCAAATCCAAAAGAGATTTCTCAAGCTCTACACTTGCACTCATCTGATGTCAGAACCCATTGGGAAACAAGGAGTGGTGTCAGAGGTTTCTTAGCAAAGTTCCTGTTTGAGAAAGCCCAAAGCTGTTGGAATTCCTTAGACTTGCAAGCCTTTGAGGAAATTGTGGCTCTCCTCATCTATGGGATGGTTTTTTTTCCAAATCTTGACCAGCTCATAGATGTGAACACCGTCAAAATCTTCATATCACGCAACCCGGTGCCTACATTGCTAGGGGATATCCTACACTCTTTTCAAACTCTCACAATGAGGAAAAGAGGTGTCCTTATGTGTTGCACTCCTCTCTTGGCGAGATGCTTTATTTCTCATCTTCCCCAATCTGTATTAAAGAATGAGCAAGGTTCAAGGTGGTCGCAAAGGTTGATGACGCTCAAACATTCAGACATTCATTGGTGCTCTCGATCCAAAGAGAATGTTATCATTGTCGACCGTTGTGGAGAATTCCCTAATGTCCCTTTACTTGGCATTAGGGGAGGTATCACCTACAACCCATGCTTATCCTTAAGAAAGTTTGGTTATGCCCGAAGGGATGGCCCATACGAGATGTTGATTCAAGGTTTGGTATTCGACTATGACAACGACAACCAAGGTCTTCGCCATAGATTTATCCGATCTTGGAGGATGCTAAACAAGGTGGCTAGCAAGACTTTGGGACACAAGAATTCCATCCCTCTTGAGACTTACCTCAAATGGGTACGAACTCGCGCTCAGAATCTTATGATGCCTTACCCCTCCATTCTCCCGGTAATCATTGAGCCTGTCATGGAGGGAGACATTCCATACACTATCCTACATCCTGACATGCACACATCTCTTGAAGACCTACAAAGGGATTGGATACAACTCAAAGGGGAGCGAGATACTTTCGAAGCCCAATTCTACGCAAGTGAGAATAAGGTTTTGGAGATCACTAGGCTACTTCATGAGGAGCAGACTCTGAATGCCTACATTGCACCAAACAGGATGCACACTACTTTTCTATCTTAGAGATTTTGTATTATTTTGCCCAAGGGGCATTGATGTACTCAAACTTTATCTTATTAATATAACGTGTGTTTCCTTTTTGTCTAAAGCGAATTTGAATATCTGAAATCCTTGAAAACATTTCATATGCATATACCATTCATCATAACATAAGCAGGTTTTTGCAACAAGTCTCCTAATCTCTCTACTATTTATTTCAGTAAGATGGATCTCGAGCAAACAGTGAAAGATCTTCAAGCTTAGAATACGCAGTTTCAACAGTTGCTCATGACCCTAGCCAAGGGGCAAGAAGAGTTGAAGACTCTGCTGGCTGAAGAGAGGAAAAAGAAAACAAAGAAGGTAACTGAAGTCTTAAACATGGGAAGAAGATTTCATGGGCAGACAAGAAGAACTTTGGACTTTGCAACAACATGTGATGAAGGAGAGGGGAAAGGCAAGGAAACAGTTGTCCCGTCAGAATCGGAAGAGGAGGAAGAAGAAGAGGACTACTTTGAGGAACAATACCCTCCAGTTGATGATAAGTATAAGCATCTCGAAGAGCGATTGAGCGCGATGGAAATCCAAAAGGTACCAGGCTTGGACTTTGAGGAATTGGGTTTGGTGTCGGAGATTGTGATTCCTCCGAAATTCAAATCACCTGTATTCGCTAAATATGATGGAGTTTTATTCCCTAATATGCATCTCCGGTCATATGTGAGGAAAATTCAACCCCATACCGCTGATAAAGACTTATGGGTGCACTTCTTCCAAGACAGTCTGTCTGGGACTCAACTTGACTGGTTCTACCAACTAGAAAGGGCTAATGTTCACAATTGGGAAGATCTTGTTGCAGCTTTCTACAAGCAATACCAGTACAATGCTGATTTGGCGTCTACCCGTACTCAACTCTAGAGTATGGCCATGGTGTCCAATGAAGGTTTCAAGGACTATGCACAAAAATGGAGAGATTTGGTTGGAAGAGTTTAACCCCCTCTGTCTGAGAGAGAATTGGTAGACATGTTCTTGGGCACCTTGTCTGGTCCCTTCTTCAATCATTTAATCGGAAGTTCATCTGCGGGCTTTACTGAACTAATATTGACCAAAGAGAGGATAGAAGCCAGTATAAAGAATGGAAAGATTCAGAAAGACACATCCTCTTCTACAGCTGTAAGGAAGCCTTTCATTGGAAAGAAAGAGGTGGTTGTTGTATATCCGTAAAGAAACCAATATAGGGCCGAGCGCTGACCAATGGTGGGGGCTGTTATGATTCCTAAGCCTGTGTATGATCAGCAAAGAAATAATCAACCAAAGATGGAAAGACCAGTCAGGCAGTTCACCAGAATCAACATGACCTTGTCTCAGGTATTACTGCATCTACTAAGATCCAATTTGGTGACCTTGAAAGAAGCTCTGAAAAACCCCAACATAACATCTCCTCACTATCATCCCAATGCCCGTTGCACATATCACTCTGAAAGTCCCGGTCACGATACTAATAATTGTTGGGCTCTAAAGAACAAAATACAAGACCTCATTGAAGCAAAAGAAATTGAGTTTTATGCGCCCGAGAATCCAAATGTCATTTCTGCTCCTATGCCCACACATGGTCACAATGCCAATTCCATTGAAGAAGGATTGTTTGTTACTTCAGTTAATGAATTCATGACCCCACTTCTGACTGTTAAAATGAACTTGTTGAATGCCGGCGTGTTCCCGGGTTGTGATAAAGATTGTTGTTTCTGTTTATCCTCACCGACTAGTTGTCCTTTGTTGAAAGTAGGCGTTCAGTGCCTGATGGATAACAAAGAGATTTTGTTTGAAAAGACTCCTGTTACACCTGTTCCTTTTGAAGATGTTTCTATCATTACCATTTCCGCTAATTCTTCCAGGGTCTCCACCAAAAGACCTGTTAGAATTACATCAGTTCCAAAAGTAGCTCCTTTAATAATCATAATGCCTGGGCCAGTCCCGTATGAATCAGACAAAACTGTGTCGTGGAATTACGGAGGGGATATTTACTACCATGGCATCAAGCAAGACTGGCCGGTCACCGAAGAGATAAATTTCGAGAAAGAAGACTCTGACATCAGCAATATTATCGGAACTAGCAAAATTACCCGAAGTGGTAGGATCTTTTCTCCAGAAATTGCTCCCACAAAAGCAGTTTCTGGACCCGTAATTATCCCTGTGGCTGCTCCAAAGGTAGATCCCATATCCATAATCATCTCTGCAAGTACTCCTATTGAAGAAGACGTTACAATCCCTATAATCATTCTTACTGACATTCCTTCTGCCAAATTAACCGAGGCTCAAGGAAAAGGTGTTATTGTTGAGCCTGTCCGGACGAAGACTCAATCATTAACCATCCCTGAAGCCTCCAAGAAAGAAATGGAGGAGATCCTAAAAATTATAAATAGAAGCAACTACGATGTAGTTGAAAAACTGGGGCAAACTCCCTCTAAAATCTCCATGCTAGCATTACTACTATGTTCTGAGGCACATGCAAAAGCCTTGGTGAAGTTCTTAAAAACCTCCCATGTACCTCAAGAGACATATGCTCATCAATTTCAAGACTGCGTATCCAGCTTAATTGCGGACAATGGTTTTGGTTTTTTAGATGCTGATCTGACGCCAAGGGGAAGAAAGCATAATGAGGCGTTGCATGTCTCAGTGGAATGTAAAGCACCACTCTAGCGCATGTTTTGGTGGATACTGGCTCATCTCTGAATGTATTACCCAAAAAAGCTCTTGATAGACTTGACTATAAGGGGTTGACTTTAAAGCCAAGCAACATAGTGGTAAGGGCTTTTGACGGTTCGAAGAGGATGGTACATGGGGAGGTGGACATTCCCATAAAGGTTGGAACCCAAACCTTCAATTCAACTTTTTATGTGATGGACATCCGCCCTTTATACTCCTGCCTGCTAGGCCGACCATGGATCCAGAATGCTGGCGCTGTTACTTCTATGTTGCACCAAATGTTGAAGTATCCAGTTCAAGGAAAGATTATCACCGTACATAAAGAGGAAGAATACATGATCAGCCATATCAATTCCTTCAGATATTTGGAATTAGATGGTGAATTCATTGAAACTCCATTTCAACACTTTGAAGAGGTCCCTCAAGATGTGGCAGTGACTAAGGCTGTTTCCAAGATTACAAGGCCTCTACTCTGGATGTCGCCACTGAAAAATGCTAAAGCAGTGGTGGAAGAAGGTGGATGCACTATCTGGGGACAACTCCCAGATATCCTATATAAGTCTGACAAGTTTGGCCTAGGTTTCAATTCAAGTGCTCAAAAGGTTGTACGTCGTGCCCTTGCTGGAGGGCCACCCTTGCAGATCAGCAACCGTGAAGTCAACACGGTGGGAGATGGTGAAGATGGTTGCAACCTGGAGGAATGGATCTTCCCGACTGTTAATGGATGACTCAGCAATTGGGAGGCTAGAGACTTCGTCCCAATCACTTTCATCTTTTAGTAATTTGTCTTTACATTTTGTTGGATCTGTAATATTCAAAACAATTCACACTCTTAAAACCTCGTGTCTTACCCGAGGTACAATGGTCCATTTGTAAGGGTTATTATCTCATTTTTCATATGACATCAATGAATCATGGACGTTTTCACATACAAACTTTTATGCTCATTGTTTTTCTTTTACATTTTACTTTCTTTCAAATATAGCTATACCCTTACACACACCCACACTCACAATGCAGGTATACATCCATTCTGGATCCCATGGGTAACGATACTGCTATGGCCTTTTGTGACTCTGAGAATATAATCTACCAAGCCGAAGACGAAGGTGAGGAAGATTGTGAAGTACCAGGGGAACTTGCCAGACTGCTACAACAAGAAGAGAGAACCATTCAGCCTCACGAGGAACCCGTGGATATGATCAACCTAGGTATCGAAGAAGATAAAAAAGAGGTCAAGGTGGGTGCCAATCTGGAACCCAGTATCAAGAAGCTTCTGATTCAGTTGTTACATGATTATGTTGAAGTCTTTTCCTGATCGTATGAAGACATGCCAAGACTTGATGCAGATATTGTGGTACATTGTTTGCCTACAAGAAAGGATTGTCCGCCAGTAAAGCAAAAGGTTCGCCGCATGAGGCCTGATATGTCAGAAAAAATTAAAGCAGAAGTCATAAAGCAATTCAACGTTGGATTCTTGGCTGTCACCTCTTATCCCCAATGGGTTGCCAATGTTGTTCCTGTGCCCAAAAAGGACAGCAAAGTGAGAATGTGTATGGACTACAGAGATTTGAATAGGTCAAGCCCTAAGGATAACTTTCCACTCCCCAACATTGATATCCTAGTTGACAATACGGCACAACACAAAGTATTTTCCTTCATGGACGGATTCTCAGGTTACAACCAAATCAAAATGGCGCCTGAGGATATGGAGAAAACAACATTTGTCACACAATGGGGAACTTTCTGTTATAAGGTGATGCCATTCGGACTAAAGAACGCTGGGAAACCTATCAGCGTGCCATGGTAGCTCTATTTCACGACATGATACACCACGAAATAGAGGTATATGTGGATTATATGATAGCCAGATCTCAAACATAAGAAGAGCATCTTGACCACTTACTGAAACTGTTTGATAGACTGAAGAAGTACAAGCTGAGGTTGAATCCAAACAAATGCACGTTTGGGGTACAGTCTTGTAAACTCTTAGGCTTTGTCGTCAGCAACAAAGTTATCGAGGTCGATCCTGAAGGGTAAGAAAACACTTAGAAGGGGGGGGGTTGAATAAGTTTCTCCTTTTCTTTTCTAACAAAGCTTCAACAATAAGGGAAAGACAAGGTTATTTTTATCCTGGTTCGTTTGAACTCAAACTACTCCAGTCCACCCGTCAATGTGATTTCGCCTTTCTCAACAAGGACTTAATTCACTATAATCAACTGATTACAAACATACAACAACTGTTGTGACTAACAATGCACAAGTAATCTTACAAGTGACTAACACCACTAAGACTTAAATCTAGTCCTAGTCTACTTGAGAAATCTGACCAAACTTGGTCTCTCAAGGAACAATTACAAGAGTTTAATCTTTACAGATAGTGAGATAAAGTTTGCTTCTAATCAAGCTATATCACAACTGTGATTTTTCACTTAGAATAATTTGCACAAAGTGTATGAACAAAGAATTTGTGAGCCCATAATTTTTCACGTAGTTTCTTGCTTCTTTTTGAAATTGATTGGTTAGTTGGCTTGCAATAAATGTCCTTCTATATATAGTAAAAACAAAATGACTGATGCTGCCTTCAAAAAGTGGAGAGCATTAAATGCTTGCGTGTTTCTTTGCACTATTCCATTTTCCAATGAACTAGCTTAGACACTTGAGTGCATGCAGCCGTCTTTGCATTAAATGAGCAAACGACACTTGTAAGAACATGTTTCCTGAAGCTTGACAAGACAAGTTAGCTTTTACATTCTTTCAGAACTTGCTTTAACGTCTTGAATTCAGAACATGCTTGCTTATCTTCTAAATAATGCTTTGCTTTCTAAGAACTTGATCAACGCTTGCTTTCAAATAAACTTCTGAACAGCACTTGCTTTCAAGTAAACTTCTGAACAAGGAATCCTGCTAAGTGTTAGAAGATGCATTTAAATAATTGTCTTACCAGAGTCAGCATCAGCAGTTGCGCTTAAAGCAAATAGTTCTTTCATCAAAGAACTTCTTCATATATTTTTAGCTCAACACATCAAAATGCTTCTGTCAGAACATTATCTGAAACAGTCAAATACGTTCATCAGAGTATAAATTATCTAAAATATAATTTATTTTTATCATCAAAACTCTGAGATATGATCAGAACTAATCTTGTTCTAACAATCTCCCCCTTTTTTATGATGACAAAATATTCAGATATAGAAATAAAGTATAATAAAAGATAAGAATCTCCCCCTGAAATAAATATTTCTATATATATATAAAACTTTCTGAGATTATTTATCAGAGCTTTGAAAATATCTTCTTGGATTTCTTCAGAACTTCTTTTGAAGATAATGTTCAACTGAATTACTCTTCCAGAGTTTAAGTGATACCTACAAAAATTCTTTTTCACAAAGAAAGAAATCTTGTATTTTGTTAGAATGTCTGAGACTTAGTCCCATAACTGTTAATCAGAGATTAGATCAAAATACTCATTTTCTCCCCCTTTTTGGCATAATAAAAAAGTATATAAAAAATAGTTGAAGAGCTTAAAAGTTTTCATAAAATAGCAAAAGATATCCAGAAGTAAAAAACAACAAACAAAAGATAAGAAACAGAAAGACACTAGGATTTCTTAGTAACAAGGGCCATAAGAAAATTCTTGATCTCGGATGCAGATTCCTCTTGTTTCATCTTCCAGTTTCTGATTTCTTGGTTTGTCTGGTCTTGCTTATCCAAGAGCTCATGAATGACTTCATTTTCCCTCTTGAGCTCATTCAGAGTATCCATGATAAGTGAAGTAGGAGAAGAGGATGAAGAAGCTTCAGCAGAAACAGCCTTTGGAGCAGCAACCGTTGAGTTAGAACGAACAAAGGTTGAAAGCAGAGTGCCCAGATCCATCACAAGAGTTGGCACTAGTTCAAGTGCAGCTTTTGCAGAAGGTTGATTCAACAGAACAATTTCCAGAGGATTTGAATCTTCAGAGGATTCTTCAGATTCATCTCCTGAAATGTCCATTTCATCAGCGGGAGCATCAGCAATCATCAAAGAAGACTTCTTGTCCCAAATATCAGCAACTTCTGATTGAAAGACATGCAAATTCTTGTAGAAGTTCTCAATCACCTGAGAGTGACATAAATCTTGCAGCTTCAGTGACTCAGCATCAAAAGTTCTTCTGAAAGATTCCCACAGAAGATCTGTTGCAGCTGGGTTCACACTTCTGGAGTGGTCTTCCTTCAGTAGATTCAACCATGCTTGAACTTCTATTAAAAAATTCTGAAACAATATATTTACATCTGGCTGAACAGGTTTTGGGACACCCTTCTTGAAAGTTTTGTTTTTCAAGAATTGTAGAGATTCAAAGTCAACTACAGTTCTTAAAAAGTTAGCTTGTTCAGGATTTTCTGTTGGTTCAGGAGTGGCTGAATGGTCAGGTTGGTCAAAACGGTTAGGTGTTGCTGATTGATCATGAGGTTCAGATGATTCATGAGTTTCAGAAGGTTCAAATGTTTCAGGTGGTTCATGAGTTTGTTGTTCTGGAATGTGAGGAGGTGAAATCACTGGTGAGTCAGGAGTTGGAAGTTGTGGAGATGTTGGTGGTGTTATTTCAGGTGAAATGATTATGGTGTTGTCAGCAGATGGGGTAGGATTTTTTGTTTGTGTTTTGTTTAAGGCAAAAATGTTTTCAAAAGGCAGGTTGAATGGAGGCTTTAGAGTGGCCAGAGGTTCGTTGATTCCTGGTATTCTCCAAGAGCCAGCATCATACCGTCCAGTATGTCTGGGCGATAATGGTCTAGGAGGAGGTCTAAAAAAGTATTCAACAGGAATGGTTTGAGAGATAGGTGGTTTAGAAGGTTCTGAGTGAGATGGTTCTGATTGGGATGGTTCTGTTTGGGTTTTAGAGTGTTCATCAAAGTCAAAGTCACTAAAGTCTGATAATACTTGATATCTTTGAGGGTTGTCGGCAAGAGGGTTAGAGGGTATGGTTAGGTCAATATAACATCTATATCTCCTAAGGTTTGGGGTTCAGCAGATGTGGATATATTGACAGAATCATAAACATTAATAGTTTCAGCAGGTTTACCTGATTTCTTTTTCCTCTGAGGTCTGGCAAGAGATCCTTTAACTGCTTTCCTCTTCAAAGGTTGCTGAAGAACAATGTCTAGAGCAGCTTGATTTCTTCCTTGGAGCCAAGCAGGATCAATTGGTGTTCCAGTCTCTTTACAAATTTCAATGTAATGCAGGATGATGCATGGATGATCTCCTGAGTTGAACAAAGGGAAATCAGCAATTGGTATCCTTCTTCTCTTAACAATTGCTGAAACATACAGAGTTGGTTCTACCAGAAGCTTATCAATAATCTTCCTCTCCACTAAATTCTTTCCAGTCATAGCCTTTCCACAAGTAGGCTTTAGCTCCCCCAGAAGATTAGCTTCATCTAGGTGAGCAATCAGACCATTCTCAGTCAGAATGTCTGAGATTAATCTACCCATAGGAATCCAATTCCTTTTGGATTTGGGGTTTTTCATCCTTTCAGCTTCCCTAGTCTCTTTGACATGATTCCAGAGATGTTCAAACAACAAATAAGGAAAATCAATTTTTACATTTGTTCCAAGGCAGAACAACAAGTATTGTTGATCATCATTAATGTAGTCTGGAGAGCTAGTTTCCTTCCTATGGTGAATACATCCATGGATTATTCTTGCCCATATCTTGTACTTATTTTTCAAATCCCTGACTTTAGACGATCCTTGTCCATTTGTAAAAAATTTTGAATAGACCTTTGACATTTCCATTCTTCCACTTGAAATACCAGTTACTCCATGTCCTTCAAAACCTAGCAACTTTCTGATTTGATTTTCAGTAATGGAGATTTCCTTACCCATTACGAAAGAGAGGATAACTTTAGGGGTAGCAATTGCATGTATCCAGAATTCCTTCACAAGGTGTGGAAAAACTGGACCAACAAGACGGTCAAAAAAGTTTCCCCAACCTTGAAACTTAACAGCAAGAATCGGATCAAAACCATTATCTCTTAGATTCTCAAAATCCACCATTAACTCACTTAACACTTCCAAGCTGTCCACTGGAATGAGAGTTGTTCTCTCAGGAACGATGTATTGCTCATAGTGGATGGTCTCAGAATGGGTAGAGGAGGAAGCCATTGGAGCTCTTAGAGTTGAGAGATGAAAAAGGGTTTCAGACAAAAATCACAGAAACGTTTGAGTTTTGAAAGAGACGGTAAAAAGTGAAAAAGGGTTTTTTCAAAAGTATTTATATGAAAAAGTTTCAGAAATAGGTTTGGAAATAAAACAAAAATTTTTTTTAAAGAAATTAAAATGAGTCTCATCATTACATGCATTTAATGATTTTGCAAAATTAGGGGAAACGAGAGATTAGAGCTAATCATAACAGTTACCTAGAACGGCGTCGGTAGCTTTTGCACGCGCGACCTTTCAGAAACACACCACGTGTTCATCTCCTGAAGGTTGCGTGGGATGTAATTGCAAGCTTCTCAAGTCATGTTTAAAGCATTGGTTTTGATAAAGACAACATGGATATCAACATTCAAAGGATGTGCAAAAAGTTTATCAATATCATATAAAACCTTGTTACAAGTCTTGAAGATTAGAAGAAGAATTATTAAAGAAACAACAAATGTCAAAAGGTATAAATAATTCTTAAACTTGAATATAGATGTTCACAAATATGCATTCATAATCATATACATATCCCACATTTTTAACAATAAGAAAAACTATGTTTGAGATCTTTTTCAAAAGGATTTTTTTGAAAATAAACTTTCAGGAACCGGTTCCTACCTAATAGGGAACCGGGTTCCAAACTTGTTCAAAAAACACTTCCCTGGAATTTGTACCAGGAACCAGGTTGTACCTATATGGGAACCGGTTCCTGCGTGTTATTTTTGAATTCTGGGTTATAACGTTCACTAAGAACCGGGTTCTGCCTGGGTCGGAACCGGTTCCCAGCGAACCAGTACAGATTTTCTTTTGTTTTTTGAACATAATTCAAATGATATTCTTTCATGATTGCATTGCATCTTTTCATATCAAATGGCATGAATGAAGAGGTATTTGTGACATTATAAATTGTGCAGATTTTCAAATTCAAATAACCTTCTTCAATTAACAATTTTCATCATTCAAATTTGCATATTCTTACAAACTTTCAAGTGTTCTTACAAATCATAAATTTTGTGAAACCTGCCATATACATTTTCATTAAGAAATCATTACAAGTTTCATACATTCATTGTGAACATTTATAATGATTGCTTGAGAATTGTTTCTTTCTTGAAGAAGAAGATCAATCAAAGATTGATAGTGCTCTCCATATCTTTCAAATAAATCATTGTATTACAAAAAGAAAGTATTCCCTTACTATCCAGGATTGTTGGAAGTAAGTGTTGTGATTTGAAGAGGATTGTTCTTCATTCACATTAGTGTTTGTTTGACTTTAAAGGTGTTAAGAACCTTTGGTCACCCTATAGGTTAGATAGTAAGCATAGGCTGTACAATCATTCTAAACTATAGTGAAATCTCTTTCATGTTGGAAAGGGGACTGGAGTACTCTCGGATTGTGAGGGGAACCAGGATATATCGCCGTGTTCTTTACTTTTCCGCTTTTATCATTTTCATCACCATAATCAAGAAAAGATAAGATATAGTCAAAAACCTTCAAACACTTAACCACAAATTACTACAAGTATTCTCATAAAACCTAATAAATTTTTATATACCTAATTCACCCCCCCTCTTAGGCACTCTTAGACTTACATGGGACAGCTGTTTGTTCTAATGAATTTCTGAACTATACTATAAATGAAACGTTAGAACATTTCAGAACTTTTCATATAGCTTCTGATGTAACTTCTCTTCTAACTTCTGAAGAGTTGTTTAATCAGAACATTCATTTCAGAATATTCTGAAGTCAAAAACAGAAGATAAATATTATTTTATTCAGGACATAATTCCATACAAATATTTTTCAAAATGAATTTATATTTATCTTCTGAAAGGGGTTTGGTAAAAATGTCAGCCCATTGATGGTCTGTTTTTACAAAAATTAAATTTAGAATTCCCTTCTGAATATAGTCCCTTATAATGATATTTAATTTCAATATGTTTAGCTTTAGAATGTAAATTGGATTTTTAGAAAGACAAATAGCAGAAGTATTGTCACAGAAGATAGGAATCTTACTTTCATAAAGATTAAAATCTTCTAGCTGACTTTTCATCCAAATCATCTGAGAACTACATCCAGCAGCAGATATATACTCAGCTTATGTGGTTGAAAGTGCAATTGTTGCTTGCTTCTTGCTGTACCACGAGATAAGATTGTCACCCAGAAACTGGAAGCTTCTAGAGGTGCTCTTTCTTTCAATTCTATCTCCAGCAAAGTCAGCATCACAATAACCTACTAGTCTGTAATCTTGTGATCCTCTGTAACATAAACCCAGATTAGTAGTACCTTTCAGATACCTCAGAATTCTCTTAACAGCAGTTAAGTGAGATTCTCTAGCATCTGATTGGAATCTAGCACATAAACACACGCTAAATAGTATATCAGGTCTAGATGCAGTCAGATAGAGAAGGGATCCAATCATACCTCTGTAGAGCTTCTGATCTACCTTCATACTTACCTCATATTTTCCCAGAATATAGGTTGGATGCATTGGTGTTTTGGCATCTTTGCTTTCTGACATCTGAAATTTCTTCAGAAGTTCCTTAACATACTTCGTCTGATGTATGTAAGTACCTTCTGGAGTCTGGTTGATTTGAATTCCCAGAAAGAACTTCAATTCTCCCATCATGCTCATTTCAAATTCTGCCTGCATGGTCTCAGCAAATTCTTTTCCAAGGGAGATATTAGAGGTTTCAAAGATTATATCATCAACATAAATTTGACAAATTAAAATATCATTTTTAAATGTCTTTCTGAAAAGAGTTGTGTCCACCTTCCCTCAGGTAAAATCTTTTTCTAAAAGAAAATTACTCAGTCGATCATACCAAGCTCTGGGAGCTTGTTTTAAACCGTACAAAGACTTTTTTAATTTAAAAAACATGTTCTGGATGTTTTGAATCATTAAATCTAGGAGGTTGATGGACATAAACTTCTTCTTCTATATAGCCATTTAAAAATGCACTTTTAACATCCATTTGATATAATGAAATGTTATTTTGAACAACAAAAGAAATTAATAATCTAATAGACTCTAACCTGGCGACTGGGGCAAAGGTTTCATTATAATAAATTCCTTCTTGTTGACTATAACCCTGTGCAACCAATCGTGCTTTGTTTCTGATCACCTCTCCTTGCTCATTCTGTTTGTTTCTGAAAATCCATTTGGTTCCTATAATGTTGAATCCTTTGGGTCTTGGAACTAGATCCCATACATCATTTCTGGAGAATTGATTGAGTTCATCTTGCATTTCTAAGATCCAATCATTATCTTTCAGAGCTTCATCAATAGAAGTTGGCTCAATCAGAGAAACCAAACCAAATAATGATTCTTCATTAATTCTGAGAGAGGATCTTGTTCTGATGGGATCTTCTTTTCTTCCAATGATTACGTCTTCTTTATAAGCTGAAGAGATACTAGGAAACCTTTTCTGAGTGGGTTGACCAGAAATTCTGAGATTATCCAGAGCGTTGTCAAGAGGATGATCTTCTGAGTCTTACTTTGCTTCTGAATCTTTGTTTGCTTCTGAAGTTTCAGAGTTTGAGGGATGATCTTCTGTACCTACAGAAAAATCAATTTTCTTTGGTTGTTGTTGGCCAAGCTTATCATCAAACCTGACTTTGATTGATTCTTTAACAATTAGAGTTTCTGTGTTGTATACTCTATAGCCTTTTGAGCGTTCAAAATATCCAAGCAGAAAACACTTTTGTGCTTTAGACTCAAACATGTTCAGATTTTCTTTAGTGTTCAGAATAAAACAAGGACATCCAAAATGATGGAAATAAGAAATGTTGGGTTTTCTGTTTTTCCATAATTCATAGGGAGTCTTTTCAAGAATAGGTCTTATAGAGATTCTATTATGAATGTAACATGTTGTGTTCACAGCTTCTGCCCAAAAGTTCTTTGCCATATTAGTTTCATTGATGATGGTTCTGGCCATTTCTTGTAATGTTCTATTCTTTCGTTCTACAACTCCATTTTGCTGGGGAGTTCTAGGACAAGAGAAATTGTGAACAATACCATTTTCTTTAAAATATTTTTCAAAATAATGATTTTCAAATTCACCATCATGATCACTTCTGACTTTTATGATTTTAAAATCTTTTTCGTTTTTCACTTTGGTAACAGAAGTCAATGAACATAAAATGTGACTCATCCTTGTGTTTTAAAAACTTGACCCATGTCCATCTGCTGAAGTCATCAACAATGACCAATCCATACTTCTTGCCTCTGATGGATGAAGTTTTAACTGGCCCAAACAGATCAATATGAAGTAATTCTAATGGCTTAGAGGAAGAGACAACATTTTTGAATTTAAAGGAAGGTTTTGAAAATTTTCCTTTTTGACATGCTTCGCACAGAGCTTTTGAGTTGTACTTCAGATTGGGAAGTCCTCTGACTAAATTTAATTTATTTAGTTGAGAGATTTTTCTTAGACTGACATGTCCCAATCTTCTGTGCCATACCCATTGCTCATCACTAACAGACAAAAGGCATTTAACATTCTGAGATTTAAGATCTGATAAATCAATTTTGTACATGTTGTTCTTTCTCTTGCCAGAAAAGAGAATTGATCCATCTTTTTGACTAACAACTCTACATGAGTTTTAATTGAAGATAATGTCATAACCATTGTCACTTAATTGACTTATGGACAGCAAGTTATGAGCTAATCCTTCTACTAATAAGACATTAGAGATAGAAGGAAGGTTATCGTTTCCAATGGTTCTAGAACCAATAATCTTCCCTTTCTGATTACCTCCAAACTTCACGTCTCCTCCAGCTTTAAATTCCAGGTTTTGGAACATAGATTTTTTTCCCGTCATGTGTCGTGAGCACCCAGAGTCCAGGTACCATGACTGGTGTCTCAATTGAGCTGTTAAGGACATCTGCAACAAATATTATTTTATCCTTAGGTACCCATTTCTTTTTGGGTCCTTTTGGGTTAGAGTGTTTAAAGTTCTGTTTGAACTTTGGGTTAGCATAAGAGTTTCCAGAATTTGATGTACATTTTATATCATGTGAGTGTCCAAACTTGAATTGTTTGTTCAGAGGTTTGTAAGTGAAGGTCATCTTAGCAATAGGTTTTGGTATGTATGTCTCCTTCCCTTTGGGAGGTTCATATCCAATTCCTCTTCTGTTTTTCCCACTAACTCTATAGATCATTGAAGCCATTTTTCTTCTATCTATGCTTTTAGCCAGAAAAGTTTGAAAGCTACAGTCATATTCTTTTAGAATATCTTTTGAACTAGACACAGATTCCGAACTAGAATTTTTTTGAACATTTTGAATTTCTTTTAAGTTTAAAATTATTTTCTATGAGTTCAGATTTTTCTGATTCATGTTTCTCAAGATCAGATGGAAGACTCTTCTTGAGTTTCTTGTATTTGATTTTGAGCTGACTATAGTTTTCCAGAAGTTCTGATAAACTATCATCAAGTTCATCTCTAGTGAATTTAGAAAATACCTCTCTTGGTTCTGACTCACAGTCCGAGTCATCTGCTGTGGTAGTCATCAGAGCTCGGTTGGCATTCTCATCTTCAGAATCAGATTCATCTTCAGAGGATTCTGAGCCATCCCAGGTTGCCATCATCCCTTTCTTTTTACCAAACTTTTTCTTTGGTTTTTCTTTTTGAAGTTTTGGACAATCACTCTTGTAGTGTCCAGGTTATTTGCATTCATAACAGATGATCTCTCTTCTGTTTGACTTTTTGTGTCCAGAAGATTTTGGTTTATCTTCTGACTTCTTGAAGTTCCTGAACTTCTTCTGTCTGTGCTTCCACAAATGATTGATCCTTCTGGAGAGCAAGGATAGTTCTTCTTCTTCTGAAGCAGATTCTTCAGAGTTTTCCTCTTCAGCCTGAAAAGCGTTAGTATCATATTTCTTAATTGATTTAAGGGAAAGAGACTTACCTTTCTTCTGAGGCTCGTGCTCATCAAGTTCTATCTCATGACTTCTGAGAGCGCTGATGAGTTCCTCCAGAGAAATGTTGTTCAAATCTTTTGAAACTTTGAAAGCAATGACCATTGGTGCCCATCATCTGGGCAAGCTTCTGATGATCTTTTTAACATGATCTGCTTTAGTGTATCCCTTGTTCAAAACTCTCAGACCAGCGATCAGAGTTTGAAACCTAGAGAACATTGCTTCTATAGACTCACTTTCTTCTACTTTGAAGGCTTCATACTTCTGAACTAGAGCCAGAGCTTTAGACTCCTTCACTTGAGGGTTTCCTTCATGAGTCATTTTAAGAGACTCAAACATATCATGCGTTGTATCTCTATTTGTGATTTTTTCATATTCTACTTTAGAGATAGCATTTAGAAAAATATTTCTAGCTCTTTGATGATTTTTAAAATCAGCTTTTTGTTGTCTATCCATATTTTTTCTATCAACTTTGTTTCCTTCTGAGTCTGTAGGATGTGTGTAACCATCCAACACTATATCCCATAGATCACTATCATGACCTAGAAAGAAACTTTCTAGTCTATCTTTCCAGTACTCAAAATCTTCTCCATCAAATACAGGAGGTTTGTTGTAACTATTGTTGTTTTGTTCAGCGGCCATTGTATTTTCTTCTGGATCTTTTCTTGACATGGTTAAGTGTTGCGCTCAGAGTCAAGCTCCAATACCAATTGAAGAGTAAGAAAACACTTAGAAGGGGGGTTGAATAAGTTTCTCTTTTTCTTTTCTAACAAAGCTTCAAATATAATGGAAAGACAAGGTTATTTTTATCCTGGTTCGTTTGAACTCAAACTACTCCAGTTCACCCGTCAAGGTGATTTCTCCTTTCTCAACAAGGACTTAATTCACTATAATCAACTGATTACAAACACACAACAACTGTTGTGACTAACAATTCACAAGTAATCTTACAAGTGACTAACACCACTAAGACTTAAATCTAGTCCTAGTCTACTTGAGAAATCTGACCAAACTTGGTCTCTCAAGGAACAATTACAAGAGTTTAATCTTTACAGATAGTGAGATAAAGTTTGCTTCTAATCAAGCTATATCAGAACTGTGATTTTTCACTTAGAATAATTTTCACAAAGTGTATGAACAAAGAGTTTGTGAGCCCAGAATTTTTCACATAGTTACTTGCTTCTTTTTGAAATTGATTGGTTAGTTGGCTTGCAATAAATGTCCTTCTATATATAGTAAGAACAAAATGACCGTTGCTGCCTTCAAAAAGTGGAGAGCATTAAATGCTTGCGTGTTTCTTTGCACTATTCCATTTTCCAATGAACTAGCTTAGACACTTGAGTGCATGCATCCGTCTTTGCATTAAATGAGCAAACGGAACTTGTAAGAACATGTTTCCTGAAGCTTGACAAGACAAGTTAGTTTTTACATTCTTTCAGAACTTGCTTCAACATCTTGAATTCAGAACATGCTTGCTTATCTTCTAAACAATGCTTTGCTTGCTAAGAACTTGATCAGCGCTTGCTTTCAAATAAACTTCTAAACAACACTTGCTTTCAAGTAAACTTCTGAACAAGGAATCCTGCTAAGTGTTAGAAGATGCATTTAAATAATTGTCTCACCAGAGTCAGCATCAACAGTTGCGCTTAAAGAAAATAGTTCTTTCATCAAATAACTTCTTCATATATTTTTAGCTCAGCACATCAAAATGCTTCTGTCAGAATATTATCTGAAACAGTCAAATACGTTCATCAGAGTATAAATTATCTAAAATATAATTTATTGTTATCATCAAAACTCTGAGATATGATCAGAACTAATCTTGTTCTAACAGATCCTGCCAAAGTTAAAGCAATACAAGATATGCCTGCTCCTCGTACTGAGAAGGAAGTCAGAGGAATATTTGGACGTTTGAACTATATTTCCATATTCATTTCTCACCTAACAGCTACTTGTGAGCCAATCTTCAAGCTATTGAAGAAAGATCAAGTAGTCAAGTGGAATGACGAATGCCAAATTGCTTTTGACAAAATCAAAGAATACTTACAAGAGCCTCATGTGTTGATGCCACCAGTCAAGGGAAGACTGTTGATCATGTATATGACTGTTTTAGAAAACTCAATGGGGTGTGTATTGGGGCAGCATGACGAGTCTGGCCGAAAAGAGCGCGCTATCTACTACCTGAGGAAAAATTTTACCGACTGTGAAACCAGATATTCACTGCTCAAGAAAACTTTCCGCGCTCTGGCATGGGCTTCTCGCCGGCTAAGACAGTATATGCTGACTCATACTACCTTGTTGATATCTAAAATGGATCCGATAAAATATATCTTCAAGCCTGCTCTTTCTGGGAGAATAGCGAGATGGCAGATGATCCTGACAGAATATGACATACAGTATACTACCCAGAAAGCTATAAAGGACAGTGTATTAGCCGATCACCTTGCTCACCAAGCTGTAGAAGACTACCAATCCATGAAGTTCGAATTTCCATATGAAGACATCATGACATTAGACAACTGTAAAGAATTCAGGCCATATGGAGGACCTGAACAAGGATCCCGGTGGACCTTGTTCTTTGATGGGGCATCTAACGCACTCGGCAATTGTATTGGTGTTGTACCCATATCTCCAGAAGGATGTCATACTCCCTTTACTTCCAGACTTTGCTTCAATTGTACAAATAACATGGCGGAATACGAAGCGTGCATCTTCGGTCTCAAAGCTGCCATAGACTTGGGGATCAAATCCTTGGATGTATTTGGAGACTCAGCTTTGGTTATCAGCCAGATCAAAGGGTAATGGGACAGCAAACACCCTAACCTTATCCCTTATAAAGAACATGTTTTGACATTGCTACCACATTTCGAGAAGATTACCTTCGAGCACTTCCCGCGAGAAGAAAATCAGCTAGCAGACGCACTAGCCACAATGTCATCTATGTTTAAACTCAATTGGGATAAAGAGGCTCCCCAGATCACTATCGAACGAATGGATGAACCAGCACACTGTCACGAGATTAATACTGAAGAAGTAGTGGACCAGCCTTGGTTTCACGAAGTCAAGAGGTATCTCGAGGCTCAAGAATATTCAGAAGGAGCTTCAATCAATGAGAAGAAGTTCTTGAGGAGATTCTCTACTAAGTTTTTCCTTAGTAATGGCATCTTGTACAAACGCAATCATGACTCTGTGTTACTTCGATGTGTAGATAAGATTGAAGCTGAAAGGATCATGGCTGAATTACACGAAGGCACTTTTGGCACCCATTCCAGTGGGCACACGATGGCAAAGAAAATCCTACGGACAGGCTATTACTGGTCTACCATGGAAGCAGATTGCTATCAGCACTCTCGAACCTACCATAAATGCCAAATATATGATGACAAAGTTCATGTACCCCCGGTTCCTATGAATGTCTTGACAGCTCCTTGGCCCTTTGCTATGTGGGGGATTGACATGATTGGGGAAATCAAGCCGACATCATCCAATGGACATCACTTCATCTTAGTGGCCATTGACTATTTTACAAAATGGATGGAGGCAACTTCCTTCGCTTCCGTTACTAAGAATGTTGTTTCCCATTTCATCAAGCAAACCCTTATTTTCCGGTACGGTATCCCGGAAAGGATCATCACTGACAATGGTACAAATCTCAACAACACTATGATCACCGCATTGTGCGAGCAATTCAAGATTCAGCATCACAATTCTTCTCCTTACCAGCCAAAGATGAATGGTGCTGTAGAAGCTGCAAATAAGAATATTAAAAAGATCATACAGAAAATGACAGTCACATACAAAGACTGGCATGAGATGTTACTGTTTGCTCTCCATGGATATCGTACCACGGCTTGCACATCAACCGGGGCAACACCCTATTCTTTAGTTTACGGCATGGAGGCTGTCTCGCCTATCGAGGTTCAGATCCCCTCTCCGAGGATTATGAAGGATGCAGGGTTGAACGAAGACGATTGGATCCAGACTCGACTTGATCAACTAAACTTGATTGGTGAAAAGAGACTTTCTTCTGTTTGCCATGGTCAAATGTATCAAAAACGGATGATAAAGGCTTTCACCAAAAAAAGTCAGACGCCAAGTGTATCAAGTCGGGGATCTAGTGATCAAACACATCATCTTGCCACAAGGTGATCCCAGGGGAAAATGGACTCCTACCTATGAAGGATCATTTGTAATCAAAAACATATTCTCCGGTGGGGAAATGATCTTGACCACCATGGACGGTGACGACCTGCCACACCCTGCGAACACGGACATAGTCAAAAGATACTACGCATAAGAGACCCGCTAGATTGACATACCTAGGAAAACAAGGGCATCCCGGCGAGCCAAAAAGGTTCAGGCAAAAGTTAGGGATAAAACAAAAAAATGTACACCCGATAAGTTGAAAACTCGAAAGGGCGACTTAGGAAAAAAAGGGTTTCCGGTGGACTGAAAACTCGAAAGGGCGGTCCAGGCAAAAGTTAGGGAATTAAGGCGTAACACTATGTCCCGTTGGATCACTTTACGGACAACCTTTGGCTTCAACTAACAAATTCAGCGGTTCTGATCAATTCAATCAGCTTCGGACAAGGCAACAGATATACAAGATGCTCGGAGATATGAAGGCTATAGCAGAATGGAAACCCCATGGGATTTTTTACACATAGCTATCTTTTCTTTGTATCAAATTTTTCTTTTTACGACAGCATTCTCTTACTAGAATGTTTGTCTCCTTGTACAAAAATACTTACTCAAAGTGAATACAAAGATATCTCTTTGAAAGTGAAAAAACTATCTGTTTTTCTTTACACTTGTGTTTTGTCTACAAAAACGTCCAATGATTCATTGCTGAACATATGCATTTGAATATAATTAGTGTTACAAATAAACAAAATGAAAAGATGCAATTACTGATAGGTTGAAAGGATATGAAAATATCTCTAAGCTATTCCATAAGTAAACCCCTACAGTACGTCCTTTAAATCCCCAGCGGGACAAAGTTTCAAATTATTGATCCCCAGTAGAAGTCGTCAAATTTCTCAGGATTTCCCAATAGGATTTTACAAGCAGCACATAGCATTTCCCTTACAACAGAGTTTATTTCTCAAAGCAGAAATTCATCAACACTTCGACTTTAAAGCATGAAGACTTACATATCCTCAACAATAGTCAGGGATTTATTTTCCCCAATCCAACAAATAATGCAGCAAATTAGCTTACATACGCATACATTGCATCCTTATATCATAAACATTGATAAAGCAAATGCATCACATCATACATTTCATGCAACATGACTTTGCATTTTAGCTAACATTTTACCCATTTCAGGATAAGATTAACAACTATCATTAATAGTGTTTAAAACTTGATACAGTACAGATACGCACCAGATACGGATGCCATTCTGATACTCATTCAGATTCAACTTTCAGATACAGTACAAATACGCTCTAGACACGGATGCCATTCTGATATTCATTCAGATTCAGCTTTCAGATACAGTACAGATACGCACCAGATACGGATGCCATTTTGATACTCATTCAGATCCAAATTTCAGATACAGTTCAGATACGCACCAGATACGGATGCCATTCTGATACTCATTCAGATACAGTTCAGATATGCACCAGATACGGATGCCATTCTGATACTCATTCAGATTCAGTTTCAGATACAGTACATATACGCTCCAGACATGGATTCCATTCTGATACTCATTCAGATTCAGCTTTCAAATACAGTACAGATACGCTCCAGACACAGATGCCATTCTGATACTCATTCAGATTTAGCTTTCAGATACAGTACAGATACGCTCCAGACACGGATGCCATTCTAATACTCATTCAGGTTCAGCTTTCAGATACAGTTCAGATACTTACCAGACACGAATGCCATTCTGATACTCATTCAGACTCAGCTTTCAGATACAATCCAGATACACTCCAGATACGGATTCCATTCTGATATTCATTCTTACAACTCACAAATTACAAAACCAATAATCACTTTTGGATGGCATCTTTTAAGTCCATCTCCAACAACTATCCTTCAAGTAAGGAATGTCAGATCCGCCAATCTAACTATCCAGGCTTTCATTTCGAAGTAACCCTACTATCCAGGTTCCTTCTCCCTTATCTCCAGACAACAGTTTACAACACTGAAGGGCCCAGACCTGACCAGATATGGTTGGTGTCATATTTCCCCAGTAAGTCGGTGTACAAACTCGACCCTAACTAGGTATACATTCTACTTTCACTCCCTCAAGAGTTAATTCCCCAGTAGAGTAATGGACAACCGAAGCTCCTAGATCTTACTTCCCAAGGTATAAATCAATATTTCTCGGCAAAGTCCTCCTCAACAGCAGGTACAGGAATTCTCACCAAGGAATCTCTTAGGAAATCGATCTTTTCTGGATGGCATCTTTAAGCCCATCTCGGACAATTCCCCGTCGCCTTCCAAATGGCATCTGTAAGCCCATTCCCGACACTACCAATCAACATTACTTCATACGAGTGCAAATTTTTGGGCACTCTAGTGTTCAATCATCTTCCGCCTTCAGATCAAGAAAGGAAGACCAACCAATCTACATCCTCAGATGTGATCGGTGGAAATAGAACTAACTATTTTAAAGCTGGTTCGCGAAATATCGCGGAAGCAAGAGTCGCCACCGTCTTTTATTTTCTCCAACAAGGAAAGGAAAAAAGCACAACAAAATTCCTTTTCGAGATGTTTCTCGGTTCGGGAGGTAGATTATAGAAAGGGAAGGTGTTAGCACCCTTTCTATCTGTGGTTATCCACGGGCTCTTAGGTACTTGCTCTTATGTTTTCAAAAATGTGTTTGCTTTTCAAAGTGTGAGTGGGTTTGAAAAAGTTTCATTGAAATATTTCTGAATGACTCTTGTATTTGTCCTCAAGAGTGTTTGAAAAATTTGTTTTGAAAGCTTTTGAAAGTGTCAGTGTGAAAAGATTTTTGATTTGCTTTTGAAGAGAGAAAGTACCCATGAGTCATCTACCTACCCTAAGGAATTAGGCTGTGTAAGAGTCCTTAAGGTAGTTCCATCCCACCATTGAGAGGTAGGTAGCACCACCGTTGGAGGTGTTCGGGTCAATTCGATTGTAGGGACAGTGTGGTCACCGAAGCAATAGTTAGGATACCTTAGAAGTAACCCTAATGTCCTAGATCCTTTTTAATCCGAGGCAACCATTTCGAGGCGACTGGATCTCAGACATAAGAGCGACCGCTAAAACGTCTTATACTTGACGACCACTTTCGAAGGCAACGAGTGAGGCGTACCCTAGAAGTGGTGTGTGCGTTTGTGTGTTGTTTTCATGTTAACATTTATCCTTGATCATGGCATGGTGAGCTACGCGTTGTTTTTAATTACCATACATTCTTTCATGCAATTTAGCAGTTAAGAGTGCGGAAAAGGAAATACAGAAAGGTAAAAGCTACGCTATTACAAGGCGCGGGTCTATACATCGCCAAAATACAAAGACTCGTTTTTTGATAAAGATGCGGAAAGTAAAAAAAAAGCAATAAACCTAATTACTATTACATCCGGAAAGCAGTTGCATAATAATCAAATAGAAATAACGCGCGAATACATTAAAATCAGGACGTCCTCGGGTTTTGACCCTTTGCTTGAAATTAAATTAAATTAAGACCTAATTATTTAATTAAAGAAAAGAAAGTGTTTTTTATGTTTTTTGTGTTTATTATGGAAATAAAGAAGTTAAAATTAAAAGGAAACCCTAGATCTAAGTTTATTTTACTTATTAATGAAAAAGGTCAAAATTAGGCTAATTAACTAAATTATTTAATTTACATGTTTATTTACAAAAATAATAATTAACAAATAGTAATAATGATGATTAATAAAATATGATTAAAAAAAATATCAAAACCTAATTCTATGTAATTTTTATTTGTTAAGAAAAAAGATTAAAATATAAACCTAAATTAAACTAAGGTAATTATTAGTTATTTATTTACAAAAATATGTTAATGGCAAATTTAATAAATAATTAAAAAACATTTTTGAGTTTCTGATTTTAATTAGGAAAAATTATTTGTGGTGAATTAATTATAATTAAAACAATTAAAAGTATTAAAAAGAAAAGAAAATGAAATTAAATATGCAAACCAAAGGGGTGTGATGGCCCAAAGTAGAGGTTTGTTTTGAGCAATTCTGGCCCATTAAGACAAAGCCTGGTTGACTTTCAGGAATCACGTGCTTGTTGGCTGACTAGGATGTACCATGCTCCACATCTCCTGGCCACTGGATTGATCATCATGGGTGCTTGGCAAGCTTAGGCGTGAGGACGTATGATGGACCATGGAATCGTTGCTGCGTTGGAATGGGTTAAGAAAAATATGAATAATTATATGGGGGACCTGGGAATCGAACCCAGGTCCCAGTGGTGAACAAACACGTCACTAGCCAACTGAACTATGAAGCGCCTTTGTTAAATATATACACAACAAATATTATATAAAATACAAACAATTATTATGATGCAAACAAAAATACGTGCGCAAATTTGAATGTCCCAACCACACGGAGCCACGTATTGTCTTCTTCATCTTTTTCCTGCAAATATAAACAAGATAGCGGGGGTTTTAAACCCACACAAAGCAAAAGTGCCAAGAATAGCGAATAGCCCTATGGATGATATAAATTGAGCGCGAGGGTTTCAATGATTTCGTCTTGCCTGACGAATTTGTCCATACAGGTTTTGAGGCCTAATTTTACAGCATACGAAAACCCCAAATATGGAAGCTCTGAAACCCTAGCGTTTGTTCATGGTAGATTTTGATACAGGATGCTATAACTCAATTAATCCACACCAAAAGCTTCAGGAAGATGTCAGCAACACAAATCAATAATCAAAACATAGCAATGATGCATAGAAGTTAGATTTCGATTATGGAAATATTTGTTAAAACCATGACTTTGTTTTACCGTTTCCTTGAGCTATGAAGTTGGAAAGTGCTTGCAATATGTTCAGGAAACTCTCAACAAGGGATTAGAATCAACAAACTTCCTTGAATCTGCCTGAAAGTTAGAAAACAGTTTTGAACTTTTTCACTTTTTTTTCAATGTTGCAGATGGTGTTCTTACAGCAATTGTGCGTGTCCTGGAATAGGGTTAGCTCTTGCATTTGTATTGGAACAGAATTAGGTTAGAATTAAGCCCATAAATCCATTGCATTCATGTTTGAATATATGATTGGCAATCAAATCTATTTTCAATCTTTTCTTTCATAAAACCTTACCAATCATGGATATTTTGATGCCTTTGAGGTGCACACGAGTTGCCATCTTGCCCTAGCCATATTTGCTGCACAAAAAGATCTAAAAAGCATATCTTTGAATTTTCCTATAATTAAAACCAATTAAATGAATTAATATTAATATAAATTTAATTAATTAATTAAAAATTAGAAAATAAATCAAATTAAGTTCAATGGGTCGTGCATAGGCCTTGGGTAATGATTCAAGAAAGAATTTGAGGCCCATTAGCAAAAATGAAGTGTTTTAGGCAAAGTTGACTTTTGAAAATTCCCAAAAATTTCCCAACTTCTCCAATGCATATCTTGCTCAATTTTGAAGCTATGAACATGTTCTTGGACATTTTGGAAAGGTCTTGAAGTCCTCTAACCAATGCCTTTGGTCTCATGTCATTTTGATTTACCAATCTCATGTTATGGTCTTTGACTTAAAGTGCCTTTTTGTTGACTTTTGAAAATGACCTGTAATGTTGAAATTGATAACTTTTTGTGAGAGCATCTCTTGGACTTGGAATGTGAAGATGAGTTGTAGGAAATTTCATCCCCTTCAATATGAGCATTGGATGGGATTTTTATGATAAACCATGAAGAAGTTATGCCTTGGTCAATTTGCAGTTGACTTTTCAACTGTCCAAAAATAGAAACTTTTGCATCTTGAGACTTTTTTGAGCCATGCTTGTGGAATCATGATCAAGAATTGATCAAATGATGATTGTGGCTTCAAAATGAGATGTTGACCAAAATTTTTGACTTTTGACTGTCAAATGACCATTTTACCCCTGCAGTTGACTGTGAAGCATTTAGGGTTTTTGACTGTGCAACTTGATGCTGTGAGTCTTGAAACTTGACATATGGATGCTTGACAATGTATATAGGCATATGGGACTTGATTTGACCCTTGAAAACCTCAATTTCTTTGCAAGAACCAAAACCCTAATTTTGACTGTGTTAGGAGGCAATTGGACTGTGCAACCCTTGAGAGCTTTTGAACCATTTGGAGATTGATCTTGACAAATCTTGAAGAATATGGGAGGGAAAATTTTGGGGTACAACAGTTGCCCCTGTTCAATCTTCTTAGACTTGAGGATGTAGATTGCCTTGCGTGCCTTTCGTGATCCGAAGGTGGAAGATGATTGAACACTAGAGTGCCCAGAAATTTGCACTCACATAGTAGAGTGTTAGCAGTGTGATGTAGGGAATGGGCTTACAGATGCCATTTGGAGGAACGATGGATAAGAGGATGGGCTTATAGATGCCATCTGGAGCTATGACAGAATCTTGTCGGGAATGGGCTTATAGATGCCATTTGGAGACTGTTGGTATGTGGATGGGCTTATAGATGCCATCTAGGTGTCGATCGCATAAGAGATTCCTTTAGCGAGAACTTGCGTACCTGAGAAAGAAAGATAATTACCTGGCCTGTTACAGGGGTTGATCTTCAAACTCTTTATGTAGATATGCCCTGGCTGGATACAGGAATCGAATCTTCAAACTCTTCAGACGTGCCCTGGCAGGATACAGGAATCGAGTCTGGAATTAGTCGTCAACAGATATGCCCTGGCCGGATACAGGAATCGAATCTTCAAACTCTTCAGACGTGCCCTGGCAGGATACTGGAATCGAGTCTGGAATTAGTCATCAACAGATATGCCCTGGCTTGATACAGGAATCAAATCTTCAAACTCTTCAGACGTGCCCTGGCAGGATACAGGAATCGAGTTCGGAATTAGTCGTCAACAGATATGCCCTGGCCAGATACAGGAATCGAATCTTCAAACTCTTCAGACGTGCCCTGGCAGGATACAGGAATCGAGTCTGGAATTAGTCGTCAACAGATATGCCCTGGCCGGATACAGGAATCGAATCTTCAAACTCTTCAGACGTGCCCTGGCAGGATACAGGAATCGAGTCCGGAATTAGTCGTCAACAAATATGCCCTGGCTGGATACAGGAATCGAATCTTCAAACTCTTCAGACATGCCCTGGCAGGATACAGGAATTGAGTCCGGAATTAGTCGTCAACAGATATGCCCTGGCTGGATACAGGAATCGAATCTTCAAACTCTTCAGACGTGCCCTGGCTGGATACAGGAATCGAGTCCAGAATTAGTCGTCAACAGATATGCCCTGGCCGGATACAGGAATCGAATAATCAAACTCTTCAGACGTGCCCTAGCAGGATACAGGAATCGAGTCCGGAATTAGTCGTCAATAGATATGCCCTGGCTGGATACAGGAATCGAATCTGCAAACTCTTCAGACGTGCCCTGGCTGGATACAGGAATCGAGTCTGGAATTTCTCTATGTAGATATGCCCTGGCTAGATACAGGTGTCGAATCCACAGATAATCGCTCACAGATATGCCCTGGCTAGATACAGGTGTCGAATCTGGAATTGCGACAGTTGATAGTAATCATCTTTGTATTGACTTTTGTCCTGAAAAGACAAAACGTTAGTTGTATGCAATGCCATGATGTATGAAATGCGTGATGTCATGATGTCCTCAAGAATAAATGAGATTGTGTGATATGATGCGTATGTGCTTTATCATGTATGTAAGCAGAATGTATAAAATGTGAAATGTTTATGAATGTATTTTCGTCTTAGGAAAATAAATCCTTGACGAATGTCGGGAGCTTGTTGAATCCTGGGCTGATATTTGAAGAGTAGAATTCTTCGTTTCCGCTGGGGATGATGGTTGCAAGAGTAAACCGGTAAGAGAAGATGATTTTGTTGGTGAATAACCTTGTTGAGGAGATTACTCTGCGGGGAATTACTCTGTGGGAGAAGGGATACTTTGCTGAGATGTTGATGATAACTCCGTTGGGGATACCGTTGATAAGTTTTGTTGGAAGATTTGATAAACTCCGTTGGGGGATAGGAAGAACTTTGCCAAGGACGATCTTTCCGTGGTTTTTAGCTGAGGATAACCCAGTTATAAGTTCTGGTGGAGAATAACCTTTGAATAAAGCCGGGTAGACGTGTTCGTACTCTGCAGGTGATAAGCTTCCAGAATCTACTGGGGATAAGCTTCCAGGATCTACTGGGGAGATTGATTCAACTCTCCTGGGGAAACTTTTGAGACTGCACTGGGGGAATGGCTCCACTGGGGTGTCTGTCTTCCGCCGGGGAACAATCTTATATTAAGACCGCTGGGGATGCTTGCTTAGGAACATTTGTATACTCCGTTGGGGAATATTGAGATCTTTGGGGGATAATCCAGCTCCTTGAGGCTGACAGTAGATTAACTCTGCTCGGGGAGAGTATTGCTGACTTGCTAGGGGATACTGTGCCTTTTAGGGCTGATTGGAGACCAACTGTTTGGGGAGAATTGTTGAATCTTGTCTTACTCGGCGGGGAGTGAAAGTATCTGGGTTACATTTTTCAGCCGAACTTACCTTAGTACCTTGGTGGACAGAGCAACTAGATCGCTTAGACAACTCATTATTGCCCCTGTTTTTGATGTCACTTGTAATTAGTCCTTTGTTTCGTATGCAAATATTTATGAGTTAGCAATTAGTGTCAAATGCATATATCACAATTTGAACATTGGACGTTCTTTACAAAAACAAAACAGAAAAGGAAAAAACAATTGGCAATTTATCTGAAAAGTGAATTTGTATTGATTTTTGGAATTTTCCTGTAAATAGGCGTTTATGTACAAGAGGCTAACGTCCTAGTAAGAGAACTCCGCCGAACAAACAGAGTTTATACAATTTTGTGAAAAAGGAAAACAAAAACAGCTATGTGAAGAAAGATAATCCCACTGGGTTCCAACTCTGCTATCGCCTTTATATCTTCGAGCGTCTCATCACTTGGCTGCTTAGTTGAAGATGAAGCTGATTGATCGATGCCGTCTGAACTTGATGTTGATACCGGATTCTGGATGCAAGGTGATTCAATGAGACATAGTATTACGCTTTAATCCCTAACTTTTGCCTGGACCGCCCTTTCGGGTTTTCAGTCCACCGGGATACCCATTTTTGCCCAAGCCGCCTTTTCAGGTTTTCGACTTGCCGGGTGTACAGATTTTTTCATTTCATCCCTTATTTTTGCCCGAACCCTTTTGGTTCGCCGGGAAGCCCTAATTTTTGCCTAGGTATGTCGACCTAGAGGGTCTTTTATCATGCGTAGTATCTTTTTACTATGTCTGCATTGGTGGGGTGAGGAAGATCGTCACCATCCATGTTGGTTAGAATCATGGCTCCTCCTGAGAACACATGTTTAACCATAAATGGCCCTTCGTATGTGGGGGTCCATTTTCCCCCGGGATCACTTTGAGGAAGAATGATGCGCTTGATTACCAGGTCCCCAACTTGATACTCTTGTGGTCTGACTTTCTTGTTAAATGCCCTGATCATCCGTTTTTGATACGTTTGACCATGACAAATAACAGTGAGTCTCTTTTCGTCAATTAGGTTTAACTGATCAAGTCGAGTCTGGATCCAGTCATCTTCGCTCAAGCCTGCATCCTTTATTATCCAGAGAGAGGGTATCTGGACTTCAATCGGCAAGACTGCCTCCATGCCATTGACCAAGGAAAAGGGGGTTGCCCCGGTTGACGTTCTTGCTGAGGTACGATACCCATGAAGAGAGAACGGTAACATCTCGTGCCAATCTTTATAGGTCACTGTCATCTTCTGCACAGTCTTTTTGATATTCTTATTTGGTGCTTCGACAGCCCCGTTCATCTTCGGCCGGTAAGGAGAAGAGTTGTGGTGCTGTATCTTGAATTGCTCACAGAGCTCAGTGATCATCTTGTTGTTAAGATTGGTACCATTGTCTGTAATAATCCTCTCTGGTACACCGTATCGACAGATCAGGTTGTGTCGAATGAACTGTGCCACGACGTTCTTGGTTACGGTAGCGTAGGAAGCTTCTTCAACCCACTTTGTAAAGTAATCGATCGCCACCAGGATGAAGCGATGCCCGTTGGATGCCGTAGGTTTAATCTCGCCGATCATATCAATTCCCCACATTGCAAAAGGCCAAGGTGCAGTCAAGACATTCAGAGGGACTGGAGGAACGTGCACCTTATCAACATAAATCTGGCATTTATGACACGTCTGGGAATGTTGGTAGCAGTCGGCTTCCAATGTGGACCAAAAATATCCTGCCCGAAGGATTTTCTTTGCCATGGTATGTCCACTGGAGTGTGTTCCGAAGGTACCTTCATGTAGCTCTGCCATGATCCTTTCTGCTTCAGTCTTATCCACACAACGCAGTAAGGTTGAATCATGGTTTCGCTTGTATAGAATGTCGTTGCTGAGGAAGAACTTTGCAGCGAACCTTCTCAGAAATTTATTATCATTGATGGATGTACCTTCAGGGTATTCTTGAGTTTCCAGGTACCTCTTTACCTCATGATACCATGGTTTTTCAGTTACCTCTTCAGCCTCAAGATCACAGCAATACGCAGGTTCATCCAGTTTCTAGATAATGATCCGGGGAGCTTCGTTATCCCATTTGAATTTGAACATAGAAGACATCGTAGCCAGCGCGTCCGCCAACTGATTCTCCTCTCTTGGGAAGTGTTCAAAAGTTATCTCTGAAATGGGGGATCAATGTCAACACACACTCTTTGTAAGGAATAAGATTTGGGTGTTTCATATCCCACTCGCCCTTGATCTGATTGATCACGAGAGCGGAATCTCCGAAGACACTCAGAAACTTGATCCTTAAGTCAATCGCAGCTTGAAGACCCATGATGCATGCCTCATACTCCGCCATGTTGTTGGTGCAATTGAAGCATAGTCGGGCAGTAAGTGGAGTATGAGTGCCTTTTGGGGATATGATCACAGTGCCGATACCGTTACCCAAAGCGTTCGAGGCTCCGTCAAAGTGCATAGACCATCGGGATCCTTCCTCGGGTCCTTCATCCGGTCCAGGTACTTCACAATCAGTTACTACCATGATGTTCTCATCAGGAAATTCAAAGTTCATTGACTGGTAGTCGTCCACTGCCTGGTGTGCCAAATGGTCTACCAATACACTTCCCTTGATTGCTTTCTGAGTTGTGTACTGGATGTCGTATTCCGTCAAGATCATCTGCCATCTTGCTATTCTTCCAGACAGAGCAGGCTTTTCGAATATGTACTTGATCGGATCCATTTTTGAAATCAACAGAGTAGTGTGAGTCAGCATATACTGTCTCAGCCGGCGAGCAGCCCATACCAAAGCGCAGCAAGTTTTCTCGAGCAGTGAGTATCGGGTCTCACAGTCGGTAAACTTTTTGCTAAGGTAATAAATGGCATGCTCTTTTCGGCCAGACTCGTCATGCTGCCCCAGCACACACCCCATTGAGCTGTCAAGTACTATTAAGTATAGTATTAGAGGTCTCCCTTCAACCGGTGGCATAAGAATGGGTGGTTCTTGGAGATACTCTTTGATTCTGTCGAAAGCGGCCTGACATTCATCATTCCAACGTACTACTTGATCTTTCTTCAGTAGCTTGAAGATTGGTTCACAGGTAGCAGTTAGATGCGAGATGAATCGGGAAATGTAGTTCAGACGTCCTAGAAAGCCTCTGACTTCTTTCTCAGTCTTGGGAACTGGCATCTCTTGTATGGCTTTCACTTTGGCAGGGTCCACTTGAATACCTTTGTCGCTCACGACGAAACCTAGCAACTTCCCAGATCTTACCCCGAAGATGTACTTGTTCGGATTCAACCTTAGCTTGTACAACTTCAACCGGTCAAACAGCTTCTGTAGATGGTCAAGGTGTTCCTTCTCAGTTTGGGACCTTGCAATCATATCATCGACGTATACTTCAATCTCATGGTGGATCATGTCATGAAATAAAGTGACCATGGCACGTTGGTAGGTTGCCCCAACATTTTTCAACCCAAAAGACATGACCTTGTAGCAGAAGGTGCCCCACTGAGTAACAAAGGTAGTCTTCTACATGTCTTCAGGAGCCATCTTGATCTGATTATAACCCGAAAAGCCGTCCATGAAGGAGAATCCCTTGTGTTGAGCAGTATTGTCAACCAGAACGTCGATGTGAGGTAGAGGGAAATCATCCTTGGGGCTCGCCCTGTTCAAATCCCTGTAATCAACACACATTCGGACCTTACCATCTTTCTTCGGCACCGGCACCACGTTGGCAACCCACTGAGGGTAAGAAGTTACTGCAAGAAAACCGGCGTCAAATTGTTTCATAACCTCAGCTTTGATCTTCTCGGACATCTCTGGACGCATGCGGCGGACCTTCTGTTTAACCGGAGGGCAGTCTTCCTTGGTAGGCAGGTGATGAACCACAATGTCAGTATCCAACCCAGGCATGTCTTCGTAAGACCAGGCAAAGATTTCCACATAATCATGCAACATCTGAATCAACCGTTGTTTCACGCTGAGCTCCAGATTGGCACCAATCTTAACTTCCTTTCTATCTGTCTCAGTACCCAGATTTACCGTTTCCACTGGCTCTTCATGTGGCTGAATGGCCCTCTCTTCCTGGAGTAACAGTCTTGCAAGCTCACCCGGCACTTCGCAATCATCTTCACCTTCGTCTTCGACTAAGTTGATCGGATTTTCGAAGTCATAACTGGCAGTAGCAGAGTCGTTACCAGTGAGATCCAGAATGGATTGAAACCTGTATGAGTGTGTGTGTGTAAATATAGCTGTTTTGTAATATATATAAAGAAAGAAAGGGAGCACAAGATTTGAAATGCGAAAAACGTCCAATGTATTTATTCATGATATATGGAAATGACAAGTAATAAGCCCTCACAAATGAAACCACGGTGCCCCAGGTAAGACACCGGGCCATAAAGTTTCAAATTATTGTTCATTACAAATTTAAAAAAACAAAGGAATTCATTACTGAGTAACAAAAGTAACAGGTATGTAGTCTTTTGCAGTCCAATTGTTCAGTCCACCGTCGGTCGTTGGGTAGATCCAGCTATCAAATTCAGATTCCTCCGCATCGCCTTCAATAGCATTCACTCTCGGGTTGGTGATGAACACGGGAGGTCTTCCAATCCTTGCTTTGCGTACAGCCCTCTGAGCCTCTGCAGTGAAACCCAGCCCAAACTTGTCAGTCTTTGGTGTAAAATCAGGAAGCCTGCCCCAGTTTGCACATTCACCTGTTTCAATCACAGCCCGGGCGTCCTTCAAGGAAGCCATCTTCAAAGGAAAGTCTTCTTCAATCACTGTCTCTGCTGACGCCAATGTTGGGGGTACCTCTTCAAAATGTTGAAAGAGGGTCTCAATGAACTCCCCGTCCATCTCTATATACCGGAACGAGTTCAGATGACTAACCATGTATTCTTCCTCCCCCTGCACTGTAACAATCTTCCCTCTGACAGGGTATTTAAGCTTCTGGTGCAGAGTGGAGGTCACAGCCCCAGCTTTGTGGATCCAAGGACGACCCAGCAAACAAGAATAGGATGATTGGATGTCCATCACATAGAATGTTGAGTCAAAGACTTGAGAACCAACCCGGATTGAAATATCTACTTCACCATGTACCATCCTCTTCGACCCGTCAAAGGCTCGGACAATGATGTTACTAGGCCTCAACTCCAAACCCTCACAATCCAACCTGTGTAAGGCCTTCTTGGGCAATACGTTCAGTGAAGAACCGGTGTCTACCAACACGTGGGCGAGAGTAGTGCCCCTGCATTCAATGGAGACATGCAGGGCGTCATTATGATTCTTTCCCTTGGCGGTCAGATCAGCATCAGAGAAACCCAACCCATTGTCAGCGGTCAAGTTGGCCACACAATCAGTAAATTGGTCCGCAGACGTTTCTTGTGGCACATGGGCCGTCTTTAGGAATGAAATCAGGGCCTTGGCATGGGCCTCTGAGCACAACAACAATGATAGCATAAATATTTTAGAGGGGGTATGCCCCAGCTGCTCAACGACGTTGAAATCACTTTTCTTGATGATCTTGAGAATTTCCTCCATCTCTTGCTGGGAGGCTTCAACACTAACAGTCTTTGGTGCCTCCACTCGGGCAGGCACATCAGCAATCCCTTTGCCCCGAGTGTCAGATGACTCGGCAGCAGGGGTAGAAACTTGATCAGGAGGGGAAACAGGCGCACTTGTAGGCGTGATGATAAGAGGTCTTCGGATGACTGGTGGCGCAATGTCAGGCGAGAAGAGCCTGCCACTGCGAGTAACTTTAGTGGGACCGGTGATGTTACTGATACCGGTACTAGTGTTGAACTCCTGCTTCACTCCGAGCACATACACATCTTCCCCATAGTGCTATGGGACAGCCTTGTCAGATTTATAGGGGAGGGGCCCCGGAACAGTAATGATGATAGGTGCAACAGACATGATTTTGACTGGCTTCCTCGGGGGAGCCTTGGTAGGATTGTTGAAAATGGTGACAACAGATACTTCTTCAGTAGGAACAACGGGAACAACAATCTTCTTGAACAAGATCTCTTTGCTATCCATCAGGTTTTGGACGCCTGACTTCAGCAACGGACAACCAGCAGGTGAAACAGCACATAGAAGGCAACCCTTGCTACAACCCGGAAATAAACCGGCTAGCAACAGGTTCCTCTTGACGGTCAATAAAGGAGTAACAATCTCATCCACCGAGACTACATACAGGTCTTCCTCAATAGCATTTACTCCATGCTGGGGCATAGGAGCAGTCACAACGTTGGGCCTTTCGGGCACCTCAAACTGTATTTCCTTGGCATCGATAAGGTCCTGGACCTTATTCCTCAGGGCCCAGCAATCATCAGTAGAATGCCCCGGGCTATCAGAGTGATAAGCACAGCGGGCGTTGGGATTGTACTTCGGAGAGGTTGTGTTTACCACCTTCGGAGCTTCTCTGACAGTTACCAAGTCGGTCGATAGCAGTTGTCGCAAGATCTGTGACAAGGTCATACTAAGCCGAGTATATTCTCTTATGGGTCTCTCACCCCTTGGTTGGTTAGGTTGCCGAGGGGCGGCAGCAGGATTTGCAATTACCACCGCGTTGACAGCTTGGCAGCGTTCCGGTTTGTTTTGCCTCCTGGGGCCATACACAGCACTGGCTTCCTTCTTGAAAGGCTTCTTTTCAGAACTTGAGGACGCACCTTTCTGTATCTTCCCTGATTTCATACCAGCTTATATCCTCTCTCCCGTCAGAATGAGGTCTGTAAACCCTGCAGAAGAATTATCGATCAAGTGGTTGAAGAATGGCCCAGATAGGGTCCCCAAGAACATGTCCACGAGTTCACGGTCGTTTAACGGTGGTTGCACCCTGCCAGCCAGGTCCCTCCACTTCTGCGCGTACTCTTTAAAACCTTCTCCCGATCCTAGCGACATACCCTGGAGTTGGGTACGTGTAGGAGCGAGGTCGGCATTATACTGATACTGCTTATAAAAAGCAGTAGCCAAGTCCTCCCAGTTACGAACCTTGGTTCCATCCAGCTGATAGAACCATTCGAGATGAGTCCCTGAAAGACTCTCCTGGAAGAAATGGATCCATAAGTTCTTGTCCACAGTATACGGCTGGATCTTCCACATATAAGATCTGAGATGTAGCTTAGGGCAGAACGCCCCGTCATACTTTGCGAAAGATGGTGCTTTGAACTTGTGTGGGATCACCACACCAGAAGATAAACCCAAATCTCCAAAATCCAACCCAGGCACCTGTTGAATTTCCATGGCATTCAGACGATCCTCTAACTGCTTGTACCTGTCTTCAGCGGGAGGGTATTGCTCTTCATTGAAATCAGTCTCGTTGTTAGAGACCACAGGACTAGGAACCCTTCCCCCTTGGGGACTGCCTTTCCCTACAGAAGAACCAGCTTGGTCAGCCTCATTTTGTAGTGTGTTACCAAACCTCCGTCCAGTGTTGAATAGTACAGTTCTCTTCTTCTTCTTCTTGACCAGCAGAGCCTTCAATTCCTCTTTACCTTGGGCTAAACTCATGATCAACTCTTGGAACTGGGCGTTTTGGGCCTGGAGGGCCTTGATGGATTGCTCAGTAGATGATTCAGGATTCATGATGATACGAGCTGAAATAAACAGCGAAGAAGATTAAGCAACCTGTAAAAAAAGAGTACCTGCTATGCACATGATGCATGATATGCTATTTATGCAATGCATTCAAGGGTTCGAAAATTCAAATTTGTTGTAGACAAAAAGGAACACACGTTATCATTAAGGAATAATTGTTCATTACATCAAGGCCTCATGGGCAAAACATTACAAAGTAAATTAATCCCAAAAGACACTGCGCATCCTCTTTGGAGCTATGTAAGTGTTAAGGGTCTTTTCCTCGTGCAGTAGGCGGGTGAGCTCCAAGACCTTCTTCTCACTGGCATGCAGACTGGCTTCAAGAGAATTCCGTTCTTCCTTAAGCTGGATCCAGCTCTTCTGCATTTCTTCCCAGGATGTAGGCATGTCAGGATGTTGAATGGTGTAGGGAACCTCTCCTTCCATAACTGGCTCTTTGATCACAGGGAGAACATGGGGATATGGCATCACCAGCTTCTGGGAGCGGGCTCGTACCCACTTGAGATAAGGCTCCAACGGGATGGAGTTCCTGTGCCCCAGTGTCTTGCTGTCTACCTTGTTGGGCATCCTCCAAGCTCTGATAAATCTCTGGCGAAGTCCTTGCACATCGTTGTCGAAGTCAAAAACTATGTCAGGAAGCAACATGTCATGAGGGCCATCCCTCCGAGCATATCCAAACTGTCTCAAAGCCAAACACGGGTTGTAAGTAATGCCCCCTATAATTCCAAGTAAAGGAACATTAGGAAACTCTCCGCAACGATCAATGATAGTGACATTTTCTCGGGACCGAGAACACCAATGTATATCAGCATGTGTAAGAGTCATCAATCGTTGTGACCATCTCAAACCCCGCTCGTTCTTCAAAACTGATTGTGGAAGGTGCGAAATAAACCACCTTGCCAGGAGAGGAGTGCAGCACATGAGAACACCTCATTTTCTCATGGTTCGAGTGTAACATGAGTGAAGGATATCCCCAAGCAACGTAGGTATATGATTCCTGGACATGAAGATCTTGACAGCATTGATATTTATAAGCTGATCTGGATTCGGGAACAACACCAACCCATAGACAAGGAGAGCCACAACTTCTTCAAAGGCTTGTAGGTCAAGGGAATTCCAACATTCTTGGGCCTTCTCAAACAGGAACTTTGCCAATAATCCTTTGATACCACTTCGAACTTCCCAATGTCCCTTGATGTCAGATGGTTGTAGGCGTAATGCTTTAGCAACCTCTTCAAGTTTGGGTTCCCTTTCCGTACCTTTGTAGGGTAGTTGACTAAGGATAGGGATCTTCAGAAGCTGGGAGAACTCTTCCAAGGTGGGCACCAGTTGATAATCCGGGAAAGAAAAATAGTGGTGCAAAGGGTCAAAGAACTGGAAGAGGACCTTTATCATATCTTCCTCAATGTTGGTGTTGACCAAGCTAATGAGTCTTCCATGCCTTTCACTGAAAGAAGAGCTCTCGGGAATCCTGGATGTAAGCTCTTTAAGCTGAGGAGGGACCTTTACAAGGTTGATCTGAATTGTCTTTCTGCGGATAGTTTCCATGTCCTACAAAACAAGAACAAAGATGAAGATTCGAACCCTTGAAGTAGTTAGTGGATGCATATGATGTTGTATGATGTTATGATATTATGATATTATGATAAAAACACACCACAAGTATCCACAAAAAGCAAACATGGTAAGGCACACAAGTCACACAAGACAACCCTTAGAGTTTAGGCCAGCATGGGGTCTAGGTATTACCCTCTTGAAGTTGGTGGGCTCAAAACCTGTCCTATCAAAAGTAACCGGGTTCTAAGGATCTCAATATCATTGGATTGTTTTCTGTGTTCATTGTTTCGATTTATCCACTGAACTGGCGATCAAAATATTCCAAGAAAACAACCCTCAATGAGTGTAGTATCGAGTATCAACCAACTTCGGACTGCACCAAAGTCAGTTATCTCACTACCCTAAAGAGGCCAGGATGGTCAAGTAAGGTTCCTAAGGTCAGTTGATGCTTCACGACACCACGCGGCGGCCCCGTACTCTCCTTGACTTGACTCAAGGGTTACAGGTACTCACCAAAGTGCCACATCAACGTAGCAAACTGCTTCAACCGTGTCGGTATACCCCGCACAGTTCCCTCACAGTTTTGTTTCTACTTTCTAAGAAGTATCCCCCAGATCCGAGTCAGGATCTATAGAACTCCCAAGACTGGCCCAATAATATTAAAGCACACAAATCAGGCAATTGAAAACATAAGTATGATCTATCCTAAGGTACACCTCACTTTAAATCTTCCCTAGCAGAGTCGCCAGTTCTATGATCGGTGGAAATAGAACTGACTGTTTTAAAGCTGGTTCACGAAATTTCGCGGAAGCAAGAGTCGCCACCGTCTTTTATTTTCTCCAACAAGGAAAGGACAAAAGCACAGCAAAATTCCTTTTCAAGATGTTTCTCGGTTCGGGAGGTAGATTATAGAAAGGGAAGGTGTTAGCACCCTTTCTATCCGTGGTTATCCACGGGCTCTTAGGTACTTGCTCTTATGTTTTCAAAAATGTGTTTGATTTTCAAAGTGTGAGTGGGTTTGAAAAAGTTTCATTGAAAGATTTCTGAATGACTCTTGTATTTGTCCTCAAGAGTGTTTAAAAAATTTGTTTTGAAAGCTTTTGAAAGTGTCAGTGTGAAAAGATTTTTGATTTGTTTTTGAAGAGAGTAAGTACCCATGAGTCATCTACCTACCCTAAGGAATTAGGCTGTGTAAGAGTCCTTAAGGTAGTGCCATCCCACCATTGAGAGGTAGGTAGCACCACCGTTGGAGGTGTTCGGATCAATTCGATTGTAGGGACAGTGTGGTCACCGAAGCAATAGTTAGGATACCTTAGAAGTAATCCTAATGTCCTAGATCCTTTTTAATCCGAGGCAACCATTTCGAGGCGACTGGATCTCAGACATAAGAGCGACCGCTAAAACGTCCTATACTTGACGACCACTTTCGAAGGCAACGAGTGAGGCGTACCCTAGAAGTGGTGTGTGCGTTTGTGTGTTGTTTTCATGTTAACATTTATCCTTGATCATGGCATGGTGAGCTACGCGTTGTTTTTAATTACCATACATTCTTTCATGCAATTTAGCAGGTAAGAGTGCGGAAAAGGAAATACAGAAAGGTAAAAGCTACGCTATTACAAGGCGCGGGTCTATACATCGCCAAAATACAAAGACCCGTTTTTTGATAAAGATGCGGAAAGTAAAAAAAAGCAATAAACCTAATTACTATTACATCCGGAAAGCAGTTACATAATAATCAAATAGAAATAACGCGCGAATACATTAAAATCAGGACGTCCTCGGGTTTTGACCCTTTGCTTGAAATTAAATTAAATTAAGACCAAATTATTTAATTAAAGAAAAGAAAGTGTTTTTTATGTTTTTTGTGTTTATTATGGAAATAAAGAAGTTAAAATTAAAAGGAAACCCTAGATCTAAGTTTATTTTACTTATTAATGAAAAAGGTCAAAATTAGGCTAATTAACTAAATTATTTAATTTACATGTTTATTTACAAAAATAATAATTAACAAATAGTAATAATGATGATTAATAAAATATGATTAAAAAAAATATCAAAACCTAATTCTATGTAATTTTTATTTGTTAAGAAAAAAGATTAAAATATAAACCTAAATTAAACTAAGGTAATTGTTAGTTATTTATTTACAAAAATATGTTAATGGCAAATTTAATAAATAATTAAAAAACATTTTTGAGTTTCTGATTTTAATTAGGAAAAATTATTTGTGGTGAATTAATTATAATTAAAACAATTAAAAGTATTAAAAAGAAAAGAAAATGAAATTAAATATCCAAACCAAGGGGGTGTGATGGCCCAAAGTGGAGGTTTGTTTTGAGAAATTCTGGCCCATTAAGACAAAGCCTGGTTGACTTTTAGGAATCACGTGCTTGTTGGCTGACTAGGATGTACCATGCTCCACATCTCCTGGCCACTGGATTGATCATCATGGGTGCTTGGCAAGCTTAGGCGTGAGGACGTATGATGGACCATGGAATCGTTGCTGCATTGGAATGGGTTAAGAAAAATATGAATAATTATATGGGGGACCTGGGAATCGAACCCAGGTCCCAGTGGTGAACAAACACGTCACTAGCCAACTGAACTATGAAGCACCTTTGTTAAATATATACACAACAAATATTATATAAAATACAAACAATTATTATGATGCAAACAAAAATACGCGCGCAGATTTGAATGTCCCAACCACACGGAGCCACGTATTGTCTTCTTCATCTTTTTCCTGCAAATATAAACAAGATAGCGGGGGTTTTAAACCCCCACAAAGCAAAAGTGCCAAGAATAGCGAATAGCCCTATGGATGATATAAATTGAGCGCGAGGGTTTCAATGATTTCGTCTTGGCCTGAAGAATTTGTCCATACAGGTTTTGAGGCCTAATTTTACAGCATATGAAAACCCCCAATATGGAAGCTCTGAAACCCTAGCGTTTGTTCATGGTAGATTTTGATACAGGATGCTATAACTCAATTAATCCACACCAAAAGCTTCAGGAAGATGTCAGCAACACAAATCAATAATCAAAACATAGCAATGATGCATAGAAATTAGATTTCGATTATGGAAATATTTTTTAAAATTGTGACTTTGTTTTACCGTTTCCTTGAGCTATGAAGTTGGAAAGTGCTTGCAATACGTTCAGGAAACTCTCAGCAAGGGATTAGAATCAACAAACTTCCTTGAATCTGCCTGAAAGTTAGAAAACAGTTTTGAACTTTTTCACTTTTTTTTCAATGTTGCAGATGGTGTTCTTACAGAAATTGTGTGTGTCCTGGAATAGGGTTAGCTCTTGCATTTGTATTGGAACAGAATTAGGTTAGAATTAAGCCCATAAATCCATTGCATTCATGTTTGAATATATGATTGGCAATCAAATATGTTTTCAATCTTTTCTTTCATGAAACCTTGCCAATCATGGATATTTTGATGCCTTTGAGGTGCACACGAGTTGCCAGCTTGCCCTAGCCATATTTGCTGCACAAAAAGATCTAAATAGCATATCTTTGAATTTTCCTATAATTAAAACCAATTAAATGAATTAATATTAATATAAATTCAATTAATTAATTAAAAATTAGAAAATAAATCAAATTAAGTTCAATGGGTCGTGCATAGGCCTTGGGTAATGAATCAAGAAAGAATTTGAGGCCCATTAGCAAAAATGAAGTGTTTTAGGCAAAGTTGACTTTTGAAATTTCCCAAAAATTTCCCAACTTCTCCAATGCATATCTTGCTCAATTTTGAAGCTATGAACATGTTCTTGGACATTTTGGAAAGGTCTTGAAGTCCTCTAACCAATGCCTTTTGTCTCATGTCATTTTGATTTACCAATCTCAAGTTATGGTCTTTGACTTAAAGTGCCTTTTTGTTGACTTTTGAAAATGACCTGTAATGTTGAAATTGATAACTTTTTGTAAGAGCATCTCTTGGACTTGGAATGTGAATATGAGTTTTAGGAAATGTCATCCCTTTCAAAATGAGCATTGGATGGGATTTTTCTGATAAACCATGAAGAAGTTATGCCTTGGTCAATTTGCAGTTGACTTTTCAGCTGTCCAAAAATAGAAACTTTTGCATCTTGAGACTTTTTTGAGCCATGCTTGTGGAATCATGATCAAGAATTGATCAAATGATGATTGTGGCTTCAAAATGAGATGTTGACCAAAATTTTTGACTTTTGACTGTCAAATGACCATTTTACCCCTGCAGTTGACTGTGAAGCATTTAGGGTTTTTGACTATGCAACTTGATGTTGTGAGTCTTGAAACTTGACATATGGATGCTTGACAATGTATATAGGCATATGGGACTTGATTGGACCCTTGAAAACCTCAATTTCTTTGCAATAACCAAAACCCTAATTTTGACTGTGTTAGGAGGCAATTGGACTGTGCAACCCTTGAGAGCTTTTGAACCATTTGGAGATTGATCTTGACAAATCTTGAAGAATATGGGAGGGAAAATTTTGGGGTACAACATCAGGTTTAAGAAGATTGAACAGGGGCAGCTGTTGTACCCTAAAATCCGCCCTCTCATTTCTCAAAGGATCACCCTGAACCGTCAGGTTTGTTCCCATCCAATTTCAATCCATGAATTGCAAAGTTTTCAAGAAAGTCGTTCACAAGGGCAAAATGGTCATTTGCACACTGAAAAGTCAAACTTTTACTTTTGGATCAAAATTAAGTTTCCAGAATCATATTTCATCAGGACATGTTGGAATGTGAGATTTGTTTCATCAAGATATTCAAAAGTCAAAATTTTTTGGAAAAGTCAAAATTCTAAATACTTAGAATTTTTCTAAGTGTTTAAGAAATATGACAAGCTCATAACTTCTGATAAGTTTATCAACATGATGCAAGCTAATTCTGGAAGAACTTGTGGCATAAAAGTCATAGATTTCAATAAGATATAAAACATTGCAGAATAGAATTTCCCTTGGAAATGCTGGAATTTTAAGTTATAAATGTTCAAAGGCACGTCCATGAAACTAAAGCACTCAGCAAATACTGGATACTTTCAAGACATAGTTGGGTCAGAACTTTTGGTCCAGTTTTCGTAAAGGTTCGGTCAGAGTTTAGGGGGGCAATTCAAAGAAGGTTATAAAGTCGTCTACAAGCTTCTTGGAAAGCCTGAGAGCTCCTTCAGAACATACTGAAGCAAAGGGATTCAAGGATCATAAGTTGGATGTCTATTCTAAGTCACGCAGAAGCTGAACTTTTGATCCAGAACTAAGCAATGATGCAAAATATCACGTTGCAGGATTTCTGGGTTGATCAATCTCATCATCATTAAATGCTCACAACCACTTATGGGTCTTTGTTAAAAGGGTTTCTCCATGTGTGGCATAGAAGTACCTTTACTGTCTTGGAATAGCAAACTCTTGTACAAAAGTGTGTTGGGCCCATGCGTTACTTTTTCTTTGGAAGTTACCTTTCCTTAATTCCTACTTACAATTCCAGCTTAGGCGCTGCTAAGGCTACTAACCACCATACTCGATTCAACAGCAAGGCAGCACCTTAGCATGTGATGGTTGCACTCTCCAAACTACAAGATCTTTGCCTATAAATTGAAAGCCATTGGCCACTGTAAAAGGGTCGAAAAATTAAGAAATAAAAAGCCTTGAACCCCTGCTAAAATCCCAAGAGCCCAAAGCTGCAACACAAAATACAAAACTTATTAAATTTTGATTTCTTGCATTCAAACTCCATCTGTTCTCAAGTGTCTCTTGACTAAAACCATCCACACAGTTTCTGACTCACATATTAGAAGCTATCCTAACTTCGGAAGTCAGACTGTAATACAATCTTCATCCACCCCCACCTCAAAGAAGTCAGAACCATACCCCTTGGCTGTTCCAGAGGTTGAAAACTTCTAACCTGCTGAGTACGTGAAGAAGCTGCTCAGAACATTACCAGAGTTCAGGACCAACCTCCAATTCACATAATCTTTTCCAGCTGCAAGGTAAGATTCTGCTGACTCTCATCATATTACTTAAGCATTACCAGATTTGCATGTTCAAAAATAAAATGTAGACATCATGTTTCTGATGTTGTACATATTCTGAGGTTTTCACGTATTTGTCTGCCTAAGTAGGGAGTAAATTAGTTCAAAACTTCTTGAAGAAATTAGAACTCATAATTAGGATTAGCAAATTCATGCTTGCCTCTGATTTATAGTTCTGATATTTCTTGTTTCTGAAACACTATGGAACCTGCCATAATTGTCATATGCGCATCTTTTGTTTTGTTGAGAAATGACCAAGTTGCAGATGTTCTGACTAGCATGGAGAGGGAGACCAAGTTCTGTCAGCGGTATCAGAACTTCTGAAATCTTCTTTGTTCCCAGTGGACCCAGAACTTCTGACTTTACCTATTTTTCACTAATAGGATATTTGTTTTGCAGTACACCAGAGTCATAACTTCTGACCTCCTTTAGTCAGCAATACGCTGATTCTCCTTTCTTTTTCCTCACTATTTTTGCTATCACTTTTTATTTCATTAATCAAAAATACCAAAGAAATTTTTCGTTTTTACATGTTTTACTTTATTTCTTAAAACAAAAAGATCAAAAATGTTTTCTCAAACCAAACTTATTTCATTATTTACCAAAATAAGTCCATTTTACATGTCTTGTACATTCTTATTCATTCAATATGGTTGTAATAGTAACTTAGGATTTAATTTTATTTGCATCCCCCATTCATAAATATGTACCCCCATCCCTAAAATATTGTAATAGCTGTTGTACCCCAAAATTTTCCCTCTCATTTCTCAAGGATTTTCTCACAAGATCTTTTACGACGTCAAGTTTGCAGCACTGATACATCAATTTAGGCTTGAAATTGGCACAAGGGCAAAATGGTCAATTACATACTGGAAAGTCAAACTTTGACTTTTTGGTCAACATTAAGTTTCAAATATCACAATTCATCAAGACATTAAAAAATATCAAGCTTGATCATCAAGAAGTTAAGAAAGTCAAAAGTCAACTTGAAAAGTCAAGATTTCCAAGACTTAGAAATTTTCTAAGTATTTTTATACATGATAATTCCATCACTTCATGCCATTCTTTCACCAAGATGCAAGACAGTTCAAGGGAAACTTTAAAAATGAAAGTTGTAGATCTCCATGATATCTATAACATTTCTTTACACAACTTCTCCTAGAAGTGCTTGGATTTTGAGTTATAAATTCATGAAGTCATGACATTTTCATTTAACACTTAGAGAAATTTTCAACAGATTTTGTTCGGGATTTTATCCTAACTTCTTGGAATTTTTTCACATAGTTCCAAGATGATTTTGTCAAAATGGCCAACATGAAAGTTATAGAGGGTGTTTCAAGATTTCCAAAACATCCAAGATCATGCATTTATCATACTTGAGCTAGGAGATTCAAGGGCATGAAGTTGAGCTTCCATTCTTGAAATACAAGCCCTTTTTGTTGAAGAACACATAATCCAATTGGCATGATGTGCTGCATAATCTCACTTTGCAGGCCTTGTGACTTGAAAATCTCAACATAATTTAATGTTTACACAAGAGCTTGAGCTATTACCCAAGTGTTTCAGCCATTGTCTAAAAGATCTTTCCATTTATGGCATAAAGGCACCATTGCTACTCTTGAAAAGCAAGCCTTTTGGTACAAAGTTTGTCTTGAGCCAATACCTTGCTGGTTTCTGATTTCACTCCACCATAAAACATGGAAATCAACCCCTCTAAACCAGAAACTTTGGTACTTCATCTTGGAACCATGGAGTACTTGACATAGTTTCATACTTACATCCCAACCAAACCATAACATGTTGTGTTGTAAACATATTCAGCCTTTGTTCACAAGTCCTTTGCCTATAAATAGAAGAAGCATTTGCAAGACAAAGGGGTTAGAAAAAATAGAGAGAGAGAGAGAGAGAGAGAGAGAGAGAGAGAGAGAACAAGGAGAACAGCCAGAAGTTTTACTGATAAACCCTTAAAATCTCATATTCACAAAAATCCATAACAGTCCATAAAACCTCCACTCTTGAGTTTTGAAGTCTAAACCTTTAAACCTATCACACTTTTCATATTCCATCTAAAAACCATCCAAACATTTCATACCACACAGAGGTTGTTTAGTAACCTTCAACAAAAAGGAAAGTCTAGCAGTCTCTTGGAGCTTCCTTAAGGTTCATACAACATCTTGAAGGGTGTTTGGATTCAAAATCTAAAGTTCAGTTTTAAGGTAAGTCATCTTTACCTTGCCTTTTCCATACATCAACTTTTTCTGTTTATAGGATGTAGCAATCACTATTTTTGAAGTTAATCATTTATTTGTTGTTCATGTTATTCATCTATATGTTAAAAACTAACTGATGTATGCAAATAATGGTGTTTAAGGCAGAAAAAGGCAGTATGTATCGACACATATCAACATGTGTCGACCCATCTTAGTGAAAATACAGGGTACGAGTCGACACATAACCCTCATGCATCGACACATATTGAGTTCAGGTCACTAAACAGAAGCTAGAAAGGCCTTTGAGTCGATACATACGCGTTTCGCGTTGATGCAAAAGGCGTATGAATCGATACATCCCATTATGGGTCGACTCATACTGAACAGATTTCACTTTACAGGAGCAAGGAAAAGCTATGTGTCGATGCATAGCAGCATGGGTCGACACATAACAGTTCAAAAATGCATTTTTCCTTTATTCTACACTGTTTTCACATTCTTTTCATTATCATTCGACGTGATTGTAATATTTTAGATCCTACTTCACCCCCATTGTTAAATTGTACCCCCATCCCCCTAAAGTGATGTAATAACTTAGATTTTACTTTCCGCTTTTTACTTGTTTTTCATATATTGCTAGTAAATAAGATGTATGGCAAGATAAAATCAATAAATAGATAACTTTCAAATATAAGACAAAATGCATGTAAATAAAACACATTTGCACACTAGCACCCTTAGGGTAATTCCACTTGTTGCCTATCGGAAAATAGTCATGTCCCTCGAGCATGGACGTTTTAGCAAAGACCCTCGATAAAAGATCGTAGTCCCTCGATGACCCTCGATGTTGCCTTCGGTAAACGATCTAGTCCCTAAAACGACATTGCTAAAACGTCCCATATGTTTCCTTCTATGACTATAAAAACGTCCCAACACCCGTCCATTCACATCCAACGATGGGGCTTCTTACCAAATCAATGGTTAGATAGCCACATTTAATGGAGGAGGAAAAGCATATTTAAGACCTTTCGAGTAGGTAGATTCACTCATAGTTACTCGCTTGCTCACAACAAAAACATTTTTATATACCCACACTCTCATCTTTGAACTATTTTCAAAACAAACACTTTGTATGCGTTCTTATAGAGACGAGAACCATTACGAAGTTCCATTTTCAAAAATACTTTCAAAAACACATCTCACAAACACCTCTTTGAACTATTTTCGAAACAAACACTTTGTATGCATTCTTATAGAGACGAGAACCATTACGAAGTTCCATTTTCAAAAATACTTTCAAAAACCACACACACACAAAGCACAATTTGAAACAAAAGCAAGTGATCTAAGCAAGTAACTAAGAGCCCATGGAAAACCATGGATGAAAAGGGTGCTAATACCTTCGCTTTTCATAATCTACCCCCCGAATTCAAGAAACAATCTCAAAGGTCTTTCCTGTGCTTTTTCACCTTTCCTTTTGGATAAAAGAAAAGTCGGTGGAGACTCTTGCTAACCAAAACATTTGGGATAAAACACAAAAAACCTCAAGTTAGTTCTCCCACCGTATCACAGAACTGGCGACTCTGCTGGGGATTTTTCTAAAAGTGGGGTTACCTTAGGGCTAGATCACATTTATTTGCTTACATTTTTTGACTTGTTTGCTTTACATTATGGTTCTTTGTTTGGGTTTGAAATCCTCTACCCGAATTTGGGATACATTATAGGTAAATAGCAATGCATTGTGGAAACTGTGCGGGGTATACCGACATGGTCTAAGCAATAACTATGTTAGTGTGACATATTTGTGGGTACCGGTATCCTTTGAGTTAATCAAAGAGAATACAGGGCCGCTGAGTGATGTCATGAAGCACTAATAAACTTCTAGAACCCTTTACTTGACCAACTTGGCCTTTAGGATGTAGTGAGATGACCGAATTTGGTGCAGTCTGAAGTTGGTAGATACTCGATACTACACTCATTGAGGTTTGGTTTCTTGGGATATTTTGGTCGCCATTAAAGAGGTTTGAGCTGAAACAATGACCAAGGAAACAATCTGGTGATATTGAGCTCCTTAGAACCCGGTTACTATCGCTAGGATAGATTTAAGCCAACTAAACTTCAAGAGGGTATTTACCTATAAAACCCCATGCAAGCCTAAACCTAAGGATTTGTCTGCTTTGTGTGTACATGATTATTTGTATAAGCTTGTTTACCTCGCATATCTGTACATAACATCATAACATCATACCATAGCATTTTCAATAACCATTTCAAGGATCTCGATGGTCTTTGATGCAGGGTCACGTTGAACCAGACGTCTACCAAAGGGCAAGAGGATTTATTTTCCTCTAAACAAACACCGTCAAAAATCAAGTACAAACAACTTGAGTCAAGGGCTATGACCCACTTGACATGGTGAGCTTAATTCTCGTGGAAGGACATCCACCGATACAAAGTTCTCCAATCAAAGTTGTTGATTGAAGTTCAACTTCTAACATTTTCTTGTGTTCACCCAGCGAGATCCTTGAAAACATGCATCCACATATCATGCATCATATCATGATAGGTTTCTCCCATACAGGTATCGTTATCTTCCTACTGTTTATTTCAGTGAAATGGATATGGAACAAACGGTGAAATATTTCCAAGCTCAAAACGCTCAATTTCAACAAATGTTCCTGGCTATGGCTAAGGGGAAAGAGGACCTGAAGACTCTCATTCTTAAAGACAAGAAGTCCAAGAAGTCAGTATGTGTCCTAAACTTTAGAAGAAGACCTAGAGGACCAGTCAAGAGAGCTCTAGATATTTCAACTCCATCCAACATAGGGGATAGTCATGAAGAAGACAATAGTCTGGAGATTGATGAAGCTGAAGCTGACTACTCCGAGGAACAATATCCTCCCACTGATGACAAGTACAAACAGCTGGAGGATCGCCTCAATGCAATGGAGATTCAACAGATACCCGATTTGGATTTAGGAGACATGGGTTTGGTTTCTAGAGTGGTCATCCCACCAAAGTTCAAAGTCCTTACCTTTGCCCTGTACGATGGAGTCTCTTGCCCTAAGATGCACTTAAAGTCTTATGTCCTCAAAATTTAACCATACACAACTGATCTGAAGCTTTGGATCCATTTCTTCCAAGAGAGCCTAGTAGGGACTCAACTCGAATGGTTCTATAAATTGGAGAGTTCTCGCATCCACACCTGGGAGGATTTAGCTGCTGCTTTCTAGAAGTAGTATCAGTACAATGCTGATCTTGCACCAACTCGTGTGCAATTGCAGAACATGACCATGGGTTCCAACGAAAGCTTCAAAGGGTACGCCCAAAAATGGAGAGATCCGGCTGGTAGGGTGCAACCCCCTTTAACTGACAGGGAGCTTATTGACATCTTCATGGGAACTCTAACAGGACCTTTCTTCAATCACTTGATCGGAAGCTCCTCAGTCGGGTTCACCGAGCTAATACTGACCGGCGAAAGGGTCGAAGCTGACATCAAAAGTGGAAAGATCCAAGGAGCTAGCCCCTCTGATGCTCAGAAAAAGCCATACCATGGGAAGAAAGAGTCCAATGCTGTGTATGGTCAAAAGAGTCGTCATGATCAACATGTAGGGGCAATCCTGATCTCTAATCCCATACATGTTCAACAAAGACAGAGCAATAGGCGTAGGGTAAGATATCAAGAAAGGCAGTACACTAACATCAACATGCCTTTGTCTCAAGCGTTACAACATTTGCTGAAGTTGAAGCTGATCACGCTAAAGGATCCTCCTCAAAATCCCGACACCTCCTCTTCTAAGTATAATCTGAGCGTAAGATGTGCCTATCATTCTGAAAGTCCTGGACATGACACCGACGGCTGTTGGACTTTGAAGAACAAGATTCAAAACTTGATTGATGCCAAGGAGATTGAGTTTGACCCTCTGGAGACTCCAAACGTGATCACTTCTCATATGCCAAATCATTGAGAGCGTCTTTGTTTCATTTGAATTTTCAAGTTGTAATTCCTTTTGTTATTCAAACAATTATCTATTAATGTAAAACTTTGTTTCATTAATGCATTGCATATGTTTGTCTTGATTTGATCCACTCAATTTCATTACATTTAAACTGTGCTTTTTACTCTCTTTATGACATTTAACTCTTGCTAAAAGTTACAAGCCTTTAGAGGGAGGATGACAAAAACAATGTCGTAATCTCATACAGTATGCTTTTGAACAGACCTTGCTGATGATGTACAGACGTTTTTTTCAAATCCTAAACAATGGAGTTATACGGAAGATAATCCCTAGTCAACCCCTTCGAGCCAAAGAAGTAGAAGTTTTCTGTTTTAACACAAATTGAAACCATTAATAAAAACCTGGGGAAGGATAGTCTCTCAGTTAATTTAAACGTGCATTAAGCCGCAAACTCTCATCTCGTAATACCACAAATGACGTCAAGAAACATTCCTCTGGGATCAAAAGACAGTGATGGTTCCCTATCACATAGGTAATCATTATCTCTCAAAAAGACAATCCCGCTAAGTCAAAACCTACGAAGGAGACTTAAAGAAAAATGGGGCATCCCGCTGACTATAATCTCAAAACAATAACAGTCAGGCAAAAATCAGGGATAACAAATCAAAAGAAAGAGGTCCCTACAAATCCTCAACAACATGGCGAAAAATGACTGCTTTCCGACAAACCTAACTTGTCGGAACCATCACCAAAACGTCATTCCAGATTCAATAGGAGTTCAAACGTACAATTAACTGAGTTTAGGACTGAAGAACGTCACGAAGAGCGGGTGGGTACAAATATATTTTGAGCCTTTATCCTTTATTTCTTAAACCGTGAACCAAGCCACGTTACAACCTTTCAAAAGTCCTAATTGAAGCATGGGTTAGTTCGAAAGCATACTGTTACAGAAGGCATCCTGACTCCTGTAAGGCTTTACTCAAAATCCTGAGTTGAATTTTTCTGACAAAAATTTCTTGCTAAAAAAATGCATTTTCAAAATTTCAAGACAAGCATAAACTTTGCATTATTTGAATATCGTTGTTTGCATATGGCGTTTTTGTTTGACAGCGGAGAGATTCACACAACGAATATCCGATGAACGAAAGCTCTCCCAGTGAACAAAATCACTTCAAGTGGGATGACACTTCCAACGACAAATCTCCTATAAACAAGGGGGCATGGCATGTCAGTATCTAGCACACCTGGGGCAGTCCAGTCAAGATTCCAAGAAATCTCTCAAGAATTGCAGAGTAACCAGGGGCAAGTCTCCATCTTCGTCACTTGGGGAATTGAACGTCAATCTCAGCAAAGGGTTACGTACAATCAAACATTTTCTAGCAATACCACAAACATTTGCTACTAGGGGCAATGATAAATCTCCCAAAAATTCTTCTCATAGGATGATTCCCCAACAAGAGTTTCAATCTCTGATAACCTCTTCCCAGCTAAGTCGACTTCAAGAATCCTCGAGGATTTGTTCCAGTGAAGTCGTCGCCTCTCCAACAGAGTAAGCAATAGGGTTTATTTCCCCAACAAACGGCAGAATTCCCCAGCTTGAGTTTGCCTCTCCGACTACTACAAATAAAAGGACCACAACTCCTCTTCCCCAGTAGACTACTCTACAATCCCCAACAAGTTACTGTGAAACCTGGACCCAACCAGATATCAGTTCAACTTCGACCACCAATAAGAGCAACGGACAACCGAGACTATAGATCTCTTTTCCCCAAGCAGGAATCAACACTCTCCCCAGAGTTTTCAACTTTCCCCAGCGGAGTTCTCATCAACAAAACAAGGATCCTCAGTGGAAATATTCTAAGCAAAGTTTGAAGACATACATACTCTTCAACAACAATCCAGGATTTAATAACTCCTCAACACTTGTCAAGGATTTATTCTCCAAGATAAAATTACATCTCAACAACATTCATAGCACATGCATACAAAATACATAAAACATAAATCTCATTTATTTTGAGAACATCATTACGCAACGCATACATCATGACATTGCATACAACTAACTCTTTACCTTTTCAGGAAAGATCGATCGACAGATAAAGGTTATCATCTTTTGGAGTAGTAATCGTCCAAGATTCCTTCATCATCTTTTGGAGTAGTAATCGTCCAAGATTCCTTCATCATCTTTTGGAGTATTAATCGTCCAAGATTCCTTCTTCATCTTTTGGAGTAGTAATCGTCCAAGATTCCTTCATCATCTTGCTGAGGTAGTAATCGTTCAAGATTCCTTCATCATCCTTGTTGAGGTAGTAATCATCCAAGATTCCTCCATCGCCTTGCTAAGGTAGTAATAGTCCAAGATTCCTTCATCATCCTGCTGAGGTAGTAATCGTCCAAGATTCCTTCATCACATTGCTGAGGTAGTAATCATCCAAGATTCCTTCATCGCCTTGCTGAGGTAGTAATCATCCAAGATTCCTTCATCATCCTGCTGAGGTAGTAATCGTCCAAGATTCCTTCATCACATTGCTAAGGTAGTAATCATCCAAGATTCCTTCATCATCCTGCTGAGGTAGTAATCGTCCAAGATTCCTTCATCATCCTGCTGAATTAGTAATCATCCAAGATTCCTTCATCACATTGCTGAGGTAGTAATGGTCCAAGATTCCTTCATCGCCTTGCTGAGGTAGTAATCGTCCAAGATTCCTTCATCATCCTGCTGAGGTAGTAATCATCCAAGATTCCTTCATCATATTGCTGAGGAAGTAATCGTCCAAGATTCCTTCATCATTCTACTGAGGTAGTAATCATCCAAGATTCCTTCATCACATTGTTGAGGTAATAATCGTCCAAAATTCCTTCATCATCCTGCTGAGGTAGTAATCGTCCAAGATTCCATCATCATCCTGCTGAGGTAGTAATCGTCCAAGATTCCTTCATCACATTGTTGAGGTAGTAATCGTCCAAGATTCCTTCATCTCCTTGTTGAGGTAGTAATCGTCCAAGATTCCTTCATCATCCTGCTGAGGTAGTAATCGTCTAAGATTCCTTCATCACATTGCTGAGGTAGTAATCATCCAAGATTCCTTCATCATCCTGTTGAGGTAGTAATCGTCTAAGATTCCTTCATCATCCTTCTGAGGTAGTAATCATTCAGGATTCCTTCATCGTCCTGCTGAGGTAGTAATCGGCCAAGATTCCTTCATCATCCTACTGAGGTAGTAATCGTTCAAGATTCCTTTGTCATCCTGCTGAGGTAGTAATCGTCTAAGATTCCTTCATCACATTGTTGAGGTGGTAATCGTCCAAGATTCCTTCATCATCCTGCTGAGGTAGTAATCGTCCAAGGTTCCTTCATCACATTGTTGAGGTAGTAATCGTCCAAGATTCCTTCATCATCCTGCTGAGGTAGTAATCGTCTAAGATTCCTTCATCATCCTGCTGAGGTAGTAATCATTCAAGATTCCTTCATCATCCTTGTTGAGGTAGTAATCATCCAAGATTCCTTCATCGTCTTGCTGAGGTAGTAATCGTCCAAGATTCCTTCATCATCTTGCTGAGGTAGTAATCGTCCAAGATTCCTTCATCATCTTGTTGAGCATTTTGATACAGTTCAGATATGCTCCAAATACGGATGTCATCCTGATACTCATTCAGATTCAGCTTTTGATACACTTCAGATACGCTCCAGATACGGATGCCATCCTGATACTTATTCAGATTCAGCTTTTGATACATTTTAGATACGCTCCAGATACGGATGTCATCCTAATACTCATTCAGATTCAGCTTCTAGATACAGTTCAGATACGCTCCAGATATGGACGCCATCCTGATACTCATCCAGATTCAGCTTCTAGATACAGTTCAGATACGCTCCAGATACATATGCCATCCTGATACTCATTCAAAGACAGCTTCTAGATACAGTTCAGATACGCTCCAGATACGGATGCCATCCTGATACTCATTCATATTTAGCTTTTAGATACAGTTCAGATACGCTCCAGATATGGACGCCATCCTGATACTCATTCAGATTCAGCTTCAAGATACAGTTCATATACGCTCCAGATACGGATGCCATCCTGATACTCATTCAGATTCAGTTTCAGATACAGTTCAAATACACTCCAGATACGGATGCCATCCTAATACTCATTCAGCTTCAACCTTTTGATACAGTTCAGGTACGCTCCAGATACGGATGCCATCCTGATGCTCATTCAGATTCAGCTTTCAGATACAGTTCAGATACGCTCTAGATACGGATGTCGTCCTAATACTCATTCAGATTCAACTCTCAGATACGAGTTAGATACAATCCATTTTTGGATATTATTCTGATACTCAATCCAACACATCCACTATTCTAGTGTAAATCAACCAGAGATTTATTCTGATACTTCTTCTATTCCTACCAGCAATCATTTTGATGGCATCTACAAGCCCATCTCGGACAACTTTCCATCATGTATCCAAATGGCATCTTTTAAGCCCATTCCCTACACAATCAACCACCACATCATCGAGTTCAAATTTATGGGCACTCTAGTGCCCAATCATCTTCCACCTTCAAGACACGAATGACGAATCCGCCAATCTAACTCTTCATGTTTAAGAAGATTGAACAGGGGCAGCTGTTGTATCCCAAAATTTTCCCTCTCATTTCTCAAGGATTTTCTCACAAGATCTTTTACGACGTCAAGTTTGCAGCACTGATACATCAATTTAGGCTTGAAATTGGCATAAGGGAAAAATGGTCAATTACATACTGGAAAGTCAAACTTTGACTTTTTGGTCAACATTAAGTTTCAAATATCACAATTCATCAAGACATTCAAAAATATCAAGCTTGATCATCAAGAAGTTAAGGAAGTCAAAAGTCAACTTGAAAAGTCAAGATTTCCAAGACTTAGAAATTTTCTAAGTGTTTTTATACATGATAATTCCATCACTTCATGCCATTCTTTCACACAGATGCAAGACAGTTCAAGGGAAACTTTCAACATGATAGTTGTAGATCTCCATGATATCTACAACATTGATTTACACAACTTCTCCTAGAAGTGCTTGGATTTTGAGTTATAAATTCATGAAGTCGTGACATTTTCATTTAACACTTAGAGAAATTTTCAACAGATTTTGTTCAGGATTTTATCCCAACTTCTTTGCATTTTTTCACATAGTTCCAAGATGATTTTGTCAAAATGGCCAACATGAAAGTTATAGAGGGTGTTTAAATCGTTCCAAAACATCCAAGAGCATGCATTTATCATACTTGATCTAGGAGATTCAAGGGCATGGAGTTGAGCATCCATTCTTGAAATACAAGCCCTTTTTGTTGAAGAACACATAATCCAATTGGCATGATGTGCTGCATAATCTCACTTTGCAGGCCTTGTGACTTGAAAATCTCAACATAATTTAATGTTTACACAAGAGCTTGAGCTATTACCCAAGTGTTTCAGCCATTGTCCAAAAGATCTTTCCATTTATGGCATAAAGGCACCATTGCTACCCTTGAAAAGCAAGCCTTTTGGTACAAAGTTTGTCTTCAGCCCATACCTTACTGGTTTCTGGTTTCACTCCACCATAAAACATGGAAATCAACCCCTCTAAACCAGCAACTTTGGTACTTCATCTTGGAACCATGGAGTACTTGACATAGTTTGATACTTACATCCCAACCAAACCATAACATGTTGTGTTGTAAACATATTCAGCCTTTGTTCACAAGTCCTTTGCCTATAAATAGAAGAAGCATTTGCAAGACAAAGGTGTTAGAAAAAATAGAGAGAGAGAGAGAGAGAGAGAGAGAGAGAGAGAGAGAGAACAAGGAGAACAACTAGAAGTTTTATTGATAAACCCTTAAAATCTCATATTCACAAAAAGCCATAACAGTCCATAAAACCTTCACTCTTGAGTTTTGAAGTCTAAACCTTTAAACCTATCACACTTTTCATATTCCATCTAAAAACCATCCAAACATTTCATACCACACAAAGGTTGTTTAGTAACCTTCAACAAAAAGGAAAGTCTAGCAGTCTGTTGGAGCGTCCTTAAGGTTAATACAACATCTTGAAGGGTATTTGGATTCAAAACCTAAAGTGCAGTTTTAAGGTAAGTCATCTTTACCTTGCCTTTTCCATACATCAACTTTTTCTGTTTATAGGATGTAGCAATCATTATTTTTAAAGTTAATCATTTATTTGTTGTTCATATTATTCATCTATATGTTAAAAACTAACTGACGTATGCAAAGAATGGTGTTTAAGGCAGAAAAAGGCAGTATGTATCGACACATATCCACATGTGTCAACCCATCTTAGTGAAAATACAGGGTATGAGTCGACACATAACCCTCATGCATCGACCCATACTGAGTTCAGGTCACTAAATAGAAGCTATAAAGGCTTATGAGTCGATACATACGCGTTTCACCTCGGTGCAAAAGGCGTATGAGTCGATACATCCAATTATGGGTCGACTCATACTGAACATATTTCACTTTACAGGAACAAGGAGAAGCTATGTGTCGATGCATAGCAACATGGGTCGACACATAACAGTTCAAAAATGCATTTTTCCTTTATTCTACACTGTTTTCACATTCTTTTCATTATCATTTGATGTGGTTGTAATATTTCAAATCCTACTTCACCCCCATTGTTAAATTGTACCCCCATCCCCCTAAAGTGATGTAATAGCTTAGATTTTACTTTCTGCTTTTTACTTGTTTTTCATATATTGCTAGTAAATAAGATGTATGGCAAGATAAAATCAATAAATAGATAACTTTCAAATATAAAACAAAATGCATGTAAATAAAACACATTTTCACACTAGCACCCTTATGGTAATTCCACTTGTTGCCTATCGGAAAATAGTCATGTCCCTCGAGCATGGGCGTTTTAGCAAAGACCCTCGATAAAAGATCGTAGTCCCTCGATGACCCTCAATGTTGCCTTTGGTAAACGATCTAGTCCCTAAAACAACATTGCTAAACCGTCCCATATGTTGCCTTCTATGACTATACAAACGTCCCAACGCCCATCCCTTCATATCCAACGATGGGACTTCTTACCAAATCAATGGTAAGATAGCCACATTTAAAGGAGGAGGAAAAGCACATTTAAGACCTTTCGAGTAGGTAGATTCGCTCCTAGTTACTCACTTGCTCACAACAAAAACATTTTTATATACCCACACTCTCATTCTTTAAACTATTTTCAAAACAAACACTTTGTATGCATTCTTATAGAGACGAGAACCATTACGAAGTTCTATTTTCAAAAATACTTTCAAAAACACATCTCACAAACACCTCTTTGAACTATTTTCGAAACAAACACTTTGTATGCATTCTTATAGAGACGAGAACCATTACGAAGTTCCATTTTCAAAAATACTTTCAAAAACCACACACACACAAAGCACAATTTCAAACAAAAGCAAGTGATCTAAGCAAGTAACTAAGAGCCCATGGAAAACCATGGATGAAAAGGGTGCTAATACCTTCCCTTTTCATAATCTACCCCCCGAATTCAAGAAACAATCTCAAAGGTCTTTCCTGTGCTTTTTCACCTTTCCTTTTGGATAAAAGAAAATTCGGTGGCCACTCTTGCTAACCGCAACATTTGCGATAACACGCAAAAAACCTTAAGTCAGTTCTCCCACCGTATCACAATAGCATAGGACTTCACATTTCTGCAATTTATCGCTTTTGAATGTAAATGCTAGTAATTAGGGTGTATATGGCAAGACATGAACTCAACAAATAGATCACCCTAATCAAGACTAAAATTCATGCAATCAAACACACTTGCACACAAAACACCCCTAGGGTTACCTCACTTTGTTGCCTTATACAAAAATGGATGTGATACGGTGGCAGAACCGGACTATTTTAGGAAAATGCTGGTTTCCGTTTTGCGTTTTTTGTTCGCAAAATGTCGTGGTAAGCAAAAGTCGCCACCGACTTTTATTTTATCCAACTAGAAAGGTAAAAAGCACAGAAAAATTCCTTTTTCGAGATTTTGAGTTAGGGGGGTAGATTATAGAAAGGGAAGGTATTAGCATCCTTTATATCCGTGGTTTTCCACGGGCTCTTAGGTACTTGCTCATCATTTTTAAAAATGCTTTTGTGTTTGTGTGATAACCCTAGTGTCTTAAGATCATATTCGAGGCAATATTTCCGAGGCAACCTTTCTGAGGCAACATTTTCGAATGGGACATTTGATCTTTGTTTAGAAAAGAGGGCAACCACTAAGACATCCTATACTTAATGATCGTTTACCGAAGGCAACCGAAGTGAGAGTATACCCTAGGAGTGCGCATGTGCGAGTGATTTGATTTCAGTTATTATCTTTGCACATTTAGGGTTTGCTAACCATTTTAAAATTAACATACATTCTTGTCATGCAATCCTATTATCATACATTTAACAGTTAATATTTACGAAAATTAAAATGCGAGATATAAAACTACGCTATTACAAGGCTTCGGGGAGGGAGATTAATTACATAGCCAAAAACCTGTAAAACGATAAATAAAAGAAAATCCTAATTAAACTATTACATACTATGAGCAATCACATTAATATCGTAAAAATAATAAATGTGCGCGATGAATCGAGAACGAGAAAATTGGGGTTTTGACCCCGTTTAAACCTAGTTGAAAGAAAAATCATATTTTTGTAATTTTTTTTATTATTTTAAGAAAATAAGGTTTTAATGAATAAATAGAAACCTAATTACTAATTAAATTAAATTAAGAAAAATAATTAATTTGACCTATTTTTATATTTTGGTTATTTTAAGAAAAGAAAATAAAAATTAAATCAAACAAAAATCCTAATTTCTAATTTGTTTTAATTTATTTACAAAAAGATTACAATTACCCTAAAAATTTAATTAAACTAATTAAATTAATTTTGATAAAAATAAAATAAAAGCCTAAATTCTAATTTGGTGAAATTGATTTTATGGATTTTTGTAAAAAAAGGAATTAAATTTGTGTTAGAAAATAATTTAATCAAAATAAAATAAATAAAGGAAGATATAAAAGAAAAAGAATAAGAATATGGGCCTGATATCAAAAGTAAAAGGGGGGTGCCAATCTGACTTTTAAGCCCAATAAGCCTTGGTCCAATGTTGACCTCCATAATCCAACGCGTTGGCTTGACTAAGATGCATGGTAGACCTTCATGTGATGGCCTTTGGATCCAGATTGTGGGCAATCTGATGGTTGAAAGATGATAGTCCATGGTGGTCCTTACGCCTGTACATATGCCTGATCATACAATGAGAAATATTATGAAATAATAGGGGGACCTGGGATTCGAACCCAGGTCATTTGGCAATTTCCTTTGCTCATTAACCAACTGAGCCAGCGCGCTTGTTTGTATATAGGAGAATAAATAAAGATTATATGGAAAAAAAATTATCATGTGCCAGCGCGCGAAATTTCAAATGGGCTAGTCAGGGGGTGCCACGCCACCCTTCTTCTTCCTCTCTCGATTGGTAAAAGTCATGGAATTTTACCTACGGACAAAAGTCTGTAGCTATAATCCTGCATGTTTCCAGAATCACCTATAAGCATGATAAACGAAAACTAAGGCCACAGGCCAGTTCGTCTTGGCCTTGTGAACATCATGGTACGTCTCTTTTGGGCCAATTTTACATGCATAAGAAAACCCTAAAACGAACCAAGAAAACCTAACAATGGTGGATCTCTGTATGGTTAGAAAAATGCAATTAATTGTTACCATTAGCTTGCAAATGCTTCAAGGATTCAGAATATATAAACCAATCATGCTAACAATGTCAAATTCATGAGATTCGATTTCAAAAAGGGAGGGATGTCGTGAAGCACTTACATTGCGTTTATGGGCATGAAAACACTTGTTGGTGATTGGTATAGACTCCTTGAACACCCAGGAAGCGAATGAGATAGCTTGGAAGGCCTGAGATAGCCTGGAACTATGAAATCAGATTACCACTTTTTCTTGATTTTTTTGAAAGTTGTTCTTCACTCTACACGCCTCTAACCCCTATGCTTGTGGTCTGGATTTGTTTTATATGTAGCCTTGAGTGAATTAGGTTTACAATTTTACATCCAATCTTCTCCAATAATGATCATTGATCAAGATTTGATTCTCATGTAAATCTTTCCAAAACAAGCCAAAAACTAATATTTTTATGTACAAACAAGCCTTGCACGATTTGATCCCCTTTCCAGCTATTCATGGACCTGAAATATGCACAAAATCTCAAGGTTTAAATGATTTTTGATATTTTCATGATTTTATTTTGATTTAATTGAAATAAAAATCAAAATAAATGACAAAAATAAAATAAAGGCAAGTGGGAAGGATCATGGGTCATGGATCATGTTACAAACTTAATGCAAGCACAAAAAGTTGGGCCCTTTTGACAAAAATTATAATTTTGGCCACTTTTGACTTTTGGCAATTTTGCAAAAAAGGTCAACTTTGCCAATGCATAACTCCTTCAATTTTGACCCTAGAGATGTATTCTTTGACTTTTTAGAAAGCTCAAGATGTCCTATAAGAAACCCTTTTGGTATCATCTCAATTGAGGCTTCCATGTTCATGAATGAAGTTGTGACAAAAAAGGTGTTTTTGTTGACTTTTCAAAATGACCTATAATGTCCAAATTCATAACTTCTTGTGAGTGTATATTTTGAACTTGGGAGCTGAATATTAATTGTAGCGAATTCCATCCTCTTCAAAATTAGCTTTGGATGGGTCATTCTTGATAAAGTATGAGAAAGTTATGCTTGGTCAAAGTTGAGTTGACTTTTCCTACAAAACCCTAATTTAGCAACTTTTGGGTTTTGATGAATTATGGGCAATCCTTGAGGAATCATTATCAAACCTTGATCAAATGATGAATAAAACTTCAAAATGAGGATGTTGACCAAAAATCTTAAAGTTTGACTGCATGTGGGACACAATTGACTTTTGCCCTAGCACAATCGATTTTCAGGCCTTTGAGCAATTGACTGAGCAAACTTCCTATGCAAGGCTTGAAACTTGACATGGATGATCTTGAGAACATATTAGGAAAATAGTGAGCATTTGGGATCCCTTTGACTCTAGTATCTTGATGCAACATGAAACCCTAATTTGAGGTAGACTGCCTTAGGAGAGAGTTTGTCTGGTGAACCCTTGGAATTCCTTGAGCAACTTGAGGACCTCACTTGGAATGCATTGAGAAATATGGGAGGGAAAATATTGGGGTACAACAGCTGCCCCTGTTCAATCTTCTTAAACCTGAGGATGTAGATTGGCTTGCTTGCCTTTCGTGATCCGAAGGTGGAAGATGATTGGAGACTAGAGTGCCCAGAAATTTGCACTCGCATGAAATGGTACTTGTCTTGTGATGCTGGGAATGGGCTTACAGATGCCATTTGGAGATTGATGATGGAAGATGGGCTTAAAGATGCCATCCGAAGGAGTGTTGATCGCCTAAGAGATTCCTTAGCGAGAGTCCGTATACCTGTTGTTGAGGAAGACTACGCTGGGGAATGTTGTTCTTTGTCTTGAGGAAAGTTGAATTTTAGGATCTTCGGTCGTCTGTTATTCTACTGGGGAATCGTCTCTTGGTCGAAAAGGTGAAAATGAACTATTATCTGGTCGTGATCTAGGCTTCATATTGATAAGATCGACTGCTATCTGGTCGTGCTCCAGGCTTTACAGTGACTTACTGGGGAGATGAGATTAAACTTGCTATCCGATCGTAATCTAGGCTTCACAATTTCTCAATTCTTATCTGGTCGTAATCCACGCTTCAGAAGGAACTAAGTTGTTATCCGGTCGCATCCGGGCTTTAACTTGAATTTAGGGCACACTAATATCTGGTCGACTCCGGGCTTCTTAGTAATTGTCCAGGTAAACTTCTATTTGGTCGAAATCCAAGCTTCGTAGTGTCTCATACTTTTATCTGGTCGTAATCCCAGGCTTCAGTGTCCTTTACCGCTAACTGGTCGTAATCCAGGCTTCACGATGTTTCATACCATTATCTGGTCGAATCCAGGCTTCATGGTGTCCTATACTGCTATCTGATCGGTTCCAGGCTTCACAATACCTCACTTCTTATCTGGTCATATTCCAGGCTTCAGAAGAAATCAAGTGGCTATCCAGTCGCAACCGGGCTTCCATTTGATTTTAAGACCTACTAATATCCAGTCGACTCCGAGCTTCATAGTAATTGGCCGGGTAGACTGCTATTTGGTATAAATCCAAGCTTCGCAGTGTCCCTTACTGTTATCTGGTCGTAATCCCAGGCTTCAGTGTCTTTTACCGCTATCTGGTCGTAATCCAGGCTTTGCGATGTATTATACCATTATCTGGTCGAATCTAGGCTTCATGGCGTTTAGAGAAATCAAGGTATTATCCGGTCGAATCTGGGCTTCATAACTTGCATTGAAGATATACCACTATTTGGTCGACTCCAGGCTTCGTAGTATTCTTGGCTGTTATCTGGTTGTAATCCAGGTTTCACAACGTTTTATACCATTATCTGGTCGAGTCCAGGCTTTATGGTGTCTTGTATCGCTATCTGGTCGTAATCCATGCTTCACAATACCTTGCTGAGTTGTAATCCAGTCGATTTCCGGGCTTCACGGCTTATGTTTATGATATACCACTATCTGGTCGATTCCAGGCTTCATGGTGTCTTTGTACTGCTATTTGGTCGTAATCCAGGCTTCATAATAACTTGCTGGGGATTAAACTATTGTCCGGTCGAATCTGGGCTTCATAGCTTAAATTTAAGATAAACCACTATCTGGTCGACTCCAGGCTTCGCGGTATCTAATATTGTTCTCCGGTTGTTCTCCGGGCTTCACAATATGATGGGCAAATCAAGATACTATCCGGTCGGACCCGGGCTTCATAGCTTGAACTGGAATAGAAATCATAGCATCGATTTGACTGAACAAGAGAAAACTTGTAAGAATTTTGATTCCATCTTTCCCTGAAAGGTAAAGAGTTAGTCGTATGTAATTTCATGATGCATGAAATGTATTAAGCAATGATGTTCTCAAAATAAATGAGATTGTGATGTATGATGCGTATGCACATGCCATGATGTATGGATATGCAATGTTTTTATGATGTTCTCTAGCTGGGGAAAATAAATCCCGGACTACTGCTAGAGAATACGAGGAGTTGAGTTCTTTGTTCTCGCTGGGGATAATGACCGAAGATGATTTGAGAATAAATTGGCGGGAGAATAACTCGGCTGGAGAATAAACTGGCGAGAAAATGACTCTATGGGGAAGAGAGATACTCTGCCAGAAGATCTGCTGATTTGGAGAAATAACCTCGGCTGGGGATGAATTATCGTTGCTGGCGATAATGCAACCTTGTTGGGGATTGAGTTTCTGCTTGTGGAAGAAATAAACTCCACCGGGGATAGTCTTCCATTGTTGGTGATATATAAACTCTGCTTGGGGAGAATTGACACCACTGTCTTCAGACATTTCCTACTTTGCGGGGAGTGTATGCATTTTTAGTCATTTTCTCAAGCTGGCTCTATCCCTGTACCATATGGGTAGAGCAACTGTAAGGTTTGGACATTTCTTGTTTGCCCCTGTTCCTGGAATTACAAGTAATCGTCTTTTGTTTCGTATGTACATATTTATGAGCAACAATTATTTTCAAATGCATATATAAAAAATGAACAATTGGACGTTCTTGCAAAACAAAACAGAAAAAGAAAAAATAATTTTCGAAATTTATTGTAAAATGAATTGTATTGATTTTGAAGTTGGTCTGTAATAGGCGTTTTGTACAAGAGGTTGACGTCCTAGTAAGAGAACGCCATTGAATGATATAAATTATACAATTTGTGTAAAACAAAGAAAAACAGCTATGTGAACAATCCCACTGGGTTCCAACTCTGCTATTGCCCTTATATCTTCGAGCGTCTCATCACTTTTCTACTTGGTTGAAGGTAGATCAGATTGATTGGTGTTGTCCGAGCTTGATAGTCGATACCAAAGTCTGGTTGCAAGATGATCTAATGAGACATAGTGTTACGCTCTGATCCCTAATTTTTCCTGGACCGCCCTTTCGGGTTTTCGGTCCATCGGGATACCCTTTTTTTCCCAAGCCGCCTTTTCAGGTTTTCGACTTGCCGGGTGTACGTTTCTTTTTTTATTTTCATCCCTTACTTTTTCCCGAACCCTTTTGGTTCGCCGGGAAGCCCTTATTTTTGCCTAGGCCAGTCAACCTAGCGGGTCTTTGAATATGCGTAGTATTTTTTCACTATGTCTGCATTGACGGGGTGAGAAAGGTCGTCACCATCCATGGTGGTTAGAATCATAGATCCTCCTGAGAAAATGTTCTTAACCACAAATGGCCCTTCGTACGTAGGGTTCCATTTTCCCTTGGGATCACCTTGCGGCAGTATGATGCGTTTGATCACCAGATCCCCGACTTGATACTCTTGTCATCTAACTTTCTTGTTAAATGCCTTGATCATCCGCTTTTGTTACGTCTGGCCATGACAAATAGCAGTAAGTCTCTTTTCATTGATTAAGTTCAGCTGATCAAACCGGGTCTGGATCCAATCATCTTCTCTCAAACCTGCATCCTTCATAATCTGAAGAGAGGGTATCTGGACTTCAATGGGTAAGACTGCCTCCATGCCATACACCAAAGAGTAGGGTGTTGCCCCTGTCGAAGTCCGCGCTGAGGTACGGTACCCATGAAGAGCGAATGGTAACATCTCATGCCAGTCTTTGTAGGTCACCGTCATCTTCTGCACTATCTTCTTGATATTCTTATTAGCTGCTTTAACAGCCCCATTCATCTTCGGCTGGTAGGGAGAAGAGTTGTGATGTTGTATCTTGAAATGTTTGCAAAGCTCGGTGATCATTGTATTGTTGAGATTTGTACCATTCTCCGTAATGATCCTCTCTGGTACACTGTATCGACAGATCAGATTGTGTCGGATAAACCGCGCCACGACGTTCTTGGTTACTGTAGCAAAGGAAGCTACTTCAACCCACTTCGTGAAATAATCAATAGCTACCAGAATGAAATGATGCCTGTTGGATGCAGTAAGTCTGATCTCGCCGATCATATCGATGCCCCACGTTGCAAAAGGCCAGGGAGCTGTCAAGATGTTCAGCGGAACTGGAGGTACATGCACCTTATCAGCATAGACTTGGCACTTATGACAGGTCCGAGAATGCTGATAACAATCGGCTTCAATAGTAAACCAATAATATCCTGCCCGTAGGATTTTCTTCGCCATGGTATGTCCACTTGAATGAGTTCCGAAAGTACCTTCATGTAACTCTTCCATAATCCTTTCTGCCTCGTTCTTGTCCATACATCGCAGTAAGGTTGAGTAATGGTTACGCTTGTAAAGGATACCATTACTGATGAAGAACTTTGCTGCGAATCTCCTCAGAAACTTCTTATCATTAACAGATGCACCCTCGGGGTACTCCTGAGCCTCAAGATACCTCTTTACCTCATGAAACTAGGGTTTATCTGCTACCTCTTCAGTCTCAATATCACAGCAATGTGCGGGTTCGTCCAACCTCTCAATGGTAATCTGGGGAGCTTCGTTGTCCCACCTGACCTTGAACATAGAAGACATGGTAGCTAGCGCGTCCGCTAACTGATTTTCCTCTCTTGGGAAGTGTTCAAAGGTTATCTCCTCGAAGTGTGGAAGCAACGTCAACACATACTCTTTGTAAGGAATAAGATTTGGGTGCTTCGTATCCCACTCACCTTTGATTTGACTGATCACTAAAGTGGAATCTCTGAATACACTCAAGAACTTAATCCTCAGGTCAATAGCTTCTCGAAGACCCAGGATACACGCTTCATACTCTGCCATATTGTTGGTGCAGTTAAAACATAATCAGGCGGTGAATGGAGTATGAAAGCCTTTCGGAGATATGATCACAGTGCCGATGCCATTACCCAACGCATTTGAAGCTCTGTCAAAATACATAGACCATCGGGATCCTTCCTCGGGTCCTTCATCCGGTCCAGGTTCTTCACAGTCGGTCACCAACATGATGTTCTCATCTGGGAACTCAAAATTCATAGATTGGTAGTCGTCCACGACCTGATGCGCCAAATGATCCACCAATACACTCCCCTTGATTTCTTTCTGGGTGGTGTATTGGATGTCATACTCAATTAAGATCATCTGCCATCTTGCTATTCTTCCGGACAAGGCAGGCTTTTCGAAAATATACTTTATTGGGTCCATCTTTGATATCAATAGGGTAATGTGAGTCAGCATATACTGTCTCATCCGGCGAGTAGCCCATGCCAAAGTGCAGTAAGTTTTCTCGAGCAACGAGTATCGGGTCTCGCAGTCGGTAAACTTTTTGCTAAGGTAATAAATAGCATGCTCTTTTCGGCCAGACTCGTCATGCTGCCCCAGCACGTACCCATTGAATTGTCCAGTACTGTCAAGTATAAGATCAAAGGTCTTCCTTCAACTGGTGGCATTAGAATAGGTGGCTCTTAGAGGTATTCTTTGATCCTTTCTAAAGCGGTATGACATTCATTATTCCATTCTACCACTTTGTTGTACCCCAAAATTTGCCCTCCCATATTCCTCAAGATTTGCCAAGAATAATCTTCAAGTTGCTCAAGTTGGCTCAAGGATTGGACAGTCAAATCACCTCCTAAGGCGGTCAATTCAAAATTAGGGTTTTGTATTTAATTAAGGTCCTCACATCCAAATGGCCTCAAGTGTTTCCCAATGTCTTAATATGTTCTCAAGTTCATCCATGTCAAATTTCAAGCCTTGCAGAGAAAGTTTGGTCAGTCAATTGCTCAAGAGACTCAAAAGTCAACTGTGTCCCAAATACAGTCAAACCTCAAGATTTTTTGTCAACATTCTCATTTTGAAGGATAATTCATCATTTGATCAAGGGTTGATCATGATTCATCAAGGATTGCTCAAGATTCATTAAGATTCAAAAGTTGCTAAATTAGGGTTTTGTAGGAAAAGTCAACTCAACTTTGACCAAGAATAACTTTCTCATACTTTATGAGAAATGACCCATCCAAAGCTAATTTTGAAGAGAATGCAACTTCCTACAATCCATATTCAAACCCCAAGATCAAGAAATGCTCTCACAAAAAGTTACAAATTTGGACATTATAGGTCATTTTTGAAAGTCAACAAAAACACCTTTGTTTCCAAAGCTTATAACTTGAGAATGGAATATCAAAATGAGATGATACTAAAAGGGTTGATTATAGGACCTCTCAAGGTTTCTAAAAAGTCCAAAATCACCTCCAAAAGTTCAAAATTGAAGAAGTTATGCATTGTTGAAGTTGGGCATTTTTCCAAAATTGCCAAAAGTCAACTATCCACAAAACTCCAATTTTTGACAAAAGGGCCCACTTTTTTCCACATGATTTGTTCTTATCACACCACACACGTGTCCCATCTTTAATTTCATGACCAAACATTTATTTTTCTATTTTATTTAATTTTTATTGATTTAATTCATTTTAAATCTATATTAATTCAAATAAAATCCAAAAATTAATGAGATGGTATCTTTGTGATTTGTACAGCTTGAAAATATCATATAACACCTAGTCAATTCGTATCAAGTGAATTCAAGCATAAAATCTCATATTTGATGCAAATATGGCAACTTGGTTATGAAACGGCCATACCAATTGGGTGAAAAAGCTTGAAAAGTGTGAGATCGAAAACAATCTTGGAGCTTGATTCCAACCAAAAGCTCAACACAGATCTCTTCCTTGACATCCAGTGGAGCTATACCAATCAAAACCAAGCCTTTTCATCGCCTGAAACGCCCTATAAGTCACCATAAACTTGGCTCTGAACATGATATCGTGAAATCATTTTCTTGCATCCTCTTGCCAATTTTCTTGTACATTCATATTCACCATTCAATTTCCATTGATTCTGCAATATTTGATTGTATTTTTATGGCCTCTAACCCCATATCCAGAACCTAGGGTTCTTGTTCTTGTTTTTAGGTGTTTTTTATGCAGGTTAAATTAAGGTTAGTAATGGTTACAGGGATGACTAGGAGGAAGAGACGAGTACGTTGGCACTCTTGGATTTCATTTTTATGGCCTGGGACAGATTTTTGAAAGACCCTATGAATCTTCCTGCGGATAAAAATCCGCAGGTAAACGAACCAGGCTTTTGTGAAGAAGATGAAGATGTGTCTTAGCATCATTGGTTCATTTAAATCATAGCGCGTTTTAATTTTTTTTACAGGGTTTAATTAATGGTTTTGAATATATTATTTGATTGTTATTCTTATAATGAATGAAGCAATTTGGTTGAGTGGCAAGCGCATTGGCATGTGATCATTGGGACCTGGGTTCGAATCCCAGGTCCCCCAAAACTTTATTTGATTTTGCTTTTCAGGTATTCATGTGCAACGTTCCAAGCGTGGTTCACCAAATACCTCCAGATCCCAATTGCCAAGTGGCTTCAAGCCAAGATCCAATGAACCAAGCTGATGGACCACCATGGACTAAAGTCAACCAATACATACTGGAGTGGAAAAGTCAATGAAGGCCAACGTGTTGGGCCTGGAAAATTGCCAATTCCACCACTAAATTAAGCCTAGCACCCCTTGAGTATTCTTTACATTTTATTTTCTTTTCCTTATTCATTTATTTTATTATTATTATCATTACCTTAATTAATTAATTAACCCATTAATTTTTTTTATAAAAAATCAGAAAACAACAAAAAATATTTTTATTAATTCCATTAATTCTATTATTACTATTTTGTAAATAAACCATTAATTAATTCATTTAGTTTAATTAGGTTCAATTTTAATATATTTCGCATTAAATTAAAATCAATATAGAATTAGGGTTTTTAATATTTTTAATCATTCTCATCTTATTTCCTTAAATAATAAAAAAAACAAAAAAAATTTCATTTAATTAATTAATTCAACTATTAATTTAGACCTAATTTTTAATTCAAAAAATAACGAAAATATGCTTTATTCAATAAAAGGATCAAAACCCTAAAAACACTTCGATTTAATTTTCTCGCGCGCGAATATTTTTTGATCCATATTTCAATATTGTAACTGCTCTGGGAATGTAATAGTTTTAAATTAGGATTTATTTATCGCTTTTATTTACTTTCCGCAATTTTATTTTTAAGGGTTTGTTTTTGGCGATGTAAATACCCGACGCCTTGTAATAGCTTAGATTTATTTTTCCGCAATTTAATTTCCGCAACCATTAACTGTTAGATGTTTGAATAATAGGCAATGCATGACAAGATAATCTTTAACGTAAAATCAACAGCAGCTCATCATGACATGTAAAGATAATATAACTGAAAATTGACACACTTGCACATGCCACCCCTAGGGTACACCTCACTTGGTTGCCTCGAACGTGGTCATTGACTATAGGAAGTATTAGAGGTCACCCTCTTGTCCAAAGATCATAAGTTGCCTCGAAACGGTTGCCTCAGATAAAATGATCTAAGACATTAGGGTTACCGCTAAGGCATCCTAACATTGCTTTAGTGACCACACGTCCCTTAATTGAATTGACCCGAAAACTCCAACGACGATGCTACCTACTTCTCAACAGTGGGATAACATCGTCTAAAGGACATTTGTACATTTTAATTCCTTTTTGAGTAGGTAGATGTTCTTAAGTACTTGCTCTTTTGAAAAAAAAAACAAAACTTTTTCGCACTTACACCCCTTTCAAAAACAAAACTCTTTTCAAACCCACAATCACAAAGAAAAGCAAACTTTTGAAAACATAATGAGCAAGTACCTAAGAGCCCGTGGATAACCACTGATAGAAAGGGTGTTAACATATTCCCTTTCTATAATCTACCTCCCGAACCCGAGAAACATCTCAAAAAGGAATTTTTCTGTGCTTTTGTCCTTTCCTTGTTGGATAAAATAAAAGACGGTGGCGACTCTTGCTCACCGCGATATTTTGCGGAAAAAAACACAAAATGCGAACCAGCATTCCAAAACAGTCAGTTCTCATTCCCACCGATCACAGAATTGGCGACTCTGCTGGGGACTTGATGAGTGAGGTGTACCTTAGGATTAGATCACTATGTTTTCAATTGTATGCTTTGTATGCTTTAAATTTGTGGGCTTGTATCAGAGTTCTATAGATCCTATCCCGGATCTGGGGATACCCTTTAGGTAAGTAGCAATAAATTGTGAGGGATCTGTATGGCGTAGACCGATACGGATGAAGCAGTAGCTACGTTGGTGTGGCACCTTGGTCTGTATCGATATCCCTTGTGTTGGAACGAGGAGAATATGGGTCTTCTAAGGAGTCATTAAGCACCAACTAACCTTAGAACCTTAAATTGACCAACTTGGCCATAGAACAGTAGCAGTATGCTACACTCATTGAGACTAAACTCTCGCGATGATTCCGACCACAAGAAAAGGTTGCTAAACTGGAATTATGACCGATTGAGGGTAGTCAGTGATATTGAGATCCTCTAGAACCCGGTTACTATTTTTTAGGACAGGTCTTAACCAACTGAACTGAAAGAGGGTAGTACCTAAGATCCATGCCAGCCTGAAATCTAAGGGCTCTTTGTGTGACTTGTGTGCCTTTACCATGTTTTCCTTTTGTGGATACTTGTGGTGTGCCTTTACCATGACATCATGACATCATAACATTGCATACATCTTGCATAAGGACTAACCTATTTCAAGGACAATAGGGTTTCATCTTTGCTCTATTTTGTAGGTCATCATGATGCCCATGCGCAGGAATACTATCCGGATTAACTTTATCCAAGTACCTACCCTGCTTAAAGATTTGGTTGTCAGGATACCAGACACTACTTCCTTCATCAGGAGGCATGGTTCTCTTCTCAGTTTGGTCACTTCAAAGTTGGACGAACAAATGATGAGTGTCCTGGTCCAGTTTTATGATCTGCTATACCATTGCTTCACCTTTCAAGACTTCCAGCTGGTTCCTACCCTGGAAGAGTTCTCTGAGCTGCTTGGTATCTCTTTTTTGGATCAGACTCCATTTACTGGTTGGGAAAAGACTCTTAAGCCCGAAGAAATTGCTGCAGCCCTTCACTTGACCAAAAAGGAGGTAATGGCTAACTGGGAGACTAGAAGTGGAGCTAAGGGTTTTCTGACTAAGTTTTTGGTTGACAAAGCTAATTACTTATGGGATAGCTTAGACTTCAAGGTGTACGAGGATATTCTGGCTCTCTTGATTTATGGTTTGGTATTGTTTCCGAATCCTGACACTTTTATTAACATTAATGCCATAAAGATCTTCATCTCTCAGAATCTGGTACCCACTCTCTTGGGTGATATGCTTCATCAGCTATATGCTCGTACTGCCCGAAAGCGGGGAACCTTGATGTGATGTGTTCCTTTATTGTCGAGGTGGTTTATTTCGCACCTCCCTAAGTCCGTACTGAAAAACAAAGAAGGAATGGGCTGGGCTTATAGGGTGATGTCTCTTTCTAATGATGACATTATCTAGACTCTTAAAGGAATGGATGAGGTGACTATCATTGATCGTTATGGAGAGTATCCTAATGTTCCATTGATCGGACTCCATGGATGGATTTCTTACAACCCATGCTTAGCTCTCCGTCAGTTTGGAAGAGCCAAAAGAGAAGGGCCTCATGAGATGTTGATGCCTCATATCATCTTTGATTTTCAGGGAGATAGCGACGAGCTACGTCATAGATTCATAAGGGCTTAGGACAGAGTTCACCGATCTGACCCACATGAGTTGGGACCAAAGACTTCTCTGCCAATGGAGCCATATCTCAGATGGGTCCGCATCCGTGCCCAGAAGCTGGGTATGCCATATGAAGCTATCAGACTTGTTACTCTTGAAGTTGCTGATGAGGAGGGAGTTCCTCCAACTATCCTCCAACCTTATATGACACTGAAGACATCTTGGATGCAGTTGAGGGATGTACGGGATTCTTACAGAGAGAGGTTCAATGAACAGGAGCAGAAGATCCAGAAACTGACTAGGCAACTGGAGAACGAGTGGATCCTGAATGATTATGTCCGCACTGAGAAGAAGAGACCATGGGAGCGTTGATGGACCTTTGATGATTTCCTTTACAGTTCTTGTTTACTTTCTAGTATTTCCATTCTTGTAACGCCTAAGGGAAATTTGTTGAACAATTTAAATTTCGAAGTTTAAATCTAATAAAGTGTGTTTCCTTTCTTGTTTACAAATTTGAATCTCGATTGTCTTTGAAATCATAAATCATACGCATTTCATCCTATGCATCTCATAAATAGGTACCCTTTACATGTCTCTTATCTTCTTCGCTGTTTATTTCAGCAGTCATCATGTCTGCTGAACCTTCAACTGAGCAAGCTATCAAGGCCCTCCAGGCCCAGAATGCCCAGTTTCAAGAGTTGTTCATGAATCTAGCTAAGGGTCAGCAGGACCTGAAGTCCTTGATTCTGAAAGAGAAGAAGAAGAAGAAGAAGAAGAAGAAGAAGAAGAAGAAGAAGAAGAAGAGGACCATCCTGTTCAATACTGGATGCAGGTTTAGAAACGGGTTGCATAATGAAGTTGATCTGACCACCTCATCTGGAGGGAAGGATAGTGTTGTACCCCAAATTTTGACCTAAGATACCATCTCCCATCTGCGTCATTACATTGCAAGGGTTTTGACCTATTTTTATCAACTTTCAAAGCAGTTTTTAAAATTCATAACTTTTTCAAGTCGAGAGCTGTTTATCTTTTGAACGCTAAATTTATTAATTGATCAATGCTAAAATAGTGTTTATTAATTATTTATTATCTTAAATTTAAATAATTGGAATTTATTTTCAGTTATTATATAATTTAAAGATTTATAAATAATAAAATAAATATTTGAAAGGAAGTTTATTAATTGATCAGACGATGTTTATTAATTATTTATTATCTTAAATTTAAATAATTGGAATTTATTTTCAGTTATTATATAATTTAAAGATTTATAAATAATAAAATAAATATTTGAAAAGAGTTCATTAATTGATCAACAATGTTTATATAATTATTTATTATTCTAAGTTTAAATAGTTGAAATGTTATTTTCAGTTATTATAATTTAGAAGAATTATAAATAATGAAGTAAATGATTGAAGAGAAATTAATTGATCAATGATGTTTATTTAATTGTTTATCATTCTAAATTTAAATAATTGGAATTGATTTTCAATTATTATATAATTTAAAGAATTATAAATGGTAAAATAAATAATTGGAAAGAAGAAAATAATTAACTGGAAAATAATAGAATTTTATTCATTTTATTCTAATTGTTACAATTGTTGTTTAAATACCGTATTTATTTACAACGTATTTACCACGATAATTCTTACAATGTTTAAAATGAAATAAAAGCTATCCTAATTTTTTCCTAAGTTCTAAATCTTCATCTTCTATCCAATGCTTCTTCAATGCTCATTTGATTTTACCTGCAAAAGAATTAAAAGAAAAGTCAGAAATGAATATATAATTAAAAGCAGAAAATTAATTTTAAGCGTTCATCATTAAAAGCAAACGGCTGGAATCAGTTTTTACCCTTTTTGCAAATCACGGGATTTCTCCCGGTTCACAAAAAGGGATGAATTTTTATTGATAAAAATGAATGCACAATTTAAAAAAACATGCACAAATTCATTCTTTTATCAAAATTGCATTTTAATTGTAAACTGCATAATCCAAAATCAATTGCACTTTTTCAAAAGCCCACTGCATATTTCAAATATGCATAAATTCAATATTTTGTCAAAACAACATATTTCAAAATCAATATAAAATGCATAATACAAACAGCATATGCATTTTCAACACAAGCATTCCAACGTAAACATGCCAAAGATGTGGGAAGAGGCCAAAACACAAGGCTCCCATGCAGTACCATGCAGTAGACAAAGAGAAAAATGTGCAGTTAAAACCAAATATGCAAGCATAATACATTTCCATTTTACATCATTTTCCAGTTTGCTTTTTCAGAACCAAGTACAGTATATATCATTTTAATGTCAATCTGTACTAAGAGAGAGAAGAGAGGAAGAGTGTTGGGTTTTACAGGTTTTGGCCTTAGGCAGGAATTGGATAGAAAACAGAATCAGCAGCAATACAGTAGAGAAAAGATAAGCATGAAAAAGAATAGAGACAAACTGATGTAGCAGCGCATATGTGCAGAGAGAAGGCAGAAATATAGTTAAAATATACAACCTGTAACGTAAACAAAGAGCCAGCAAACTGTTATAACACATCAAACCCCCTTCAAAAATTCAGAGAGTTCATAACCTGTAAAAGGCCTTAAACTAAAACTGATTTCCAACAACTCAAACTACAACATAAGCCATACATGCCTAACCTGCATAAAACCGACATGGCCAAACCAAAAACCAATAAGAACCAACTGTCATAAACCATAAAACCTCTAAACCATATCAAGGCCACAACCAACAAAACAAAAAAACCTTATGGCCTAAACCCATCAAACCTGCCATACACGCCCAACCTGACCGAAATCACAAACACATAGCTAAAACCACAAAACCTGTAATGGCCTGAAAAACCCAAAAACCAGTAAAACCATTACCAAAACAACAACCTTATGGCCTAAACCTGCATAAACCAGAACAACCTTATGCCCAGAAACCACAAACTAGGCCATAATCTGCATAACAAACAATACCCTGTCCAAAAAAACCAATATAGCATAAACCATAAAACCAATTTCCAAACCCACAAAAAGCCTCAGAAGTTATCATCATAGGCTAGTAAAAGGCAACCAAATTCAAGCGCACAGAAGCAAAACAGAAAGAAGAAGAAGGAAAGCCAAATCAAAACGAAAATGTTCCAACAACAAATATTCAAGGCAACGCAAAAAGCCTCAGAATATTCATCATAAGCATACAAACAAAGGCGACAGAATCACAGCAAGCAAGCAAGAAGTAAGAACGAAATACTAGGCTCGTCACTGTCCTCCCTGCGTCTTGGCCGCCATAGCTTGTCCCAACCTTCCTCCTCCGTCTCCAGGTAACGATTTCTCTTTCTTTTTCTTTCAAACCCCTCAAACAATCAATAATGTGAAATAAGAATCAAATAGGCGAAAATCAAAAACATGCAAATCGTAACAAAACCCTAACGAAATAAAAATTGGAAATTGTTACCTTAAATCCGTCGCCATGGCACTTTCGTTGGAGGGAAGAGGAAAGTTGAGAGGCTGGTGGCCATGGGCTGGGGAGAACGCAGAAGCGGGCACGAGGAAGACGAAGAGAGATCGAGGAAGACAAAGAAAGAACGAGCGCCGTTGTACCCCTTTTGGCCTAACCCTAATCCCTAATTCAACTAAAACATGTTTAACCCTAAAAAAACAAATATTGAAAGATGTTTGGACCTTAACCCTGCTTCCTGCCTAAAGCCCAGCGTTCTCCTTATGCACCCCCCTGTTCTCAATTTTGATCAGGCCCTCTTAAAACCCTTAGGCCCATACTTTTGTTCATTATCTAACCCTTTAATTTGACACCTCTTTCTATTTATCCTCTTTTAGTTTTTTAGAACTTTATTAATTTAGTTTAATTATAAGTCAATCAAATAGGTTAATTAAATTCACATTTTAATAATTGACCAATTTTATTAGTTTAACTTTTAGGATTTAATTTGGTAATTTTAGTATCCTTTTTTTTAATTAGACTTAAGTTAGTAGCTTTTAAGTTTTAATTTAGTTTAAAATCATTTAATAATTCTAAAAAAAAATAATACTTTTTATTAATATTAAAAAACATATTAATACTAAAAAACATATAAAAATAAAAGCCTCAAAAAACATTTTATTTTCTTTAAATTAATTCTCATGCTTTGTCTATATAAAAAATGCACAAAAATGAAAACTATTAAAACATTTTCTTTTCATTAATATTAAACAAAAAAAATATATAAAATGCATGTTCACATTTAGTCTTTTATTTAATTGTTGTATATCACTTATCTATCTAATTTTCGGTTTAATTATTTTGTCGTTACTTGTTTATTCCGCTTACGTCTAAATTCAAGGGAAAAACGATTAAATTTTGTTGACTTCATGTCCTCAAGTCTAATCACGCGAATATCTTCATCTCATTAAAACTTAGGATAATTTTTCCCCAAATATCCAATCTTTTCAAAACTTATACCTTTTAAGCCAAAACTTCGACATTAGGTCGTCGCACCTTCAAAAACCTGTCCGTACCCCTTTTCGGCCAAAACAATTTATTTTTTTAATCAAACAAACATTTTAATAAACATATATTTCAAAAGGTTCCTATAGAGTACTATAGATACATTGGGTGCTAATACCTTCCCACTGTATAACCAACCCCCGAACCATAGATCTCTCTTCAAAAACGCCTTGTATTTTTATTACTCTTAAAAAGTATTATTTACATTGCATATTTAGGGTTTTATTTCGTTCTTTCCCCTTTTCCCTTGGAAATAATAAAGCGCGGTGGCGACTCTTGCTTTTGTGAGACGAATTAATCAATAATTCGATCTCCAATTTACCCCGCTACATTTTTTATCGCTACAGATAGTCCACAAGAAAGGAGGGCTCCTAGCCCTATGGTCTCCGACAACGAGACAGACTATGATGAAGAACAGTATCCTCCTGCTGAGGATAAGTACAAACAGCTGGAAGACCGTCTGAGCGCTATGGAAATACAGAAGGTGCCTGGTTTGGATTTTGGAGATCAAGGTCTATCCTCTGGGGTGGTGATTCCCCATAAATTCAAGGCGTCTGCCTTTGCTAAGTATGACGGAGCTTCCTGTCTAAAGCTGCACCTCCGGTCATATGTGAGGAAGATCCAACCCTACACTGCTGATAAGAACTTGTGGATCCTTTTCTTTCAAGACAGTCTCTCAGTGACTCAGCTTGAGTGGTTCTATCAGCTGGATGGAGCCAGTATCCGCAGCTGGGAAGACTTGCCTACTGCATTCTATAGGCAGTATCAGTACAACTCTGACCTCGCTCCTACGCGTACCCAACTCCAGGGTATGTCAATAGGAACGGGTGAAGGATTCAAAGAGTATGCTCAAAAATGGAGAGACCTTGCCGGAAGGGTGCAACCACCTTTGGCTGATCGTGAACTTGTTGACATGTTTTTGGGGACCCTGTCTGGTCCATTCTTTAACCATCTGATTGGAAGCTCTTCAGCCGGGTTTACAGATCTTATTTTGACTGGTGAGAGGATTGAAGCTGGTATTAAGGCTGGGAAGATACAGAAGGGTGCCTCATCGAGCACTGAGAAGAAATCATTTAAGAAAGAGTCCAGTGTTGTCTACAGTTCGAGAAGACAGAATAGACCTGAACACCGCCAAGCTGTCAATGCGGTTGTTATTTCAAAACCTGCTGGTGCTCCTCAGCATCACAATCAACAACAGGACGAGAGACCTCGAAGGCAATTCACTCGTCTCAGCATGACTTTGTCTCAGATTCTGCCACAATTGCTGAAGACCAATTTGGTGACTCTAAAAGAAGCTCTGAAGAATCCAAGTACCACATCACCAAAATACAACCCTAATGCCCGCTGCGCTTTTCACTCTGATAGCCCAGGGCATAATACAGATGATTGTTGGGTTTTGAGGAACAGCGTGCAAGACCTAATTGATGCAAAGGAGATTGAGTTTGAGGCGCCCGAGAGGCCTAATGTTGTGACTGCTCCCATGCCCAAACATGGAGTAAATGCTGTAGAGGAAGATTTGTTTGTAGTTTCCGTGGATGATATTGTCACCCCTCTGATGACTGTCAAGAAGAACTTGTTGCTAGCCGGTTTATTTCCGGATTATGGCGAAGGTTTCCATATGTGTTCTGTTTCACCTACTGGTTTCCCATTTCTGAAGTCAGGTATCCAAAACCTGATGGATAATAAGGAGATCATGTTTGAGAAGACTGTTGTTCCTTCCGTTCATTCTGAAGAAGTTGCCATTATTACCATTTTCGACAATTCTTCCAAGGCTCCCTCGAGGAAGCCTGTTAGAATTATATCTGTTCCGAAGATCGCGCCTGTAATCATCACTGTTCTGGGGCCCATCCCCTACACCCCTGACAAAGTTGTCCCCTGGCATTATGGGGCTGATGTTTATGTTCTTGGAGTTAAGCAGGAGTTGGATGCTGATACCGGCGTCAGCAACATTACTGGACCTGCTAAAGTCACCCGCGGCGGTAGACTTTTCTCACTTGATATTGCTCCACCAGCTGTCCGAAGACCTGTTGTCATCACACCTGCAAGTGTGCCTAATTCCATTCCTGATCAAGTTCTTAGTCCTACCCCTGTCTACGAGTCATCTAATGCTCGGGGCAAAGGGATCACCACTGATGTGCCTGCCCAGACGGAGGCACCGAAGACTATTACTGTTAAAGCTTCCAAACAGGAGATGGAAGAGATTCTGAAGATTATTAAGAAGAGTGATTATAATGTAGTTGAGCAGCTGGGGCAAACCCCATCCAAGATTTCTATTTTGTCACTGTTGTTGTGTTCAGAGGCCCACGCCAAGGCTCTGATTACCTTCCTAAAGACTGCCCACGTGCCACAAGAGACATCAGCTGATCAGTTTACCGATTGTGTGGCCAATTTAACTGCTGATAATGGTTTTGGTTTCTCCGACGCTGATTTGAATGTTAAAGGGAAAAACCACAATGATGCCCTGCATGTCTCCATTGAATGCAGGGGCACTACTCTTGCACATGTACTGGTTGACATTGGTTCCTCATTGAACTTCTTGCCCAAGAAAGCTCTAGACCGTTTGGATTGCGAAGGGTTGGAGCTAAAGCCAAGTAACATCATTGTCAGGGCCTTTGATGGGTCTAAAAAGATGGTGCATGGTGAGGTCGATATTCCAATTAAAGTTGGTTCTCAGGTCTTCAATTCTACATTCTATGTGATGGACATTCGGCCATCCTATTCTGGTCTGTTGGGTCGTCCATGGATCCACAAAGTTGGAGCTGTAACCTCAACACTCCATCAGAAGCTGAAGTACCTGGTCAGAGGGAAGATTGTGACAGTTCAAGGGGAGGAAGAGTATATGGTCAGCCACCTCAACTCGTTCCAATACGTAGAGATGGATGGGGAATTCATTGAAACCCCATTTCAACATTTTGAAGAGGTTCCTCAGACACTGGCATCAGCTGAGACTGTGGTTGAAGATTCTCCTATGAAGATGGCTTCCTTAAAGGATGCTCGGGTTGTTATTGAGAAGGGTGAGTGTGCAAATTGGGGCCGACTTCCTGATTTCACTCAGAAGACTAACAAGTTTGGTTTGGGTTTCACTGCAGAAGCTCAAAGGGCTGTTCGAAGTGCAAAGATTGGAAGACCTTCCGTGTTCATCAGCAACTCGGGAGTAAATGCCATTGAAGATGATGTGGAAGAGTCTGAATTCGACAGCTGGATCTATCCTACGACCAACGATGGACCAAGCAACTGGACAGCAAAAGACTTCACCCCTATTACTTTTATTGCCCAGTAATGAACTCTTTGTTTTTGAATGTGTAACAGACAATGTTTTGAAACTTTATGGCCCGGTGTATTACCCGGGGCACCGTGGCTTCATTTGTGAGGGCTTTTGTGTGCCATTTTCATATATCATTAATAAAAGCATTGGACATTTCTCGCATTTCAAATTTTTGCGCTCTTTATTTTTCTTTATTATATATTGCAAAACAACTATTTTACACACACTCACATATACAGGTCTTAATCCACTCTGGATCTCACTGGTAACGACTCTGCTACTGCCAGTTATGACTTCAAAAATCCGATCAACTTAGCCGAAGACGAAGGTGAAGATGATTGCGAAGTGCCTGGTGAACTTGAAAGACTACTACTCCAGGAAGAGAAGGCCATTCAGCCACATGAAGAGCCGGTGGATATGGTGAATCTAGGTACTGAAACATAGAAGAAGGAAGTCAAGATCGGCACAAATTTGGAACTTAGTGTGAAACAACGGTTGATTCAGATGCTGCATGACTATGTTGAGATCTTTGCCTAGTCTTACGAAGATATGCCTGGGTTGGATACTGACATTGTGGTTCATCGCCTGCCTACCAAGGAAGACTTCCCTCCCGTAAAACAAAAGGTTCGCTGTATGCGCTCAGAGATGTCCAAGAAAATCAAGTCTGAAGTTATGAAACAGTTTGACGTCGGTTTTCTAGCAGTGACTTCTTACCCTCAGTGGGTTGCCAATGTGGTCCGGGTACCGAAGAAGGATGGTAAGGTCCAAATGTGTGTTGACTACAGGGATTTGAACAGAGCAAGCCCCAAGGATGACTTCCCTCTACCTCACATCAACGTTCTAGTTGACAATACTGCTCAGCACAAGGTATTCTCCTTTATGGACGGTTTCTCCGGTTATAATCAGATAAAAATGGCTCCCGAAGACATGGAGAAGACGACCTTTGTTACTCAGTGGGGCACCTTTTGTTACAAGGTCATGCCTTTTGGATTGAAGAATGTTGGGGCAACGTATCAGCGTGCCATGGTTGCTTTGTTTCATGACATGATCCATCATGAGATTGAAATATACGTCGACGATATGATTGCAAGGTCCCAGATCGAGGAAGAACACCTTGACCATCTCCAGAAGTTGTTTGGCAGGCTGAAGTTGTACAAGCTAAGGTTGAACCCGAACAAGTGCACCTTCGGGGTGAGGTCTGGTAAACTGCTAGGTTTCGTAGTGAGCGATAAAGGTATTCAAGTGGATCCTGCCAACGTGAAAGCCATACAAGAGATGCCAGCTCCCAAGACAGAGAAAGAGATCAGAGGCTTTCTGGGACGACTGAACTACATTGCCCGATTCATCTCGCACCTAACTGCTACTTGTGAGCCAATCTTCAAGTTACTGAAGAAAGATCAGGTAGTACGTTGGAATGATGAATGTCAGACCGCTTTCGAAAGAATCAAAGAGTATCTCCAAGAGCCACCCATTCTGATGCCACCAGTTGAAGGGAGACCTCTGATCTTATATTTGACAGTACTTGACAACTCAATGGGGTGTGTGTTGGGGCAGCATGACGAGTCTGGCCGAAAAGAGCATGCTATTTATTACCTTAGCAAAAAGTTTACCGACTGTGAGACCCGATACTCACTGCTTGAGAAAACTTGCTGCGCTTTGGCATGGGCTGCTCGCCGGCTAAGACAGTATATGCTGACTCACACTACTTTGTTGATTTCAAAGATGGATCCAATCAAGTATATCTTTGAAAAGCCTGCCTTGTCCGAAAGAATAGCAAGATGGAAGATGATCTTGACTGAGTATGACATCCAATACACGACTCAAAAAGCAATCAAGGGAAGTGTATTGGCAGACCATTTGGCACATCAGGCAGTGGATGATTACCAGTCTATGAACTTTGAATTTCCGGACGATTGTGAGACACTTGGACCGGATGAAGGACCTGAGGAAGGATCCCGATGGTCTATGTACTTTGATGGAGCTTCGAACGCTTTGGGTAATGGCATTGGCGCTGTGATCATATCTCCTAAAGGCTCTCATACTCCGTTTACCACCCGACTATGTTTTAACTGCACCAACAACATGGCGGAGTATGAAGCATGCATCATGGGTCTTCGAGCTGCAATTGACCTAAGGATTAAGTTTCTAAGTGTCTTCGTAGATTCCGCTCTCGTGATCAGTCAGATCAAAGGCGAGTGGGATACAAAACACCCTAATCTTATTCCTTACAAGGAGTATGTGTTGACGTTGCTTCCCCATTTCGAGGAGATAACCTTTGAACAATTTCCTAGAGAGGAGAATCAATTGGCGGATGCGCTAGCTACAATGTCTTCTATGTTCAAAGTCAATTGGGACAACGAAGCTCCCCGGATTATCATTGAAAAATTGGACGAACCTGCACATTGTTGTGATATTGAGACTGAAGAGGTAACAGAAAAGCCCTGGTATCATGACGTAAAGAGGTACCTTGAAGCTCAAGAATACCCCGGGGGTGCATCTGTTAATGACAAGAAGTTTCTGAGGAGGTTTGCAGCCAAGTTCTTCATCAGCAATGGCATTCTTTACAAGTGTAACTATGATTCGACCTTACTGCGTTGTGTGGATAAGAATGAAGCAGAAAGGATCATGGCGGAGCTGCATGAAGGTACTTTCAGAACTCATTCCAGTGGACATACCATGGCAAAGAAGATCCTTCGGGCGGGATATTACTGGTCCACAATGGAAGCTGACTGTTATCAGCATTCTCGGACATGTCACAAGTGCCAGGTCTATGCTGATAAGGTGCACGTACCTCCAGTTCCTCTGAACATTTTGATGGCACCTTGGCCTTTTGCAATGTGGGGCATTGATATGATCGGCGAGATCAGACCTACAGCGTCCAACGGGCATCGTTTCATCCTGGTAGCGATTGATTACTTTACCAAGTGGGTTGAAGCAGCTTCCTTTGCTACCGTAACCAAGAACGTCGTGGCACGATTCATTCAGCATAACCTGATCTGTCGATACGGGGTACCAGAGAGGATCATTACAGAAAATGGTACCAATCTTAATAACAAGATGATCACTGAGCTCTGCGAGCAATTCAAAATACAACATCATAACTCTTCTCCCTACTGGCCGAAGATGAATGGGGCTGTCGAAGCTGCAAATAAGAACATTAAGAAGATTGTGTAGAAGATGACAGTGACATACAAAGACTGGCACGAGATGTTACCATTTGCTCTTCATGGGTACCGTACCTCAGCACGGACGTCAATAGGGGAAACACCCTATTCCTTAGTATATGGTATGGAAGCAGTCTTACTCATCGAAGTTCAGATAACCTCTCTCCGGATCATGAAGGATGTAGGTTTGAGTGAAGATGACTGGATTCAGACCCGACTTGATCAACTGAACCTGATCAACAAGAAGAGACTTACTGCTATTTGTCATGGTCAGACGTACCAAAAACAGATGATCAAGGCATTTAACAAGAAAGTCAGACGATAAGAGTATCAAGTTGGGGATCTGGTAATCAAGCGCATTATTCTACCTCAAGGTGATCCCAGGGGAAAATGGACCCCTACTTACGAAGGGCCATTTGTGGTTAAGAACATTTTCTCAGGAGGAGCTATGATTCTAACCACCATGGATGGTGACGACCTTCCTCACCCCGTCAATGCAGACATAGTAAAAAGATACTACGCATAACCAAAGACCCGCTAGGTTGACTGGCCTAGGCAAAAATAAGGGCTTCCTGGCGAACCAAAAGGGTTCGGGCAAAAATAAGGGATGAAAATAAAAAACTCTGTACACCCGGCAAGTCGAAAACCTGAAAAGGCGGCTTGGGAAAAAATGGGTATCCCGATGGACAGAAAACCCGAAAGGGCGGTCCAGGAAAAAGTTAGGGATCAAAGCATAACACTATGTTTCATTGGATCACCTCACATCCAGACTTCGGTATCGACTATCAAGCTCAGACGACACTAATCAAACAGATTCATCTTCAACTAAGCAGCAAAGTGATGAGACGCTTGAAGATATAAAGGCAATAGCAGAGTTGGAACCCAGTGGGATTATTCACATAGCTATTTTATTTCCTTTTCACAAAATTGTATAAATTCTATTTTTTCGGCGGCGTCCTCTTACTAGGATGTCAGCCTCTTGTACAAAAACGCCTATTTTCAGGCAAACTTCAAAATCAATACAAATTCATTTTCAGACAAATTTCAAATTGTTTTTCCTTTATCTATTTTGTTTTGCAAAGAACGTCCAATGTTCATTTTTGATATATGCATTTGACATTAATTGTTGCTCATAAATATTTACATGTGAAACAAAGGACGAATCACGGGTAATATCAGAAACAGGGGCATAAGAAATGTCCAAACTGTGTAGTTACTTTGTCTACCAAGGTACCAAGATGGGTTCAGCTGAAGAATATGACCAAGATACCATGACTCCCCGCAGAGTAAAACAGTAATGGTAGCTCTCCCTACTGAGACTTGCAACTATGAACGAATCAGCAATGCTCTCCCCAAGCAGAGTTAATCCACCATCAGCCCTAAGAAGGTGTGGAATCCCCAGAAGATCTTAATATTCCCCAGCAGAGTATAAAGACATTCCCCAGCAAGTATAAGAATGTTCTCCGGTGGAATACAAGATACCTCAGTGGAGTCATTTCCCCAGTGCAGTCTGAAAAAGCTTCCCTGCCAGAGTTGAATCATCTCACCCAGTAGATTCTGGAAGCTTATCCCCTACAGAGCGCAAATAAATCTCCCCAGCCAAATTCAGAAGGTTATCCTCATAAGAGTCTAACTGGGTTATCCTCAGCAAGTTGCAACTGAAAGATCATCCCCAGCGAAGTTCTTTCTATCCCCAGCGGAGTTCATCATCAAAATCCCCAACAGAGCTTATCAACGGAATCCCCAGCTGAGTTTATCGTTAAAATCCTCAACAACGCATCAATTCCCCACAGAGTAATTCCCCTCGGAGTAATCTCTTCATCAAGTTTATTCCCCCAACGGAGTTCTTCTCTCCTACAGGTTTATCATCTTCGTTCATCATCCCCAGCGGAAACGAAGAACTCAACTCTATTCTCCAGTAGCTCCGGGATTTATTTCCCCCAGCTAAAACATCATATTTCCATACATCATGATACATGCATATACGCATCACAAATACAATCTCATTTATTTTGAGAACATCATTGCCTATTCCATATCATGCATTGCATATGACTGACCTTTACCTTTCAGGAAGGATACATTTAAAGTTCTCAGCTTAGTCGAAGACCTGACCAGTTCTTAAATCTCAATTGAATTATCCTCGGTTGAATTTCAGATAAGGTTCTCAGTCTCGACAGTTTCCCTACGTCATAGTGTGGACGAGTACTATAACCTCGACGGTATACTCCGTGGAGCACGAGTCAGTTCCTAGATCTTGATGTTTTCCTCCGTCATAGTGTGGACAAGTTCTATAACCTCAACGGTATACTCCATTGAGCACAAGACAGTTCCTAGATCTTGATGAAGATGTTTCCCTACGTCATAGTGTGGACAAGTTCTATAACCTCAACGGTATACTCCATTGAGCACGAGTCAGTTCCTAGATCTTGATGTTTTCCTCCATCATAGTGTGGACAAGTTCTATAACCTCAATGGTATACTCCATTGAGCACGAGACAATTCCTAGATCTTGATGAAGATGTTTACCTACGTCATAGTATGGACAAGTTCTATAACCTCAACGGTATACTCCATTGAGCACGAGACATTTCCTAGATCTTGATGAAGATGTTTCCCTACGTCATAGTATGGACGAGTATTATAACCTCAACGGTATACTCCATTGAGCACGAGTCAATTCCTAGATCTTGATGTTTTCCTACGTCATAGTGTGGACAAGTTCTATAACCTCAACGGTATACTCCATTGAGCACGAGACAGTTCCTAGATCTTGATGAAGATGTTTCCCTACGTCATAGTGTGGACGAGTACTATAACCTCAACGGTATACTCCATTGAGCACGAGTCAGTTCCTAGATCTTGATGTTTTCCTCCGTCATAGTGCGGACAAGTTATATAACCTCAACGGTATACTCCATTGAGCACGAGACAATTCCTAGATCTTGATGAAGATGTTTCCCCCCAGTTCAATTGTGGACAGGTTCTTAAGACTCAGCTGAGGCATTCTCTCAGTTATAGTACAAGCAAGTTCCTAAATCTCAACAAAGGTTAGACTTCCCCAGTGGAATCTTTTACAACAACAGGTATGCAAGCTCTCGCTAAGGAATCTCTTATGCGATCGACACTCCTGCAGATGGAATCTATAAGCCCATCCTCCTACCAACAATCTCCAAATGGCATCTGTGATACGGTGGGAGAACTGACTATGGTTTTGCGTTTTTTTTCGCAAATGTTTCGGTTGAGCAAGAGTCGCCACCGACTTTTTATTTTATCCTAAGGAAAGGTTTAAAAAGCACAGCAGAAACCTTTGAGATTTTTCTTGGGTTCGGGGAGTAGATTATAGAAAGGGAAGGTATTAGCACCCTTTCTATCCATGGTTATCCATGGGCTCTTAGTTACTTGCTTATATCACTTGCCTTTTGTTTTCAATTGTTTGAAATGGTGCTTGTGTGCGTGGGTTTGAAAATGTTTTGAAAAGAAGCCAATGTGGTGGCAACCTTTGTAATGATCCATGTGGGGATGTATACAAAGATGTATGTCTTTTGAAAAAATTTTCATTTTGTTTTTGAAAGTTGTTTTGAAAGTGTTGTGAGGTGTGTTTTAGAAAATAGGCAAGTGTTTTGTTTTTGCAAGTTTTGATTCAAGTAACTAAGAGGTTATCTACTCCTAAATTTCTCAAAGTTTATTGCTATGTTTTAACCCTTTTAATAAGTTTGTTCCACCATTGTATTTGGTGGACAATCTCATGTTAGGATGTGAAAGGGACGGGCGCGGGTCATCGTTTAGACCATAATTTCAATGGTGCTAAGTATCTTTGGGCAATTTTCTTTAAGGGACTTGATCATTTGTTTAGGCAACATTTTGAAAGCGTCATCGAGGGACTATGATCATTTGAATTGTGTTTGTTTTGCCCAAAGAGACCTAACATGCAATATGGCCCATTTATTTGAAGGCAACTAAGTGGAATACCCTAGGGAGTGCAAGTGTGATATGTGTTGTCCATTTTTCATGTTTTGATTATCTTGAAATTAGGTCAAGCTATTTTGTTCTTTTTATTTGCATACAAACCTTAATTCTAGCATGGTATATTTAGGAAGCGTTTAAAGTGCGAAAAGTAAAATTCCTACACTATTACAACACAATATGGGAAGGGGGTACAAATGTTCAAATGGGGGGATATTTAGACAAAGAAATTAAACCTAGCTATTACATCATTTTTGGAATATTTACAAATAATTGATTGCATAAATTAAATAGAAAATACAATAAAGATGCAAAAAATGCAAAAAGGTTTTTATGTATATGAAAAAAAGGTATTATTTATGTCAAATAAATAAAAATAAAAAAAAGATTATTTTTGGAATATTTTCATATTTAGGGTAAAACCCAAATTTTCATTAAGTAACATATATATATTATTTAATTTAATACAAGTATTTGTTTATTATGTACAAAAATAAAATAAAATGAAATATATTTACAAAAAGTATTTTTATATTAAATATTAATAAAAAAAAAGTGTATGTATTTTGAATTTTTAACCCTAAGTATATTAATATATATATATATATATATATATATATATATATATATATATATATATATATATATATATATATATATATATATATATATATATATA